>OY997592.1:61558744-62758744 GCA_963921825.1 Erodium maritimum | reverse complement strand
GTCGTAGACCACTTGAGTTCATGGTCGGGGAACACGTGTTTCTGAGGGTTAGCCCGAGGAAGGGTCTTGTGCGGTTTAACCGCAGCGGAGGCAAGCTGGCACCGCGTTTCATCGAACCTTTTGATGTGTTAGAGAAGATTGGAGCTGTAGCTTATCGGTTGGCCTTGCCACCGCAACTTGGGAACATGCATAACGTTTTCCATGTGTCCCAGCTACGGAAGTACATAGCAGACCCTTCGCACATCATTGAGTGGTCTGACATCGAGATAGCAGATGATGTCACCTATGAGGAGCAGCCCGTTGAGATTTTGGGTACGAAGGAGAAGATCCTGCGGAACAAGACAATTCCGTTGGTGCTAGTACAGTGGGGACATCAGGGAGCAGGATCCACTTGGGAGCGCGAGGATGAGATCCGCGTGAAGTATCCCCACCTGTTCGACATTGAGGTACCTTGCTTTTAATTTCGGGGACGAAATGTCCTTAAGGGGGGTAGATTGTAAGACCCGCTTCCGGTCGAACCGGTGACTTCGGAAGTCACCCGGGACTTTTCCGGAAACCAAACGAAGTAGCCACTATCACGGTTGGCTTCAGGGGAGAAAACCCTTTCGTTTGAGTATAATATTGGATAAAGTCAATTTTGGTCAAAACGAGACTTTATATCGACTAAAACTCAAATTTTAAAAGTGCTGGAATTTATTTTGGAAATTTAAATGACCTAGGGGAGGACACATGTCTATTTTTGGTTGAAGGAGAGAAAAAGGATAGTCATTGTCCCTTTTACCCTCCCAAAGGCTTCTACTTGGGTTTCTAACTCAAGGGCTTTTAGTCATTTACTACTTCTAGGTATTTTATTGGATTGGAGAAGCCAAAATCATTTCATTTTGCTTGTGGTAGCCGAAAATTGGAGAGGAAGAGAGGAAGAGGAGCTCTCATGGAAGCTTGAAGGAGAATCAAAGAAGAAGGAACCATTTGGAGTCATCCTCTAGCCTTCCACCCTCAAAAACACTAGCATCCTCTTCATCTTCTCATTCTAGAGGTAATGGAACTCTCTACTCATCTTTTCTCTTCATCTATTTCCTTGGGTTTTGGGTGAGAAATGGCTAGATGATGTTGGGTTGAGTAGAAATGGTGAGAGATGGTGTTGATGATGAACCCTGTTGGATTTTGGTTGAGAAATCAATAGTGTTGGAGATTTTGAGGTGGGTTTGATTTGATGAATCCTTGGAAACTTGTTTGTGTGTTGATTCCTACCATGGGTAGAGGAGTATTGAAGGATTTGGACTGTTTTGGGAGTTGTAAGGGGTAAATTTCTGGGTTTAAGAGTGGTTTTTCGGAGTTTTGGAGCTGGAGGTTGAAGAAGGGCGAAACTGCCCTGGTGCGCCACGGATCCGTGATGGATCCCGTGACGGGCGACGTCACGGCTCCGTGAGGGAGTCCGTGACGGTACTCGTCACAGCTCCGTGACGGTAACCGTGAGGGTTAGCGTCACGGATCCGTGACCAGATCCGTGACCCACCAGGGTGAGGGTTTCTTGAGGGTTCTTGAGGGTTTTGGCATCTTGGTTTTGAGCTGAACTTTGGAAGGGTTTGGGGGTCTTTCTTACTGTCTAAGTGGAGCCTAATTAGCGTTTATTTGTGTCCAAGACGTTGTGGATCGAGCTAGAGGAGCGAGGATCACGCCGGGAACCGAGGAAGGAGCAGAGTGGTGATCACCGGACGTCATCAAAGCGTTGAAGAGGAGGACCTTGAGGTACGGAAAGCCTTAACCTCTCGTTTTTGATGCCTAGTATGCATGCTAAGTTAATAAAATTGGAAAAGGTCCTAGACATGCATATAGGATGCGAATAACTAGCTTAATCGTCTTTCAATTGCTAATAACCGGAGAGTCTAGTGGTGACCGATTAGGATGCCAATCACTAGTGTAATTCTCTTTCAATACTTGGGATATGATTGTCTGGTAGAGGAGCCTTGGCAAAGCCCTCGGATTAGTTGTGTGATAGGATCACATGCTTGGTTGTTGATTGCTTAGTGGATAGGCTAAAGGGTCTAATGAAACTAGCGAAATTGCATGCTTGAATGCTACTTTGAAGGATTTATGTTTTAGTTGATCATACTCGTATTTGCTCGTTGATTGTATTCGAATGATTACTTGTTTTACTTGATTGGTTGTTGGGGGTATCGAGTATGACTGGTTGTGCCGAGCGGTGCAATCAGGTGATCGATGCCCCGGTGGTTCGAAACTGGTAAGTGAACGGTAAGTCGGGATTGTGTATTTAGTGTGCTATGGTTGCGTGATTCGTGTGCTATGTGTGTGTGGTGAATTGGCGATGGTTGAGCTGTGTGTGGATTTGGATTGGTGATGGTTGAGCCGTGTGTGGACTTGGGTTGGTGGGTATTGAGTTTGTATTACTTCGAATTTCTGTTGAGTGCATTATTCAATTATTAATTGCTTATTATTAAATTGCCCACGTGTGCGCTTCCTATGGGAGTATGGCCCTGGGTTCCCGATAACCTAAAATCCCTTGGAGACGTTTCTGAGACTTCCGATGATATGTGCCCTGAAGGGTGTTTCCGATAGTCTCAATGATATGCGTCTCCTCTGGATTGGAGGGAAAATCCGAGAGGACACGTAAGACGTGGATCGGAGGGTAGTGACCTCATGTGCTACGGCATTGTTTGGTTTATCTATTGTCTCCGATTGTTAAGAACTTCTTGTTAACTTTATTAATGAATTTATCTGTGAGGTTATGAACTACCTTGTGGATTGTGTCTGTGAATTATGGATAATGAGGGCATTACCGTTGATTCTTTGGAGTTTAAGGTTCACTATGTTATGTGTTTTCCCTACTGAGCGTGAGCTCACCCCTATGTTTCACTGTTGTGTCTACAGGCTTGATTGAGGAGTAGAAGCTTGGGCGCTTCTCGGCGGGGTACTTATTAGAAACTTCGGACCTTACTGTTTATGTTTTGAACCAAACTGTGGAGATTATTATTATTACACCCCTTGAGGGTTATTTCATGTTTTGAGCTACGTATTGATAGATTCGAGTTATGGTAATGGAGTTTTATGGATTTGATTTAGTTGGTTTTCTCCTTTATCCGTTTTTTTTATAGTCATGCCTCGACTCCGGGCAAGAACCGGATTTGGGGCGTGACACCTCTTCCCCGCCTATGACTTGTCACCCCAAATAGTTGCCGACACCTACCTTTTCAGAGCTCTAGCAGCTACGCTCCCACGGGCCACGGGCGCTGGAACTTCAACATCTCGCGCTCCTAGATGTGCGCGTCCTCCACCTCCAAACCCACCACGCTCCAGCGGTAGGGGATCAGCAATCGAATCAGTAGAGAGTTGATCACCGCCCAGTCCCGACCAAATCTTCGCGTCTATAAAAGCCGTGGGGTCTGGGGTAGACCGCCCAAGGAGGCCTATCGCGGGCGACTGGCTGGTGTCCCAGGTAGGAAATCGAGGACCCAGATTAGGTATCAAGCCTATTTTCATGCCGATTCCACTTCCACGAGACAACCTAGCCTTAGGTATCGGATCCATTGTAAGCGGGATTGGGGCAGCTTCATCCAAATCCCAGTCCAGTGCGACGCCGTCTCCGCCGAGAGCCCCGAGGGACCTTTGCCCCATTCGAGCTTGTGAGGACGATTGAAACTCCCGTCGTCTCACACGAGGATGAGGCCCTCTCACCGGAGTGTACTGCAACAGACCCCTCTGATATGCTGGAAGGTGGCTTTAAGGATACTGTGGCGGGGGCGACATCCTAACCGCCCTTCGTTCAATGGCAGTATCCTCCTCGGCATCCATCACATCCCCCTCGATACCAGAGACAAAGGGCCACCGACCCCACGGTTAGACCCCGGATCATCACCACTGTAGGGTATCTATGCTCTAATCTGCCTCCGCGCCCAGCCTCGACGAGAAAACGTTGAAGAGGCCTCGACCGTCCTCCTCCTCTACCCATAACTGTCACGGATCAGACACTGGGTCCGAACCCTCACCGTCGTGACTGTGGAGTACGCCATGCACACTGTCACGTCCCTAACAGCCCCCCCCACCCGGGGTTCACGAGGGTACATGTCACGCCCCAAATCCGGTTTTGACCGGACTCAAGACATAAACCGACGAAAAGACGAAAAAGCAGTTTTAAAGACAAAATTAAACCCATATAATAATCATAAACCAGTAAAAGACATAAGACGGGTCCTACGCCCAAGTTCAAAACCAACATAAGTCAAATCCGAAAACAAGGGTACGTCTCTAAATATGATAACTAACACCCAGACTCTCGCCAAGCTCCCAAGCCTCGAGATGTCCTCTAATCCAACTCACGATCATAGCCTATAGGAAAAGTAGTAAATGGGATGAGCATTTTCGCTCACCTCCACGGATATCCGTCTGATTATGACATACTAGTAAAGCATAATAAATCACTATTTAAACGGGATTAAAACAATGCGGGGCCTAATCAACAATCAAGACCATTCAACCTTCAACCTGATGCTAACCTGTTACGGGGACAACCTCCTCGTCCGTACCTTCACCATTCTTTCCACACAGGAACACAGAACAACAGATAACACAATTAAGCATCAAGCAAACACACTCAGCACAACAGTTAATCGACATAAAAGGTATTCCAAACCACACCGGAACTTAGTCACGGTTTACCGACCTTAGGTCGTTGTCAATATATATATATATATATATATATAGGGTTGGTATCAAATACAAACCACCCCTTATTGTGCAAACTACGAACTCACCAAGTGCTGACACGTGGGCACGCGCACAGTGCTGACACGTGGCACGCATAGTGCTAATAGTTTGGGCGCACAATGCTAATAGTTTGGCACTGTGCTAAACTATTAGCACTGTGCGTGCCAAACTATTAGCACCGTGCGCGCGCGTGGTCAACACGCTCACGCGCGCGGGCAGAGGCGCACGCGAATCTGCCACGTGTCAGCATCGCGCGCGCTCTGCTGACGTCACTTTGACCGCATCCTGTGGCTTAGATTGGTTCGTAGTTTGCACAATAAGGATGGTTTTTACTGGATAACTACCCTATATATATGAATAGGGTTGGTATCAAATACAAACCACCCCTTATTGTGCAAACTACGAACTCACCAGGTGCTGACATGTGGGCACGCGCACAGTGCTGACACGTGGCGCGCATAGTGCTAATAGTTTGGGCGCACAGTGCTAATAGTTTGGCACTGTGCTAAACTATTAGCACTGTGCGCGCCAAACTATTAGCACCGTGCGCGCGTGTGGTCAACATGCTCACGCGCGCGGGCAGAGGTGCACGCGAATCTGCCACATGTCAGCATCGCGCGCGCTCTGCTGACGTCACTTTGACCGCATCATGTGGCTTAGATTGGTTTGTAGTTTGCACAATAAGGATGGTTTTTACTGGATAGCTACCCTATATATATATATATTCCACTAAGGAGCACACAGCTATACGGAGCACACGGCTCAAAGGAACACACAACTATAAGGAGCACACGGCTCTAAGGAGCACACAGCTATAAGGAGCACACAGCTATAAGGAGCACACAGCTATAGGGAGCACACAGCTCTAAGGAGCACACAACTATAAGGAGCACACAGCTATAAGAAGCACACACCTATATGGAGCACACAGCTATCGCCATACATTACCACTCACATGTCGGAAGGAGGGGGTCCTTTATATTACTAAGTAGCACACAACTATATATATATGTACATATACCAATAAGCAGCACATTCAATCGTAGTCACCACCAAACACAAACAACCAACAATACCGCAATATCACCAAATCATCACCGTTAAATTAACTAAAACACCACACTCTCGTAGCATACCATGACCATTAATTTACTGACGAAACATACCACCACTCAATCATTCCAACACTACTAATCACAAACAAGTACAACCATCACACAACCTACGGGCGCGACATGGCCCACATGCAATTCTACAGCACGACAATTCCACAAACCTACGGGCACGACCTGGCCCACATGCGATTCTACAATTGAAAACGAGTACACTAGTTATTCACATCCTATATGCAATTCTAGGACTTTACCAGTTATTAATATCCTATATGCAATTCTAGTAACTTTCCTTAATCGAACCAATAACCGCTACTTACCTCAAACGCGATCCAACTCGAACAACCACGAACCGTCTAATCGTCTCCTCTACCGCGATCGGGAACCACGTCTAGGATCACAAAGTAACTCGAGTTTTAATAACAACCCAAGGTGATTTAAAGAGAAAACACCCAACCTAACTCCCAATTTGTTCGGTTATAGATAACCTTCCTATAGGTCCATTTCTGCTCCATCACGGAGTGAGTCACGGAGCCTTGACGGGCGTCGTCACGGTTTTAGTCACGGAGCCGTGACGTGCGCCGTCACAGTTGACGTCACGGAGCAGTGACGTGCTCCGTCACGGTTCGTGTCACGGAGCCGTGACGAGTCTGACTGTTTCCTTCTTCTTCTTCCCTCAACTCTGTCCCCACGAAACCAAACCTTCAAAACTCCATTGTTAAGCTCCAAAACCTCAAAATTTCGCCCCAAAAACCCCCAAAACTCCAAGACCCGAGGTTGGGTTTCATCAAACTAACAAAACCCAATCAATTTCCATTACAATCCTCCACTTTCAACCATAATCCAACAACTCAACAAGGAAAAACTAAAATACTACAACACCCAAGCTTAATTCATGAATTCTCAACAAAACCCATGACCCAAAGTTCATCATAAGAGGAGTTAATTGAATGCTTACCTTAGGAAATGAGTAGAAGATGGAAATTATGGAGAGAAAAAATGAGGAATTTTTGGGGTGGAATCAAGGGAAAAGGCCATTTTTCTTCTCTTCTTCTCCTTCTTCAACAATGGAGCTCCCTCTCCCTCTCTTCTCTTGTAAATTTCGGCCAAGGGGAAAAATATGAGCTGATTTTGCTCACATGTGGCCTTTAACCTAAAAGGGAAATGTCCATTATGCCTTTTTGCCCTCTTTCCTATTATGCCCAAAAGTGGGGTTAAATGGGTCTTCTCTCACCCAATTTTTCTCTTTCAAGGGCTTATGGACATGTGTCCATGTGGGGTCCATCTCCACTCACAAATATCCCAGCCCAATTTAATTATGCCGGTAAAGTCCTATTTCGACCTCGTTTGACCCGAATTTGACTTTTCATAAAAATACTTATTCGAAAGGAAGTGACCCAACTAAGCTAACCGTAACAACGGTAAGCTTTTTGGGTCCCGGATAGGTCTCGCATGACTCCCGGAGTCGTCGGTTGACTTTTTCGGCGAAAAGTCGACTCTTGCCGATTTCCATCGGTTTGACCGGTGTTGACTGGAGGTGGTTCAACAGTACAAACCTCGGAGGCCTTGGCAATAACGCAAACCTAGACCTCGCGTCGTCCAACCCAAGCACCAGATCAAGGTCATGGTGAGCCAGAGAAGACGGTCTAAGGTTCAGGCAAATAGGGGCAAATCGTAGCGTGGAGTGGAAGGCACCCAGGGCTGCCGCACGAGGTCACCCCAACGCAAACTAGAGAGCCCATCCAACACCAGCATCGACGGGAGGGAGTATCGGGGCCCCATGGAGACCGGAACTAATACCGGTGAGACCTCAGAAGGAACAGATCGGACCAAGGTGAGTGAGAAGGAAGGAGAAGATGGTGATGTTGACCACCATCCCCATCGATACTTATCTCACACATCTGGCGTGGTCTGCGAGGGAACCAACCGGATGGGACAGAGGGGCACTGAGGCGGTGCAATCGACAGAACCAACACCATGTGGCGACACGACAGGCGGCGTAGCAGCGGCGGTAGCAGGAGAAAGCACCATCGCGGCTAGGGTTATGGATAGGGCTAGGGCGAGAGTCTCAATAACGCAACGAGAGAGAGAGAGATTAACACTTTTGTTATTTCAATTCATAATCACGACGTTAACTTTTATTTAAAATAACAAAAATACTAACCACTCAAATTTTCAAGAAAATACCATTTTTTTTTGTTTTCAAAAAACTAACCTAGTTGTTTTTACAACATGAATTGTTCTAAAATTTTGTTCTGTAAAACCCCGCTCGTTCAAAAAAGGGTATTATTTGAAATAGGAAACGTCGGGGCGGATTTTTTGCAACGAGTGAATTTTGAAGAGAAGAATAAAAAAAAGGAAAAGAGGTTGAATTGGACTGAGTTGGGGGTTTGGGCCAGCTTGGGCCCAAACAGTGTTGCGCGCGGTGGCCCACGAGCCAAGCCAGCTCAACCCAACACTAACCCTAAGCTCCTCCCATTTTTCATGCGTTCTGGCACGCGATGACCCAGTATCGGTCCTCTCGTGCTCCTCAGCACGTGCACCCTGGGCGCTAGACTGCCCTCGGTCCCTAGCCGGCCGGCCTCTGGTGCCTCGAGGTACGTAGGTCGGCGCCATGTCGTATGTCCTCTGCACGGACAACGCACAAGTTCAGTTCCTTAACTTCGAAAAAGACGCGCCTAAGTAACTAGCGTTCACATACGGACAGACAGACAGACACAGTCAAGTCAAACTACAACACCAAAACGGGGAAATCCCCACATAACAACCAAGTAACACAGCAGAAATACACAAGTCACACCAATCACCAACTTACCACACACGAAGAATTCACATTAGACAACGACCACTTGGAATTAAGTTCTCAGTACGACCAATTTTCACCAAAACATTCATGTCGATATCGTGTCGTTACAACCCGATTCAGGCGTCCCCTAACTACGTTGTAACCACCTGACATCCCCCCATTCACGTCCAGCTATAGTGGCCCCTATAGCCAAACCGTGATGGTGCATACACTTCAGTTTCTGCAGAAAAACGGGCATGACCAGTTCGTAAATTACTCTAGGCATCCGCTTAGGCGGGCACACAAAACACAACCTGCACAGATAAACAAGGACCACAAAAC
Organism: Erodium maritimum; assembly: GCA_963921825.1. Taxonomy (NCBI): domain Eukaryota; kingdom Viridiplantae; phylum Streptophyta; class Magnoliopsida; order Geraniales; family Geraniaceae; genus Erodium; species Erodium maritimum. The sequence goes on along the minus strand of OY997592.1, from coordinate 62,749,783 downwards.
CCAACAGTTCAACCAACAACCAACCGAGACTCTCTTCGTCTCGTTTATACGCTTAGGTCATCTCCAAATTACGTAACCGACGCACCGAAACTCAAATACCTAACTCTACCCACCTAGTTGACGTACGGTCCAAGGTTTGAAAACATTTTCAAATGAACCAGGCTCTGATACCAAATTGTCACGCCCCAAATCCGGTTTGGACCGGACTCGAGACGTGAACTAAAGCAATAATAATTTTAAACGAAAATAAAGCCAATAAGTCTTAAACTCACAATTTTAAAAACTTTAAACACCACACGAGTCACAGCTCGGTAAAAGAACCAGCGGTGAAACAGTTCAAAATGGAACCGTACGTCTCTAGACTATCTAGCCTAGGACCCTCGTAGCTCCCAAGCGTCGAGCATCCGGCTAGTACACTTCCCGCTTAGAACCTGAAACACAACAAGGTAAGGGGTGAGCTTTCGCTCAATAGGAAAGTAGTTAAGGTTATAAGCAAGCGCTCACCACCACGGGTAACCGTCCAATTAGGGCATACTAGTACAACACAGCTAATTTCTAATGGAACTCGTAACCACCACCCTCAACTCAAGACCAACCCATGCTCACAACCACTCAACCAGCACAACTATTAACAGTCAAACTAACCACGAGACGCTCTCAAATAGTCATACCAGAATCTCTAACGGCCTAAATCTCTTTCCCGGAACTCCTTCGGGCAAAGGATAGATAAAAACAAGGTGAGACAACTTCCCCGGAACTCCTTCGGGCGAAGCAAAGGATAGAAGAAAACGGCTTTCCCGGAACTCCTTCGGGCAAAGCAAAGGTGAAACAACTTTCCCGGAACTCCTTCGGGCAAAGCGTCAAAATAATAAAACAAAAGTCCTAATTAAACACGACTTACCCAGCCCTAAAACCTTACCACAATTAGTCACATCGATCTATCACTCACCCGACCATCACAGAACCAAGGGTTTCACATCAACACAACCACGGCACACTCGCTCATACATATCAACAACAAGTTCAACAATTATACTAATCTTGTCTATTAACCCTAACGGCAACGACTCACAAGGCAGACATATCAAACAACAACAAACAATTCAATCAATCACTCAACCTACGGCTCGACAAGGCCGATCTACCAGCACGACAATTCCCAAGTATCGAAACGTTAAGGTTCGCAGTTCAATCGACTACTCTAGTTGTTTGCTTCCTACATGTTACTACGACTCGTCCGGTTATTATTTGATATAAACGTCTTTCCAGTTTTATTAATCCTAGCATGCATACTAGTAACTTTCCACAATTAAACCGGTATCCGCTACTTCCCTACCTCAACCGAAGAATAACCGCTACGTCTCCTGGCTGCTGACGTCCTGGCTCGCTACTTCCGGTCTTCTCTTCGATCGAAGCCGGACTCTAGGTTCAAATGAAGGCCACAATTAAAACCGGTTTTACAAATTAAATTAGAAGGTTACGACAACTTGATTTAATTTCAAAAGTTGTCTTTTAGACTCGAGCGGGCTAAAAGCGGATTAAACGACGAAGCGGGTTCGAGCACCCGAGCACAGAACCCGGTACACGTTTCCTGAGGCACGGATCCCGAGGTACGTGTTTCGAGGCACGCTTCCCGAGATACAGTTTTGGGCACGAGTCTCGAGGTGCCCGATTCATCGTCCCACTATTAGTCCGTTCTAAGTTCGACAGTCCAAGATCGTCTTAAATCGAATCTGGTTTTAACCCGTTTTTATTCAACCAACTCTTTCGTTTTAAAACTCTTTTATTTTATTTAGTTTCTGCTTCGAACCAACATCACAGATTCAGATCTCAAAACCAAGTCGGTTTCAACAAGCCCAGAACCACAAAAGTTCGAACAGAAATCAAAAAGGGAGAAGAGGAGATTTTTGGTTTAGAGACGGGCCGACCATCGGCGGTGACTAAACTCGCCGAGGTCTCATGGCGGATCTCACCGTGGGGAAAACGACGGTGGGGCGGCGTGGAGAGAAGGAGCTCGGAGATGCGTTGCGCGGCGGCGGTGGTCGGAGACGTGGGTAAGAGGGCGGCCTAGAACTCGGGACGAAGGAGAGGGCGTCGGGTGTGAGATCCGAGAGGGAGCTCGGGTTTGAGACGGCCGGCGGCCGGCTTTGGGTTGAACGGAGACGGGGAAAGAAGAAGAAGCTCGGCGACGAAGGTACGGCGACGGCGGCTTGCTGAGATAGGGACGGCGAGGGTCGGATTTGAGAGATGGGGTAAGGGAGGCTCGACCTAGGGAGAGAAAGACGGGTGAAGGTGGTCGGAGATGGTGAGAGGGTGGCCGAGTGCGAGGTGAAGAAGAAGCAGGTGCGATGGAGGAGGGGAGTTCGGCGTGGGAGAGAACGGCGCTGAAGCGTGAGGGGAATGGGGTAAAAACCCTAGACTTGGGGTATAAATACCCGGGCCGGGGAAATGGGCCAACTGTTGGCCTGGGCTGCACGGCCCGACTGAAGGAGAGGGCCGGGTCTGGACGGGCCCGAGGGTTTGGTCTGGATCAAACCGGTCCAACAATTTTTTTTTAAACACTTAAATTAAATACATAAATTTTTTTGAAAGCTCTTTTCTCTTCGTTTAAAAAAAACAACTGTTTTCCAACCTCGATGTTCCAATCGAACGAAAATGAAGCAGACTAATTCTTTTTTTTTTGAAGCGGTCTTCACAGTCACCGGGACAAACCCTCGCCGGCGTGCACGAGCACCCGAACCAGAGCCGGTGGAAGTTGGGCCTTGGGCCTCTGAACCAGGCGAACTCGACCTTGGGCCGGGCAGAACCGAGGACGGGCTAGGCCCAAAGCTTGGGTCCGGATCAGGACAGGTCCGGGTCAGGCCGGATCTGGGCTGGGTCCGGGTCGGATCCGGGTCAACCCAGTTTCAAAGAAAAATGTTTTAAAATCAAATTTAATTAACTAATTTAATTAATTCAAGGTGAGAAAATTAAAAGATAATTTTGGTTAAATCAGTGGACCTTTGGGCAATTATTGGTATTGATTGGACATTTTATGTGTCAAACTTAGACGGGACTTCGCCCGAGGACAAGGGCTTGGACCCGAGCTAGAAGAACGAAGATCACGCCGGAACCCATGTGAAGAACGGAGTTGTTACCACTCGAGTTTTTCATCAGAGTATTATTAGAGGAAGGCCACAAGGTAGGGAAAGTCTTAACTTCCTATTTAAACGCTTAGTATGCATGTTAGGATAATAAAATCGGAAAGGTCCTAGAATTGCCTATAGGATGCGAATAACTATAATAATTGCATTTCAATTACTAATAACCGGAAGTGTCTAGAATGCATGCTTAGGATGAAGATGACTAGTGTAACTCGCTTTCAATACTTGGGAATTGATTTACTGGTAGAGAGGCTGTGTTGAGCTCTCGGATTAGTTGAGTGCTAGGTTCACATGCTTGGTTGCTAGTTATTAGGATAATCAAGAGTCTAAGGAAACTAGATCGAACGTATGCTTGAATGTTGAAAGATTGGACTTGAATGCTTGAGTGGTGATTAATTGTTTGGTTGAACGGATGATCGAGTATGACTGATTGTGCCAAAGGGGCACGATCAGGTGATCGATGGATCGTTGGTTCGTGATAGGTAAGTATACGGTAAGTGTGGAGTGTTATTGGGTGTCTTTGCTGTGATGAAAGTGTGATTTGAGAAGTGTTCATTGTTGGATGAATTTAGTGCTTGTGTATTTATTCTTATTCTTGAAATGTGTGTCTGTTTGTTTGTTTGGTTCGGTATTACACCGGGGGGTAATCCGGTGCCGTTGTGGTGGTTGGAGTTTGACGGATACAGTGAGATATTGGTTGAGTATTGGAGCCTGAGAGCTCGGCAGATCCTACGGGATATTGATAGATTATAGGAGCCTGAGAGCTCGGCAGATCCTACGGGATATTGATAGATTATAGGAGCCTGAGAGCTCGGAAGATCCTACGGGATATTGATTGATTATTGGAGCCTGAGAGCTCGGCAGATCCTACGGGATATTGATAGATTATAGGAGCCTGAGAGCTCGGCAGATCCTACGGGATATTGATTGATTATTGGAGCCTGAGGGCTCGGCAGATCCTACGGGATATTGATTGATTATTGGAGCCTAAGGGCTTGGCAGATCCTACGGGATAGTGGTTGGATTACTTCATGAGAGATGGTTACTGAGGTTTCGCCCAAGGGTGTGCGTCCTACGGGAGCACTACCTTGGTTCCCTATGAATCATGGTCCTTTGGAGACATTTTCGAGAATCCCGACGATGAGCATCCCTATGGGATGGTTTTCGGTGCTCCGATGTATGTGCCTCCTCTGGACCGAGGGAAAATCTGATATGATATGGGTACTCTGGTGGATCGGAATATGGGAACCGATGTGATCCCAGAATCTACCCATGGATCGGAGGCTTGAGAAAGCGAGTGGTTGGCGCGATATAAATTGCCCTCATTTTATTGAGTCATGATCCGTTATAGTATTTTCATGGAATCTTTTAAGTTACTGTTGTCATTGAAGAAGCGATACCATTCATTACACTGATTCCATAGCCTTTCATTGATTAATAGTGTTTACTCGTTTCCAGTCGTGATGGTTTTCTGTTTTATTATAATGTTCTCTATTTGTTCTCGGGGAAGTTATCGTTATCTTTGAGAATGCGCTATTGTTCTCGTTTCTTTTTATTTGTTTATTATATCTTCTGGTCTAAGGGTTTTAAGTATTTTTGTGACACCGAACTAAAACAGTTTTAATATTAAACTTGGAAGCTAAGGTTGTTTACGATTTTCCCTACTGAGCGTAAGCTCACCCCTATTTGTTTATTTGTTGTGTGTACAAGTGTACTTGAGATCTGGGGAATTCGAGGCTCGGGAGCTTCCGGATGTTTTGAGGGTTGTATTAGAGATGTGTTGGTCCACATTGTTGAACTTTATTTACCTTATGTTACTTGTCAAGTTTTGACACTATACTTAAAATTTTGGATTAAATTATTGAGAAATATTTTGGACTCACTTTCAACTTTAAAAGGGCTTATTACAGTTTTACCACTTTTATCTCAATTGTTTCAGGTCACGTCTCGAGTCCGGCCAAAACCGGATTTGGGGCGTGACAATTTGGTATCAGAGCCTGGTTTCATTTGAAACAGGTTTAAATTTTGAACTTGTTTTCAAAACCTCGGACCAACGTCAATTAGGTGGGTAGAGTTAGGAGGTCTAAGTCGTGTACTCTATGACGCAAGTTGAAAACATTTGATGCGTAGAGTGGGAACGACACGAGTCTTGATTGTTCAATATTGCTTAAGTTTGAATCTCTTTGTTATGATGGTTACATCGCTTGATTGGGGTCCTTACCCTATTGACTGTAAGATACAGTGATCGGTGAAGCCGAATGGTTGAGATCGGTATCGGGTTAACTAGCAATGATCGAACCGTTATAAAGTGTTGTGAGTAAAACGATTTGGTAGGTGTGTTATCGCTGTGGTTGGTCGTTTCATGATTGATAAGGTTGAAGGGTTAACTTGTTGAAGTATTGATTTACTGAAGAGTCGACTTATCAAAATGTTGATTTATTGAAGGGATGATCCAATTGGGATGAGATTTGAGAAAAGAGTAGAACTCGTGTATTCTTGCGCTCTTGTTAAGTGTATTGTGTCTATTCCGATGCTCCGTGATCCGGAAAGACTCGTTCCACCCTATGCTTCGTGATACGGGACTGGTTTTACTCCTATGCTTCGTGATACGGGACTGGTTACACCCCTATGCTTCGTGATACGGGAAGACTGAGCCGATGATGCTCCGACACCATACTTTGTTGTACTATTCTAATGCTGCGTGTTCTAGAGTGATGAAATGTTAGTTGTGAAATTGTTGATTTGTTTAAGTGATAACCGTCATTTAAGAATTAAAGTTGAAACTAATATTGAGTTTGAAATGAACATTGAGTTTGAAGCTAAGGCTTAAGTTAAATTTGAAATTGAATTTGAAATGGAAAGTAAGTCGAGACAGAGATTGAGATTGAAATTAAGATCGGGTTTAGATCGGATGAATGAGCGGTGCTCGGGTTGGTCATGACACGTTGGTTAAATAATTGTTGAAGGATTTGCCGTTTGGGTCGGCCGCTAATTGATGTAAAAACCTGAAATGCTAAATTGACCGGGTAGTATTGAGATATTTGCTAAGACCCACGTGGGTTACTTATGGTGTTCAAGATGTTGTGTAATTGAGGTGTTTTGTGTGTACCTTATGGGTAGGACTCTGTGTACAGGTTATTATAGAAATGTCCCGCTTAAGCGGATGGTTAGAAGAAAATACAAACGGGTCATGCTGCATTCTCGGTAGAAATTGAAGTGTTTGCACTATCACGGGCTGACTCAGGGGCGCCACTGTAGTCGAGCGTGATAGGGGGATGTCAAGTGGTTACAACGAGATTCGGGGACGCCTGAATCGGGTTGTAACAACGTGAGATCAACATGAAGGTTATAAAAGAAAAGTAAGGGTTTGAGATTATGGAAAAGAGTTGAGGACTTAAATTGTGAGATTTATCGTGATGCGATTCTAGACCCTAGTGTTGGGAAGAGACCCAATCGAGGGGTATGCTTGTTGCTTTGCGAATTGTGTGAATTGATTGAGATTGTTCCTCCTATGGGAGTTGATTGATTTGATTGAACACCGTTGATTGTTGTTGTGAGACGCACTAAGTTGCGGCCTTTTCTGCCTATATAAAAAGTATTATATAGATATATCTACTGAGCCAAGTGCGGTTGGTCATTATATGATCTTTGTGGGACGCGCGTGAACGTCCTTGTGTTTTGATCGAACCGGTGGTTCTAAACGAGACTTCATACTAGCGATCCAAGTGGGATCCCTTTAAGACGCATGAGAACGTCCCTTTTTGATAAATCGAACCACTTGAGTTAAATTGAGTTATGAGTACTTACGTTTTAAATGCAACGAGTACACGAGATGTCCCGTGTTTACAGTCCGAGAGGGACCAGGAGTTGCCCCGCTGTGGGGCAGAGCTAGACACCAGCCGTTAGTCTGGCAGGGACAACGAGCGCCAGGGCGCGGCTTCCACAGAGCACCAGAATTTCGAGGTAGACCGGTAGGGTCACCATCGAGCGTTCTTCTAGTCGCAGAGTCGACTTAGGCGACCCCTATGGATGTAGTGGTTCGTGCAGCACCAGCAGCGCTCAGCAGGAGACTACAGTACCGGCACCAAAGTTTGTGCCTATGGTCGACGCCATCACTATCGCGAGGCCAGGCCAGTTGCACAACAACACGGTCAGACTCTCAGAAATTTTCGTAGTTTGAGTACGCCGATCAATCCTGGGGGTTCAGACCCCGAGGCTGTTGTAGTATGGTTGGAGCGGATTACCCGCAACCTTGTTACTTCGAGAGTATTCGGTTGGTCAGCTGAGGATATCTTCGCGACCGTTCAGCTTGAGAGAGAAGCATGATACTGGTGGCAGCATGTGCAGATCAGGGTTGGAGGTGACTTTTAGCTGTTCATTAGATTGTTCCTGGAACAGTATCTTTCCCTCGATCCGTTCGAGAGGACCAACACCAGCAGTTGTTGGATAGGCAGTAGAGAGGGACGACCGTCTCTAAGTATGGGGAAAGGTTCACTTTCCTGTGCCGCTTCGCGCCGAGATGGTGCAAACCAAGGAGAACCGCCACAGGCGTTCGAGAGAGGACTCACCTCGTCTATCGCGGATCAAGTTATTACCTTCAGAATGAGGATCTCCTGTACTAGTGGATCAGGCGCTAGCCGTAGAGAAGCATCTTCAGGAGACCGCCAGAGCGCGGAAGAACAGGCCGAGGCCGAGTGGTTTCCTAAGGCCGTCAAGGAGTCGCAATACTAAGAGGTAGAGGATCTCATGATTGTTTTAACCACGGGCCCGGTCCGATGGGACACGACGGGTTGGGGCAGCAGCGTCGGTTGAACCTGCCCCGGTGGCATAGTTTTGTCCTTCGTGCAAACAGTTTGGACATCTAGGCCGGAACTGCCTATGAAATGTTGTATTCACAAACCGTCCTGCAGGTCGGCCTACAAGAGCCGATAAGAGGACACGCTATCACAACAACAGATTCTTCCACCACCACCGAGAGGAGGACTTCTGATTCAGCAGGGCCGAGCATACGCGATTGTCGGGCCCCGAGCTGAGGGACTTGATACCGATCTTGAGATCGCTTAGAGTGCCCGTTTACGATCTACATTGTGGATTGTGTTTGCTAGCACTTGAGCTTTACACTTGGTCGTATTGTTTTCGTGGTTATTTTCTGTTGGGTAGAAATTAAAACTAGTAAGCCCACATGTATCTTAAACACACCGACCAGAGGTGCGGTAGTACCAACGAACGCCAGTTTGGGTGTGAAAAGGGAGTAACAGACCTAGTAGTACGGGAAGTTCTTTTACTTATTCGGGTGTGAAAGGCCTCAGATTAGAAAAGGCCTTTAAATAAGAACCGTTTATGACATCAGATGAAAAAATGCCCTGTAAAATTAAAGATCTGTTACTATTTGATGAAACCTAATCAAGCGAAAGTATTACACTTTTAATTTTGAAATCAAATTTTAATACAAGTTGGGCCCAATTTTGATCTCGATTCAAAAAAATTTTTCAAATAAAACAATTTTTTTTTCAAATGGAAGACAATATTTTCTTGATGGTTGATCATTCTAAGAACTTTATAGATCTTTATTTCGCAATGAAAAACTATCTTTAATGAAACAAAACATGCAAGTTCAGTTTATTAGTGATCAGTGAATTAAAAACATGGATAAAAAAACAATGGACCAAACCAAAGAAAGGAAGTGTGAATATTTATATATAATTTATCAACTTCATTATGGAGATGCTCAAACCAACATAGTTTGTAAAAAGTAAGCCGTCAAAATTGAAAACAAAATGTGATATTGGATATAGATGTTTGATCAGAGCAGCAAAAAAAAATGTGATGCAGACATGTGAGAAATTCATTAAGTGTTGATTTGATATTCCCTATTTCTCTTAATATTTTGTAAACCAATTTATTAGACATTCAAATAATGAAACTATGCATCTAAAGACGAATCTTAAATAATATCAATATTGTCTTATTGGAAGGGAAACATGACATGTATTGACATCTGGTGCTAGAATGTCTTGGATTTGTACTAAAATGTTTAGTGAAAAAATAAGATTATTTATCGAACAATAATCCATGAGGTTCATGGACTAGAAGCATAAGTCTCATTGAGTTTGAAAATATTGAAATTTAGAAGTTTAAAACACACTATAAACTATGAAAGTATTATAAGAAACCAAAAGTATTTTGACCAAAATACAAGTCAAAAGAAGCACAAACTATTCCAAAAAAAATTGCAATAAGAAGAGGTATTGCTAAAGTTTCATTTCATGATTAAACAAAATAATAAATAAAGTTGGATTTATATACCTATCACATATAGTTGTATTGTCCAAATTCCTAGGAAATGATTCACTCATATGAGATTGAGATGCTCAACGGAGAGGAAAGATCAAAGGTCACGAACATGAATGAATATTTGTTTCTGATTTCTTAGTCTTGAGTTTTTTTATAAAAAAAAATTAACATTTAGAAAACAATAATAGTTAAATAAACTTGGACATATATCCTAAGATAATCTAAAGAATGTGTTGGACTTGTCCAATCTTGTTGTTATCGTTTAAGCGATGAGTTTCGATACCGAATGTCGTTGGTCCTTGAAAATTCTCAGCTATCTATTATTTTGTGTCGTTAGTGTCGGTTATAACTTTTCTTATTTTCGTTTATAATTTATTGATCCTAGTTAGAATTTATATTTAGTATTTAGAAAAGATTTTTAAGTGTGGAAGTTTCTAGAACTTGATGATAAAGTGAGTCATAGACGACATCACATATAAGCTAACATAATTTGGTGTAACTATATAAAATTATCTTGAACTTATCATATTTAAACTTGGCAAGAACGTATCTTATTTATAGATAAATGTGAATCCTTAAACTTTTGAATTCTTGTATAGAATTCTAGACGGTAAATCTTATTCATTGGGATCTCTACCATCCATTTTGGATTTTGAGTGTTATAAGTAGATGTTGAAGCTCATATTTTAAGTATCATCTAGTATAATCTTTCTATACGAACAATTTTACTTATTTTTCTATTATATTCTTTCATAAGGAAAAAAGGAATCGATCAGTTTTTCGCTTTAGGCCCTAGTAATGATTGGGCCGACCCTGCCCCAATTCATCACTCGACAGCCGGTTATGTCAACTAGACCATCGTTCGTGGGGTGATCCTACTACATCTTTTAAGGATTCCGGATCAATATGGATTTAAAACATATATAACATCAAATTACATTATTACGGAGGGAATGCAATTGTTTTCAATACCAGACGTTAACACTATCAATAACCGAAGATATTACACAAATGAAGCAAAAGACTCGATGGTGGAACTGACGGTTAATAACTTACAAGGCTAAGGAGAACTTAACCCTATTAAATAAGCTTAAACATTAAAACTTATTGATCTTAAGAGTAGATTAGTAGCTTTAGCTTTCCCTTGAATGTTACGCCGCCGTGACACAAGAGCGCCTATAGCTCTCCGGTACCTTGACAGACAAGCCCTGTGAACCAAAACACAAGTAGTGGTTCCTCAGCCTCCTCAACGACCCCTGTTTCTCACCCAAACCCGGCACCGCCACCACCTCGTCGTCAAAAAGCTTCTTCGAGCAAGACGCCACCACCTCCTCCCTCCCCACGTAAACACCCTTCTGCTTCTCCAACGAGCCCGACGACGAGAACGACGACTTCGACAACGACTTGGAGTGGGAGTGGGAATGGCCGTGAACCGCTAGATGCGGCATCGCTTGCATCACGCCCTGCACGATTCCCGATGCAAACTTCTTCTTCGCCAACGGGCTCGACGCGTTGCTCCGGACAGACAACGTCCGTTTATTATTCGGGAGCGACGACGATGACTTGGAGAAACGTTGTCGGAGTGGTGTCGGAGGTTCCTCTGAACTGCTCCATCTCCTCGATTCCACAGACAAATCATCCCTCGCTTCCTTCGATCTCTCTGTTTTCTTCTCCTTCATCCGAGGCCAATGCAGGGCTCGCTTCAATACGTTAACAGTACCAACTGGTTTTTTGTGAATCACGGTTGATCTCTGCTTTTCGTTTCTCGAGTGTAGCTGAATCGGGTTTGTCGGGGAGTGATCGGAGATGGGATCGGAAGCGTTTTCAATCCCTGTATGCAAGAAAATCTCCGTGTCGGAGATTCGAAACCGGGTCCCGGGGCTGTTGACATTCCCCTGCATCTTGAGGTGAGAAACCATGGCTCTTCTCGTGCTCAATTCATGTCTCCCGAACACTCCTCCGGCGGAGATCAATTGTCTGATGAGTATCTCCGACGAGGCGGATCTGGGGCAGCGCTTGAGCAGATCGAGAGGGGTCATGCCGTCGGCGTCCCGGATGTTGACGTCGATGAATCGGACAGTCATGAGTAGCTCTACTAAGTCGGAGTGTACGTTGCCGACGATGGCCGTGTGGAGAGCGGTTCTTCCCTCGTTGTTCTTGGCGTTCACGATAGTGCTCATGCCGAAGGTTTTGGTTGATACCAACTGCTCCATGAGGTCGATCTGTTTGTCTAGTCTTCGGAAAGCAGAGCTCAGGAAACCGGAGACCGCGCTGTGGAGGAATGTTTCTCCGGCGTGGTTCTTGGAAGAGATGAGGGAGGGAGATGCGTTGAGTAGAGCTTCGACCACTGCTGGTTGGCCCTTGTAAGCGGCGATGTGTAGTGATGTGTTGTCTTGGTTGTCTTTGGAGTCAATTATGTTGTAAGATGCTATAAGATATCTTACTACCTGCATTGATTACACTATTAATTAGTTGATAAACCCACTTCAAGATCATGTGGACAAACCTAGGATCATGTTGACAAACCTAAGATCATGTTGTGTGACAACTCAGTTTAGTTTGTATTAGGGTTGGTCGTTTATATTTTATGCACTGTCTCGTCTTTATTTCAGTTAGAGTTCATGTTTATTCGAGGAATCAAACCCGTGTTCTCTGGATAATAATGATCCAAGACGATCCCCTCACTTGATATCGTTATTTTATAATTATTGTATGATCGGATATAAGGCCTAATTTTCTTTCTATCTAATAAAAGGTTTTCATCCCTTCAAAAACAAATATAATTGACCTGACTAATTAATCATAGCTTGTAGTTGAAAGTGTAGAAAGAACCTTATCTTTTTTATTCATTATCTATGTTAAAGTTTGGTTTTCAAATTGATAGATGGAGATCTATACTTATTATTAATTTGACCTTTTGATTGGCATCATTCCATGTGAGATTTTGAAACTCTTTTTGTATTCTAATCCCAGTTGAGCTTTGTTTTTCAATTCCTAACCTAGGTTTACCTTTGATGACATTTCCCAACTGTCACCTTTCAATTTTTTGCAGAAAGTATCAAAAATCGTCAAAACTGACGATTCCATTAGTTTTTTGCCTACGTGTCGGCCACGTGTCGTCACGGTGAAGTGACACGTGGCAAAAAACTAACGGAATCGTCAAAATAAACGGTAAACGATACTTTCTGCAAAAAATTGAAAGGTGACAGTTGGGAAATGTCACAAAAGGTAAACTTGGGTTAGGAATTGGAAAACAAAGCTCAAATGGGGTTAGGATACAGGGTTTCCCCTAACTTTAAAGACATGGTGTGATATAACACAGAAAGCGTAAAAGACCAGAGAGTGTCTAAGAAACTAGCCCGTCCTTCTTTTCCTTCATAAATGCTTTTTTAATCTCCGATGCCGTCAAGTTTATCTTTTTCATGGTGAGAGCTATGATCATCGGGTTAGAGTTAGGGCTAGAGAGAGCTTCAGTTGAATGTTAGGTACGACTTTCGTCTTCTTCTTTTATTATCGTCTTTTACGCAGCGATTATCAGATGGCTTTGGGATATGGGGGTGAGACGGTAAGATGGTGCACGGTTCTACAATTTCAAGACGACATGTCGATCGATCATTCCCGTGCAAAGCATCCAAATAAGATCCAGAAAACAGAGTCACCTATACAGTTCTTTTCAAAGATTCTTAGGGAACTTCAATCGTGGATTGATTTACTGTTTTTCTGTGTTACTTTTATTTCAGTTTTAGGTACGCTCTATGTAGTCTACGATAGAAATTGGACGTTTTTACGGTTCCAAGAGCACCGGGACCTCTAGGAGGATCTTGGACATATTATCATACCTAGAGTTTTGTATCCAATTTTGTAACGATTTATCAGAATTATTAATAAAATGTTTATACTGTCACATTTCCAAAAAAAACTCATAATTCTCAATTTATAGTTAACTTTGTACTTTAATTTGTAACTTGTGGATGGGATCTCATGACCCATTTGGACAAACACCAAAAACAGGACACAAATTTGTCCCACCCACAAAGCAGCCAAATCAATTAGAACACAAAACAAGATGAAATGAAAAGAAGAGAAGAAAAAGGTTGAAGTGAAACAAGATGTTAGGTATTGGGGACCGACCTGGACCTGTCCTTTGCTAGCAGCGGCGTGCAGAACAGTGGATCCGTGAGCATCTCTGTAAGCCAAAACATCATCGGAAGAGCAGCCGCCGAGAAGCTGCTTCAAGATGTTCAAGTTACCACCCCTAGCAGCAGCATGAACAGCTCGGTTCATCATTTCCCACTTGAAAACACCAGGGCTCGACTGCTCCTCCCCAATACGCTCCTCCACCTCTCCTCCGCCGCTCATGAACCTCGGCGATATCGCAAAGTCGAGGAGCAACCTGAAAACCTCCGAGCTCTTGCTCCTCGCCGCCGCATAGAGTATGTCGGTGGCACCAAACTCTCCTTCCCCGAAGACAAGAAGTGGGTACCTCTCCAGAAGCTCCCTGACGAACCCCAGGTCTCCGGCGGAGGCGGCGGTGTACATGAGCCAGCCGCCGTAGCCCGCCCGGATCAGGGAATTTTTCCCGTTTCTGGGCTCGCGGCATTCGTCGAAGAGGTGGCGTGCGACCCGGGAGCGGCACTTGGCGACGTCGTGGAACTGTTCTTCGTCGTCCCACACGGTCTCGAGGCGGCGGATCCGGCGGAGGGAGGTGAGCTTGATGAGGTGGTTGTTGTCGATGCGGAGGAGCTCGCGGACCAAGTCGTAGTGGCCGTTAGCGGCGGCGAAATCGATGGGGGAAGCGAACCACCACTGGTCTCCGGTGCTCTCCCACCGGAGAGGGAAATAGGTTGGAGGCATTGAAAATGATTGGAGAAGGAAATTAATCAAGGATTTATGGTGAAAGAGCAAAACAGAGGAGTTGAGAGCTTACAACTACAAGTGCTCTGTTTTCTCTCTCTCTTTCTGTGGTGTATGAATGAATCTAAATGAGAGCATTAGCATCTTATTATGAAGCACTTGAACAGAGTAGAAATACAGTGGATATTCATAATAGAACAGTAAAAAGCTACCAGCGATCAAGACCGCCAAAGATTAGTGTGTACTTTGGGAATTTTGGATTTTTTTTTGTTGAAAGGAAAGATTCATTCCGAACCAAACTAATCAAATAATGCAAGCGTTGTGTTTACCGGTCCCTTTTAAAAATTCCAGAGACGACTAACGAGATGAATAGCTCTCTAGAAAGGCAGCGCGACGCCTAGATAAAAACCTACCATCAAATCGGTCTTTCTTATCGACTCTATGAAGAGATCTCCCGATAAAAAAATGATCGAACACGCCACCTATGGTGACAACCACACCAGCCTGAGAGCCAAGATTCTGACATCGGGGACAAACAAAACAAATAAACAAACAAAGTAGATAACAAGATAAACGACGACGATGAGCACGAACTATTTGCGATCGATTTCCGATGTCAGGGGAAGGGAACAAAGCAAGGTGGATGGCGCCGACGGGTGCAGATATGCTTCGCTTGGGGCTGGTGCAAGGTTCTGGCCGGGTAAACACGAAGATATGTAGCAGCACGATGTTCCGACAGAAGTTGGGTGCAGGTCTGGCTATTTGGCTGGAAGAGGGTATGGCAAAAAGGCTCGGTCGTAGCGAGTCTGTTCCTCGTCGTCATAGGATGACACCCGAAAGGATGTTTGAACGTGGTCTTTGAAAGGAAATGAAGGCGATCGGGATGTGGGTATCATGGTGGCCGACGGATCTGTCCACCATGGTGGCGGACCTGACCACCGTAGGGGGCGGATCTAGCCTGAGGCTAGCAAATCTGAATGTCAAGGGCGAAGGGGTTCGAAGCAGGTTGTGGAGAGTTGGAGCAGGCCGGAGGGGAGCGTGGACCACGGTAGACGGTCGTCCCGACGAGGCCACGAGGAGGCCCGGAGAGAAAGAGCTTACCAACACTCACGCCGATGCTCTACCAAATCATGGTGGAAATAAAGTAGATCAGGTAGCTAAGTACTTGCTGGAACTAAATGGAAGAACAGAGAGGAGCTCCGACGAAGGTGGGGGGGATAAGAGATGGACGGAGGAGGCGACGGAGACGGTTGTACACGAGTGGAGAGAGGCGGAGATGACTCTTCATAGGGGGGAGTGGCTGGCAACTGAATGAGGGGTTTAGAAGAAGAAGAAAGGGAGGGGAGAGAGGTCTCTATCGACAATCCCTTTGGCCTAAGCCACGACGACCGTCAGTGGCAACGACCGTCAGTGGCAACGACCGTCAGTGGCGACGAAAACAAAGGTATGAAGGGTCGTAGGGTTTCGGGGGCTTCTGAGTTACGCCACCTTGAGAGAGAGAGTAGGCTTACTCCAAAGTAATCGGATTGAAATTTTGGAATTATTGTAAGGGTAACATAGTTATTTGATTTTTTTAAACAAGCGAGGGGGGATTTTTATTAATTGTGCCAACGAAAAATAACATAACCTGGGCCAGTGACACTAGGTTCCAGAATGTGTCTGGGATCCCATAGGTTTTCCAGTACTCTTGAACCCGTTGAAAACGTTTAATTTGCATCTTAAGCAATAAACAACAAATCCAACATCATATTAGCAAAAGATAATACGCCCTAACTAGAAAAGACCAACCGAAACTTAAAGACCAACTAAACTAAAGGAACCACATAATTGCTCCCTCGCTCCTCTGGGAGAGACTAGTAGGAACCGGTCTTGGGCCATGGGGTGTAGGCCACCAAAAACCTATCACCCCGTCCTAGAGCCAACTTATGACTCTTGGTAGGGCTGCTTGGCAGCTCTCGCCTGTTGGAAGTCATTCTTCCCATTATCCAACAGTTGGCAGCTCTCGCCTGTTGGAAGTCATTCTTCCCATCATCCAACAGTTGACGGGTCGTGGTAGTAAAAACCAAAAGTTCGAGAACCCTCTTCATCTTGCTTTTATGGGTGTTCGACCGAGAGGATTGACTTCAGGATGGTGGTTGAAAGTTATCTTAGGGGAAGTTCTTGAAGTGAATGCCTATTTTCAGACAAGAGTTTTCTCCTCTAATATTGTTGATTGTTTGTTGTTGAGAGAAGGTTTGGAGTGGTGTGTAGAGAATGGTTGGCAGGTCTTGAAGGTGAAATCGGATGTCTTAAATGTCGTCCTCGATCGATCATTTGATGTTTTAGAATGTCCTATTGTAGAGGATATTCGGTCCTTTTTGGATGCTATAGAGGACATGATAGTTGTTTTCATGTCTCAACATACCGAGGTTTTCCAAAACCTAACTCAATTATCTTTTCATAGTTCATGGGTTCAAGAACTCC
The DNA here is from genome assembly GCA_963921825.1 of Erodium maritimum. Lineage (NCBI taxonomy): Eukaryota > Viridiplantae > Streptophyta > Magnoliopsida > Geraniales > Geraniaceae > Erodium > Erodium maritimum. The sequence continues at coordinate 62,733,029 of OY997592.1, read as the reverse complement.
CCCACCTTTTTGCTTCATAAGACACATTTTTTCTCTTTAATTTTAGGGTTAATTACCTTTTGTATCTCTTTTGAATTGGTAACATACCTTTAGTACCCCAAAGTTTTATAACGTTTAGTAAAGTCCTTACGTTTTGGTAACACAAATTTTATACCCCTTATAAATTGGTCACATATCATTTAATACCCCTTACTATTGGTCACAAAACATTTAATACCCTTTATGAATTGGTCACAGATGATCAAAATGACGTAAACTTGACCAAAATTTTGTCCACTACGTTACCAATACATAAGGGTACTAAAGGAGTGTTACCAATACATAAGGGGTCTATAGCTGGACCTTCATGTACTCCTCTTTCACCTCGGGAGAAGTTTTAATTCAAATTTGTTTTGCCGATCAAAATAAAACATATAAGTTGTCTTAATCTATTAATTATATTATGTATGAAAAAGAATCAGAAAGAGGTCGGTATGTCATAGTGAGAGAGACTGCCTAAATCCTTCTTCAGTCGTTGTCATCTAGTGGTCGCCGCATGAAAGACGACGACAATAAGAAAAGACGAGACGCGTATCTGATGTTTACCGAAAAGGCGACGCCCAAAACCTTTACTTAGACAGATGTGTTTGACTCTTACCATGAGAAAGAGATAGTTAATGACACCGAAGGTTGGGAGATCACCAATGAAAAAAATTAGAGCGGATCAGTCTGTTAAACTCTTAAGTCTCTTAGAATTTTCTGTTTTTCTTTTTACTATTTTTCCCTATATTAATTTGTTAAAACAACTTTTTATTAATTTTGCGTGATATATTAAATAGACCCTAATTTATCAAAGTTATAAAATATTTTTGCAGCTCTGCTAGGGTTTTGCGATTTCGGTTTCTCCTTCACTCACGATCATGAAGTCTGCTTCATTTGAGGGGAGATCGGCGTCTCCGATCTCGGTTGGTGATGCATCAGGTGAGGTTGAGGAGGAGGGTAGTTGGCCGGGGAGCTCGAGACTGGAACGGGACTCGGAGGGGAAGATCCGGGCCGAGCAGTGGTGCCCGGAAGGGGAGGAGAGGGAGTCGATCACTCCGGTGATCTCATCCCCGCCCGCTTGGTCGCCATGCAGGGAAGAGGAGTGGTGCATGGTGTTCTCGGCGCAACAGGAGGGGGCGTGATCGGTCGGCGCGGGAGGAGGGCCGGTCTTCACGTCGGTTGCAGGCAGTAGGCCCGCGGCCACGGACGAGGACGTTTCGACGTCCGATGGTGCGAGCGGCGGAGAGAGAGATGTCGGGGTCGGAGGAAGGGTCTGGGGAGTCGCTCCGAGATGGGGCGGCCCTGATTCTGATTGTCATCTCATCGGCAACGGAGTCGGCGGTACCTGAATCTCCGGAGGCGATGGCGTGGAGGCTACGGAAAGGCAAGGCGCCAGCGTCCGAGCATCCTAGGGTTTCGGAAGATGAAGATGGCGGGATTGTGTGTCCGGGCCTGATGGTGGATGCTAGGAGAGTGGGGCAACCTGGGCGGTTTGGGCCGGGAGGGTCTCAAGATTGGGGGGTGGCGGCAAAGTCGGGCTGGCAACCTCGGCCCGGCTCGGGTCCGATGGGCCAAGGCCGAGGAAACAGATTGGGCTGGATAAGGGGGGGTCAGGATGACGTGGCCCGCTGGGCGGCACGCTATGGATCGGGATCGGGTCAGGATCAAGGGGCCGGGTCGGCCCGTGGGGCACGGGTGGTTGTTGGACAGAATCGGGTAGAACCGGATCTGGAGCACTACCCGATCCGTGCTGGCCAATCGGACTGGGATCCAAACTATAACCCATTCGGACCAAGAGGAAGAAATGAGCGTCAGACAGGGAATCAAGTAAGTGAGCTGGGTTCCCAGATGGGGGCGATGGAAATCAGGGAGGTGGTGGTGCCGGTCCATGAGATCACAGGTCGGGGTAACCTGTATCGCTTAGCGCTGGCAGCCAAGGTACTGACGTCTAAGAAGATATATTGGAAGTCAGTGGTAGATAGAATGGAGGATGCCTGGGGAATGAAAGTGAAGGCCAAACCTTTAGAGGGGGGCCTCATAGCTTTTTTCTTCAAGACAACTACGGACAGGGAGAGGGTTCTTCTGGGAGAACCTTGGTCGTTCTGGGACTCTTGATTTTATTTACGGATCTACGTGCCCACATGTAGGTCCATCATTTAGAATTCCACCACTTCTATGTCTAGGCCCGGGTGTCGAATTACCAGTAGGGGCATGGACGAGGGATGTGGGATTTCGTGAGGGGAATGCTTTAGGTGTGTGTCAAGGTGTGGATGTGGATAAAGACGGGTTGTGCTGGGGAGATTTCATGAAGGTCAGAATCAGGGCGGACATTAGAGTTCATCTGCAGAGTCAGCTTTGGTTTCGTCTATCTGTCTCCCATGTACGTACTCGTTTGGTGATTTCATATGAACATCTGCCTGAGCACTGTTTTGGATGCTGCTGTGCAGGTCATTTGTTCCCTGTATGCCTGGTGGTGGGAGGTAAAAGCGGCCCATCGCTGAAAGCACCGGCGGATCCAAGATCTGGTTTGGAGAGGGCGAAGCATGGGAAGGCGACGCCGGGAACAAACTGGACGTATCTGAGAGGCTTAGATAATAGGGGGATCTAAGTCGGGTGGGCCAAACTCCCCTCGGAGGTCCCAGGATACAAGGACGCAAGGAAGGCAACCGTTACACAGGGAGGAGGAGGCTCCGGTCGGGTGGCTTCCGCGGGAGATGTCGCCATCACTTTCTGGGAAGAAACGTCTGGAGAGGGAGATGGAACCTGAGAAAGAGGATGGATCGTCAACGTCGGAGGAGGCGTCTAATGTATTGGCGGGGGGCTGTAAGCACCCCCGCCTCCAGGAATGAGAGCCTGGAGACCCAGGAAGGGTTTGGTCGACTGTATCCCCTTCCTGACAGTTCGGTGGCAATGGTTCTGCCAACAGTTGATAAGATGCTTCCCTACCACTTCGGGGTCAGCAATCCCGCGTTCAGGAGCCCTACACCTATCATTTAAGGGAGGACGACGCACGCTGACTTACCGGGGGAGTTATCGGTCCACCAATGTTCAGTTTTCACCTGGTCTGCTCGATCAGTGTTTTATGGTTGGAGCATATTGTATCGGTATCCAAAGATGCTATCGCAGTTAACCCCCCGACCGCCTCTATGCATATGAGCACCATTTATTTCTCAGCATTTATGTCTCGGTTTATTTATTTTTAGGAATGGAAATGCGATGGACAAACAAGCAAACAGGAATGATTGCTCACACAACCTAAAAGAGAAAGACATGTCCCGAACGGTAAAGTTAGGGGTAATTGACATAATAGTATTAGTTAATTCCTTGTGTCGGCCAAACCGAGTTACTCTACTATTATATTATGATTCGAATTGGCAAGTTATTTTTTATATACACAAATCGAACACTTCATTGATTTGGTCCAAGAAAAGCGACTTTATTGATAACATTATATAGTCCAGAATTTCGGACAGCACACCTGCAAATTGTATTATCTGGATTTGTTTTTTCCTAAAAACTGGTTAACAAACGTGTAAACTATAAACTTAGATTAATAACAGTCCACTTATAAAATGTATTTTCCAGATTCCAAAACTCATGATCAGACAAGGTGGGCTGAATGGAGAATTTTAAAGTGTTTTTTTGATGGTTTTTTTTAAACGGGAAAGAAGTAGTATTACGATATGATTGTGCTTACAATTTGGGACCTAACAGTCCCGGATATCAGTTTTTGTCCCGATCGGCCGTGGCCCATCGGGCACACATGGTTCCATACAAATAGTCCGCTTTGATTCGCGGATCCGAACTTAGGGATTCTTCGATCCAACGTTACAAAAAAAATAATAAACCAAATGCCTAAACTTATTGAGCCACATAATTATTCGAACTAAAGCAGCGAAACCTACTGGAAAATTTGTCTTTAGTGCAGAATTCCCGAGATCTCCCTGCTGTAAAAGCTTGGTCGGGGTTGAGAGTCTCGAATCCGGATGCCGTTGAAATAGGCCCCAACCGACCGTCCCTCCTCCCGGATCCCAGATCCACCGAGGGGGCGGACCCATGCCGGCGAGGGGTGACCCTAGGGCGATATGCCGCTGCAGATGGGATACGGCGCGTGAAGCCCGTAATCCAATGAACGGCAGGGGGGGCCACTGGCTCGAAAGCGGGGCCGGTCCAGCGATGCAGGAACGGTAGCGCGAGTCGGGGGGAGACCGTGGAGCAGCTTGAACGATGGGCAGCGACCTGTGGGGGTAGACCGGCTGCAAAACAAGAAAAAAACAAATAAAACCGACTCCGATCAATAGGATCGCGACGGTAGAGTGGAACCTCATGGAGGTTGTGTGGAGAGCTTTGGAATTAGGGGCTTCGATTGGACCCTGGAGGGTAGTGGAGAGCTTTGGATCAGGGGCTTCAAAGATGGAGAATGGTGACTGCCATGAAGAAGAGGATGGGGGAAGGGGATGCGCGCATAGAGAGGTAGGGTTCTCTCTGGGCTGTTTTTTTGATGGTTAAAACTTATAGTTTCACTAGATTAAATATTTAATGATTAAAACAATCAAATTTCTATATAACAAACTAGTGACTTTTGAATTTTTAGTACGATTCGCTAACCATGAACTAGCCCGTTTTGTTCTTGAATGTTAAGATTGATATGACAATGATATTTGTGTGGGAAGGTAAGGTAAATTTTCCACTGCAAATGTTCATGAGATTGAGAGAGAAATGGATTAAAAAGGAGAATGTTTTTACCTGAAGTGATGTTAATTGGTCAAACTGTTATGATTGTAGTGAGGATGATGTGATCATATGAACAGAAGGGCGGTTGACTTTTTCTACTATTAAATAGTTTTCTAATTTAAGTTTAAGTTTAAGTAGTTAGGTTTTAATACTTGGATGGCTAGAAAGTGATACTACATCCACATGTTTCAAGTTGAATTACGAGTTGGGTGTATTAAGAGCATCTCCAATGGTACACACTAGTGGTGTCAAGTAGCAATGTCAGGAAGTGCTTTTTTGCTTTCTAACACTGCTTCCTGACACTGCTCCTCCAATGGTCAGTGTCAAAGAGTCATGGTTAGAAGTATTTTTGGAGCAAAATGGGTTTGGCGTCGTTGCTGGAACCAACCACGACCCGTTGACACGCCCCCCTGATACGACCACGTGACACGACGAGTCATGCCAGCGAGTCGTGTCAGGGCCGTGTTTGCGCCTGCCACGGCCGTCTGCAACGATCCGTTGGAGCTGCTCTAATGAACTTTGTAGTTTTCACAAGAATTTGAAATTGAAGCAAAAAAAAAGGAGAATGATACTTTAATCCATGTGATTAACTATACTTCTGATTTGTTTCGAAAACTAGATTAAGAGAAACAAGGCACTTATTATACAAAAGGGAAGATCATAATGTAGTAAGAGCATCTCCAATGGTTAGACACTGCATAGTGTCAAGGAGTAGTGTCAGGGAGTGTTTTTTGGCAACCTGACACTACTAATGTCAGGAGCCATGTCAGGACAGTTTCAATAATTAAAAAAACACCCCAAATATTTGTAATACTTTTAATTAAAACCAAATATGAATTGCATAACTATTTTTTATTTAAAACCAAATATAAATTACATTAAAATTGATAATTATTTTTTAATTGCGGCCGTCATCTCCAAATTTAGCCCAAATGTGTTCAATGAGATCACCGTAGAGTTGGTGATGAACATTCCGATCCCGAATCCTTGTTCTATGGCCCATGACACTTTCCCTGGTCACCGCTGGTGGTGGTCCTCTACGGACGGTTGGGTCTAGGACACCAACATCTGCAAACCGATCAGTGGGCCACGGCCTCCGCTCATCCTCAACGATCATGTTGTGTAGGATCACACAAGCAGTCATGATCATTGAGAGTGAGCTCCTATCCCACATTCGGCCCGGGCGAGTAACGATGTGAAATCGGGCCTGTAGAACTCAAAACGCTCGTTCGATGTCCTTCCTACACGCCTCTTGGTATCTAGCAAAACATCGTTGCTTCGGCGTTTGTGGAGCATGTATTGACTTCACAAATGTTGCCCAAGCAGGATAAATTCCATCTGTCAAGTAATACGGGGTTTCGTATTCTCTACCGCTGATCTTGAACTTCACATCTGGGGCGAAGCCTTTTACTGCTTGGGAGAATAATGTAGACCTATTGAGCACGTTGATGTCGTTGTTGGAGCCCGGTGTCCCAAAGAAAGAGTGTCAGATCCAAAGGTCTTGGGATGCAACGGCTTCGAGCATGATTGTGGGGACGTTCCCGTGGTCCCTACTTGCGAACTGTGCAGACCATGCCACATGACAGTTCTTCCAATCCCAGTGCATGCGGTCAAGACTCCCTATCATCCCCGGAAAGCCGCGCTCTTCGTTGATTCGCAACAACCGTCTTGTATCTTCCACGGTCAGGCGTCGTAGATAGGTCCGCCCGTAAACCTTGATGACGCCAATACAAAACTTCTTCAGGCAGTCCAACGCAGTGGTCTCCGCCATTCGCAAATACTCGTCGCATGCATCGGCTGGACTTCCATAACAGAGCTGATGAAGTGCTACCGTGCACTTCTGGTGTGGAGTGAAAGAGGCCCTCCCCGTAGCATCCTTTCTGTTACGGAAGTAGGCGTACCGGCCACTCAAACCATTCATGATCCGTATGAACATGTCCCTCTACATTCGGAACCGTCGCCGAAACTGTTGGTCGCTGTACACCGGTGTAGGCGCGAAGTAGTCACGGATCAACCCTTCGTGTGCATCTTCTCGATTGTGCTCAATGACTCTCCGCTTTGGTCTCGGCGCCGACCTTGAGCCCTCGGCCTCATCATCATCCCGACCCCTTGGTTGTATCGATGACATCACTTGATCCTCTATTGCTTTTTCTGTTGCCTCCATAAACCTATCCATCGCGGCGTCTATTTCTTCTTATGTCATTTGCTTCATTTCCTCTAGCGTTGGAAAATTCGCCATCGAAAAAAATAGATGTATGAAAAAAATTATAGGATTTGGAGAGGAATAGAGGAAGAAGAAGCTTGAAACAAGAGAGGAGGAGTGAAATTTCACTTGGGGTAGATATGAATTTATAGGAAATTGATGGGCCTTTGGAAGTCGGCGTCGACACATGTCGTGTCGTGAGTGGCCAGCCGACTAGCCGTTGGCGCCAGGCACGACGCGTCATTGCTGGAACCAGACACGACCAGCTGACACGCCTGCGCTGACACGCCTGCGCTGACACGACCACCTGACACGACGAGTCGTGCCAACGCGTCGTGTCAGGGTCGTGTCTGCGCCCGACACGACCGACTGCAACGACCCGTTGGAGCTGCTCTAAGAGTTTACAATAATACTTGTAAATCATCATTTAAAAATGGTTTACAAAAAAACTATATTCTTATTGATGACGATAAAACCAATAAAATTTATGGATCTAGTAATGGCCCACTTTCTCAAACATGTAACTGAGCATAATTACATAATAATATTTTTTCAAACGAATAAATATGGAAGTACATTTTTTTTAAACGAAAGCATAATGATTTTATTCATCATGACAAAAATCATAAATATAACTTGGGTCTCTGACCTTGAGTTCGAGTATTTGTTCAAAACCCTCGTAGGGTTTATGGCACACTTGACCCATATTGTTTGATCGCTTTTGTATAGCTGACCAATAAAGACCACAAAAACAGAAAAGCGACTGTAATAACCTAAAGAGTTTGCGATGCCAATTCGTCTGAAACCCTCCGACTTGAGTCTTTGGAATATTTAATTGTGGTGCGGAGGACGGAGCATACGCTCGGTGCTCCGGATGTGACTACACCGATACTTCACACAAAAGAAGAATGATCATCATCGTGTCGACCCAAAATGAGTCGTCCAGTCTCGTGGTGACCAGCTTTGGTTGTCGTGGATACAAATCCCGACCTAACATTCCTCCTCCCAGGTCCCAAATCCAGCGACCCTTCAAGATCGCTCCGGGCAGAGACTGTGCCTGCTCACGTCGGCGAGGTTGCATCACTGGTTGCTGATTGTCAGGGGAGACAAATCCCGACGTGGGTTGCTCGCGAGGGGAGTCGGCCAGTGGGTGCCTCCGGATCAGATCTGTTCCCTGTGATGTGGTCACGGGGTAGACAGTGCTGGAAAAATCCCTGATTGTATTAATACGAGGGAGAAATGGTCGGGTGGAATCATGTCCGACATGTGTTGATCGGAAACCGTGGAGGTAGTACTTGTAGGCTTCGACTGGTAAGGAGAGACGGGGCGACAGGTTTCCAAATCCCAGGGGTTTGATAGATCGGAGCGAGGGATCACTTGATGGCGACGATGATCGGACGAAAGGAGAGCAGCGACAATCGAGCGGGAAGGACCAAACGTCGTGGAGCAGGGAGAACGTAGATGAATCGGTGAGAGACAGTCATGGCTGCCATCGTTGTAGTTGGAAAGAAGGAGGAGAAGAGACGGCTGCAACCCTTAAGGTTCAGAGAAAACCCTTGAGGTTCTGAAAGCACTCTCACTGAGAGTCACAAAAAATTATTGTTTCCATCACTCCAAATAAATTTAATTGTATAAAAGTAATATGAAGAGTACATTGTTGTAGAAGGAAAACAATACACAGCAGGATTAAAAAGCCTTGAGTTTCAAAATAATGTTTGGGATGACCGTAGTTAACTCAGCGCTCATGAATCCGTAGAAAAAATCTATTTTGTTTCGTAGACACAACCTGAGGACATCCTCTTACCAGCATTTCAAATAAACAAACTACCAAATTAGAAGTCCAAACCAAACAATTAATCCGAATCTTAAAAATAGATATAAGAAAGGCAACAAATAAGAAAAGACGAAACAACCAATACACGGAACACCGAGACTAAGTAGTCTATTATGTCGAGTCTCTTGTAGCTCATAGCTTTTGTAGTGGGCGTTCTCGTACTGTCGATCCGTCTTGAAATGCCGGAGTAACCCGATCTTGGGTGTCATGGAAACATACCCCATGGTCCCTATCCTATCGACATTCCCCCCGGATCCCAAATCCATCGACCGTATTGTTCCAACACCTTCTCCAACCTACTCGTGCGGGTGTTCGATTGGTAAAACATTACCAAAATCAAACCTCGGCAAATCGAGGTCATAAGCTGTGGAGGTCGATATCGGAATAGCCTTGGAGGTTGTTGTTGTTTGTTAGACTCGGTGTGAAGTCTCTTAGACTAGATGTTTGAAAGAAGGAGGAGGGGGAAGGCCTCTGACTGCAGATTCCGACAACTTTGCGAGTAGAGTTACGGGCTGACAGAGCAGGATCGTGGAAGGCGGCGGTGGACCACGTTTGGTGGATCCATGGTCGACAGTTGATGGAGCAGTTGTGCTCGGGCGGAGAACGATACAGTTTCTGATAGAGAGGCTCGAGAGGAGAAGAGGGGGAGAGCTCCACCGGCAACCCATGACCACAACTATGGATGCCGTCGACGACTGTTAGGGTTTTTATAGGTTTGAGAGAATACACCATAATAATATTTTTAAATAAGCGTAAGATCTAATTCTCATGTTTTGGTAGATAATTTACTTATATTCGAACTCATGTTCAAGTAAGTGAAAAACTTACATGACCATTACATCAACCGTCAATAAACTTATACTACAATCAAAATCATATGAGTCTTACTAACTAAATCGCCTCCATTCAAGATTGCGGTACAGATTGAAGGCCGTAAATCTTGGTAATTATAAAGTGGGTGTGGTTGGTTGTAGCATTTGAGAATCGAACTCTTGTTGTAGGGAAATTGATTGTAGGCTTTGTAGCTGATAAGCTTCACAAAAATGGCTCCATTGTCAATTAACTTCCATGGGATCTTCATGACATATTTATACTGTAAATTCATTTCTTGCTCAACTGCTAAATGGAACAGTCATGAAGGGAATTGGTTGAAGTAAAGAGAAAATGGTGGCATGCATGTGACTAATCCTGGACCGAAACAAAACCAATCAAGCCTAGCTGGAAATTTGGTTATATGACATAAGTTTTTGACCCACCAAACCAACCTCAACCATAAATTGCTATCCAACAATTTATACAACATAACAAGGAAGTAGCACACTAGCCCTTAAGAAGTTTAGTATTTGATCTCTGATTTGATTTTATTTTTTTTGTACGGAGATTTATAAAATAGCTTTATTTTGAAATATGGGGTGTAAAATGTTAGTTTGGTTCTCGAATATTTGCAAATAACCTTCATTTCAAGTGAAAATCCGGATTTACCTCTAATGAAGACTATCTGGATACCAATCAAGTAATTTGTTTTCTGACCCGGGTATTCTATTTATTCGATCAGAAAACTCATTAAGGATAACACCATAACTTCGTTATAAAATTAGAACTCAAAGAGTATGGTGCGATTACATTCCCGTACAAGGCTTATTTCTCTAATAAGCCCGTCTTCTTGTAGGGTTTGGGAGGAAGAAAGAGTTGCCTATTAACAAGTTGGATAGCTGAGATGGGTTATTGATACAAGGTGAGAGGTGTGGAGTTGGAGCACTGAGTTGGGACTCCAAAAAGGCAAGTAAAGGCCATGTGAGAATAAGCAACTTTAACTTTAAGGGTACAGTGATGAACCGAAAAGGCTGTACATTACAAAGATGGGTTGAGTTTCTATTGCCTAACTTTACATATATAATAATGTGCATCTGATGTTAACTTTCCTTTTCTTCGTTTGCTTTAATGGAATGTGGGTTGTTTACTCTAGGCCCATCTTCACATGGGCAATACCTTGTACAAAGAACATACTAACTTTATGTTATATTACCTTAATCTCCAAACTATCTAAATTATTCTGATTTACATAATTAGGAGATAGATATGAGGCTTTCAAATCGGGTTATCCTTCTGGTCAAAGGAGTTTTTTCAGCTTCCTAATGTAGAAAATTTAAAATCTAAATTGATCACACTCAAAACAGATGGATGCTGATGTTATTATTATTATTGATTTACAATTTAAGATTTATCAACCCAAAGTCTTTTAATAATATATGCAATACAAAGGCATGATGAATCAATCTATAGGATATGTATTAGGAAAAATGATACATTGTCATGGATGGCCAACCTCTCATACCAATGGGGAAGAGATGGGCACCAAGTCGACGTTTACATGAATAAGAAAGGTGAACAAAAAGCTTGTGCTAATTCATGGAATCTTTAAAAGCACCCATAGTGTTTTGACCCTACCACTTATTATATATTGAATGTTGGATAAGATTTAGATTGAGATTGAGATTGAGGATCAAGAGATATCCACAGTATTTAGTTAACGATTACAATACTTAGCCTGACTCAATAATTCAATTCGGTAATGGACTTATACTGTTGTATAGAGTAGCATGTAACATTTTCCAAATGACTGTCTCATAAGACCTTCCACGGTGTGGTCTAATCCCAGTCTGATTAGGCACAGTTTATGGGAAAATAGTAGAGACTAGATTCGATTCGTGGGTCTAACGGTTTTTAAGTCATAATAAAAATAGACCGATTCGATTTATTCCAAGTCTTATGTTATGGAAAAAAATTGACAAAGATAATTATTATTTTCGAAAACGAGACAAGGATACTACAATGCAAACCCGATAAACACAAAACCCGAGAACGAAGAAAAAACACCTACGAGCAACCCGAGCGGATGAGAACTAGAGGTTGGGGAACATGTGCATTAGGCGCCATTTTGGACATTCACGAACAGTTGCCCATCACTCATGCTTGTTGAAGGGGAGAGCGAGATTACGGGCATACGTCCAGATGGCCACGAGGAGCACTTTGGCATTGGTGCGCTTGGACCGAGCTCATGTCGGGCTTGCAGGAACACCAACTCGAGATGCTGCACCTGGAGATTGGTCTTCTGCCAGTGATCCTTTAGATGTTTCTTGGTCCGGGGATATGGTTTTGTTGCTATTGAATCAAGTCCTCGTATAGATCGTGTCAGTACTCTCCCCACGCAACAATGAGTCTCCTTTCCTCAACATCCGTCCACAGAGGCGCAATCGATTCGTTGTTGGAGGAAATAGGGGTTGCAACAAATTCTGTTTTGGAGAGAGGGTTGAAGAGGAAAAGTGGGTGTCGATTTGATTTTAGAGTTGCTTTAAATAGGGGAGGCCGAATCGTATGGTTTGATTTTCAAAGTGATAGAATCGGTCCAACACATATCTTGGTAGAATCGGCCAAAGAAATAATGGTGGCAGATTCGGTGCATGTGACATTAGACAAACATAAATGGTTGCATTTATTTCAAACATTGCAGCGTAGGTTTCCAAGTACAGGATGAAACCCGAACTTATTCGAAACCGAGTACAGGAAAACAAAACAAAGCATTGAACATGCTAGTTGTGGTTCATAGCTTGAAGCATCTCGAACATAAGATCCCCATAGCTGGCCTTCTCCAGTAGGGTCCAGTTAGATGTGTGGAGCGCAACTACTTCATCGTATTGCATGGTCAATGACAATTGGTACTTCATCAACTTTGCTTTCGTTCGCTCAAACCGACCACGACGGCGTTGTTCTCGCTGGATCCTGTATACTGTTGATATCGGACCCATATCAGCTAGGATCATGTACACTGATAGATTTTTTTCCTGAAATTAAAATAAAAAAATATTTTGGTCAACCGAATTTTCTGCCCCCGGACACGTGGCAGCATCGTCGGGCCATGTTAAATTTCGCGCGTTGATATGTTTCCACGTGGCGTTCGCTGATATGTTTGGTTAATACCAAATCTACGGAATAGACTCTGCAGTGAGTCGACAAAGTCGTAGACTATCTAAAACGACTTCCCCGGTTCGACGTGACAACAGACAACGATTCGACCATTCTAAGGAAAAAATTCAAATTTCTACCGGTTTAGACGCCGATTCGACGATGACAAGACCCCACTATAGAAGGTCTAAGAGACAGATAGAAACCAAACAATCATCTATTTCTTTGAAGATACGTTGATGAGATACAAGATGATGAAACCAAACAGTCATATGACACAAATGTGTGGTCTAACAGACAAGCATATTTAAAAGTAATAATTATATTCAATAGTAATGCTCTGCGTCTCAAACGCTAGAGCGTCGCGCATAGAGAAGGCATTGGCTATAGCTATTGCCATGGCTCCTTTCGTCTTCATGGCATTGAAATCATGCTCTATGGTATTGTTTTCGAAAATAAGGGTGTTTGGATGAAGCTATCAAACCCTAGTATGAAGACTGTAAGAACCGCCCCCGGTCGAACCGGTGATTTTTGGCGAAGATTGACTTTCGACCGGAAAAGTCAACCGATGGCTCCGGGAGTCATTCGGGACCTTTCCAGGACCCAAATAGCTTAGCCTTCGTTACGGTTAGCTTAATTGGGTCGTTTCCTTTCAATTGACTGTCTTTGCAAAAAGTCAAACTCTGGTCAAACTTTGACCATTTAACGACTAAAACTAATTAAATTAAAGATGCTGGAAATTATTAAGGACAAAGTGGTCCCCACATGGACACTTATCCATTGTGGCTTGGAGGAGAAGGAATGAGTCTCTAATGACCAATTTACCCTCACTTATGCAAAAAGGGAAGGAAGGGACTTAAGGGTATTTTGGTCCATCCAATCTTAGGTTAAATGGACCATTTGGAAGAGCATTTCAGCTCACTTTTGTTGTTGGCCGAAAATCACTAGAGGAGGAAGAGAGAAGAGCTCAAAAAACTTGGAGAAGAAGCAAGTGGAAAAAGGCAAGCTTGTGGGTGGATTTCTTCCCAAATCATCTCCAAATCACTCAATCTTCATCCCATTTCCATTCCCAAGGTAAGTGAACTCTCACAATCTTCTTCCAATCACTTTTGGGTTATGGGTTTCTAAGAAAATTGCATGAACTTGTTGGGTTTTGATGTTAGTGTTGTTAGATGATTGTTTAGTGAAGAAGTAGTGGAAGTTTTAATTAGAAACCTTTTGATTATTGATGTTTTGATGAAACCCATTAAGGGTAGTGAAGTTTGGGAGTTTGGATGACTGATTTTGGAGCTTGATGATGTTAAAAATGGAGTTTTTGAAGTAGATTTTCGTAGAAACGAAGTTGGGGAAGAAGGTGCTTGAGCCTGCCCAGATTTGGCACGGAGAAGGCTGGGTTTCGGCCCTCTAAGCGGCACGGAAAGGGCTCGGTGCCGGCCCTCTGAGTGACACGGAATGGGCTCGGTGCTGGCCCTCTGAGGGGCACGGTCCGGGCTCGGTGCCGGCCCTCTGAGGGGCACGGTCCGGGCCTGGTGCCGGGCCTCTGAGGGGCACGGTCCGGGCCTGGTTCCAGGCCTCTGAGGGGCATGGTCCGGGACGGATTCCGTATCTGTGGGATGCCCGAATTGGGCCTTGTTCGGGTCCAATTTTACCCTTTTGGCCCAAGTTTGGTCATTAGGGGCACTTTAGGTATTTCACTTTAAAACCGACTTGAATGTTTATTAATTATAGTATTAATTTATGTTCCTAGACCTTATTCTCGAGCTCGGAGGAGGAGACTACTAGACGGCTTTGGTGTTTAAGCGTTTGGAGAACTTTTGAGGTAGAGAAGAGTAGTAAATTCCGCTTTTATTTAAAGAATGCTAATAGTATGCATATAGGATGATGATAACTAGAAGAGTCTTAGTTTGCATATAGGATGTGATTCACTAGAATAACCGCTTTCAATTATGGGAATTGTTGTGTTGTAGAATGGCAATGTCGAGCCTTAGGATTGCGTGTTGGTTGTGTTTAATTATGGTTGTTCGTCCTTAAACGTCGATGCATAGTACACTCTTGGTTAAATTAAGAATCATAGTATGCCATGTGAATTATGATGAATGCAATATGAATGTTGTTTCGTGATATCATTGATTGAGTGAATGAGATGAATGTGATATGATTGTTGTATTGTGATATGATTGGGTGAATGATAGACCGATACAGTGTTCTTGGTAAGTGTGACGATAAGCCTCTTTGGTACGATAAGTTCGGTGTAGTGTGGTTGTGTGGCATTCTATGTTGTGACTTGTACCCCGAGTGACGGGAAGATACCCGACCGAGGTGTGTGCCGGTCCGGTATGTGCGCATTGAGATTTACCCTGATGTTGTGTATCCGGGAAGACATCTAGACCGATGGACATTCCGGTACGATGTATGTTGTTTCACACCGATGTTGTGTGTCTGGGAAGACATCTAGACCGATGGACATTCCGGTACGATGTATGTTGTTTCACCCCGATGTTGTGTGTCCGGGAAGACATCTAGACCGATGGACATTCCGGTATGATGTAGTGTTTCACCCCGATGTTGTGTGTCCGGGAAGACATCTAGACCGATGGGTATTCCGATATGATGTATTTGCTTCACCCAGATGTTGTGTGTCCGGGAAGACATCTAGATCGAGGGTGTATTCCAGTAAAATGTATTGGTTGAGTTGTGCGCGATGATCGGATTGTCCCGAGTGCTTGTCTTATGTTATGTGATATCGAATCCAAGTAACGTCTGTGGTGGTCTTAGTAGTATAATGACCAGTCGCTCTTCTATTTATTTAAATTGGTGCTATATCGATATTGTGTGTTCCTGTCGGTTTCTATTTACATTCTCAACTTTAGAAGAATTATTGACCGCTTATTTCTGACAACGGAGCGGGAGTCCTTTCCCTTACTACTTTTTCCTACTGAGCGTAAGCTCACCCCTTCTGTTTTTACTGTTTTACAAGTTTCGTTGGTGAGTAGGCTTTTAGGACGTCTCAGGGCTCGGGAGCTCATTGAGGGTCCGGGTGGTTACTGTAGTAGAGACGTACTTTCTCTTTTCGTATTAGATATTGTCTTACTTGGTTATATTTTGAGCTTTTGACTCATAGCATCGAATTTGAATTATGTTTTACTCGGAGTTTTACATTATTAAAATTTATTTTTATTATTATTTACATTATTTTAGTTCACGTCTCGAGTCCGGTCAAAACCGAATTTGGGGCGTGACAAAGACTTATTCTACAGCACGGGTCAAGTCGACGGCGACGACAACGGGAGGAGGATCAACAACCTTCCCCTCTCTTCTGGCCACGCTTGTTGTGTCTCCCTCCTCTCGTTTTCCGTCATCGGCTCGCTCCGAGATTGCATCGATGACAAAGATGAGAGTTGTGTCCTCTACCCAAGCGGTAAAAGATCCCGTCCGTGGGGATCAGGTGAGAGAATCTCGTACATGCGTGACCTCAGACAGCGGAGGAGATGAGCTCGGAGAATAACGACGTGGATGTTTTTATGGTGTACGGGGGTACTATTCTGGAGGTGGCCTCAAAGCCAATGCCGAACCTCCTGGTACTTAGGAAGGAACACGGGATGAACTTAGGGGAGGGAATCTATGGTGGCGGCATGATGGTGAAGGAACATCTAAGGTTCCGAAAAAAGGCCTCCGGGGATGAGCCTTTTGGGGGTAGGCTGCCGGAAACCGTCTTGACGTCGGTGCCGGAATCTCAAGGTGACGTTCATCGATCATCAGATGCGTAAAATAACGGATAGATTGGGCGGCAACGCGAGGGAAGAGGAACTCCTAGTGTTCCGGGTCGAGGGGCTCAAGGGACGGGCCCTCGACACTCCTCGTTGGGCCGAGGCCCACTGGAAGTTGTACATCCTACCCTGGATGATCACGTTCTGGCTCGATTCGGGGTAAGGAGCCCCATGGGTTCTCCGATCCGTGAGGGTGGGTTGACCCGGGACAGTCCGGAAGGTTCCACTCTTTCAGAAGGAGCATCACATGCAGCGACGGGGGGGCTTTAAGCACCCTCTCCTTGTCGAATGAGTAAATTGTGGTCCAGAGGGGGGTTGACCAGTTTCACCGCCCTTCTGGATGTAAGGTTGCAGAGGTTCCACTAAGAACTGGTAAGGTATTTCCCTACCTGCTCGGAGGTCAGCAATCTCGCGTTTTGGAGCCTTACCATTATCAGTCCAGGGAGGATGACGCACGCTAACAACCCGGGGGAGTATTCAGTCCACCATAGTTTTTCTTCTGCAATGGGTCTGCTTTACCCTAGTTTTCAGTTTGGATTCGCCGTATCAGAGTCATCAGACGCTACCGCGGTATCCTCTTCCAGACATTTCAGTGAGGCAGTCACTGCCTTGAGCTATTTACTTTCCTGTTCGAGGTCTTCAATGTAGGGATATCCTTTTCATTTATATTATTTAGGTGTTTTATTGCTCTTTTGGTTGTAAACACTTATTATCTATAATACCCATTCGTTTATTCTAAAAAACAGTCATATGACAAATAGATAAAAAAAATGGAATCAAATTTGATTCTTAAACCAAGGTATGTCTCATAAATTTATTTGTAATCAAGGGCGTATTTAAGGCTAATGTGTTGGAAAAATGATAGTATGGTATTTTATTGTCCTTTTCGGCTTATGTCCGGGATAAAAAGAAGAGGGGCATCATTAATTTATGGGTAAACTATAAATGCATACCCTTAAGTATGAACGTTTAACCGATGAATACCCTGAAGTTTAAAGTTAACTGATGCATACCCTGAACTTACGAGTTGTAACTCAAAACCCCTATGTCAGCTAAAATGACGAAAATACCCTCAACTACACTTCAATAATTATGTTAAAAAAATTATTTAAAAATTACTTTTGTTATATATATATATTTACTTATTAAATGACTTCACTTTTATTTAAAAAATCACTTCATTTATATTTAAAAAATATTTAAAAAAATAAATGAGGGTATTTTTGTCATTTTAGCTAACAGAAGGGGTTTTGAGTTACAACTCGTAACTTCAGGGTATACATCAGTTAACTTTAAACTTCAGGGTAATCATCGGTTAAACGTGCATACTTAAGGGTATTCATTTGTAGTTTACCCTTAATTTATAATGCATTACTTTTTCTCTCTTAGAATATTTGCAGTCAGTTGTCTTTTGTCGACGTTTTGTAAACACCGATCTAAACGTCTCGGTGACAGTGCTTTCATTGGCGTTTTTCATGCGGCTGAAACGTTAACGCCTTTTTAAGTCATCGATGGAATCATCATTCCCTTCTTCTAATTCATACCACTCTCTAAATCCTCTATATCAGCCTCACCTATCAGTTTATCGTAAAATCATGTACTGCAAATGATTTTTTTAGCATGATTGAAATAAGAGAGAGAAATTGTTTATTAATATTTTATTCTTTCAATCTCTTATTTTCAACCTCAGTCAGGCTGAAGGACTGCGGATGCTCTTAAGTACGGAATGAGCATGAGATTTATGATTAGTCCTTAGCGTCTTGCATTCGAACCACGTCCTCGCTCGTTATTCTTATAGTTTGTTTAGATTTGGGTTTGGGTCAGGTGCTCTTTGTGACAAGTATTCTTTTTCGCCAATTTCTTCAACATATTGAATGGAGTTAATTAGATTTAATATGGTTCGATTATCCATATAAACCGTGAGATCTGTATTCTCATTGATTTCCCATTTTACATTTTCTTCTGAGTATGTGTAAAGAGCCCCTTATTTTTCACATCTCATTCATCTGAAAAAATACCACTCTTTGCTCTTTCTAAAATCCCCTCTATGGAAAATAGTTCTCTTTATCTTCATTCTCTTTGTCTGATGTGTGGGAAAGTTCGGGAAGATGAACTTCATGCTTTGTTCTTGTGTCCATTTACCAAAGCAGTTTGGGACCGATGGGGGCCTTACGACGACACCAGGGACCGATTTTCTAGCTTGGTGAGAAGCCGAATTTAGATAGGAGACAAACAGATCTAGGAGGTAAGACAAGTTGTTTGGGGGAGATATAGAAAACAAGAAATGGATAGGTTTGGAAACGAGAAGCATGTCCAGCAGATGTCGAGCTTTTGAGAGAACAGAGCAATTACAGGTTGTGGGTCGAAGCCTAGGAAATGCGTGGGAGACGGGCACGGTGATGGTTTCATAATGACGGCTACGACGACTAGGGTTGAGAGCTCTCAACCCTGTCAGAGCTTTTTTTTGTATTGCAAAAAATGACCTTTATATATTTGGGCTTTGCAACTTGTGTCTCTAAACAAAAAAAAAATCCTAAAACATTGTATCCCTGTACTTTCTTTAATTTTCACTATCATTGAAAAATTATATTTTTCGTTTAGAATGGGTCATGTGCCTTGCACATGCCACCAAAACTTTTAAAAATATCATTTTTACCCTTTCATCAAAATATACATTTTGTGCAGCCTCTCTTTTCTCTGCTTTGCTAGGGTTTAGAGGAGCTTTGCGAGAATCATCGTACTTCATGGAGTTTTCGAGTGCGATGGAAGGCGGGGACAGCGACTGCGACGGCGAGGTGCACTGGGGGCCTCGTCTGTCGGAGCATGAGGATCGGGACAGGGCATTCGAGGACCGGGACGAGTTTCGTGTACCTGTTGTGGGGAAGCCGGTGATTGAATCGGCGGATGAGACGGCGGCCACGGAGGCTTCGTGGCCGGAGGAGGAGGACGACCTGGCGAACTCGGAGGGACTGATGACGGACCGGACTGGGGGATCGCCGGTGATGCGCTTCTCGGCTCGCCCCGCGGAGATGGATGGCTGGGTGGTGGGAGGCCGGGTCCGATCGGGACCGGCGGGCCTTCGCCGTACGCCGGCGAGAGGACCACGACCCAGACGTCAGAGTAGTGGGACAGGACGACGGAGGCGGGTCGGGATGAAGAAGAGGGTGATTTAGCTCCTGTTCTGCCGGCGAAGAAGGGGGATGGTATCAACCCGTTCCCGGTTTCATCGGACTCGGAGACGTCGGAGGCGGTTACTTGGCGACGAAGAAAGGGAAAGGAGCCGGCGGCGCCAGATACGGCTAGGGTTTCGGGGAATCGGGTCGGGGGACAGAGCGGGCCTAGGCCGGGGCTTTATGGGGGATGCCCGTTGGGCTGGGAACAACCCTCGGGCTGGACTGGATCAATACCCGGGCTGGACTCGGGGAGGTGAGGGGGACATAGCCCGATGGGCATCTCGGTACGGGTCGGGTCGAGGGCAGGTAGACGGGTCGGGTGGGGTACGGGTTGGTGCGGTGCCCGGGTCGAGTCAGGGGGTCGGGTACGATCCGACAGCGCCGGTTCAAGGGGCCTACTCGGGTCAGGTGGATTCGGGCCATGGGGGCAATCCACCAACTGGAGTTTGGGATTCTCAGGGGGGACAGGTCGGAGCACTGGACTCCCAGATGGGTGCGATGAGGATTAAGGAGGTAGTTGTGCCGGTTCAGGAAGTCACTAACCGTGGGAACTCGTACAGATTCGCCTTGGCAGCCAAGGTCCTGACTTCCCGAAAGATTTTCTAGAAGTCAATGGTGGCACGAATGGAGGATGTTTGGGGAATGAAGGTCGAGGCTAAACCCTTGGAAGGTGGTCTGGTTGCTTTTTTCTTCCGTTCAGCTAAGGAGAGGGAAAGGGTTCTACTGGGGGGACCATGGTCCTTTTGGGACTCCCTGGTCCTATTTACAGATCTGAGGGCCCACACATGCAGGTTCAGGACCTGCAATTCCACCATTTCTCGGTCTGGGCGAGGGTGACCAATCTAGCAGTAGGAGCTTGGACAAGGGATGTGGGGTTCAGGATAGGCAACACGCTGGGAGTCTGTCAAGGCGTGGATGTGGACAAGGATGGCCTCTGCTGGGGGGATTTTTTGAAGGTCAGAATCAGGGCGGATATCCGAGTCCCGCTGCAGAGTCAGCTCTGGTTCCGCCTATCTGTCTCTCAGGTACAAACGCGTCTCAATATTTTGTATGAGTATTTACCTGAGCATTGTTTTGGGTGCTGCTGTGTGGGACACTTGTTCCCGGTCTGTCCGATGAATAAGGGCGTTCGGGGGTCCTCCCTGAAGGCACCAGGGGATCCGAGGTCGGCGATGGAGAAAGCGAAACATGGGAAGGCCGTCCCGGGGACGAACTGGACTTACCTCAGGGGGTTCGGAGAAAGGAAGCCACTCTAAAGGGGTACAAAGGACACCGCCAAGGCAGGAAGGAAGAGGGTGGTGGGGCCATCAGGAAGCAGGGGAGGAAGAGGTGCTAGTGGGTTGGTTACCACGGGATCCGACGCCATCCCTATCTGGAAATAAGAGGATGGTGAGGGAGGAGGATCCTGAGGAGGACGAGGAATCTGGGGCGTCGAATGAGGCGTCATCTGCAGCGGCGGAGGGCTTCAAGCACCCTCACCTCCAGGAATGAGTGCGGAAAGAGTCAGGGAAGGTTTGGTCGGCTGTACCTATTCCCTGGTCTATAGGTGGCATTGGTACCATCAACAGTTGATGAGTTACTTCTCTACCACTTCGGAGTCAGCAATCCCGCGTTCAGGAGCCCTACCATTATCAGTCAAGGGAGGACGACGCACGCTGACTTACCGGGGGAGTGACAGGTCCACCACTGCATGTTTATCCTCTGATCTGCTCGATCAGTTTCTTATGGTTGGAGTATACTGTATCGGTGTCCATGGATGCTACCGCAGTCCCGCCCCCCGACCGCCATTATGTCTAAGAGCAAAATTTATTTTTCTGCACTTGTCTTTCCAATTCTGTTAGTTTGGTATATGTATGGTGATTCCTACGTTAGTAGGCACCAGATTACTTTAAATTAATAATATCATTATTTCCTCTAAAAAAAAATAGACATTTTGTAAATAAATTCCCTCAAGTATGATATGTTTGTAGAAAATGTCTGTCTGATATTATATGTTTTGCAAATTTGTCCCGTTTAACAACTTGTAATTGAAGGCAAGTAGATATTTTATCTAACGTGAGGATAAATAGGTCTTTTTCTTAAAAATTTTTTAACTCTACAATGGATGATACAAATTAAGGAAAGTATAGGACTATAAATCGCCAGAATTCTTTGTTTAGGGACACAAATTATATAAATCAAATATCAAAGTCATTTTTTTTTGCAATTGTCCCTTTTGACTATTTTTTTTTGTATGGTGAACAAATATATTAATAAATGAAGACACCCAAAAGCATTGACCCTAAAAAGGTCAATAAGAATAAATTAAATTCAAATAAAACAAATGAAACATAACAACAAAAAAGTCCTAACATCATAGGACTGACATGAAACTGAAAAAAAAATGCTCATTTATCGACCGCTCCAAAGATATCGACAAGAGAATATTGTGATAGTGGCCAAGGCAACCGGTATAGCTATTGATGACGAAGAGCTAGGATAGAGCGCCCCATTGCCAAAAATTGTGTCATACGACTTTGGGATGGGCTCTAGGAGGATCCTACGTTAGCGGTGGAGACCGAAGGCATGCCCAACCATGTAACCAGGGACTAAAAGGGTTCAAACGGACTATGCATTCTTCCGATGAACCAACTAACGTCGTCCTCCCTCTGAAGATAATAAGGGCGTTTAAAAATGTAAAAGTGTTGGTTCCCAATCTTATAGGAGAGTGACGCGCCGGGACTTAGTGAAGCCGATGCCACCCTATGCTCGATGAGGGGGGAGTGCCTGTCACGCCCCAAATCCGGTTTTGACCGGACTCGAGACGTGAACTTAATGGATTAATAAAATAAAGCTATTTAAAAGTAAACAACGTTTAAAGTAATAATCATAAGTGATAAAAAGTCAATAAAAGAGTCAACAGCTCAAATCCAGTGTCAAAGTTTAAAAACAGCGGAAAACATAGCACGTCTCTAACAGCTAGTCTAGGACTCTCGAAAGCTCCCAAGCGTCGATCATCCTACTAGTAAGAATCCCGCTCAAAACCTGAAACACAACAAGGTAAGGGGTGAGCTTTCGCTCAGTAGGAAAAAGCAGTAAACCAAGAGAAACCCCGTTTTAAAAGTGAAACTGATTAGTATGATTAAGCACAGTAAATAAACAGGGTCGTAATATTGTAGGAAGGGAAAACCTCAAAAAGCTAATAATAGAAGGCTAGACAATCTACCGAGAGGTACAATAGACAACCAACAATTACCGAAATATCAAGTATCATAACCATGACTCTGATCTGTACACTGACTAGTACATCATCTCATATTTCCTCTCGGCCCAGAGGTAACACTATCGTCGAGATCTCCGGAAACGTTCCCTAGAAACGCTAATCATCGGAGGTCCCAGAAATGTCTCCAAAGAACACAGATCATCGAGGTAAGGTGAGTCTCTCCGGAACATGTATCATCGAAATGAGACAAATATATGTACCAAGCCGGAATGTCCGTCGGCCTTAGTCTTCCCGGACACATAGCAACGGGGTGAAACAAGTCTTTCCGAACACGTAGCAACGGATAAGACAATAATATACTATACCGGAACATCTCTCGGCCTAGGTCTTCCCGGACACGTAGCAACGGGGTGAAACAGATCTTTCTGGACACGTAGCAACGGATAAGACAATAATATACCAAGCCCTCGGCCTTGGTCTTCCCGTACACGTAGCAACGGGGTGAAACAACAAGTAACCATCCCCGCAGGGTAAACCATCTCTCGGCTATAATACTACCCCACACCGGTATACTTCCTCGGTGTGGGTACCATACCGGATCACAACTCCACTTAAGACACATACAAGAGAATAACATGCCGAACAATCATAGTGCAACCAAAGCTTAGTAGCTCACAATCTTACCACAACACGCCACAAGAGATCATATTATCAATCACACTTACCGGCGAAACTTACCAACCACGTATCATCGGTCTATCACTCACCCGATCATGTCCATAAGCACAACCAATTACATTCGAACATTCATTCAATCAATCAATCATACACGGAACAACCGTTCACATTACGATTATCACAATTTAATCAATCTAGTTTGACTCTTATGTTAACCTAAGAAGGAACATGCATCAGTATTAAGGCAAACAAACAACGGTAATACAATCAACAAGCAATCCTAAGGCTCATCACGGCCATTCTACCAGCACATCAACCCAACACCTACGACACGACATGGCTCGTAGGTCGTTCACATGTTATAAGACTACTCTAGTTAATATCGTCCTATATGCATACTAGTCATTTACCTAGTTATTAAGTTTCCCTGTAGGCATACTATTAGCAGTTCTTAATTTAGGAGTAGAGTTTACGACTTTTCCCTACCTCAAGACGAACCAACAACTGTGTCTCCTAGCTGCTGATGACCGGGTCTACTCCGTCTTCTCGGGTGAATTCCGATTTCTCGGGCAAAGTCCAAGCCTGGGTTCTAACAGTAAAAGTCCAATCAGTCCCGTGAAGTCTACAGTCCTCTGATTTAACAGTTTTGTTTTTTAAATCAACTGATAGTCCGTGAGTTAACTAGTTTTAGTCCAATTCATAATTAAGTTAATTAAAATAATCAATTTTTTCTGTCCAGACCCGGCCGACCCGAGCCCGACCCGTGCCCGGCCCGTGCCCGACCCTATCCAGACCCGAGTCCGGACCCCGAACCCAGATTTAGTCTAGGCCGAGGCCCGAACCAGATCCGGGCCCGAGGCCCAAACCCAGTCCAGGCCCGAGCCCAAACCAATTCCAGGCCCGAGCCCAAGGACTCAGTCTCGTCATGCCTGAGCCGGGAACGGAGTTGGACGGGGCTAGGGTTCCGGCAGACTCCGGCGACGGTTTTGACATCGGTGGAGGCGTCAGAAGCTCGGGAACTCGATGGGAAGGTTGGTTGGGGCGAGGCCCGAGCTTTCCCGGCCAGATCTGACGGCCAAAAAAAGCTCGCCGGCGAGGAAATCTCGGATCTGAGAGTTCCGGCGAACCTCTCCGACCCAAATCTCGGCCAAACGACACCACACGAGCTCGATTCTCAAGAGGGATAGACGGAAGAGGCAAGACGAGGTCGGGATGGCTCACCGTTGCTGGAGAAACACGGCGAGGCTCGAACGACGGCGGGGGTTTCGAATCGCAGAGGGAGAAGGGCGAGGGGCTTTTTCTGGGTTGGGGTTTTGTCCCTGAGGAGGCTGGAGAAGGAGAAGAATTGAGGGTGGGAGGAGAAGCTGGAGAAGAAGAAGGTGGAGATGGAGATGGTGCGACGACGACACAGAGACGACGGCTTCGTGTGCTCTGGTACGCGAAGGGAGAGACGAGCGAGAGAGATTGCGAGGGAGGAGAGAGGCGTGTGGGGAAGCGTGCCAGGAAATGGGATCTGAAGCGATGGAGGCTAGGGTTAGAAGAGCGCGAGTTTGGGCCATCTGGGCCTGTGCGCGGTTGCGTGGGCTCGGTCGGTTCTGGCCCAAACGTGGGTCTGGCCTGACCCAGCCCGATTCCACCTTTTCATTTTTTTTATTTTTCTTTTTACAAACAATTGTTGCAAATTCCTACCCCAACGTTTCAAGTTCCAAAATATTACCCTTAAAGAAAAAGTCGGGTTTTACAGTACCCACAAACCCCTCATCGACGCACTGATTAATCATTGAGCAAGGCAAATGTGCTTGCCACCCCTTGCACGATATTACCAGTGCCTCGTCGGGATCCGAAAGCCATCTGATTTCGTGATTTTACCAGCACCACGCCCAACTCCAGCCACCATTTTCTTGAAAATAATAAGATGTACATCATTAGAATTTCCACCATCACCATGCACAAATCTAGCCATCACATCCTTGACATCGACTGGCTGTACTCCACCTAGAAATTCACCATCACCAAACACAACCCCAAACTTCAGAAAGAAGGTTAGGCACAACCCTAGCCACTTGTTGTAGGGATTTAGGAGCCCTTGGAGAGTTCGTTATCTCGAGAAAACCACAACGTTACCGCTCCTACTTCCGGCCCTAGAACCTCTTTAGCGAACGTCCAACAACCAAGTGATGCTAGATGGGCCTGTCGGTCGAAACTAGAGAACGCCTCGCATACCATCCGGAACATAAGACCACCAGACATAAACGAAGGCAAAAACGCAACCACCCTCGATTGTAAAATTGAGTCCACCCTACCACTCACTCTCACACCTCCATTGAAACCACCCACCATCGAGATCCAACTTATAATGAAACCAGAGATCATCGACGAAGATGAAGACCACCGATGACATCAACAACAACCACCATGGTGCCACAAAACCGGCAACAACATCATTGTACATGTGATTTAGAAAGCTTTCACAACTACAGAAAGCTTTTCACACCTTGATCACACCCACTTCTTGTCGAACACCACTTGCAAAATCAACTTGAAACTCCAAAACCCATCTAACGACTACGAAAATGCTCCTAACTCTCTCCCCTAAAAAACTTAGTTTTCTACATAATCCCCTTCTAAGAGCATCTCTAATGACAAACCACTGCGCAGTGGTTTGGAGTAGTGATTTGGGCCATTTTTGGCTTTCTCTCCTCAAAACCACTAAACCTCCAATGGAAAACCACTACTAGTGGTTTGGTGTAATGATTTGTACTTTCACTATGTAAAAAAACACCACAAATTAAACTACTATTTTTATTAATGCCAAATATGAAATACATTATACTATTAATATTACTCTAATGATTGGCGTTATCTCCAAATTTAGCCCAAATGTGTTCAATGAGGTCGGCGTGGAGGCTGTTATGGACATCTCGATCCTTGATCCTTGCTCTATGCCCCAATATACTTGTATAATCCACCGCTGGTGGTGGTCCTCTACGGGTCGCCGGGTTTGGGGCACCACTATCTGTAAACGAATCAGTAGGGTACGACCTCCGTTGATTCCCAACAATCATGTTGTGCAGAACAATACAATAAGTCATGATGACTGCGAGTGAGTGCCTATCCCACATTCGGCTCGGACGAGTGACGATGTGGAAGCGAGCTTGTAGAACTCTAAATGCTCGTTCGATATCCTTCATGCACGCTTCTTGGACTCTAGCAAAGCACTTTTGCTTCGCCGCTTGTGGTGCCAGTGTTGTCTTCACAAACGTAGCCCAAGGAGGATAAATTCCATCGGTTAAGTAGTAAGGGGTTGTGTATTCCTCACCGTTGACCGTGAACTTCACATCTTGAGCGAAGCCTCGACATGCATGATAAATAATGTAGAACTATTGAGCACGTTGATGGCGTTGTTGGAGCCCGGTGTTCCAAAAAAAGCGTGTCATATCCACATGTCTTGGGATGCAACGACTTCTAGTATGATTGTGGGGGACGTTCCCGTGGTCCTTGCTCGAGAATTGTACATCCCATGCCCCAGGACAGTTCTTCCAATCCCAGTGCATGCGGTCGAGACTCCCTATCATCCCCATGAAGCCGCGTAGTTCGTTGATTTCCAACAGACGACGTGTATCCTCCTAGGTCGGGCGTCGTAGATATGTCCGCCCAAAAATCCTGATGATGCCGATGCAAAACTTCTTGACGCATTCCAAAGCAGTGCTCTCCGCCATTCGCAAGTACTCGTCAACGACATCGGTGAGACCTCCATAGTAGAGCTGCCGAAGTGCTACCGTGCACTTCTGGTGTAGAGAGAATCTGTGCTTCCCTGTAGCATCCTATTGTGTATGGAAGTACGCATACCGGTCACTCAATGCATTCATGATCCGTACGATTTTTTTGACATCTGGAAGCGTCTACGAAATCGTTGGTCGTTGTACATCGGATTAGGTGCAAAGTAGTCACCAATCAATCGGTCGTGTCCTTCGGCTCGATTGCACTCTATCACTCTCCGCTTTGGTGACGCCGTCGAAGTTGAACCCTCGGCCGCATCTTCTGCCTTGGATGTATACTTTCCAAAAGCCGATTCTGAATTCGTAGCGCCGTTGTTGTATCCATCCTTGTAATCGTCTCATTGATTTCTTCAGGGGTCATTTTCTCTAACTCTGCCAACGTTGGAAAACGATCCATCGTTCGAAGGGAAAAAAAATTTGTGAACGAAGTTTGAGAGAGAAAAAAATGAAAGAGGAATAGTAGCGTAGAAGAGAGATGCGAAACTGGGGTAGGGGTTGTTGTGTATATATAGGACAATTTTATGGTTATTTTGAATTCAGTCGGCGCCACGTGTCAGCGTGGGGCAGGCCCGCCGACTAGTCGTTGGGCTAGCGACGACTCATAGCGCCGCGCCATGATCTTGAGGCGACTCGCTGCAACGACACGCCAAACCACTACTCCAACGACGGCGCGCCGTGGCAGGATCTACGACGGCATCCAAACCACGACACTACAACGACCGTTGGAGCTGCTCTAAGTCTAACTAGTTAAAAACTGTGACAAAAACATAATAAATTCCAGTACTTCTGCACTCTACGTACACCCGCGTCTTTGATTTGCTGGAGCGTCTATGGTCAACGTACGAAATTTTATCCGACAGATGTTTGATTGCGGGGCGTTTGATTCTGCTGTGACCGAATCGCAGCCCATTGATTGTTCTTTCGGGACACCGAGACTAGAGACTTCCCGCTCTCTCAGGCTCTTTGGTACAGAACAGCAAATGAGAGGTTTAATTACAGTTTTACCATTGTGTTTGGGGGAGAACACACCAAGCCCCAATGGAGGATTTGCAGACTGCTCTTCAACATCGTGCTCTCACCGTCTCTACGCTTCCAGGGAAAGGCCGTTGCCTCATCGCCACCAGAGATTTCTATCCAGGTACAATTTTCTCACCTCTTCGTTATTTCACTCATGTCTTTACACCGTGTTTGTTTCTCGGGAAAATTGAGGCAGAAAAACGCTAGAAACACTAGGGGGTAGCTGACCGGAAAATTTTATTTTCATGTTTTCCTTAAACCTACCGAGAACCAAAAAAATACAAGGCATAGGTCTTTCTGATACTCTGAATTTGTAGGGCAGTACTCTGTAAGTTGTAGGGTATGATGTTTGTCTTCAAATTGGCATTGTGCTCAACAACATTGATACTTGCTTGGGAAATGCCAAATTAGACTGGTTATGAATTTGCTTCAAATGAGAGACTAGTCTTTACTTCTTCTTACAAGATCGATAATGTTTTCAGTTTACGCAATGTCTTGTTTCTTATGCAGGTGAAGTAATTATAAGCCAAGAGCCCTATATCTGTGTACCAAATGCCTCTTCAGTCGAATCAAGATGTGATGGATGCTTCAAGTCGAGTAACCTTAAAAAATGCTCATCTTGTCAGGTGGTGTGGTACTGTGGCAGCACATGTCAGGTATGTAATAGTTAGGCATTGTGCATTTTCATATATTTGACTTGGTAGCTCTAAATTGGCATCTCTTAGAGCTACCAATTTGGATATTTTATGAAGTTCAGGTAGAGAATTGAGATTGTTGTTCGGTTTGTTACCAGATAACTATGGCCATCTATAACTCAACAATGTATGCATACTCAAATTTGGTAGGGAAGTTTCAACATAATGTTTATACAAATCTGCGTATCGGATATGTTATCTTCTTTAAATTCTGAATTTAAACAAATCTCAGTTGCAAAAATAGATAAAAAAATGAGTCTCCTCGGTGATATAATTTACCACTTGTGTATAAAACGTCTAGATAAAAAATGTTTTTTTTTCCCTTCAAACACTAAGAAAAGTAGAAGAAAAATGATAGAGTGAAAAGCTCGTTTCCTCTTGACTGATTGAACCTCTGATCGGACTGTGGACATGAAATAGAGTCTTTGTAATTATTAGAAAATGGAATGGACGTTACATCGACTTGACTGCCAAGCTCTCTCAAGGCTGGATATGGATAGGAGGAAATTGGTGACACCCTCTATACGCCTGATGGTGAAACTCTGCATTCGAAGAAAATTACAGATTGAGAAGGTATATTATCTTACCCCGGTTTCCAGCTACTCTTTTCTCACTATATATCTAAAACGCCTTCTTTTTACTTCTGTCCTTTGTATTTATATCAAAGGCGTATTATTTGGTAATTATGGTCCACTGGTGATTTTATGGCAACTGAGGTTTAGTACTGCTTCTAGGTCCTGAAGTTCTCTTGTAGCGAACTTATTATTTGGTATCATTCACCATATGTTTGGACTGTGATGCTAATTCATGTTTCTTTAAGCAAGCATGGTAATACTTATTATGTGTGTGGAAATTTTTTCTCGTTATGTGCATGCCTAGGTGTGAGAGGACTTACATGCTTGAAGTCCTTACCAATGTTCCATCTCTTTGTCTGCTTTTGTAACCTGGTGTTGTTTACATCCATGATACTGTTTAGTTTCTATTTATTAGTCCATTTGAACTTTCTTTACCACCGTTTATCATGCAGTCAATATTTGAAAAGAAAAAATAATTGTAACTCTATATGCTGTAAAGTAACAAACCCCTTGTATTGATGGACTCCTGCTTGTTGACAGCATTTCCTGAGCTCATACAATCTCATATATGGTATTGTGTAAATATAATGAAGAAAACAACAGATGCTAGGAATCTGAAGATGTTGGTTGTTTGCATTAGGAATAATGAGTCCAAATAGTATCTCAATGAGCGGATATAATTTTGGGAATACTATTGCATCACAGCTACCATATAAATTGTAAAATTAATGCAAATATTATTTATTATATACCTACAAGTTGGAAAAAGTAAATGTGTGTTACTTTTTGCAAGAGTTACTTTTAAAAGCGATGTAACAAACTTTCATGATGTTTGTACACATGGAGAACAATAAGCGTTGTGTTTGCTGATAGAACTGTCTTCTTTATTTATTTGTTGAAGAAAGTAGTACTTTTGATGGGTATTTGACCTTCTAGTATTGCCATATTAGTGATATCTCCCGAATTTGAATAGTACCTATTTTTATCCTTGTAATCTATATTGTTAGTCTATAAGTTTGGATATGGGCCAACACTTGACAATAACTCTTCTACTGTCATTCTGTGTGGACCCTTAACCTTAAACTCGTCTAAGATAAAATCTTTTATGCAAATGTTCTAGAAGTGATACATTTTGTCTATTAAGTTGATAAAGTCTGTTATGTGACTTCCCTTGCAAGCCTTTGTGTTCACTTATTGATGAAACAAAAGTCCCCTTACAACGCACACACATGGAAGATAATCTATTCACCATGGGTTTATCCACTTGTTTAAATAGAAAACTTCATACTGATTCTTGTTTATGATGCCATGTATTAACATGTAGAGGAATGCATCCCAGGTTTGAATTTGTTGAATTGGTCATCCCTGATTAGGAATATAGTAACTTGATTGTCATATTGAGAAGATTATTTGATGCACCAGTGTAGTTTATCTAGCACACAGACAAATTTGAGAGAGAGTAGAGGAAGCTTGTTGAAATAAAACGAGACTATGACAAAAAAGACACACCCCCACAACTTCGAGAAGCGGTTCTTCTCCGGCCTAGGGCTCAAAGCACTCAGTAGAGTCAATACATATTTGATGATCTCTTCCTAGGCTTTCTACTTCCCTATATACGTTCTCCTTAACAAAGCTAATGAAGAATACATACTTTTGGTGTGGCAATCTTGCAATATCAATTAGGAATTATGCCTAAACCAATTAAGGTGCAATAAGATCAATCTTCCCAATTACTAGTAGCCCAAATTAGTTACCATCAATTCGGTCCATCGGTATTCGGATGGGTGTAGTTCGACAGTATTATCTTTTGTCTAGGAGTCCATGATCAAATCCCTTCTAGCATTCAAAATCTGATAAGTTCTCTTTGAAGTTGATTCACATTGGTTCCTTGTTCTTACATCTGTTGTGTTATTGTTGTGGTCATAGATTGGCCAATGGCCTCTTATAGTACAGATAGGAAATTCAGTTTTTTGGTGGCTTTGTTAATTTTTTTTTTCTGATTGCAAATGAACAATTTATCACTGCATTCAAGCTCTCATATTTGAAATTTTCTTTTTGCTGCCAGGTCATCCCTACTACTGCTACAGACAATTACAGTTTGGTGGAAGTTCTTGTGGCACGTATCCTTCCCCATTTCAGTGCGTGTGTTCCGTGTGGTTGATGCCAGCCCTTTCCCAGATATATTGAACTGTTTTCTTTAACCTTCTTTTTAAAAAGACATGACAGAAATTGATGAAAAGCAGCTCGTACTTTATGCACAGATGGCTAACCTTGTCAACTTGATCCTTCAGTGGCCAGAGATGAACTTAAAAGAGGTGGCAGAAAACTTTTCCAAGGTTATTATTTTGAAGAACTTTAAGCTTAATGTTTCTAGCTGTGCATACCTCAGGTTTTATGAATGAACCTCCTTCATAAATCTGCTTGTTTAGTGATTTTGTTTCTTATGGCCAAATCGCAGTTGTCAATTCAATATCAAACCAAAAATTAGTATACCCTTGAGTCAGCATATTGGGTTTCCTTTAAGAAATCATGCAAGTATTACTAATGGATTTGTATCATGTTATAAGCTTAGTTTATTGCTTGTTTGATCATCCCTTTGTTGCATGCACATCCGACTCCAAGTGGGGAATAAATGCACATGCAATGATGAATTAATTTGTATTTTCACATTTATGATTTATTGAATCTCAACTGTACTATCAATAGGATAGAAGAGATAGTTTTTCGAATTCATTGACTTTTATTTGGATAATTGATCATCTGAAGATCTGATAGATTCAATTGAACTCTGATTTTTTCAATTGAATGCAGCTTGCATGCAATGCACATACCATTTGTGACAGCGAACTGAGACCACTTGGGACAGCACTCTATCCTGTCATTTCCATCATTAACCACAGGTAACTGCTTTTGTGGATTCATTTGCTTTCCATGTATCATCTCGTTGCTACTCTGATGAATGGTTATTGTGCTTTAGCTGCATCCCCAATTCTGTTTTGGTGTTTGAAGGAAGAACAGCTGTTGTTCGTGCTGTGCAGTTTTTACCCAAGGGTGCCGAGGTACTTTACTTTTCCAAGTATGTGTTGTTTTGTATGAAGAAAAAAAAGAGAAAGCAGTTCGAGATTTGAACTAAGCAGTGATAAAAATATATCATTGAGCATGGTAAGTTTAATTGTTGTTGTGTAATAAACATAGGGATAAACTTCTCCTGCAAACTACTTATCTAAAAACTCAAACTTGCATGATGTAAAAGCTTCCAATATTTTCATTGTTTATTTAATTTTAATTATTTTTCGGACTAAGTTCTCTAAATGTCTTGAAAAATGTATATATTGAAGAAAGCCCACGTGTAGACAACACTTGAGGGAGACTGTTGAGATTATTTCCACATCAAATAGAAATAAGAGAAAAATACCACTTATAAAGACTAGAGCCGAACCTAACTAACAAGTTGACATTTCAGTTGGGGAAGCCTGACCCATATACATGGCCTGTTTTAAATAAGTTTACATGGTATCAGAGTCTTGTTGTTTTGGGCATGTGCTTGTGCACCTCCCCGTGCCTGAACCCCCATGTGACCTCCGGTGTATATGCAAAAGTCCAGTTCGCTATGACCCACATGCGTAAGAGACACTTAAGGGAGAGTATTGAAGAAAGCCCACGTCTAGACGACACATGAGGGGAAGTGTTGGGATTATTAATTCCACATCGAATAAAAATAAAAGTAGAGCCAAACCCAACTAACAAGGTTGACTTTTTAGTTGTGGAAGCCCGGCCTTATATAAGTGGCATATTTAAATAAAGTTTATAGTATACTTGGATCTGCTTCATTTCTTATAAGCTTCAATTTCAAAAGGAAAATATTTACATACTAAAAACAGAATATTCTGTCAATTTTAACGGGATATTCAGTCATTTTCCTTTCATTTTAACAAAATGTAAACGTTTTGGACCGTGCACCATATAGAAGGCAGTTCATGGGTCATTTTATCTTCTTTATGCATTGTCTTGATCAATATCAGTGTCTTGGGGAGTAGAACATAGGTGTGGTAATTTGCCAAATGCTAACAGAACTGACAAGAAAACTAGGGTTACAAGTGCTGTTTGATAGTGGAAACAAATAGCATATGAGCAGTAATTTGGTCTGGCTTATTAAGTTTTGGAGATAGTGGGAAAATATTATGGTTTTAACTTGTAAGAACTGAAGCTTGGAAAAGATTTCCAATTTGGCCTGTTAACTTAGCTTATGCTGCTCAGTTTTTATAATTCAAGGATACATTGTTGTCTTGATTATCATAAATTTCCTAGAGCTTTATGTTTTCGTTAGTAAGTGTGAGAGTGTTGAAACAAGGGAGGAGGGTAAAGATATGCTTATAAGTTATCAGCGCTTGGTT
This sequence comes from Erodium maritimum, assembly GCA_963921825.1. Classification (NCBI taxonomy): domain Eukaryota; kingdom Viridiplantae; phylum Streptophyta; class Magnoliopsida; order Geraniales; family Geraniaceae; genus Erodium; species Erodium maritimum. Next base: position 62,698,994 of record OY997592.1, on the reverse strand, counting down.
ATTGACAGTGGGGGCTTTGGTTATTGACAAATGTGCTTCTTATTCTAAATAAAATCATCCTCTGAAAATTTTAATAATATAAAATATGATTTCAATTTTGTAATGAAATTATGATTTTGTCCACTCAAAATTTTAACTGATAACCTTGGCCCCATTAAACTAAGTGTCTTGATCTGTCCCTGTACTTAGTATGGATTTGTGGTTTTGTCTTTAATATGGTGGGAAATGGATGAAAAATTAGCATACTATGACTGGGGTTCGATTAGATGAAATAGTGTGAATCATTTTGCTATAGTGTCATCTTCTCAATTTTATGTTGTAATATCCCCTTATAAGGCTATTTTCTGATGCATTTATACTCTTCTTCTATCATGCTGTCAAGTCTAATACACTATCTTTGTCTATAATTGATAAGGTATCAATAAGCTACATAGAAACTTCTGGAAGTACTGTGACTCGGCAAAAGGCTCTCAAAGAACAGTACTTTTTCACATGCACATGTCCCCGCTGCATGAAAGTGGTACTTGCTGCTATAAATTTGTCCAGACGTTTTCTTCAGCATTTACTAAAACAACTTGAGATCCCACGTCTCTGACTGTTAGTTGATTAAGCTGACCATGTCTGTACTGAAGGGTCAACCTGATGATATCCAAGAAAGTGCCATTCTAGAAGGTTACAGGTGTAAGGATGCTGGATGTAATGGTTTCTTGCTTCGTGATTCTGGTATGTTACTAACAATGTGGAATAATTAGATTGCTCTGGCAATTTTTTTTCATACCTTTCTGTTTCGATAAACAGATGGCAAGGGATTTACGTGCCAGCAGTGTGGACTTGTTAGGGACAAGGAAGAGATAAAAGATATTGCAAGTGAACTAAAGTTGATCTCCAAGTCTCTTCCATCTAATACCTCTGGCAGTATCCTTCTTTATTGTTTATGCTTGAAGATAGTACAGTTTGGTGACACATCGATAATACGGTTTCTAGTTAATGTAATTTCCTAATATGTCCTTTATTTCTATTTAGTTGGAGGTCTTTTTATTGTTTCTTCTATTTAGCCCTTAGACTGTTACCCCCTCGGCTGACAATTATTTTTGGTTTACCCTAGTGTAATAAAAATGACTAATTTCCACTCTTTACACTTCAAATATTCATATGCATGTCATTTGATTTAAAAAAATCTGGAAAATAAAAATAATTTTGTAAGTTCAACTCCAATATTTGTTTTGTGTGTTATTTGTTGACTTGATTTTGTGTTATTTTTAGAGGGAAAGATGATTATAACCTAATATTTTGACAAAACAAAAGAGCTTTTGTGGATTGAGTCAGGTAAATATCAATTCTAAATCCATTCCTAATTTTGAAACGTTACACAAATAATTGAAATGAGGTGCAAGGTGGTCATTCCGATTATGACAGTGGGTAAACCTAAAAAATTGACAGTTCAGAGGGTTGAATACCATATAACGGATATTTTCTTGACTGACTATAGATTCTAGGGAAGTTATTTCAACACTCAAGACTGTTGAGGCATTACAAATGAAATTGTGTCATCCTTATGCAATAAGTTTAATGCAAACTCGGGACAAGCTTCTAAAGGTATGATTTTGAATTAACCTCCTTATGTGTAGTCAATTGAGTGATACGGAAAATCATTAGATAACTGCTTGTAATTATATTTTTGCAAGTTTTCTTTTGGTACCTAACTAGAATATGAATTAATGGCTTAGTTGAATTAATAAATTTGGTGTATGTAAAACATGATTTATTTTCTTAACTATATTTTAGGATTGGGCAAAATATATAGCTAAGGTGCTCTGTGAAGAAATAAGATTAGAAGGCTTAGAAGCATAATATAACTAATTTGGCTGTATGACTCAGAGGATGATATAATATGTCTACACCACAAGTATTTTGTTCCCACCAATATGAACTTGATGCTATTGCTGGATAATGTGTTGGAAGTAAATCTATATCCCTTTTTCAAATAAAAGGCATAGAAAGTTTGCTTCAGATGACTTAATTTCTCCCCTCTAAAATCTATATTGCTTTATGATTCTTGTCTGTGTCTTTAGATCCCAGTCCAGCAAAGTAAGCTTCTACTTAGTGACATGTTTACATTATGACTGAAGTTGTTCGATGAATTTAAAGTTTACATAGTAATTCATCTTTCCAGATTTTGATGGAGATGGAAGATTGGAAAGAGGCACTGACTTATTGCAGATTGACCATTCCTGTTTACGAAAGTATGATATCTTTCATTCTGTTCTGTCATCGTTATGGCCTCCCTTTACTGCTTTTATTTTACATTTACTTTTTAGATTTTGTATAAAAATAGTCGAGCAAGATTCTTTACAATTGTTTTAAAACTTAAGTATCTAGTGGTTTAAACAAAATAATTCGTTGCTGATGTCCTAGGCTTGACCCTTTTCTGTGCAGGAGCATATCTTGGGTCCCATCCCTTGCTTGGCCTGCAATATTACACCTGTGGGAAGATTGAATGGTTAGAATCTTTGCTGAGTGTCTGTTTCTTTCTGAACTGATGGTTAAGCTTTTTCAAAATTTCCTCAGTATTTATTATTGTTTGGAGTCATATTAGATTTGAAGTTGATAGAAGTTCAACAAGTGTAATGATCATAGTTTCCAAATAGGAATTAATCTTGAGAAAAAAACAATTATGTATAAATACAGTTCGGCCGCTGACTACAAAAGAACGAAAACTCCCAGATGGCTGACAATATTAAGTCTTCGAATCTCTTTCCGTAAAAGGGATTTTAAACTATTTAATACGCCGTTCTGAAGAATTTCTTTAATTGTGATAGGTTATTAGGGAAGACAAAGGATGGAATCAAATCATTCACAAAGGCAGCAGATATACTTAGAATCACTCATGGAACAAAAACATCTTTCATGAAGGAGCTCTTTGTGAAGTTGGAGGAAGCACGCGCAGAAGCTGCTTACAAATTGTCATCAAAAGGTGAGGATAGCTTTTAGCAAAACATTTCTACTGTACCTTGTCAGTTTTTTTATACTGAAATTGAAAAATCAGACAGTATTTGATTTCAGTAGAAATAAAACTGAAGCTGTTGGTGTAGTTAAGGCCCAATGTTCTGCATTAGAGAAGTACATGAGAAGGTCTGATCATACATGTGTTTCCATGAACACAGTCTCTTACAAAAAAAAAAAAAAATGAGCGAATTACTCACTTTGAAGTTTTAAATTGTTGTAATACAAAGGAAGGTAAAGGTCTGATAAAATACTATCCAAAAATAGGTGACAAGCTAAGGATAAATGGAAGTCCAAGCATGGGGGCCAACCATCTTCCCATGAATGATTTTAACGCCTCGGATCCACTGCATACCAGTTTGTGATCATGGTATGTGCACACTGGTTGCATCCTGCATTCAAATGTGTCGGATTACAAAATTTTAGGATTCAGATTGATATAAAAGAACTCAAATTATCCTTATAACAATTTTTTTTAAAACTGAAACTGTTGATTGAAAAGCAAGTAGGACAGGTAGTCTGTAGGAGAAAATGAACCTGGAGGAGCAGAAGGTGATGACATAATCTGTGCCGGCACAGGTAAGAATACTAGTAGGATCGTCGTAGGCATAACTGTAAGCAGTAGGACAAGCCTCCTTAAACTTCTTAGAGTAATAGGTTGGTGTACAAGTGACAGGATTGCCGAATGTCCCTCTACAACAATACTCATCTGTATCGAAGACATCACAAGCGCTTCTGCAAGCGACGGTCTTGCCATTGGCCTTAAGGGCCAGCTCTGAAGGACAGCTAGTCCTCAAGTCCCCGTCGCAGCCAGCTACAGAGCAGTTCCCTCTGCCATTGATGGGCGTCAAGTCCATGGGGACATTGAATCCGTCCACCAAGCTCACATCATAGTAGTCCATTTGGGCCAGGGTGAATTCGGCCAGAGTGACGGGAGTTTTACCAGAAGCATTGCACTTGAGGGCATCCCCGCATGCTCCAGTCTGGCATGTGCCTTGCCCTTCCTCGTCAAATTTGCACCCGGTTCGGCCCCATATCCGGCCACTCCAGCTCACCGGGGCCGTGAAGACCTTCGACTGCTTTGGTTTCAGCTCGAAACCTCCGCCGTTGAAGCTATCCCCCGGGGTCACTCCCGGCCATATTGTCTCCTTGCAGTTGTTTATTATGGTGAATATTCGTTCGGATTCTGATACTTGAATTCCTGCATACCCAACAAAGAATCAGAAGAAATCATACAAAAGTTGTAAAATTTATTTAAAATAGATCACTGATCAAAATATTTTAAATTTTTATTTAAAACGAGTCATGCATATTGAATAGGGCTCCACATTAAAATAATAGTTCCTCACATGTGGAACCGAACATTTAAACATACGATGCAACATGACAAGACATGTCACATGTGGAAAGGATATGTTAAGATCGGACATCTACGTATAGACTTCAAACACATAGTAGATGTCGGGCAAACATGATTAATTACCACATGAGATTTACAAATAACTATTTCCTTTTCTATTTTTCAGACGCGGGATTAACTTCAACATAAACCAAACAAATAAGAGAAGAGACGATTACCCGAAGAAAGGAAGAGAAGGACGAGAACAATTGGAGACAACATAGTATAGTAGTAAGATCATCAAACGGAATGGTGCATGGGTATGTTGGGATGCAAATCATGTGAATTAGGATAAGAGTTGATATAGAGAGGAGAGAAGAGGGTTTTTAGCAAAGATTGTTTAAGACAGAACAGAACAAGGTTTGCTTTCTCACAAAACTAAACATAGATTCTTTTCCCAAATCCTTCCCTTGAAGTTTGTTTAGGTTCCATCCTTGCAAATTTCTTCTACTGTGAATCTGAATCATCACTTTTCCACTTGTTCTCCTCAACTTCATTCAGATTCCATCCTGTTACATTTACTTACTCTATTCTATGAATGAAATTTCAACCTTTACCTTTTAAAATGTGACAAAATGAACTGTCATTCTTTCTTGTCAAGCACACGTATTTCAGAATGTAGAGTAACAATATCAGGTTCTACATTATTATTTAAGGTTGTATTACTCACTAAAGATTACAATGTGCGGAAACTTTAGCATGTTAGAAAAAGTACAAAAAGAACTCACAAGTGGAAACCAAACTTCAATAAGGAGAAAACTGAGGTGCAACTTTCTCCGACTTGTGACTTCATTTCCAAGTCTATCTTCAATGACGAATCACCGGGCAATTCACAACCTGAGTAACAACCGTGTAAAATTGCCAACACAACAAAATTCAAAAATCTCGTCTACAGATTGTTGCATGTTAATATGAGAAAATCTCACATAGGTTAATTAAGAGATACAATAAAAGTTGATATACATTTTGAACCTTATTGGTAAGGTTCGGTCTTTCCAACAATAATTATATCAAATTCTGGTTTTGTGAAGATGAAAAAAAATCATGGTTTTGTGGATTTTGTAGGCCTAGATAAATTGTAACGTTATTGGCACTAAACTTAATGGTGAAATACAAGGGAACTCTCTATTTACAGAGAAGAAACCTGAACTACACAGACACATAAGTGTATCGTTAGTGGAAAAAATAGATTGGAAATTTTGGAACGTCCCACTATATTAGTTGGACCTGATGCGGGTGCATTTTAACACATAAAAGTGCCACTTTTCATCGAATTATATAGGCTTTTGGTCCCGGTTTTCTATCATATATTTAGATTTAGCATGAGTAACTGATTTTATCGATATGTTCGGTGTTTTGATGGATTTCCGGCGTATTTTGGGTGTTTTGTGCATTTGGATCGTCAAGAGGGTCGATTTTGTTCGCTCCGAAATATATTGATGACTGGTCTTGTTTTGTAGGTCTTGAAAAGAGAAATATTTTGGCGCAAGAACGAGATCAATCGGAGTTCAAACGAAGCCGGAGCGAGCAAAATAGCGAAATAGGAGCAAAAATAAAGCAGCCCATCAGATTTTGACACGTGTCCACGCCGGCTCAGTACTCAGCCGCCATTTCGCTCCCAGCCGACACGTGGCCCAACCGCCTTGCACCCTGCGCCGCCACCTGTCCCAGCCGGCCCATATCTCCTGCGTGGCACCTCCTGTGATCGCCACGCGTCCCTCTCCAGCCGCCAGCCGCCTTCCCCTGCGTGCGACACGTGCCAGGCTCAGCCGCCTCCTCTCCTCGCGCCACCTGTCGCAGCGCCAGCACCCTCTCTTTCCCCGCCACCTGTCCAGTTCTCTAGCCACTCACCCTCTGACGCGTGTAGGGCTACAGCTCTCTCTCCCTACAACATTTTGGGCTGCGCCGCACTTGAGGGATCTGCTTCTTCATTTTTCAAAAGACGAGCATCTGCTTCACCATTTACACAGAGCACAGACCAGAGAACACGAACCAGAAGGCCATTTTCTGTACAGTTTTTATTTCTTTTTTTTAGAGTTTGTAAGAGAGTTTATTATATTGAATCCATAGTTGAGGATCTATATTTTGTGAGTAGAGCATCATTTGAGATTTATTTGGGTGTTGATTTTTGGAGAGAACCTGCATTGTTGGCTACACAAGTGGGTTTCTTTTGGTGGATTTTTCAAGAGCATCAAGGTTAGAGATTGAAGGAGAAGAAGAACAAGCTTTGGACAACTAATTCGGTGATTGTATCTCAACTTTCATCTTGATTATGAGTTTAATTGTGTGTTTCTTTTCATTCTTGTATTTTCTCACCATGAACACCTAAACCCCCAATTTCTAGGGTTATGGGGGATTAGAGTAGTGATTTCCATGTTTTGAATGCTTCGATTGTGGTGATTGATGATTTGTATTAGTGTCTATGATTGATTTGTGCTTAATGCTTTACCTCCCGTGTAGGCTTGGTAATTGTTTTGAATTAGGGTTCGTCGCTCGAAAGAGGAGGATTCCAATTAAGTCAAAAATCGATCATAGGTTGGATTTAAACCCTAGCTAGAACTAGCGGGGTTAATACAATTGCAATAGCTATAGGCTTGGTTGGTCGAAAGTTAGAAGTTGTCATAGAACTAAACGCTTTGGGTCTTCCTACATCGTGATTCGAAAGAACTCGGTGGTTAGATTCCATTAGGGTCCGAATCGTTCGAAAGAAGTTAGGACTAGAGTTGAGACAACTCGTTGCCTCTAAAATAAATCGACATCGCTACAATTGAACGTGTTCAATTTTATGGAATGAACTCGATGAACTCATGCCCTTGATCTCTCTTCACTTGATTTAAGATAAGAAAACTCTCTGTTAAATTCTGTATTTTATTTTTAGTCGTTATAGGTTTATTTTCAAAACATAAAAACTCGATTTTTACCGAAACAGTTTAGCTACAAGCTTTGAATAGCAAGTGATTGTCTATTGCTCCTTTGGGCTCGATATTCCGGACTTCAAATCCGATTACTACTTGACGGCCAGTGCACTTGCCGTGCTCAAGTTTGCGATTAAAACCCGCAGGGCGTCAAGTTTTATGGCGCCGTTGCCGGGGAGCAATTAGGCGACCCTTGCTATATAGTTTGTGCTATGACTGTTACAGTTCTTTCTTGTATATATTTTTCTTTTAGTTGATTCTTTGCATCGTAGCTTTTATGGAGAATTGGTTCCCTAATAGGGTGTGTTGTGATATATGTGGAGCTAATGATCATTATTTTTACAATTGCGAGGTTCTTTTGCATTCAATGGACTATAGTCAAAATTGGGGGGACGCTTACACTTTTGAATTGCCTAGTGAAGAGGATTTTTGTCTAGCTTTTCCAAACCGATTTGAGGAGGAAAAGCGACATGATGAGATGGACAAGATGGATGAGATGATGAGGAAACAAGAGGAACAAACGTCCATGGTCCAAGAGCTTCAAGGTCAAATGAATGATCTCGTGCAATTGATTAATGAGACAAACTTTGATGATCAAGCAGTCCACATTGAGGATGATCATTCCGAGAACTTATGTGACATAATAGAAAAAGAAACTCGTGATTCAAGCATGAGTTTAGAGGTAAGTGCGGAATGTGAGGTATCAAGTTTTCATCCCTCTTCTATTATGCCAAATGAATCTCCATGTAGTTTTGATGCACTGAATTCTATAGATGTAAATAATGAATGTACAGTTGTAGAATATAGTTCACAAACTCTTGTTGAGCCAAATCTTCCCATAGTATCCATAGAGTTGGCTGACGGATCTATTAGATATCCAAGGGGTACTATGGAAGATGCTCTCAAGAGAGGGGTTATGTTTGAATCTCCTATTGATTTTATATTGTTAGACATTGAGCATGATGTCGAAATTCCATTTAGTGTGGGAGATTCATTTTTAGATTCTAGCAAATCAATTCTTTATGTTCAACCTATACCGTTGATTTATAAATTTAATGTTGATCATAAAGTTTTTGATTCATTGGCTAGTTCTCATTCCCCGTTTGTGAGCTATTATTCTATTTCGGTGGATGCTATTGACCCTTTCGGGCATATGTATTTTCCGATTCATGGGATTCATATCCCTCCCAAGCTATGCGAAGATGAGTTTGATCATGATTATTCTGTTAAAGCAAGCTTGATGAGATTGGCCTTGAGTTTGGAGTTTGTGCAGAACTCAAGGAAGAGGTTCATTTTCTACATTGTGTTCCTTCTCCCGCCTTCACATCCACACTTGAAGAGGAGGACGCAATGGAAGTATGAGGTTCTTGGGAGGCCTCCTGATTGAGCCTCTTACCCGTCGAGCTAAAGACGTTAAACAAATGCGCTAGTTGGGAGGCACCCCAACAATGGATGGAGAGTATGAGCGGTTTAGTCACATGCCATGGCGCCGAGCTTCTTATAAGTTCTCACGGGCGATGATCTTTCCATCCATCCATGCACAATAGGACTCCCACAGCAGCTTACAAGTCGAGTAGCGGTTCTTCGAGGGGAAGTATCTCTTCCCTTCTTGTTTTATATTGTTTACCGCTATTATATCTCATATATGCTATCTGGGGGTGCTGAGCACCTGAATTGTTGTGCTGATAGACCATGCATATAGGATTTCTTGACTTGCATGTTGCCTGATTCTGAGTGTGGGGTGTTTATTGTTATCATCTATCGGGTGCATGTGTAAATATGTGTACATATGTGTTTAAAGTCGCACTGGGGACAATGCTTAGGTTTAAAGTGTGGGGTGAGATGCTTTGCATTTATATGTTTGCATTCTATGCTGCACTTCATGCATTTTTGGTGTAATTTTTTTTGGGTCTTATTTTGTGTGTAAACCTTGGATGTGCAATTTAGGCCAACATGAGCAAGTCGGGAATAACTTTCATCATTGAGGATTTTTTGAGGAATGTTTGGATGTTTTACTGTTGATAGTATTAATGAGCTGTATTTTGTGTTTGTGCTATATTGCTTATTGGGTTCATGATGATTTTGTGATGCTAGTTGCCTTAACACGAAAAGGCGGTCACACCAAATGTTAGGTGTGGTTAGGTTTCAATTCTTTTTATTGTCACCGGCCTGATTCTATCTTGATTTTAGCATATAGTGGCCCTAGTTAAGGGATACTAGTCTTTTTTCACTTGTTGCATGTAGAGGAGGTTGAGCCCACATGCTTGTTGTCTTGGGATCGAACTATGAGTTTCGGTAGATTAGAAATCTAGTCGAGTTCAAGTGGTTAGTCTCATTGTGCGTTTGTGGTACCAATTTTTCAAAATCACACACACTGTGCACGGGGAATTGAGTATAGGTCCCGGGGAAAGGGGATCCAATAAAATCTGTGTATTAACAAAGGCTTGAGGGGCTGCGGCGGATCGCTATGCAGAGTGAGACCCTCATGTCCTGAGTTAATCATAGCGTAATAAAAGGTGCACCCCCATCCTATCTTAATGATCCAAAGTTTCTACACGTAATCGAAAAAACCAAGCAAAACTTTGATCTACCACTTGACTCGTAAAGGAACTAGATAGGTTTACCATTCACATAGTCCCAAGGCAACGTAATTGCATGACAACGCCCACTCATAAGATTTGTGAATGAGATTACGTTATGCTCTTGATTAGTACTATGTTATGTAGAATCAAGAGAGCAAATGGCTGAATGACAATAATTAGGCTTGAAATCTTTCTAGTTATTGCACTTCATCTTGTAATCCACTACACATACACTCTTAATCTACAACATGTAAAAGTTGGTTGGTGAAAAGTAGAAAAGAATGATGAAAGATCTTATTCCTTATGCATGCTCTAGGTCAAATTGCCGATAAAATACAAGTGTAAGCACACACCTTCTTTGAGTCTTAAATTTTTGGTCTTTAATTTGCTTGCATATTTGCCAAGAGTTTTTGTTTAGCGAGTCAGCATATGCATATTTACTACTTTCAATAACCCGGAGTTGCCAAGCTCCGCCTACGGAGATAGTATCGCGGGGTTTATCTTGACATTTATCTTAGTTAGTTTATATCTATTTATGTTTAGTTTTCTCGGGGCGAGAAAAGTCGAAGTGTGGGGTGTTGATGCGGGTGCATTTTAACACGTAAAAGGGCCACATTATATCGAGTTTACAGGCTTTTGGTCCCGGTTTTCTATCATATATTTAGATTTAGCATGAATAACTGATTTTATCGATATGTTCGGTGTTCCGATGGATTTACGGCGTATTTTGGGTGTTTTGTGCTTATAAACCGTCAAGATGGTCGATTTTTTCCGCTTCAAAATATATTCATGATTGGTCTTGTTTTGTAGGTCTTGAAAAGAGAAATATTTTGGCGCAAGAACGAGATCGATCGGAGTTCAAACGAAGCCGGAGCGAGCAAAATAGCGAAATAGGAGAAAAAATAAAGCAGCCCATCAGATTTTGTCACGTGACCACGCCGGCTCAGTACTCAGCCGCCATTTCGCTCCCAGCCGACACGTGGCCCAGCCGCCTTGCACCCTGCGCCGCCACCTGTCCCAGCCGGCCTAGATTGGAAATTTTGGAACGTCCCACTATATTAGTTGGACCCCTAACTGATTTATATAATTTTGTATTCGAAAGAGAGAAATCCATTGAGAACCACATTTTAACGAAAAAGCTCTCTACCCTCTCAAACCCTAGTTGCCTCATTCCGAGCTTCCCTTCACCGTCAGCAATGCCATAGCTTCCGGCCATGGTTGTAGCCGGCGGTGATGCCTCTTTTCCTTAGTTTGCTGTACTCTCCTCCTTCTTCTCTACCTCTTTTGCTCTCTTCTTCTCGACCCTCTTTCTTCTCTGATCTACCTTCGATCTTGGCTATCTCTCTCTTTCCCGATGTCTTCTGAGATTACCAGGTGTGGGAAGCTCTTCCTCTTTTCTCTGAGAGGATCAGCGTGGTTTTATCTCAGATTTCATTGGGGCTTGTGGAGAGGGGAGCAGATCTGGGTATGGGTGTTGTCCAGATCTGAGTTATGTCCAGGGCTTCTCTCTGTTCGTCTCTGACTGGTTTGATTTGGGGTCTCATCTAGGGTTTCTGAAGGTCTGGGAGTGGGAAGCTTCTTGTGGTGATTCAGATCGGCGCGACACTTCTCTGATTTCAGATGGCTTCTGGTTGTTCCCCGTCCCCGTCGCCTTTTGCTTGTTCCGATGCCGAGTTCGTGTCTTCTTTGGGGCTTTTGAAGATTTGGGTGTGGGAAATTATTTTCTGGTGATTCAGATCAGTTCGGACTTCATTGGCCTCTAGTTGCTCGCCGAAGTTTGCTCGATCTCTCTCCGTCTCGACCTGGATCTGTTCCGGGTAGTGGTTGGTGCTTGCTCGGGTTGCAGGTTTGATTCGATTATGGTTAGGGTACAAAGGTCGTTCGGGTATGACCTTTGGGTTCGGATGGCGGTCCCGGGTCCCGGTTTTGGGCTGCAGTTGGGTTTGGTTCGTGGGCCAAGCCTGGAAGCCTTTTTGGGATAACTCGGGTCTTTTGGGCCGTTCTTCTCGGTTCCTGGCAGCTTCCTCACAGTATCGTAGGAGGGAGCTTCTCTTCAGCTTAGGCGTCTCGATCTGGCATCGATAGTGGGACGCGCTTCCTGTCATAGGATCGTTGCAATTCTGGTTCGGGTTCGTCCCTGATGAGTAATGCTCCTCTCTCACTCCGTTCGTTGCTCTCCTTCGGCCCCGAGGTTGAAACCAGGTCTGGTATCTCCTCTCTTTTCCTTTTATGTTAGGTTCTCTTCTCCCTTTATCCTCCTTTACTCATACTCGATTGTCTTGTGCTCTCGTTCACCTTTGTGATCGGAATCGTCGGTTGGGGTTGGCCACCGACGATAGCATGAGGTTCCTGTGACCCTCGGATCATCTCTGTATAAGTATTGGGGTGGATGGTGTCCCAACCGTGTGTTGTGCTGGCCACCGGTACTTGCACCATTTATGGTTTTTCGTGTTTTGTGGACTTCGGAGTTGAGGTAAATCATTTATAATTTGGAAAAGGGGCTTTGGGTGTTGGATGATGTTGTGATCTTTTGGGCTCACACTCACAGCTTCACTTACACAATGGTGCATTTGGACATTGCTCACAACTCTTTGCTACTTTCACTTTAGTAACCTTCACTTTGACTGCTTTTACATAAGATGCACAAGCACGCATGCCTGCATAATCACAATGCTGCTCAAGGATAATTGCCTGAAGAATTTATCCTCTCACTTTCGTCACAGCAAAACCTGAAGAACTGACTCAATCTACTCGGAGCATCAACAACTCTTGCTAGCTTCACTTCTTGTTTACTCTTGTAATGGACTCATTTGGCTCTCTTGTCTGTTGTTTCTTTTTGTGGCGGTCTTTCTCTTTCTGTTGCTAGAATGGGTTTGATCGTTTTGTATCTTTTTTCTCAGAAAATAATTTAAATTTGCTTTCGTTGATAAAAAAATGTAAGAACCATTGATTTGATGAATAGATGTATGAGACACAAAGTTGATAGATATTGACTTGTTGACTTTATAAATAAGACACCACACATTTTTGGTATGTAGTAGGGATATTTTAGTACAATTGCCCTGAAGGCCCACATAATTTATCAACTTGGAGCATTAGTTTTATCACTTGTATTCAGAACATTTATCAACTAAAAACGTTTATCAACACGAAACACTACTTTTATCAACTTTATTCAAAAATATTTTTTTTGATAACCGCAGATCATTCAAAACATTTATTAACTAGAAATTTTACAATTGTACTCAAATTATTTATCAACTAAAAACGTTTATCAACTCAGAAATATCGTATGCGTTGCACAATCACGCACGCAAGGAGTAATGGAGCTGAAATGGTGCTGGCGTTCACCGGCGATGGCTATGGTGTCAGTCATGGCTGTCGCCGGTGAAGTCTTCTCCTCTCCCTTCGTCTCTTTCTTCTTACCCCTCCTCCTTCCTCCTTCTCTCTTGTTCTCTACTATTTCTCTAACCCTAGCCGAGCCGCCGCATCCCCTTTCGTCTCGCCTTCGTCGGTGAAGGCCACAACCACGGATGTTGTTGGCGCCGGCGGAGTTTTCCCCTTCACCCCTTTTCCCCTCCCCTCGGCTTTGGTTGCCCCAGATCTGCGATTTTCCGCTCTCGCTCGTCTATCTCCTGTAAGCTCGTCTGGATCCGGCGTGAGACTAATTTTTCAGCCATCTAGTGGGGATTTGAGTGGTTCGGTTCGATTCATAGTTGGTGGGTGTTCCTCTCGTGGTTGCAGTATCTCCAGCTGGGTAGCAGTGGTGGTTTCTTCGCCTCCTTGGTCGGCTTTCGCAGATCCGGGTCGTGGGTTGCTTTTCTCGACCTTCTGGGTTGCTGATTGGCGTGGATCTCGATTTTTGGCTCTGTGGGTGTCGCACCAGTGCTCTACTCTTAGTCCTTTGTCGTCTTGTGCTGGTGTCCCGTGAAGCCAGTGGAAAGACTATTCGTGCGGTCGGACCAGGACCCGTCTCAGATCTTTCTTGCCACCTCGTCTCCGGAAAGTTCGTGCTCCTGTCGCCGGAGCTCTATTCGGTTGGGTGGTTTGTGTTTTGTGCTGATTTGGGGTCGCTGTTGGCCGGTAATTTCTTTGGGCCTTTGCTGGTTTGGGTGTGTTTTTTATTTTTCGCCCCTTAACTGCTATAATTGGTGAGTCACGTGCTCGTCCTTAGTATCGATTTGCTCAGTCTTCTAGGTTTCTCGACTCAGTGAGTAGGGGCTCGCCGGTGTGTAGGTGTTGGCCTCCGGCGAGTTTATGGGTCTATGGACCTGTGTTTGAAGACTATCGGATTTGATGGTAGGGATTTGAGTTGTTGGTAGTTTTTTAACTGTTGACCTATCTTTTTCGAATTCGGTGTTGGTCGTCGGCGTGGCAGTGGTCAATTAACTCTCCGAGTTGATGGCTCTGATGAGATAGGATGCTCCTCACTAGTTTGGCCTGTTTGAGGGTGTGAGTGTTACAAGACGTTACTTGAGGTGCTATTGTCGGGAGCGGTTGGTCGTTGGTGGGGCATCAGTTGGATTTTCATGTTAGATAAACCTAGGTATTATACCTGTTAGTTTTTTGGTTGCTCGTGTTTGTTCTAGTTTACCCCTCGTTGGGTTTATGTCTGTTGATGGTTTATATCTGGTTTTTAGACCTATTTCGGTTTATTCCCCTGGTCGGGAATCCTTTGGTTCGAGGTTGTGTCTACATGACCAGCGCTCCTATTTGTAATCTGTTATGAAGGTTCACCCTTGTCCTTTGGCTTCACTTTGAAGCTGTTGGATTTTATACAAAAAAATTGCTGATAAAAAAAAACTCAGAACACACTTCTTGGATCGGTTGTATTGAAAACATATATCACCACATACGCTACCTACATGCAAGAAATTTATCAATCTAGAACTCTTCATTCGTCAACTCTATTGAAAATGTTTATCATATGTAATAAATTTAGTGTAATGTGGCGGTAATTGTTTCACAGCCAGATGATAACTTCTTAATGTGTATGAGTTGATAAATGTTTACGTACAAGTGATAAATGTAATGCCATGAGTTGGCAAATTTTTTGTATTCAAGTGATTATAACTTCAGTGTATTATGATGGTAAATGTCAGATGATAAATTATGATGAACAATTGATAAAAACGTAAAACAGTGAATGATCGATTTTGATATAGAAGAACACATAGAGTCGATTTTTGATGATTGAATAAAGAAAAAAGTGAAAATTTAACTTTTTTTTCCAGGTTGATTAGTGGAGAGAACTCATTAATTTTTACAGAGAAGAATCACTGCTATATTTTGAAGCTCTAAAATAAAGCATGAATGCTCATAATTCAAAGAACATAAAAAGTTGATTTTTCATTCTAAATTTCAATCTATGATACTAGAAGGAAGGATTAAGGAATTTCACACTTGATTTTGAGCTTGATCAATCGATAAACTTGCATTAACCACGTTAAACAGTTGAGAACTAAAATATAGCATGAATATTAGAATTTGGAAGAACACACGAATTTGATCTTTGATCCTCGAATTGATTATATGATTATCGAAGGAAGGAAGAAGAAATTCATACTTTTTTTATCTTGATTCGTTGGGAGAAACCATTAATTTTGGTGGTGATTTAGTCTTTGCGTAATTCTCGTATGAACATGAGAATTTACAATCTTAGTTTCACAAAGAGAGAGGTACATGCAAATTAGAAAAAATCAACATGTTTAATCTGAGTTGTTGATTGTATGATGTGGATTGGTTCTTACAGTCTTAATATAAGAGGGGTTCTCAACATATTTTGACTCTTACAACCACACAACGAGTGAACCCTCGGAGTATCATAATTATCGAATATAATTATATACATGACAACACAACAAGCGAACTTGTGGGATAACCAATATACATATATAGCTGCACACTGAGCAAGCTCGTGGGGTAGATGTTAGTCTTAGTGCCCGTAGTTCAATCCTAAATGTCCAAATGCATATATCATCGTTAGCAATAAAATTAAAGCGGCTTTATATTACTTATGTGTTGGAGTAATATATCGATGTGTGCTCTGATCTATGCCCACCATGCGAATAGAACCATAGATCGAGATAGATCACACTCGATGGGTCCCTAGTCAACAAAGCTTCACTAGAAGCGACTAGTATGAAAGATGGCTCTTTATGGCTTACGTTCTGTTAGTCATTGGAATGGGATTCCGGAGTCTGGTCATAGATATCATGTGGGACATGATATTGGACGACCCGCCCTGAATATGTGCCATAGATTAAGTCATGAACATATTCAGTGTTGTAGCTTGTCATGTATCCTTAGACCAAGGAGTCTTTGTGATCGCTATGTAGTCAACAACTGAGTTTGACCTGAGCCTAACGTTGTCCGTAACAGGGCTTCCATAACGGCCAGGATTGGCTTGGGGACGGGCTACATGAGTGACACGAAAGACGGCTAAGGGATTTATCCCTCATACTAAGGTATGGGAAAGATATCGGTTCTCGGCCGCTTGATCGAGAGTGACTGGAAGAATAGCATGGCCATGCACATGATACTGGGTATCATATCTTCAGTCATCTCACATATCAAGGAACGGTGATTGAGAATAATAAGGATGACGGCTCTATGCCTTATCTCAAGCAGGATATCGGAGATAAAAGGATAATGACAGGGACGACGGAAAGGTTAGAATCGACAGGGTCGATTCGCTATGCAGTGTCAGGCAATACTAAAGTCTCGTTAGTTGCCACTTAAATAGGATCAAGTAAAATGGGATTTTACGTTGATCTATTGACATGCATAAACCTAAGGGTCACACCGGAGGATGAAACTCATTGACACATATATGGAGAATGGCCAAAAGGGAGTTGTCTCGGGATATGACCAAAACTGGGTTTTGGGTCATGTGCCCGTAAGTGAATAGGACTTTACGGATCGAGACAAGGCTTGGAGTCTTGGGATTGATCGCGTCGGATAATGTTGGACATTTCCGGTATGGAAGGCTTGGAGGCGATGAGCGAATCACGGGACCTCGTTGGAAATGGCCATGGGCCATGTTCCAAGAGGCCCATGAAAGGCCCATGCAACCAAGGCCCATGGAACTAATTAATCAAGTCTTGATTAATTAGTACTAAGTAAGCAAGACAAGGATTAAGGTGTTGGTGATTCACCACCTAACCCAATCTTGTCTTGCCATACTTTGTCCTATTTACACCTTACTTGACACCATACTTGTCCCATGCCTTTAGTTGGACAAGTATGGGTTTTGTTATGTTTAAGTCATCTTTTTTCAACATAAAAAACACAAGACAAGAATAGGAAACACATTTTCTCTCCCTCTTCCATGGCCATTTCGGGTTTGGCTAGTTTCCACCTCCATGTTTGTGTTCTTGAGTCCTCAAAGAGAAGAACTACGTGGCTTTGATTCCCATGTGGACACGTAGGCGTCTTGGAGACTCAAGCCAATCATTCGTTAACCGGTGTTCTTGTTTTGGTAAGAACTAGTGCTGAATTTTTCTCTTGTTAATCCATTCTTTGTTAGTTGTTTCATGGTTTTAATTGTCTCTTGGTTTTCATTGATTTTCCGCTGCGAGTTGGTTCATCTCCAACCCTACCTCGAGACCCAACAGTAGACACAATAAATATAAATAATTGCATATAAAAGTTCAGACTTTAGGCCTTGAACACAAGTTGTAGGCTTCAGGTCAATGGTTTCGTCGTGTAACCTTAAAATATTAGTTACAGGCAGAGGCAGATTTAGGGGGTTTAGGGTATGCCACAATGTACCTACCCCGAGAAAATTATATATAATTGTAGAGCTTTCAGATATCTTCGATTTGATATTTTACGGGCCTAAATCGAAGTTTGTATGAAAAAGTTAAAGTCATTTGAAGATCTGTTGCGTGTATAACCTTATTTTACATGAAAATGTTCTTTTTACACTCCAAATGTTTATTACATTTTCCAACAACATTATTCACAATTTTTTGTAGGTTGTATTTAAAAAAGTTAGATGTAATACATAATGGTTCAATAGTATACATTTATAAGTATGTATAGTCATTGACAGTGAAATAGTTTTGACTTATTTTTAAAGAAATTATGTCATTATATCATTTACGTTCTCATATACGTCTTATGACTGATTATGTTTTTTCCCAGAGCGCTCTGTCCATAAGGGACCAAACAAAACGTATGGTTGATCGTTCGACTTGCATGACATGTATGATTTTAACAAACTTAATTAGGGAAGGACAAGCAATTAGAACCAATCCACATCATACAAAAGTAATCCTTTATATATACCTCGGTTATATATAAAGGATTAGGTGTAGGATTATCTACGGATAGTCCTCTCTCCCACTATTCTTCTTCATGTTACATTTAAATTTTAATAAAATTGTTCCTTTCGCTCAAAAAACCCTAAACAGACAATGAACAAGAAATTGTAAAAAGAAAATCTTGGTAATACCATGAATGGCAGTAAAAGGTTGAGAACTTTTGTTTTGAGCAACCCATCGTTTCTGTGTGGTATATATAGAGAACCTCCTTCATCTTAATGTCAATTTTCATTGGGCCTCACAAGTATCCAAGATAAACAACGGGTCAGCCAATGAAAAAAAATCTCTTTAGACTTTGCATAGGAATGTATGAAACGAAGAAGCCTCCCAGATTCAAGACCAATCCATCATCCGCTACTCACGTGTACAAAGAGAACGAGAGTAGGGATCTCTTCGGACCGATTGATGGAAGAAGCTTGTGATGCAATCGAGACACATGAGAGCTACTTTAGCCTAGGAGGCAACAACTATACCGATAATAGTATTTTTCCAATATCAGAGACATATATTCATTTTTATTGAGTGTGTATGTGTAATAGGTAGCATATTGAGGGTATTTTTTTTTTATCATTTATTGTTAAAATATAATAATGTGAAAAAATTGGAAGTGCAATATAATTAAGTGAAAGATCAATATAATTAAGAAATATATTAATGTCAATGTATTTTTGTGATATTATTTTAAAAAAATATATATGAGAAAATGATAAGTTTATTGAAGTTCGGCTTATCTCTTCAAAATAATTATAAACACAATAACGTGATAATGTTAAGGATCGCTGAATCTCACTCAATGTTTGTATCATATCATTAAAGTTAGTATATTTTTTTTGGAAAGCAAATATATATAGATAATCCTAGTTTTCAACAAGAAAATAGAGGACAAGGGATTAACCCTCAACTTACACCAAAGAGCATGCCAATCGAGACACCTCAAACCAACGAGGTTTAAAACTCATATTTACCAAACTTTAAGCAAACAATGAGTAAACCTAACATGGATCCTCGAAACATAAACTTGAAACAGACACGAGTATTCCTAAAGGACCCTCAAACAACCAAAATAGGGGCCAGAACAAGTAAAAGCCTAATACAAGAAAATGTGATAGTGTACCATGATTTAACCACCTTGAAGCCCAAAAACAATAAAGCAAAGAAAAGCCAAGAAGAAAACACACAGATAGTCAAAGTTGTGCCATAACCACCACGATCTTACCAAACACGGATCTTACCGGAGCACCAAAGGGGGAACTGGTTGTTGGGGCCAACACCGAGGCCAGTCGAGAATCGTCAGATCCATCTAAAGAACTCAAAACCCAAGTCCCAGGTCTACTATTACTCCCAACTGTTGAACAAAAATGACCGATAACAACACCTGTCGCAGCCAGCACCGACGACGGGCCTCGAGTCTCACCATTTCACCACCGCATGCGGGACTGGGAGAGGAGAGCTTAGGGAAAATGAGGAAAAAGGAATGAGGAATGAGATAGATTTGACCTGGAAGGAGAACGGGCGGCGGACACACGAACCAGGGGCGATGGAGCGGAACCAAATCTACCAGAAAAGTTAAGACAAGAGAGAAAGTACCCGTCGAGCTATCTTCAACGAAAAGTTAGATCTGGAAGTGGTTTTCTTGATCTAGCCCATGAAGACCGGCCAAGGCCAGAGATGAGAAGGATAGTGACCGGAACCACCTCTGATCAAAACACCCACCCACACAAGTCGAACCCAACCAAACCACAAGCTTGACCAACCAGACGCCACTGAAACGCCACCTCAAAAGACAGGAGAGGAGGAGATCAAGAAGACAAAGAGGTGAAGAAGAGGAAAGGAAGGGAAGAGGTCGAGTAAGACTTAGATCTAGCTACAACCCAAGAGATCTGAGGGCGAGGAAAAGTAGGAGAAAAGGGGGAGAAGACGAGGTGGTAGAGAATCCACCGTCAACGACCGTTATGGTCGTCAAGACTAAGAGAATCGCCAACAGAGGAGCGAGTTACGAACAACGTCAACTTTAGGAGAAGAAGGTTAGGGTTTCTAGAGAAAGGGAAAATCCCATCTCTTTAGAACCAAGTCTGTTGGATATAATTGTGTTCCTTCTTCAAACTTGTCACGTATAATTGGAGTTGCTATATTGAAAACAAAAATAATAAGAAAAATTGATCACACTCGTTCACGATAAGTGTTAGATTAAGAGTTAATCTAAATCAGGGACGGATTCATGGGTTTAAGGGTATGCCACGACATATCCTGCCCCAAGAAAATTACATGTAGTTGTAGAGCTTTCAGCTATCTTCGTTTTGATATCTTATGAGCTTAAATCGGAGTTCGTATAAAGAAGTTATGATTATTTTTATTGATTATATTCAAAAAGTATATATAAAACATAATGGTTCAGTAGTATACATCTATAATTATTTGTAACTATTGACAAAAAAAATAGTTTTGACTCATTTAAAAAAAATGATATATCGTGTTAAATCATTTCTTACATTGTAATAAATTTTTAAAAAAATAGTTTTGACTCATTTAGAATATAGTCGTATTAATTATTAGGTATAGAAATATTTTTGTTCAATTTAACATTTAATATATTTTTAATAAGATAGGTCGTCTCTTCTGTCAAGAATTTTTGGATCCGTCAATAAGAGAATGTAATTATGCTTAAACTACAATTAAATATTTATATTTGTATCATAATCTAAAAAATGAGTATATTTGATTACGAAGTATTCATATATTTGTTATCAAATGTCGTATGAGAAAATTACGTATATGGAAGACCAATCAAACTTCTATAATCCTTAAATCGATTTTGATTTTTTATATATTTAATTATTATCATTGATATATTTTAAAATAAATTTTTAGATCCGTCATCATTTAAATTAAGATTGTGATGTATTTATTTTCGATCAAAAACAATTAAATATACGAATTCACAGTTTAAAAAGCCTTGCTCACGTATTTTTCACCAACTGGATAGCAGTCAGAGGCCACTTTTATAGAGATTAGTGGGCAAGGTTGAGGGCACTTTAAGATCAATTAGTGAACAATTAGAGGGCATGTATAATTGGTGAGCAAATAGAGGCTACTTAATTACTTTTGGGCTATACCGAACCAAACGATTAGCTTTGTCGTTACTTAATTATCTGGATGTAATGATGAGACCGATTCAAAAATTCCAATGAGTTAGGCCTACAGAAAAACGAAAATGATGATTAGAATTATAGTAGTCAATCCCAAAGGTGTTAAACCATAATTAAAGGGCAGTAATGACACGTGCGGCCTTAATCATGGTAAGCACCGAGGCCTCCTCAACACCATCATTCACTCCATGACATTTCTCTTTAACTTGAGATCTTCTTCTTACTATATAATCAAAAATAGAAAAAGAGCCTTCACCACCACCACACTTTTGATTCAATATCATCAATCACACCACGTTACAAGTTACAACCCTAAAGGTTTCCATAGGTGGGGTAGCCGCTCGTGCAGAGGCCCATAATGAAGCCCATTCAGAAAATAAAGTAGCTCTCTACTCTATGGGATTGGGGACATATACACACGTCAATCACCAATCAAACCAGAGATACACTTCCATCACCAAATTAATCCTATGCCTTACAGCTTCTTTGATTGCACAGTAACCTAAATATTTAGCTACTGTAATATCACCTTTTATCATTTCTCTAAAAAAAAAATCACCTTTTATCATTCTTTGGATGATGTACGAGAGAAAAAACCGTATTAAAGAACCGTATGTTAATTGTATAAAATAGTGATTCTTAGTTTCTGAATTTAACTATTTTCCACAGTAGTAAAACCAGATAGCAAAATGGATTATAAGTAGATGCTGACTAGATGTTGAAATGATATTTTGTTGATTATATTAAATTCAGATTTAAAACAGTAAATGTAATATACATTTGACAAAATTAATTAATAATAAAATAAATTAACTATAAATAATATTAACACAAGTTGTAAAAGATGAACTTCAACTTTTATTCGTATAACCCCCAAAAAATACAAGTTGAGACATACAATCCAACACACACATCATTTTTGTTGAAGCTTGGCCATCTGCACTTCAAGGTCTTTCAATCGAGTCCACAATCGAGACATCAGTAATGTGTGTCGGGTCAACTGCTCCTCGTTGAAGTTGGAGATGTCCTTCTCTTACATAGCAGTGTATTGGTTGAAGAACTAATGTCATTGCTCGGAGAACTCCATATGTTGTGCGAACTTCTAAAGCTTTAGTCGGTCCCTTTTCAAATCTATTTGGTTCGAGTCGGCCCTTGCTCGTTCCATGTTCGCCATGGCAGCTATTTGATCTTGGAGGGTCTTCCCTTTCCTCTTCGTAGACTTCTTCCCCAACGGTCGCTCTTCTACTCGTCGAGGGGGAGGGAAGGGGGTCTTTGCTCCTGTCATCCCTCGGTCGGATCAGAAGATACCCAATCTTGTTGGGACTCACCGCCCATAAGTGTGTAATATTCACCGATACTTGTGGGTGGGGTTGAGCTGTAAGTCCCAGCCTCATCCAACCGTTGTCGTCGTACATGAGAGATCGTGCATTCCTCGGTGGTGAAACTGTCCTCGTTCTCAACAATTTCGAACTAATGATCGAGGTCGAAGTTTTTCGGGTCGCCCTTCGTTCTTTTGTCCTCCGGTATTTTTCTTCATACCTCCTTGGCCGCCCTCATGTAGTCTTCATGGATCCATCCGCTCTACTTGTCGACCTTCTCGACCTTTAGAAAAGAGAGGAACCTCTTGGTCCGCGCCCCAAGGGTGTTCCAATGGTTCTTGATGGTTTTTCACTCGAAATGCGGGAAACGCCCACCCTCGTTGTACATGTTAGTAACTATGCACCAGAATGTGTTACCTAGTTGGGAGTTTCCCCTAATCGGGTCTTTTGATGTCTCGAGCCATCTCCGTAGGAGGTGCCTCTCCGCCTCGATGGTCCTTTTTCTCCTAGGTTGTGTCACCCTTGTTGGTCGTTTTTGGGAAGGGCCGGTAGAGGATGACAGCGACGACATACGGGTGCCGCTGTTGCCTCCAATGTGTTGTTGCCATCGTTGAGGATCGGGGTACACATAGTAGTTGGGACCAGGGTGGAATTACCCTGGACCAGAGTTGAATTACGGTGGAACCGGGTAGCTTTGACCCGGAAAAAGGTTGAATTGTTGTGGAAAGGGTTGGAGTTGACCTGGAAAGGGATGGAATTGACCTGTGTTGAATTTCATTTTCCAACATTATTGCTACTTCAAATAAATTTAAGAAATAAAAAAAATCGAGAATTTGAAAGAACCTGAGGAGGAACCCGGTTGCATATAGGGGGTGAAAGCGTTGAGGTTCGTGGAATTCTCACCGGGTTGCGTCAATAAGTCCCAGAAGTTTTCAAAATCCCCGAGGGTGAATTGAAAATATTCTGACCTACGTTTTTCGTCATCCGATAAATGAGAACGTTGAGTCTCGTCGTCGAACATTTTTTATCAACTATTTAGAGATAGCAAGTTTGGAATGAGAGTGTGAAAGTATTGAAAGATTAGAGAGAAGTTGGAGAATGGAGTTGGGGGTATTTATAGGGTTGAAAATTCGGATTTAATGAATAAAAAAATTAAGTTACCAATACCCGACCGTTGCCAACGGTCGGATTTTTTTACCCGACGAGGCCACGTGTCGAGCCACCATTGGATGGCGCGCAATTTCTGGTTCGCGAACCGACAAACTATAATCACGCTGCGCGGTTCGCGACCGTAATTTAGCAGTTTGCAGTTCGCAAAAATGGTGCCCCACAACGCACCGACCCACGAACCGCTAAATCACGGTTCTTGGTCGCGGTTCGCTTCTGGTTCGTAGCGTTGTAAACACTCTTATATGAGAATTATTTGAAATTTTTTAGTGCGGTTACTACAAAATTCTAGTTTTTTTTCTTGTTGCTATTTTACCGATGTATATATTTTTAAATTATTCATTTTCGTCTATTTTTGGATAGAAAATAACTATATGTTTCACACATAATCGTGCTTTTAAATAATTCGTATTAGAAAGGTTGTTATTCTCTAGAGGCGCTCTTTAACCCTAACCCTAATTCTCGTGCCAACCAGTTCTTCTGTTCGTGTGAGCTCTATGACGTACTCGAGTCCCCCACCACTTATGGAAGCTTTTGTTGTTATGTCTCCTACCCGTCCTCGAATTTTATTAACCCCAATAGGACTCGGGGTGTCACCAACCCTAAATCGAGCAAGTACTCGCCGATGCTCCCCCCTCTTCAGCCTCATCACCTATCCCGTTTGAGCCCCTATTGCTCACTCACTGACCATATGCACCCAATTTTATGGCGATTTGTTTCCTACATCTCTGACGGGGGTGTAGCTCGACCTAAACCCAAGTGTGGCTTGAAGATCCATACCGTGGAAGACTCATTTCCATCCGTTCCTCTATCGTCAGTGGACTCATGTCTTCTACTTACGAATAGGGGTTGCCCTAAGCCCTCTAAACAGATGATAGGAGCCCGCCCGTCCTCTCTGCATAGGACACCTCTCTCGGGGTTTAAACCATATCACCAGGGCTTGACGTCGACTGGATCTTCTAATATTTTATCGATCCGAAACTCTGGTCTCATGTATGTAAGACCCGCTTCCGGTCGAACCGGCAACTTTTCAAGCAAGTTTGACTTGCTACCGGAAAGTCAACCGATGACTCAAGAAGTCACTCGGGACTTTTCCGGAACCCAAACGACTTAGCCATCATCACGATTGGCTTAAGGGGAGAAATTCCTTTCGTTTGAGTATAATGTTGGAGGAAGTCAATTTTGGTCAAAACGAGACTTTTTATCGACTAAAAGCATTATTTTATTGTGCTGGAAATTATTTTGGAAAACTAAATAACCTACTTGGACACTTGTCCCTTTTTGGTTGGAAGGGAGAGAGGAGAGTGGTCTTGGACCATTATACCCTCCCAAAAGCTTCTACATGGGATTCTAGCTCAAGGGCTTTTAGTCATTTGACACATCTAGGTATTATATGAGTTTGGAAAAGCAAAACCAACCTATTTTACTTGGTGTAGCCGAAAATTGGAGGAGGAGCAAGAGAGAGGAGCTCCC
Source organism: Erodium maritimum (assembly GCA_963921825.1). Lineage (NCBI taxonomy): Eukaryota > Viridiplantae > Streptophyta > Magnoliopsida > Geraniales > Geraniaceae > Erodium > Erodium maritimum. The sequence goes on along the minus strand of OY997592.1, from coordinate 62,673,663 downwards.
ATGGAGCTTTGAAGAAGAATCAAGGAAGAAGAGGCCACTTGAAGCCTTCCTCTAGCCAACCCTTCTCCAAATCCTTACCATCTTCTTCATCTCAATCTTCTAGAGGTAATGGAACTCTCTAATCCTCTTTTCCCTTCATCTCTTTTCATGGGTTTTGGGTGAAATTGCTAGATGTTGTTGGGTTTGAGTGGAAATGGTGTGAGATGTTGTTGATGAGAGGCCTTGTTGGGTTTTTGATGAGAAATCATTAGTTTGTTGAAGCTTTTAAGTTGGTTTTGATTTGATGAATCATTAGAAACTTGCTTGTTTGTTGATTCCTACCATGGGTATAGGAGTATTGGAGGTCCTTGACTGTTTTGGGAGTTGGAAGGGGTAAAATTTGGGGTTTGAAGGTGGTTTTTCGGAGAAAAGGAGCTGGAGGTTGAAGAAGGGCGAAACTGCCCTGGTGCGCCACGGATCCGTGACGGATCCCGTGACGGGCGACGTCACGGCTACGTGAGGGAGTCCGTGACGACACTCGTCACGGCTCCGTGACGGTCACCGTGAGGGTGGGCGTCACGGGTCCGTGACCAGGTCCGTGGCAGACCAGGGTGGGGGTTTCTTTGAGGGTTTTTCACCTTGGTTGATCTTGGTTTTGAGCTGAACTTTGGAAGGGCTTTGGGGGTCTTACTTGCTGTTTAAGTGGAGTCTAATTTAACGTTTCCTTGTGCCCAAGACTTTGGGGATCGAGCTAGAGGAGCAAAGATCACGCCAGGACCCGTGTGAAGAACGGAGTGGTGACCACCGGGCTTATCATCAGAGTGTTGAGAGGAAGACCGCGAGGTAGGGAAAGTCTAACTTCTCGTTTAAATGCTTAGTATGCATGTTAGGCTAATAAAATTGGAAAGGTCCTAGAAATGCCTATAGGATGCGAATAACTAGAATAATCGTCTTTCAATTACTAATAACCGGAAGTGTCTAGTGGTGAATGATTAGGATGCCAATCACTAGTGTAACTCGCTTTCAATACTTGAGAATTGTTTGACTGGTAGAGTGGCCTTGGCAAAGCCCTCAGATTAGTTGCGTGTTAGGATCACATGCTTGGTTGTTGGTTGCTTAGTGGATAGGCTAAAGAGTCTAACGGAACTAGTTGAATTGCATGTGTGAATGCTCGATTGAAGGTTTTTATGATTGGTTGATTAAACTCGTACTTGACCGTTGTTGGTATTTGAATGATTGCTTGTCTTCCTTAAGTGGTTGCTTGGAGCATCGAGTATGACTGGTTGTACCGAGCGGTGCAATCAGGTGATCGATGCCCCGTTGGTTCGAGACTGGTAAGTGAACGGTAAGTTGTGATTGTGTGATTCGTGTGCTGTGATTATGTGATTCGTGTACTGTGTGTTGTGGTGAATTGGTGATGTGTGAGCTATGTGTGACAATGAATTGGTGGTTGTTGGGATTGGATTGTTTCGTGTTTCGGTTTGAGTGTGTTATTCAATTATTAACTGATTATTATTGAATTGCCCAAGTGTATGCTTCCTATGGGAGTAATACCTTGGTTCCCGAGGACATAAAATCCTTTGGAGACGTTTCTGAGAATCCCGATGATAAGCGTCCCGAAGGGTTGTTTCCGGTCGCCTCAATGTTATGCGTCTCCTCTGGATTTGAGGGAAAATCCGAGAGGACACATCATATGTGGATCGGAGGGTGGAGACTTCATGTGCCACGTCATTGGCTGGTTTACCTATTACCCGTGTTTGTTAAGATCTATCTTGTTGACTTTGCTGTTGATTTTATTGAGTTTAAGGTCCACCTTGTTATGTGTTTTCCCTACTGAGCGCAAGCTCACCCCTATGAGTCTATTGTTGTGTTTACAAGATTGATTGATGAGTAGAGGCTCGGGAGCTTCTCGGTGTGGGTGTCTATAGAGACTTCGCTTTTATTTTATTTCTGTTTGGAACAAACTTTGTGGAGGATTATTATTACACCCCTGGAGGGTTATTTATGTTTTAAACTGAATTTTGTGGATTTGAGTTTCATATTGGAGTTTTTCAGGAACTTATTGTTGAGTTATTGTCTTTTTTAATCATTTATTACTAGTCATGCCTTGAGTCCGGGCAAGAACCGGATTTGGGGTGTGACAATGTATACTACTCTTGGTCACTCTACCGCCGTCTATAGACAACCTCCATGATTGATAGTCTACATGCTCTCTTACCGTAGATGAAGATGTTGTGATTGAGGTCCCGTTCACCCCGATTGCCTCGGAGGTCCTAATATGCCCTATATTTGGCATGTTCGGAAGAATGCTCACGTGTCGACCGTATCAAAAGGACACTATACTGAAGGTCATCATGAAGGATTGGGGTCGCTTGGATTCGGGTTTAGTGATCAAGGAATTGGAGTCAAGGACCTTTAAGTTCCATTTTGGATCGCAGACGGCCAAGGACTAGGTCCTTCAAAGTGAACCATGGTGTTTCAATGGGGCACCAGCACCACTGATACTAGGGGGCATCATTGATCCACTAGATGCTGAAATTCCCTGGGTGGATATGATCCAGCAATGGGTGTAGTCAAGGGGCTTCCACCTCCAGTTATGACCCGAGCTATGAGTACCCTCATTGGTAACACCTTTGGGGAGTGTGTTCAGGTTTCGTGTGACCAATGGGGATTCTTCTGGGGTGGCACGGTCTGGGTTCGCTTATGGATGCCTTTGGATCGACCACTGTGACAGTCGATGATCCCCCGTCTTTCGGAAATCTCACATCTAGTAAGGGTTACTCTAACCTACGAGAGACTGCCTACATTTTTCTTCAACTATGGTCGAATAGGCCTTGTAGTCCGTGATTGCAACCAGGATACATAAGGGATTCCCCGGTTTGACAAATCCCTATTTGAAGAGAAGATTGACAAGCTGGGTCAGAATTTTGCAACTGATTGGGTCAAGACGGCACCTAAATCCACGACGTATCGTCCCCGGCTTCACCCAAGTGATCCCGAATATCTTACCTACCACCCTACCATATCCAAGGATAAGCCTCATATATAGTAACCCTGAACATCTTACCTAACACATAGGTAGGTGGGAAAGTGGAGACTTGGGATCGAGTTGTCCATTACCCTGGGTGGAGGAACGACCTTGTGGAAGGGGCCGAACACCCATTAGTGACTACCCTAACTAGGGAACCGGTCAGAAAGAGGGCATATGCAGACGAACCTGAGAGGATCAAGCAAGAGTTGGTGTAGTCTCGCTAGATGCCATGATTAGTGAGCAGAGATTCAAGGTTTTAAGGAGGGAGGGGCCCTTGAATCGAGCAAGAACTACCCTACATTATGTTGAGTTTTCTAATCGATCACACACCTCACGAGAAAAGAGTCCTTACCTTGGTATCAAGTATCATTTGTGCACCATCTTATGTAGATTTTCGCAGTTGCATTTATCTTTACAGTTTCTTATGTTAGTTTGTCATTCCATTTCAAAGCTGAATTTGTCTTCGGTATTATGCTCTAGGGTTTATAAACATAGAACTGAGTTTCTTGTTTTTTGTAACGACTCTTTTTATTCCTCAATTAAATATGTTCCTTTCGCTAAAAAATCTAATTTTCAACATAATATTAAACTTATTTGCAGTGTTCTAAAACCCTGACTGGATGTCGCCTAGGCGCGTAGAAATTTTTTGCATAGTATATTAACTAAGTTAAAATAATTAGATGGTCATGCGAAGTTGTTTGATGTTGTTGATATTAAGGGTTGTGCTTCTAAGTTGTTTTGTGCTATTTTTTAGGTATTTTAAATATTTGTTACCATTTTTAATATAATGAAATTCATATTTTTTCTTCTAATATATCTATTAAAAATTCAAAAAATAGAAAAATACAAATCCTATTAATCCCCGATTAATTCCCGTGTAGTCCCCGATTAATCCCCGAAGGTTCTAGCCGCCCCACTAACGTCTATCGACTTTTAAAGCCTTGCTTATTTGTTACCTATCAATTTATAAACAACTTTTATTATAATATGTTATTAATTTGACACTCCCAATGATAGTTTCAATGAGGTTTAAGTACACAACTTTAATTGCGTAAGTCTCAGAGACTTTGTTTTAGGGTTTCCTCCCTGCTAGCACATCGCCGCCTCCTTTCCTTTCATCTTCACCTTGCACCAGACACTAACACCTCTAGTATGTCCTATGACACCACCCCATCAAAGACGTCAATTGAGCGTTCCTCCTTTACGCTGGTTTCAACTGATGAGTTGTGGAGACGACGAACGGCCCTACTCATTGAGGGTTGACTTCTCCACCATCGTTGGTCCAAACAAGGTTCACTCGGAGGACCATCGAGCCCCCTCACCCATCTTCTCTCCAGTCCATCTGGGCTTCCGACTTCTCCGCCCCGGATAGGAACCATCCCTGCCTCACCGGGGTCACCGGTCTTGACCACAGCCAGACCGCGCCTCCCTGGGATGTCTCCTCCATCACCTGTACCAGTAAAGCTGGGAGATATCCTTAGGCACCGTGTACCGCCACAAGTCAAGAAATATTTGGATGAGGAAGACGACTTCGTTGTTATCCCGATTGAGGCCATTCTGGTAGTGATAGACGGCCGTTATCGTCACTCAGGGGCACTCTTCTTTAGAGGACGTGTCGAACGATGATGATGCAGTGGGGAAAATCCCGATTGAAGCCATTGCACCGACCCCTCACCTCATGGAGGAGGAGGATAGCGAGGATCAACAGGTGAAGGCTCAAATGCAGCCTCGCCAAGAAGAATGAGAGGACTGAGAGGTGGGGGGACGGTCAGGAGGTGGCCTATCCCCTAATACCCGAGGCGGTCAGTGTTGGGAAATCTCGGGAAGGAAAAAAGAGTTGCGCACAAGTTATCTCCCTTTATTTGCTTTAGTTGGTTTCATTTTAGTTCGAACTCTTATTTTTATTTGTTTAGTTATTTTGCTGGTACTGGTTTTAGGTTATTTGAAATGTTGGTAAGAAGATGTCCTCAGTTTGTGTCTACGAGCCAAAATAGACTATTTCTACGGGTACAAGAGAACCGAATCCGTTACGATGCACCGGAAAAATATTCTGAAGCTTAGGATCTTTGACCATACTATGTAAAGTTTGATTGACATTAATGCACTTCTTTAATTCACTCGTTTTAAAAAAAAAAAGTACACCACCTTTGTTAGAATGTATAATGCTAACATTTACATTCTATAATATCTACCTTATTCGTTTGAAACTCCCAAAATAATAGTTTCAATGAGGTCTTGTGGGAAATCAGATGGCAATGGACATATGATTCCTACGTCCGATCTAGTGGCAGCGACGTACCAACAAAGGTTTGTGATCCTCAAGTTCAGTTTATGCATTTATTTATTTTTATTTCATTACTTTAAAAATGAGATGATAAGATAAAAATATAAATAACAGTAGATTACAGATAAATTCACATTAGGGTAACTCAAGTTTAGAAAGCATGTGTATATAAAGAAGTAGGAAACAAACAATCCCTAATAATTATTCGCAAATAACAAAATCATTTTAGGTCCCCATACCATACTTGTGAGTCAATCATTACTCAAAAAAAGAAAAGAAAAGGAGGCACTTTGGTAGTGTATTAATAGAGGGGTCCCTTGCACTTGCATTTGCCTAAGCAATTCGAGAAGGTAACAAGAATGACGTCGGAGAAGGTGGAGACGGTGGTGGCCGGAAACTACGTGGAAATGGAGACGGAAGGCGAACAAGGCTCCAAGTCTGCAAAGACCAAACTCTCCAACTTCTTCTGGCATGGAGGATCCGTCTACGACGCCTGGTTCAGTTGTGCTTCTAACCAGGTAATTAGCCATTCAATTAACTACCTCAACTTCTACTACTTCTTCTTCTTCGTATTATTTATATAAAGATTTGACATAGGTGGCACAAGTGTTGCTGACGCTTCCATACTCGTTCTCGCAACTTGGGATGCTCTCTGGAATTCTGTTTCAGCTCTTCTATGGCCTCTTGGGAAGCTGGACTGCCTACCTCATTAGTGTTCTTTATGTTGAGTACAGAACCAGAAAGGAGAGAGAAAAAGTTGATTTCAGAAACCATGTTATCCAGGTTTTTTATTTTATTTTCCAGTATATAAATACAAGTGTGTTTTAAATTATACTGTTACTTGTTAATGTTGGTACTGTTTATTACAGTGGTTTGAGGTTTTGGATGGGTTATTGGGAAAGCACTGGAGGAACATAGGACTCCTTTTCAACTGCACATTTCTTCTCTTTGGATCTGTAATTCAATTGATCGCTTGTGCTAGGTATTTTCATTTCTTAATTCACTATTCATTTACAGAAAAAAATTAGTGAGGGATCCATAATCACTTGACGGGCCAATAATTTTTAATATTTTTCTTTTCCATTTTAAGATTTTGTGACACGATATCAGTATTGTTGAACAACATACTATAAGATTGTAAAACAAAAACAAATTAAAACGTACAACAATTATACGGAATATGATCTTTTCATACGAACTCCAATTTAAATCAATATATTACATAAATGGAATGGGACGTTCTACAATTTTGCACTACCTTACCGGGCAAGGGGCAGCTGCCTTCCGGGCTCCCCTTCCCCCCTTTGGATCTCACTAAAGAAAACAAAACATACCCTTTTTAATACAGTATGTCATGCATTTTCTTTCTCGCATATCTCTTTGTATGTTCTTATTAATTTCGTTGTAAATTCGAGTTTTGTTTCAAATTAGTTTTCAAGTATATGATCCATTGTTCGGATTTAGTATATATTCATGAACAATTTGTATCAACTGAATGACTTTGTATTGCATGTTGTTAGTGTTGAATGGTCTAAGTTTCTAATGTTAACGGAATGGTTTAACTTGAATAAGTTTGTTAAAAATTTAAGATTAAATGGGATCAAATACTTTTTAAAAATGTTTTGGAGTTTTTTTTCCATCAAATCATAAAGTAGAACATGTACTAAATAATTATGATGGTGACTTTGGGTGACATATATATGTTATTGGTGTGTAGCTAATGTAATATAGTTATTGTTTATGTATTTCAGTAACATCTACTACATAAACGACAATTTGGACAAGAGGACTTGGACCTATATCTTTGGAGCTTGCTGTGCAACAACTGTGTTCATTCCTTCTTTCCACAATTACAGAATTTGGTCTTTCTTAGGCCTTCTCATGACCACCTACACTGCTTGGTACATGACCATTGCAGCTCTTGCCCATGGACAAGTGAGCCACACATTTATCAACACATATTTAACTTCATATCATAAATACGAGCAAGTCGATCTGTGTAACTGATTAGAAAAACTTCGTGTTCAGGTTGCGGATGTGAAACATTCAGGACCGTCTTCAATGGTTCTCTACTTCACTGGGGCTACTAACATCCTGTACACCTTTGGTGGACATGCTGTCACAGTGTGAGGACTCGATCTTTGATCTGTCCATCGAATTTTAATCACACAACTTTGTTTTAATGTTGTTGTTGTTGTTGTCGTTGTTGTTGTATAGGGAGATAATGCATGCTATGTGGAAACCACAAAAGTTCAAGCTCATATACTTGATTGCAACAATATATGTGTTGACCTTAACATTGCCATCGGCTTCTGCGGTGTATTGGGCTTTCGGAGACTTGCTCCTCACTCACTCTAATGCCATCTCCTTACTCCCGAGGACAGGATTTAGAGATGCCGCTGTGGTCCTCATGCTCATCCATCAGGTGGATCTATATTTTTCAAACGTATTGTTCAGGCTGATAATTGAATGTTTAATTATAATTTTTATGCTCTCTGACACATTAATTCAATAGTTTTTATATCTCTTACGATTCTATATAACACACACTCAAATTTGTGAGTATAAATGTTGTGCAGTTCATAACATTTGGATTTGCTTGCACACCACTCTACTTTGTGTGGGAGAAGTTCATTGGAGTCCACGAGACAAAGAGCCTTTTCAAGAGGGCCATGGCAAGGCTACCTGTGGTGATCCCTATATGGTTTCTAGCAATAATCTTCCCCTTCTTTGGGCCCATCAACTCCACCGTTGGATCTCTCCTTGTCAGCTTCACTGTCTACATCATTCCTGCCATGGCACACATGATCACCTTTTCTACCCCTGCTGCTAGAGAGGTTAGCTAAACTTTCCGCTTCCCAAAGACTTTCTCATTTTTATATGCTGAACTCGACTGGTCGTCTGTTTGAGAACAGACGTGAGTTAAAGATAACTAAAATTACGATTTGATGTTGGTTGTGAATAGAATGCAGTGGAGAGGCCGCCGGGATTCTTGGGAGGGTGGGCAGGGTTGTACTCAACAAACATATTCGTGGTGGTGTGGGTTTTTGTTGTGGGATTTGGGTTTGGAGGATGGGCAAGCATGATCAATTTCGTGCGCCAAGTTGATACCTTTGGCGTGTTCACCAAGTGCTACCAATGCCCACCTCACAAGGCTTGATATAATTACATATTTTTGCTCATTTCCTACTTTGTTATTAATTACATTTACATAAATTACTATGCTGAGGTGAGGGATACAAATTACTAGTACTAAATAATTATTATGGTGGTGTGTGTAAAGCTAGGGATTGGATATGCATTTGTAACCATGTAAGTTTCTTTTATTTTGCTTTATTTGTTCTCCACAGTGAGTGAGACCTTTCGGTGATGTTTTCCTACCAAAACAAAGGAAAGCCAAAGAATATTGTTGTGATGGCAATCATTTGACTAAGTGAGTTTTAGTTTGATATTCAGAAATTTATATCTATTTGTATGGATCAGTGTGTGTTTGTTTAATGAATTATTTAGCAAAAGTAATATGTGGGATCCTTGTCGTTGATTAGCCACCTAAAAGACTGATTTTATTGACCCCTTCGAAAATTAAGGTTTCCTAAGTGACAACCTCAGGATGTCAGCTCTTTTTCAGATTCATCGAGTAGGTACTTGATCCCTTTTCACATGATTCTGTCCCGGAAATCTGCGTCATGCTTACATAATTCGGATGTTGTAAATGAATGTACTTAACAAGCTAATTATACATGAAATTTAGTTATGTCTTGTTGTTAATCAGTTAGCATTTTCAATGAGAGGTTAAAGTTTGACTCAGAAAGCTCAACAATTTTATTTAGACGAGAAAATAACCAAGTATTTGTCGATTACTTTGACTTAAAGAGCTCGACGATTTAAGCTCAATGGTTAAATCTTAGCTAAGCGAAAATCGCCGAGTAATCACTAAAATGAAACTAATGGATGAAAATTGGCTTTTAAAAAATCGGTCATTAGCTTATCAGAAAAAATTGGTCATCATCATGTGGTCCCTCTCCTCAATAGGATCCCAAAGAGGAGTATCCTTAGTATGCGTAGAAGAAGTCGATGAGGAGCCATTGGAAGACAACTTACCTCCGATGGAAGGGGATTGAAGCACATTCGGCTTGTGAAGAAGCACTTCCGTTCATCGTACCATGGGGCTTGTATGCCTGCTCTTCTAGAAAAGTACTATGTGCCATTGGAGCATGATGTGTCAGACTCTGTACGGTTCCAACCTTTTGACCTCGAAAATGACAAACAAGCTTTTTCCTATGAAGTAGATACTTTGGAAGCTCTTGAGGGAGATGATGCATACGAGTAAAGCACTTTTATCCCCTAAAATCTATTTCGAAAGTGTTATGCGTAGGACCAAACTTTTCCAGTTAAGTGGATCTTTTTAATGTAACTAGGTTTTAATGTAAAGTATAATATTATGTTCAATTTTGTTGTTGTTGTTGTTGATGTTGTTGTTGTTGATGATGATGTTGTTGTTGTTGTTGTTGAGTTTGGTTGTGGATCGTCCTGGGACAATTAATCATATTGATCTTAGAACCGTAAACGATACATCAGTTTTGACAATCAGTTCTAAACGTCGAAGAGCATAAAAACCAAAAAAATAATAATCCAGAATCGACATAATACAAGTAAAAATGCATAACTAGTACTCGGTCTTCTGAAGAGGATCATGTATGTTATGTTGAAATTGTGATATTTGACTACGAAACACAACCAATCGGGATGGAAGCAGGATATAGCTTCTTCCCTACGTCCTGCGTCTTCTTGGGGGGTCATCTCCGACATTCAGGAATATACTTACCATCTCTATTTTGTCTATGTTTCTAGCCAAACTGGAGTGTATTCGGGCCACTTGACCCCCCCAAAACCGTCTTGGGCAACCACCTATCGTCGGACAGATCCTTATCAGCATAAACATTGATCGTGCGGAAAATCGACTCTACCAACCATAAATTGAGAAATAGATCGAGCAATCCTCATACGGAATGATGATAATAGTATCATAGACTAGCTAAACAAGAGAAATTTAGGGATCATAGAAGAAGAAGAAGAAGAAGAAGAAGAAGAAGAAGAAGAAGAAGAAGAAGAAGAAGAAGAAGAAGAAGAAGAAGAAGAAGAGTTACCATTGATAGCAGCTAGGGTTCTACAGGTTTGTTATTCTCTAGGCTATACATTTTTTTGAACAATTTCTGCTATGTTGAATTTAGTAATTATAAGTATACTTCAATTAATATTTTTTTCTAAAAAAAGAAGTGAACACAACACCGGATATTTAATTGATAAAAATAATTAAAGATTTCAGTAACTAACACAATTAACTAAAATTGTAACCATAACAAAAACTGTGACTATAATGAACTCTCTCGCAAGTCGAGAGCTCCTCCTTCCTGAGGAAACCCTACCCCTTACGGAGTTATCTACCTTTATCACCGACATGACCGCCGCTAGTCAGCTCTGGTGCAGTCCCTCCCACGTGCAACATCGCATCGCTCCTCGTCAGACGTGAAACCTCCTAATAAGACGAGGTGCAGAAGAAACCCTAAATCTTCTTCTATAGCCCCGACCTCTCCCTCACCCTCATCCACGTCTCTTCTCCCTCTCCCTCCAACTACAACGACCATGGCGTTCTCCCTTGGTTCCTCGGAATCGATGGGTAAAAATCTGTGCGGTCGTCCTCTGAAGTCCCAAACCTTAACTTCCTCTACAAGTAAAGTTAGGGACTCGGAACATTCCGTTCCCTCGTCTCCTACGGCCGGGCTGTAACCCTAACGCCCGCTCCTGATGACATGCGCCATTTGCTGCCTCAGATGAAGATCCCCGCTCTCCGGCAACCAATGGAATAAGCTCTTCCTAGCGCAACCACTGTTCCGGCCGTCATCGCCTCTCCCCGACATAGCGCTACCTGACACAGGATCTGCCACCACCCTACTACCCCCTTTGGTCCGGGATCCTCTTAAAGGAAAAAGCTCTCATGCCTAATCAAAGGAGGCCGGAGCTAGGGAGGGCGGACGTGGTTTCCCTCTGTGAGGGGCTAAGGATTCCCAACGCAGCCCGTTTACCTGTGATCCCAGCACTCCTCACACCACCTCCGGGGATGACTCACCGTCGCCGTTCCTTCAAACCCAAGGAAGGCGACTCAACTTTAGCGACACATCCCCCTTTGACAGGTCTGGACACCCCATTTCTTAATCTTCAAGATGGCCTCTTGGCTTGTTTTTGGAGGAGGAGGAGGAGATTGAGGTAATGGTACCATACACCCCGGCGAGCCCATCCATCTTGGCTAGGCAAAAAATTTCCATGATGGGCAAGTTGTGGTCGTCCAAGCCGCCCCGAAAAGATGTCCTCCTCCAGATTATCACGAAGGCATGAGGAACATCAGCGAAAGGGTTGTTGATTAAAGATATCGGTTCGGGGGTGTTCGGTTCTTACTTTGAAACTGAGAAAGCTCGGGTATGGGTTCGTGACAACGAACCATGATGCTTTGATGGAAGACCTCTCCTACTAGGTGATCTAAACCCAATGGCTAGAGAAGCCCGCACCCTGGACAAGTTATAGCTATGGGTGCATGCTCGGGGCTTCCCTCATTGGTCCGTACCAAAACCACGAGGGAAACAATTGGTGCGGCTATGGGGTTATGCGTCTATGTCCCGTGTGACAAATGAGGGTTATGATGGGGAGATTCAGTCAAAGTCTGCTTCTAGCATCCTGTAGAGAGCCCCCTTCGACGCAACATACTACTACGCTTTTGGGAATTTCCCGATTCAGTTCGTGTCACCCTTACCTATGCAAAGCTCCATTCGATTTGTTATAATTGTGGGATGATAGGCCACATTGTGGCCAGTGTGATCGGGAGGTGGTTGGTACCCTTAGGTTCGATTCTTCGATGCTGGAGTATCAAAGGGACCGCCAACCCAGGACGTATGCTACAGATTAGAACGCTCAACCGTCTCGTAAACCAGTATCCTCGACTACTACACCTAAGGCCCTATAGTCTCGAGGTAGCGATCCAATAGTACCCTCAACTATGTCACCTAATAGAGCGAGGCCCTTGGCTGATTCTGACTGGAAAAACTTGGTAATCGGTCGACCCTCGATTAGTGAGAAAGTCGTTACCCCAGCCCTGCTTGAGCACAGAGATAGACCTGGACTTCGAGATCGAGACGGAACTGAGTCTGATGCTGGAGCAGGCACCGAAGGATTAAAAATGGGACCCATGGGAAGGGGAAGACAGGGCGGGCAAGTTGGTCCGCATGGAGGAATGAAAGGAATCCATTGCTCTAGGGACTAGCCTTGGAAAGGGTCCCTGATTAGAGTTATGCTTCCCCTTGAAACCAATGATTGCAGTTTCGGTTGAATACAACGTATTGATCATGAAGGCTATACCTTGAGCAATAATCATTGGGTTCGTCATATTTTAATTTTGTTTTTAATACGCCTTTATGGCATCTCCAAAACCGGGAGCAGCGGATTACTTGTTTTAGAGTTTTCTATAAAGGGACCTACTGAAGCTCTTTACAATCTCATGACTCTTTTTTACTTCATGGTCAAGGAGTTTATCCGGACGTACTCCTTTGTAGCTGATATTTATGATTAATGATAATATAACTTTAAAAAAAACACTGAAATTGTAACTGCTTGAGAGTCTATCACATAACATACTTAAATAACATAATCAAACAAAATTAATAGAATGGACAGTCAATTCGTAGACTATAATTCTAAGCCTAATTTCCATAACAATGCTCATATAATCTAGGAATCATGTGTCCAAAAATACCCGGTCAACAACCTTTGGAGATTCTAGCAAACAAAGAGATAGAGATCTAAAAGATATGTTCCACACAAGATACAGTTGTTGAGATCCACCTTTCCTAATCGGAAAGTGGCATGCCAATAATGACATGCACAGACACTTCACATTCAGAACCATGCACGATACTGCAAGCACAAACACAAGGTGAAGATGAATCACGAATGTGAAGGGACCAAGATCAGCTTGTGTTGGATACACACATGATCTATGTTAGGTTCATATCATATTTGGCCAAGTCAACCTCTCACATCTGAGTTCTTGAGTGACCAACAAGGTTGCATCAATTCATGTGGGGTGTGGAGTGGGCTGAACTGAAGCAGTGAAAGGGACTAGCTGCTACAGAGAACATACCCATTTGGAGGAGCTGTAAAGGCAGTCTCTATCTTTCTTTGGGATCAAATAATTGAAGTTGAGATAGTTATCTACTCATCCTTTGTGTGTCCTTTACTTTTCGGCTTCTTTTTCCACACCATCTCATTTGGATTCTGCCCTAATTTGTTTGGATTTCATTGTTCATGCTTGAGAGGCATTCATTGCCATTGGAGAAGCTCAATTATTGCTTGTGTTGGGTTCTATTATGTGTGGGATTTGTTATGATGATCCCATCGGTTGGTATCATGGAGTCATCAGTAACAATTTCTTTTAAGGTGGGAATGTCTTTCTATATATGTATTGTCAACTTAATTATCATTTTCAAGTAATAAAATGTAACTTTTCGTCACTTACGTAATAAAGTTGTCATAATACATGGTAGTCTTAAATCTGGAAAATATACATCTTCGTCGAAGCCCTTGAGTGTGATCGGTCTGCATGAGTTACCATTTCTTCTATCGACACTTCAACTTGAAGGATAATTTAATTGAGATTGAAACCAATTGATGTATTTTTTTTAAAACGGTATTCTTTTATTAATTAAAGATAGTCGACATATAAATTAATTGGAATCTTTTTTATACCCCTAGTAGTTGTGGATAACTCTAAGGGATCGGGTTCGGCAGGTTCAAACCGTATTCAAGATGATAGTGTTCATTCGGCTTCTGGGGATCAGTTGCCACAACAGACGGTACCTAGTGTTCCGGGCGGGGATCAACAGCCTTGGAATGAGGCGCTTCTTCAACCTCTGATCAAGGGTCGTCACTCGAATCAACCGTCCAGAGTTTCGAATCGTCAGAGTCGGCCTCCTAAGTTCTTAGGGGATTACTATACCGTCCAAATCAAATCAAATCACTCTAGGAGTCGAGAGAGATTTGTTAATCTTGTGGACATTGGGAAGCAGATCTTACAACCTCAAGCTTCTCCAAACAGTTTTCGTTCAAGCTGTTTACAAACTCAAGCTGCTCAGCTAGCTCATTCAGCTAAAGCTTTTGATGATCCGACTTTGACTTCAGAAGGTGAAGAGTGGACCACTGATGGTTGAGCTTGTGACCCTTTTTGTACTATTGTTTGATGACGTTGATCATCGACCTGTTTTTTTTTTTCTTTCTGTTTTTAGGTTTGTTCTTTTTCGGGGTTTGTTCCCGCAACTCCAGATGAGAACTCTCCTGTTTCGGTTGTGTTCTGGACTGATCCTACTTGGATATTTCTTTTTTCTAATAAATTTTATAAGCTTATCAAAAAAAATTAATTGGACTAACTTTTAAGGAGGAGAATATAGTTCGTGACCTTATCATAGACAAATGAATAAGCGCTCTAAGCCACATAATATATACTTACTTGACTTTATAGGTAACAAAGAACATTAACTTACTAAGAATTTAGCTGAGCACATACGTAAATACAAGATACTAGAATTAAGGTATTTCTCCCATGGATGGTCTTGTTTCGCTAGAATACTCTGGAATGGTGCACCCTGTAAAAGATGACCAAGGTTACCTGGTCGGTATCGATACAGGACGACCCTTCAGCCCACTATCTTGTATCGATTCGATTGTCTCATACCTCTTGGCAAAATTGATGAGCAGGCATCGCTGAGCAGGCATCTCCCGAACATAAGGGTCTATTGATGGGAACACATCCAACTTCGATATAATCCCAAGGAGGGACATGAGAGGGATAGGAGGAGAAGGAGGAGGTGAGGAATCTGGTGGAGAAGAGGAGAGAGAGTTTCTTTTCCGACTAGTCGACGACGACATTGATGCACCATTTCCTTTTTGGAACCCTAAGGACTCCATATTATGCGCTTTGAGAGAGAGCGATAGAGAGGAGAATTTTTTTAATCATGAAACTCTTGTTATGAAGCACTTCGTGTATCACCATAAAACTTACGAGGATCTCGTGTAGCGACATGACTCTGTGCGGCAATGACTTCAGCAACAATGCAGGCGTACGTCGTGACTAGGGTTGGGAACTCTCAACCTAAATCAGAGGTAAGTTACCTGAGAAGTTGTTAAATAGGTAAAATTAGTGTTTCATTTTATTTATTTAAAATTTTTAGGTATTTATTATGATGATTGAATGACCTCGTGATGACCTGATGCAACCCATTACTATCATCATTTGAAGGACTTCTTTAAACAATGAAAACTCTGTGCTACTTTTTTATAAATTTATAAGAACCATCTTATCATCAAAATGTCATACTAAGTAAAAGTAAGCATCTCTCAACCCTAGAGAACTCGAACCTCTCTCAACCTTGCTTTCCCTAACTCCTTCGCCGCCTCCCTTCTTCGCCGGCGACGGCCAAGGCCTTCAGGCCAAGGTCGTTTGCCGGCGAAGCCCCCACCCTCTTACCCTTCTTCTGTCCTCTCCTCTCCTTCCCCGTTTTACTTCCTCTTTCCCTCTCTGGTCGCGATTTGTTCTCCCTGTTTCTGTTTTGGACACCTCTTGTTCGGATTCGTTCCTCCGACGGGTTTCTCGGCTTTTTACCCACAGATCTGGGGTGGGTCGGCTTTCCTTGGCTCCCCGTCCTCGGATTGTTGCAGATATGTGAGTTGTTGGGATGATTTGAGCGTTTCCACTCGGGTTTTGTCACTCAAGGAGTTCGGCTTTGGTCAGATCTGTCCCCACCGGGCAGATCTTTGGCTCTCCGACCGTATAGGCTTGGGTCTCGCCGGATGTGGTCGTTTTCGTGCGTTTTGGGGTGTCCTTGCTGCTGCCGTGTTCGTGGTCGCCGACTGGTGCTGTTCACTTTCACCGGAGGAGACTGGTACTTGTGGCGGCTCGGTTCCGGTCTTCCGCAGTCTCAAGGCGAGAACCTGGTTCCGAATCCCCTGCCTCAGTCCTCCCTGGAACCGCAGGCAACGGTTCTGCTCGGTCATCACCATCTCCGGCGCGAATCTGGCCAAAGCTGTGAACCTGGCCTCGTACTCTGCTACCGTCATCCCCTCCTGTTCCAAGTCTAGGAACTGCCGATGTCGCTCCAACCGAGCCGACTCGGGAAAGTACTGTTCCATAAAAACTGTCTGGAAGATGTTGTAGTCATAACCGACCATGTCCTTCACACGCCCCCACCAGTGGTAGGCGCTGTCTCTCAGCTGGTGGGCCGCGAAGGACACCCTACGACGACCCTCCTCGACACCCGATGTATCCAGGTCGCGCGTGACCTGCTCTAGCCACCTCTCGGCTAGGTCGGGGTTCGGCTCCCCGACAAATGTAGGTATCCCGAGCTTCAGGAAGTCTAGTAGTGCTCTGGATGTGTGATCCTCTGTCTGACCGGGCCTAACTGGAACCGCGGCTGCCTCTAGAGCTGGTGAGGCCGACTCTCGGTTGGCGATGACCGCCACCAAACTCTGGACTGTCCTGGTCAGCTCATCCAGGACAGTCATAACGGGTGGGTCTGCGATCGGCGGGACGCTGGGCGTGCCCGTAGAAGGTCCCGCATCGCTCCTCCTGTCCTCACCGACAGGAGTACCCTGCGCCTCGGCGTACTCGGCGGGCTCAACGGTGGGCACCCATCCTGGTGTCCCCGCTGACCGTCCCCGCCTGCCTCGCGCGGGCGCTTGTCCCCATGCCACTGCTGCTCTTCCTCGTCTGCCACGAGCCATCAGCAGGCATCCTCTGCACGGATACACGCAAACGTTCAGTTTGCGAACTCAAAAAAAAAACAACAGCTCGAATGCAATAACGTTCACCCGGTCTACATCTACCCCAACGTACTTGTTACTAAACGCTACACCGTTCACGCTAATCATACTTTAATCATAACATCACGTACGCGGAACCTCAAACTTAACCACACAAACGTACACCAAGCCCTTATTCGGTCCCTTATGCACTTACTCATAACTTTCCGCAACCAAGCCAGTGTTCGCTACTCGTCCCTTGCGGGAAAAGTAGTAAAGGGGATGAGCGTTATGCTCACCTCCACGGACACCCGCTCGATTATGGCATACTAGTAACGCACCAAGGACTTACCACTCTAGTCAGGGCAAAACACCAACACAGAACTGAAGCCAACATCCCACCGTCCATGCTAACAACACCTCAAGTACTCGCTCGAGTAAGATGAACCTCGACACGGGAAACATGTCCTCAAAACAGTAAAACACCGTTGCTCGCGCTATTAAAGCCTTAAGTATACTAATACGTAAGCGAAAAAACTCAACAACAACAACCCAACCGTACACCAGGCCTACAGCCTCTACAACCCATAACCGCGAACACAAACCCATAAATCAACGCTCAACCGTACGAACAAGAACCGAGTCACACAACCGCAAACCTAAACGTACAACGAAACGAACTCTTACCCTAGGGTACTCGTATTCTACCAGTCTCTTGCCGACCCGCACACTCGTGCGTCGCGGACAAATTACCACCAAAACGACCCAACACGTACCATAGAACCCGACTAAACCACGAACAAGCTAAATCGGCCAAACGCCCATACCAACAACAACGACGACACCCGCCCACCGGGCCAACCAAAGTCAAATAGCGCCCACCGGGCCAACCAACGACAATCACAATACGCCCACAGGGCCAACCAAAGTCAAACACAAACGCCCACGGCGTCAAACAACATCAAAACAATCAAATTTTGTAAAGCTTTCTCCACTTCATTTTTAAAACCTCACACTTGACATCCCGCGGTTACAACCCGGTCCAGGCGTCCCCGAACTACGTTGTACCGACTTGATATCAGCACCGTCACGTTCGACTACAGGAGCGCTCCTGAGTCGACCCGCGACAGCTTAAAAACATTTCACGCAGCAACAACAATCAGCAAGCCAGCAAGAAAACACTGCACGCACACACAAACACAAGCAGGACTCATAACGCTACAGGTCTACACTGACTCGACCCTCCCCACCTAATTGACGGACAGTCCGAGGTGTGAAACCTCGAGCTCTGATACCAAGCTGTCACGCCCCAATTTCAGCGAATCGAACTCGGGACGCGAACTTTTAAAACATGAATACTTAAAACCTGTTTTGAATAAAAGCTTTGACATTTCCATTTATTTACCAAAATAATAGTAGTATTTACAATACAAAAACGTCCCAACAAGTGGACAAGGTACACATCCGTCACTAGACTCAACAAAAGTAAAGACCAGACTCCGCTCCAAGCTCCATGAACTTCAAGAGCTCACCTAGTCCGTCCCACGAACAGTACCTGTAGGAAAAGCAGCTAGGGGTGAGCGTTCGCTCACCACCACGGATAACAGACTGACTACGGCATAATTAGCAGACAAAGCCAGTAACACTAAAACCAAACCCAACACTGGGACTATAGTCCCCAACTCAAGTACCCAACTGACCCACAACCCGTTACCTTCCTCAACAGACTCAACACTCGATAACACAATGTAGACCCGACACAACTATCGACGACCTCCTCCAAGGACACGACAGAAAGACTACACAACGCCAAACAAGATCACAAAGGATCGCACGCCAAACAAGATCACAAAGGATCGCATACCAGCTGCTCAGTAACCTCTCCCACTCACACGAACACGGATCATGCTAGCCAAAGAATGCTTACAACCTGTGATACTCAAACTCGGACCAGGTCAGCCAAAGAATGCTTGCAACCTGTGTTACTCAAACTCGGACCAGGCCAGCCAAAGAATGCTTGCAACCTGTGTTACTCAAACTCGGACCAGGCCAGCCAAAGAATGCTTGCAACCTGTGTTACTCAAACTCGTGTCAGGCCAGCCAAAGAATGCTTGCAACCCGTTGATACTCAAACTTGGTCAGGCCAGCCAAAGAATGCTTGCAACCTACCGGGATCCGCAATCACAATCACACGCAAATTCATCAACCAGTAACAACACAAGTTCAACACTCACAGGCACTCATGGCCACCAAGACACCAACAGTAAAACTCGAACTCAACAGCCCCACAGGCACTCACCGCCTCCCAAGACACACCGATAGTAAGACACGGACTCAACAATCCCACAGGCACTCACGGCCTCCCAAGACACCAACCATAAGACACGCTTGCAACTTACCGAGACTCTAACTCGTAAGCCAGCTAAAGGGAGCTTGCAACCCCCCCCCCCCCCCCCCCCCGAGACTCTAACTCGGTCAGGCCAGCCAAAGACACCATCCTTAGTACACGGGCCCTCAAGGCCACCCAAAACACCAATTTAAATAGACGGGCTCTCATGGCCACCCAAACTCAATCAATAAAAAATACGGGCTCTCAAGGCCACCCAAAACTCGATAATAAAAATACGGGCTCTCAAGACCACCCAAACTCAATCAATAAATAATACGGGCTCTCAAGGCCACCCAAAACTCGATAATAAAATACGGGCTCTCAAGACCACCCAAACTCAATCAATAAATAATACGGGCTCTCAAGGCCACCCAAAACTCGATAATAAAATACGGGCTCTCAAGGCCACCCAAACTCAATCAATAAATAATACGGGCTCTCAAGGCCACCCAAAACTCGATAATAAAATACGGGCTCTCAAGGCCACTCAAGACACCAAATAAGCAATCAACCTCCGGCTTAACCAAGCCTCCAACAGTCCTAACATCAACAGTTTCACAATCAACCTCCGGGCATGGTCATATGCCTCCAGTACTCCTAATATAGATAAGTTCACAAACAACCTCCGGGCATGGTCATATGCCTCCAGTAAAACAATTAACGCTAAGTTCTCTGTTCCTACGACACTACTAAGTGTCACAAGCCTTTCCAATAATTACTAAGTCCCCGTAACATGCTTTTCTAATAAACGCTACAAACTCGTATCATGCTTTTCTAATATTTAAATAAACCTATTCAACCCACGACACCCCAGTGTCACATGCAATTCTACTGTTAACTTTCCCCAGTCAGGGCCGAGATCCGGCTACTTTTCCCTACCTCGTATATAATCCCAAAAGCGCTCCAACAACACCCGAAGTAAACCCAGTCACTCGCCGAGCTTCCCTTTGCCTCGGTCCGTAGCACGATCTAAAAGAACACAAATTCAAAGTACTTTTAAACTAGTACGAATAAACCGAAAATTAACATACTTAACGCCCAAACGTAACCCCGACAATGCCGATCATTCCCAAACTTCCCAATTACTCGATATTGTCGATAAAGGACCCGTAAAGGCCAGATTCGCCCGACATGGCGAATCTGCCCGGGTTTTGGTTAATTGCCTTCCGGGGCTCCAAAAGTTCCCGTTTTCGTTTCTACGGTCTTAGAATATTTCAAGGAACCCAACGCACTTGACGGAATTGAATTCCGCCTTCTAAGTCAATTAATTAACGTTTAAAGTTTCCAAAACCCGTTAATTACAACTTCTCCAATTTAATTCCAAATTTCGATTCGATTAAGGATAAATGGTCCGGGGAACGTTTTAAACCACCCGAACGATAAAAACCGAGCACCCGAGCATGTGGGCCCCACCCACACTACTTGGCCGAGACCCTAGGGTTTAAGGGGAGGCTCGGCCACCATGTGGTGGCTGCTGCCAGCTCCGGCCAGCCACCTCATGGCCGGCCGGCCACCACCCACGGTGGCCGGAGCTCCTCCCGAGCCTCCGGTCACCGGAAAACGTGAAATTAAACCCCCAAACACCTCTAAAACGTCTCCAACACCTCCCCACACTCTACACAACCCTAAGCCTTAGTTTATACTCAAACCCTAGCTTCCAAGAAAATAACCAAAACGAGAATCGATTCGGGTACTACCGTAGAGGAGAACGAGGGGAACGGGATTGCTCTTTGCTTTGACTCGATCCAAGGGCTCGATCACAAACCCTAGCTCAACCTCCCTTCTTCTCTCTTCTTCTCCTTCTCCTTCTCTCTCTAAAACCTCTCTTCTTCTTTCTAATTTAAAACAACTAACATAAAAACCCAATTAAAACTCTTTTTTTTCTTTTAAAACCCAAGTCTCGGCCAGCCCTTCTCCTCCATTCATTTTCCCCCCAAAACTAACACCACCACATTTAGGACATGTGTCAAGGTGGGTCCCACACCTTTTGGAAAATATCTAGTTAATATTTTCCAATCAGATTCGCGAAAATCGGACGTTTCGGGCCCCGAACGGGCACTTTTTCCCAAAAATTACGAAACTTGGCGGGCCACAAGGAAACGGATCAACTAAGACCGCTGCGATGACGGTTAAGCTTTTCGGATCCAAAACGGTCCTCGAATGGACCAAAACGTCGCTCGGTTGACTTTTCCAGCGAAAAGTCAACATTTCTCAAATTTATCAGAAAGTTGCCCTGAGTCCCCCGTAACTCACTTTGGTCAATAACGGGGTCAACTTAAGTCCGGTATGACACTCGGGGTCATTTTAGGTTCATTAAGTGTCCGTCTTAAAATTTTTAAATTTTCCTGTTTTTCGCAGGTTTGATTGGCGTTGACCGGGAGTGGTTATTACATGGGGTTTGAAAGATCTGACTGTGGGATGACCTTCTTCCTACATTAAGGATCGTCGTAGTTCTTCTCTCATTCTCGCTATGATGATTGTTTTTGGTGTGGTCAAGGTGACGGTGGCCCGCATCATCTTGGCTCCTCGAGACCAAACGATCCCTTTTGGTTTGTTGTGGTGAAAGGGGTTTGCGGTGGTGTTAGGTCTTTGATCCGCTCGTGGGTTTCTGCTTTGGTGTCTGATCAGTTTGGGTTCAGGTTGGCTTGTGCTCGGTATAACCACAGGCCTTCCTCTATGGGTCCTCGTTTGGTGTTAGTCGGTGAGGGGTTGTTGTTCACGATTTCGGAACGCTCAGCTCGAGTTCCAGCCTCAGATTCCCGGAAGTATTGACATGTTGTTGCCTGCTTGAAGGCATGTCCTCGTACTCGGTAGAAATACCGGTCCTCTCCTATTGGGGCTTTTCGGTGATGGTCGGAATTGGGTTTCGGAGGACTGAGTTCGAGCTTCATCATTTGGTAATTTCTTTTCCCTTCCTTTCCTCTATTAATTTTCGATTGGTCTTCGCTTCTTCTCGTCCCCAGAGTGGTTCGAGCTCGTTGGTTGAATGTGTTGGCCGCTAGAAAAGGTTAAGGTCTTTTTCCTTCTTAGAAGCCAATCGAATGAGTGAGTTGGGATTAGGAAGTTCCGATGACTTTTCATCGGGTTTGTTCCCGTTTTGGGTTCAGGGAGTTGTTCAGCTCCGACAAGGGTAGGGTTAAGTTTTTATCGATCCGTTGGCTTCACTGCTGGATATCCTCTCTCTTTGTGCTTCAAGTTGGGTAAATCTGGATTTTGTAGATCATGTTTTTTCATATTTTGCGCTTCATGGTTGTCATATTTGGGTATTAGACCCTGTTTTTATTTGTTGGCTTCCTGCGTGAAGCGGGGTGGTTTCTAGTTTTGGTTCATTTGTCTTTGTCAGGGTTGTATTTCTTGGTGGATTGTTTCTTCTTCTTGGTTGTAATCTCTTCTTGGGTTCATTGGTTTTAGTTGTACCCTAAAAGAAGATTGTGTATTTCTTGGGCTTGTGGTGGTCTGTAATCAGACTTCTTGTACTTTTCTTTTTCCTTATAAGAGATTTTATTTAAGATGTGTTTTGCTGATAAAAAAACACCCTCTTATTTACGGACCTCGTACATGGTACATTTGGACATCAAGGGGAGATTCCTTAACCGAGGCTCAAACCAATTCTTATATCATGTCAAAACTCAATTAATTCAAAAACTCAAGCATATCATGTAATATATTAAAGTCCAATTCAACTCAAAAATTCAAACAAATAGATGAAAATATCAATATGTTTATCAAATACTCAATGTATCTGCACACTTCCAATGTGAGACTTAACTTGAACTTTCAATTCAATTCAACTCAAAAATTCAAACAAATAGATGAAAATATCAATATGTTTATCAAATACTCAATGTATCTGCACACTTCCAATGTGAGACTTAACTTGAACTTTCAATTCATTTGTGTTCCATGCTATTTTCTACATTTAACAATGTCATGGTTCTTGAAAATATTGGCCCATGGGCTTTGAATGACTCCATACTTTGTTGGTTAAAGTGGCTTGATACTGGAAAAGGTGAAAAATATCATCACATCACAATAGGCACTAGGCATACAAATGGATAGCAGAGCAGTGTTGAAAAGCAAAGGTACATTCCTCTTTTAAACCTAACCACAAAGTAAGAAACCCGTACCCAAGGTCATGCACATCAACGTCTTCCTCTTCATTTTCATTATCCAAACATATATCAAATCAAAAAGCAGCCCAATGTGCTATGGATCCTTTCATGCAGCTGAGATTTTGGACCTCTTGCACTTTAACTATTGCTAGGGCCACACAAATATCAAGAAGATTTCAACCCTGCTTTTATAGGAGATGAATATGTTGGAGTTGGACTATGTTATCTCTATATAATTAGAGCATCCACAACCATCTCGCCGGCAGCTGGCGAGATGGCGCTGACGAGATGGATTAAAATACTGTTTTTCCTCTCCCAGCCAGCTCACCGCCAGCGAGCTCTGCAGTAGCGTTTTTGTTGCCGGCGAGATGGGGAAAAAAAAATACTTTTTTAATGGATTGTTTTATGTAGCATTAAATATTAAATGTAAAACAACAAGTATTAATCGAGTCAAGTTCAAGTTCGATCAAAGCTCGATCAAACAGCTTTGCCTTGCTTGAGAAGATGATTAAGATGACGAGAAACACAAGTTCCGGAGTTACCATTTACAACTTAAAAAAAAGGGGTCATCACACCAAACCGTATAGAAAAAAAAGGAACGCCCGACAAAACCAAAGGATACCAATAAGCATAAACATCACAGATAAGGGTACAACAGATGAATTGAAGAAGAAGCTACTGAGACAAGGCGAACCACAACTGAATGACGTAGAACTGAACTTAAAACCTAATGAACGATAATAGCAGCTAGGCGTCTCCAAATTTATTCCAGATGTGTTCGACGAGATCATCCTTCAACCGGTAATGCATTCGTTCATTTTGCATCCTCGCAGTGTTTCCAAGTATGACATTGGTCGGGACGAAGCATCCTCGTGCAATATGTGGTTGACTTGGACCACCTTCTTCTGTTTGTTCAAGGTACCCGTCGTACGTATGACGTTCAGCCTCAACTATCATATTGTGCAGTATAATGCACGCATTCATGACCAAACCGATGGACTTGGGAACCCACAACCGGCTCGGTTGTTTGATAATGTGAAACCGAGCTTGGAGTACGCCGAAAGCTCGTTCCACATCCTTCCTGCACGCTTCTTGGACTTCAGCATACTTCTTCTGTTTCGGAGTTTGAGGTAATGGAATTGTTTTTACGAATACTGGCCACGAAGGGTATATGCCATCATCAAGATAATACGAAAGTGTGTACTGATTACCATTTATCGTGTATTCAACCGGTGGTTGCCAACCGTTGATAACGTCCGCGAATAGTCTGGAATGGTTTAGCACCGTCAAATCGTTGTTCGAGCCCGTCATGCCGAAGAACGAGTGTCAAATCCATAAGTCGCGAGTAGCAACCGCCTCGAGGACAACGATTGGTCGATTACCGTGGTCCCTCAGGGAATGTGCTCCTCGAAGGGCCTTTGGGAAATTCTTCCACTCCCAGTGTATGCAGTCAAGACTTCCAAGCATGCCCGGAAACCCTCGCGCTTCATTAACCGCCAAAATGTGGTCCATATCAGCCTGTGTAGGCTTACGCCGGTATGTAGGACCAAAGACTCTATTGATTCCACTGCAAAATGTTCGCAAACATTCCAAAGACGTTGTTTCCCCTATCTTCAAGTACTCGTCCAACCCATCAGCTGCGATTCCATAACATAACTATCTAATGGCGGCAGTACATTTCTGATAAGGAGAAAATGAAACTTGGTTACATGCATCTGACCTTTCCTTGAAGTAAACATCGTGCTGCTCCAATGCTTGTACGATACGGAGGAACACACCCTGAACCGACGCCGAAATGCACCTCGGTGTACACAGGGCTGGTGTTGAAGTAGTCCTTCATTAACCGTTCGTTTGCGGCTACCTGGTCACGTGGAATTTATTTTCGTTTCCGTGGTGGAGAATCGGCCAAAGCGTCGTCTAACAACCCCCCATTGGTGGACAGACAGTCTTCGAGCATCTCGTCCAAAATGGAATTGAAATCAACATCGTCGGGTAGGTTGGCCATGATGACGGACGAACAAGAATGCGGGTCGGGACGATGATTTGTGAGAAGGATGAATAGTGAGAGTAGAGAGTTTGTGATTTTTAGTTTGTGAGGGTAGGTTTTTATAAGGGTTAGGGTTAGTTTAAACATAAATGTTGTAGTTATGGTGTGTGTTTTTAACATAAAAAACGAGGATCAAGGTTCTTCTATTGGACATTTAGATTTTTTTGGATAATATAGGTGTGTGTTATTTTAAAATAAAATTAACAATGATTAAGAGTATTCTATTGGACAATTAATATTTTGGTGGATAACCTAGTCGTTGGCGCCGACGTGAGCTGCCAGCGAGAAGATCATCGCCAGCCATCCTCGCCAGCGAGCTCCCCGCCAGCTCCTCGCCGCCGTTTTCTCCTCGTCAGCACCATCTCGCCCACGGTTGTGGATGTTCTTAGGAGTACAAGTTAGGTTTCAATATATATACTACTTTAATACACAAATCTTTAAAATAACAAATACACATATTACACATTAGATAATAATTACGAATATATCATATGTTAATTATAAAAAGATTCAAAAACAAATTTGTGATGAAGTGGCATGTTAATACTATATGTGGCCACCACAATCTACATAACACCACTACTTGTATGTTGGTAGTGTATGTGGCAATGTATCATGTGTTCTTGGTTCTTATAAATAAAGGTGCTAACCTTTTGTATTTAACACAACACGACTCATATAAACAATACCATCTTGTAATAAGCTTTCAAGGAATAAAAGTTCTATGTAGAGAGCAGCTGAATGTGGACCTGAGTTCGTACTCCCTTTCATATGGCATAGGGTTGGAGTACGAAACGTACTCCAGTTCATATGTCGTGCAGCTGGAGTATGAAACGTACTCCATTTTATACGGGGTATGGCCGGAGTAGGGACCGTACTCGATTCATATGGCGTACGGAAGGCCCTATGACGCGCAAAATAGTAAATTTTCATTCAGATTCCCTCTTTTGCTCTTAGTTTTTATCGTTATATAAAGAGGAAATTAGAGCACTAAAGAGGGGTATCACGAGTTTTAGAGAGAGAAAACACAAGTTTGAGAGCTAAAGAGGAAATTTGGAGATTGAGAGAACAACCATAGAGTTCATATTCGATTGTCTTCATCAGCCTTGCTACCACGATCCATTGAGATTTAGCCCTATGTCACTCTGATTCGTCCCTCCCCCCTTCACTCCGACCGAATCTCCCCTCTCTCTCAATTGAGACGAGAGTTTCCTAATATCTTAAGTGACCTTAGTGCATGTGATCAACACTTAGAAATATTCTCCAAGTGTTGGGAATTATTCTCCAAGGCCAAGTGTTGCTAAAATATTCTCCTAATTACCTAGTTGGGTGGTATAGGACTCGACCCGTGTCACGCGATACATGTCTTTGATTAATCTTGCGTTATTGGGCGTTTACACCAACTTCATTATGGACTGTGGTAACCACAGACGGATTTCAACACAAAAGTCTTGGGTTCACGGATCTCATTTCGGTGGCTCAAGATAGCACTACAAGGCATTTCAGAACATTGACCAACCGTCTCGAAAATCAATTTTTGTGCTCCATTTCTCATTAGTCCGCTCCTACACCACGCTACCTTAGGTCCTCGGTTACCACGACCCGATCTGGGCACATGACGTTTGGATCAAAAATTTCGTAAGGGGGGCTCAAGCTAACATTATATGGCAATTTGGAACGTCGGTCAGTTTTCGAAGTCAATCTTTCCGGCCGATTTCTCACTGTTTAGCATCCATACCACGTTATTTTAGGTTTCGTGCAACCACGGACGGATTTGACCACAAAAGTTATGGTTCAGAGATCTCATTTGGGGGGGGGGGGGGGGGGGGGTCAAGTTAACACTACAAGACATTTCCAAACATCGGCCAACCATCTGAAAAATAAATTTTTGTGCTCCATTTCTCATCATTCTGCGCCTACACCACGTCACCTTAGGTCCTCGGCAACCATGGTTGGATCCGAGCACATGACTTTTCGGTCAAAATTTTCATTGGGGTGGCTCAAGCTTTACATTAGACGACATTTTGGAAGATCGTCCAATTTTCGAAGTCAATCTTTCTGGTTGATTCATCACTATTTAGTGTCTACACCGCGCTATTTTAGGTATTAGGTCACCACAGTCGGATACAATAACAAATATTTTGGGTCGGTAATCTCATATCGGGGTCTCAAGCTACCCTACAAGGCATTTCAAAACATCGACCAAGTAACACTACAAGATCTCGGACAACGTCAGCGAAGCCCTTGAGAGGCTCGCCCAAGGCATGCCAAGACATTCCAATTATTGGACAAGGCATGTCATGGTCGTGCAAGGCTCGACCAAGTCATGCCAAGGCATTCCAATGGTTGGCCAAAGCATGCCAAGGTCGTCCAAGGCTCGGGTACAAACCGAAATTCAGAAGCGGAATACAAACCAATATGGGTCATTGATTTAGGGTATCAGACTGCCACTGAAATTTAGAAGGGATGATTGATTACGAAATTAATTACAAAGATTAATGATTTAATAATTTTTGTTTAAATATAAACCTTTCATTCCACAATTCAAAGACCAAGATTAATAGTTTGTATGTCGTACGATAATTATAAATTTATATCGGATTCTTATCGTATATGTGCATATACATATATAGAGGTGAAATCGGCTACAAACCACTCTTAACCTAAAAACTAGAGAACAAATCCTAGCCACACACACCTAACATCCAACATTCCTCATGATGCCACATCATCACCCCAATTTCACTCAAACTCACGCCACTTTCATTCTTTCTCACACAAGCAAGGGCATAATTGTAAAAACATGATGCCATGTGGACAAATGTCCATTTTTTTCTTCACCAATTCACTAATTTAATATTTCCCGATCCGTTTGAACTCCGATTAGCTTCAAACTTGCACCAATATTTTTATTTTTTCAAGGGATTTAAATCAAGATCAATCATGAATATATTTTAAAGCACGAAAATAAAAAGGTATATCGGAGTGATAAAAAAATGTTGAGTGTTGATAAATCTTCACTAATAAATGTTTTATATCGGAGGTATCAAACTTGTGCTAAATGTTGATAAAAACATGTACTGAGGTGATAAAAACCATGTTCAATTTTGATAATAAGTGTGATAAACTAATCATGATCAGTTTTGGAGAATGAGGTGATAAAACCAGTGTAGAGTGTTGATAAAACCAGTGTAAAGTATTGATAAAACCATAGCAAAGTGTTGATAAAAATTAGCCAGATATAATTTCTTTAAAAACCAGCCCCGAAATATAAAAAAATCGTGCTCCAAAAAAACCATGTGATGGGGATGATAAAACACACGTAATTGAATGATAAACATAGTGTTTAGTGTTGATAAAACTAGTGTTCATAAAAAGCACGCGATGAGGTGATAAAAACCTGATCGGTTTTGAAAAATGAGATATAAAACCAGTGTAAAGTGTTGATAAAACCAGTGTAAAAGTGTTGATAAATCATGAGCAAAGTGTTGATAAAGATTACCCAGATTTTTTTTATAAAAAAAAATCAACACCGAAATAATTTTTTTTCGTGCTTCAAAATATATTCATGACTAATCTTGATCTAAAGCCCTTAAAAAACAAAACTAATGGCGCAAGTTTGAAGCCAATCGGAGTTCAAACGAAGCGGGAAAAATTAAATTAGTGAATTGATTAAAAAAATAACATGATAGTTTTACTAAAAAGCTCTTACCACTTATTAAAAAGTGCTGTTTTTTTTTTTGCAGTCAACTACTCAATTGCATCTCATCCATCCATTCTTAAAATGGATGGCTTAGATTGATTCTCTAGTTTTTAGGTTAAGACATGATTTGTATTTGATTTCTCCTCTACATATATAATTCATGTTTTAATAGAACAATTATACATTACACGAGATTGTTTTTAAAATATATAATATTCTTTTAGGGATTAACGTACCAAAAAAACATATTGAGAGAAGCTATCATATTACTTTCAAAAAGATGGTTACCGGCACAAAGTTATTTTACATCTTATGTTTCCGGGGGTTTAAAACCATCAAAATCTTAATCTTAATTTTTTTGGACATAGCTTATATGCCTAAATGTATTTTGAAAATGTAAAAAATAAAATAAGATCATTTTGTAAGGGGATTTACAAGGGTCTCATTTGTTTTTTATTTTGTACCAAACTTATAAACTTCAGGGCCCAAAATATATTTTGGATCCACTATTCTTATTTGGAACTATATAAGAAGGGTCGAGTTGATTTTGATTTTTTAATGTCTAGGCCCAAAATAAACTAAACGGGCTTTAACAAAGTCACCAAAGAGTCATGTTTGGTTTCTACTTTTTAAAGTATAGGTCCTAAATATGATTTGCTGACTAATTTATCGTGATGACTTGATGGTTCTTTTTTCATTTGAGCATACAGTTCATAAAATCGAAATATAATATCAAAAGTAAAAGGGTAAGACATAAGTCTTGATCCGCAAGTATCAAACATTAACCTTATATTATAATATCCGGCTAATCCAAAGGAAATATTTGTAAGAAATTCCTTATGACGGTGGCTGATCAGACACAGCTGGTGATAGTCATTTCCTGACTCAGCCTGAAAATGCCTGTGGTATGAGATAATGAGCATTTGAGGGGATAACGGGCATTCGGGGAGAACACCAAGAAATGGGGGAATCAGGAGGTCTGGTTGACACCGACCTTGGCAGGGCGAGGTATGCGTCCTCACGCACACCTCGGTGTTTGAGAGCTCCCGATCCAGCGGATGAGGTTGAAGCGCCAAGTTGTCACCCGCTTCTACCGATACGATCAACAGTCGGTTCCACCCTCCCTGACTCCGATCAGGGTGTCAGGGTTCCGATCCAATGGATGGGAATGCGGCGTCTCTACACGAGTCCCCGATTGATCGGATGTGCCACAGTAATGACACCTAATATAGGGTCGGGCCTCCGATGATCGTGAATGATCGACATACGATTGAGGAAGCAGACATGCAGCAAAGACGACACAAGAGACGGAGGCAGGGGCTCTGGTGACGAAGGAGGAGGTGACAGCTCTGGTGGAAGAGGAAGAGGTGGTGGTCGTGGAAGCTCTGATGGCAGAGGATGCGAGGACGACAACAACTCTGGTTGAAAAGGAAGAGGTGGCGATGGTGACGCTAGTTGTTGTTGAGGTAGTGGCTTAAAAGTTGGAAGCAGTGGCACTAGTGGTGGCATGTAGATTGGCGGGGGAATGACGATTTCTCCGTGGGGAGTTAGGGCCGGCTTCAGAGAGAATCACTGATGCGATTGAATCTCGCAGGCCCATAAAATGCGGTGGAGGCAACTAAGGGAATGGGATGACTTGTTGCGGTGGTAGTGGTGATGGGTGAGGCGACGTCTTGGAAGACGGTGGCGTTCGAGGCAGCGACGTTGGAGACGACGACGAAGGCTGAACATGAGGAGGAGGCGGTACAGGAGGCGTCGAAGAGGGTCAAGGTGCCTTATTCCTCGATCGCAACGACTTAATAAAGCCCACCGTTAGAGCTGGGGGCATGGTCCCGAGTATCTCGGACATGGGGTTTGTGTAAGGGGTAGTAGTGAGAAGAATCATGGTAGTGGCAGTGACTATTGTGGAGAAGAAAGGAGTTGCAGAGAAAAAAAAAGGGAGAAGTTGTGTAGAAGAAAGGGAAAAAGCCTTAGAAGCTACAATTTTTTCTAGTTGATGTCTTAATTGTCTGGCTTGGTTTATGATTAAATCACATAATTTATACAAATACAAATATATTTTTTTGCTAGGGACAAAGAAAAATATGTTATCAAATACCATCCTTATATTTATAGACTTTTGATCCCCAAATTAAATTCTTGTAGAATTAGAAAGGGTAATTTTATAAAATATGCTCTAGTAGCATAAATTTGTTTTCTATGCTAGCATAATCCAAAATTATAAAATATGAATTTCATACTTTTCAAGATAAAAATAACCTTCTTCTAATTAAACAAAATTCTTAATCTTACACTACACTAGCTTTCATCTTATGTGACAGGGCCCTTTTGGCGTCGCAGAAGTTATGTTCTTCCGCGACGTCATCAAATGGTATCGTAGTAGTTACAACCTTTACGACGACATCCAATGACGTCGCAAAAGAATATAACTCCTACGATACCACTGGATGACGTCGTAGAGGTGACCAAACTACTACGACCTCATCCAATGGCGTCGCAGAGGAACATAACTACTGTGACGACGTTGGATGACGTCACTGTAGTTTGGTATCCTCCACGATGTCATTCAGTGACGTCACTTACGTTCTTCTGTGACGCCATTGGATTTTGTCATAGTAGGTTGGTCACCTCTTTGACGTCATCTTATGTCGTCGTAGAGGAACATAACCTCTGCGATGGTATCCCTATGGCATCGCAAAATATGTAATCTGTAAGAACCGCTCCCAATCGATCCCGGTCGAACCGGTGACTTTTAAGACAAGTTTGACTTTCTACTGGAAAAGTCAACTGAGGACTCAGGAGGTCACTCGGGGCTTTTCCGGGGCCCAAAAAGCTTAGCCGTCATCACGGTTGGCTTAATTGGGCCGTTTCCATTCATTTGAGTATAATATCGAAGGAAGTCAAATTGGGTCAAAACCGAGCTTTTTTATCGAGTAAATACATTTAATTTGGACTGCTGGATTTTAAATGGAAGATAGTGGTCCCCACAATGCCAAGTGTCACTAATGGCTTGGAGGAAAGGAAAGAGGCTCAAATGACATCTCTACCCTCACTAGTTGTCCATAAAAGGGATAAGAACTAAAGGGTTTTTGGTCTTTTTCACCTCTATGTCTTTTTAAGGCATTAGATGACACAAATTCAGCTCATTTCTCTAGTGGCAGCCGAAAATTGAGAGAGGAGGGAGAGCTTGGAGCTTCCATGGTGTCTTGAAGAGAAAGAAAGAGAAAAGAGAGACCTTTTGTATCAATCTCTACCCAAATCCTCTCCAAAATACCTTCATCTTCATCAACTCATTCTCCTAGAGGTATGGATGCTCACAACTCGTGAACGAGGGACAACGGTATGAGGATCACCACCGATCGAAATAAACTTTATGGATAAATCTTGGATTGTGTTTGGCTGTCGAGTGTGAATATTGTACGTTCATTTTGGTGTCTTGAAGGACGCCTACTTTCGGCTAAATGCCAGTACGAGGTTCTACCGTTCTTGTTGTTGTGCGTCGTTCGTCCGACTAGATGTTGGTAGAGTTCGTGGATGTACGGAACCGCACACTGGGTTTGAGAACCGTGGTATTGCAGATACATTAACTTAAACGAAGCGACTTGTAAGATGGTTTGGACAGAAGTGTGGAAATGTATCGACGGTAAGAAATTTATAGCAAGTTGGTTAATTTTTGTGTTCGACTGTAGTTGAGATTTGTTAGTTCGTCCTTGTTTCAGGATCGTGATACTTGTTGAGTGGTCGAATCTTGAGCAGGTTGAGAATCTTGAACGGTTTTACCAGGTGTGACCTGTCGTTAGAATTGGGCAAGTATGCCGCACTTCGGGTAACGTGAGCTTCTAAGGGTAGTACGTTTTGAGGCGTGCCGACTTCCGAATAGAGTTCGGTGCTTTGTTTTATTCACTTGTTTGAGGTACGCCTACCTTTCCACGAAGTGTGATGAAACGAACGATTGTTCCAGATCCTTCGGTGTTCGTGAGGTCTTTTGTTTGTTGTTTGGAGTACGTAATACTCCCTTGGAAGTTGTTTGTAGTCGGTCTTGACTCGTTAGTATTTGCGTTCTGTCGGGATTGATTCCGTGGCGATCACTAAGGAGAATTTGGTTGAGTTACGTTGTGTATGGTTTCGACTTGGTTTGACCGTAAAGGGTTCCAGCAGGATACCTTTGACGACAGAATTTCGGGTGTGAGATATCGAGATCTTCACCTAAGCTTTCTTAAGTGTTTAGTTATTTATAGGCTTGTGTTGTTACTCGGATTCTTGAGTTGGTGAGGCGTTGCGCGTGTTTTCGTGAAGTTGGGTGAGACGGTTTTGTACCGCCAAGTATGGCGTTTGAGATAATAGCGTGATCGATTGGAGCACGATTTGGTAATTGTGGCGTAAATTCGGAAACGGTTAAAGACCGTGTAGAGCCGACAAAAGAATTATGCAGTTAGAAGGCACAGACCTCTGGAGTTTACAGTCGGTGAGCGCGTATTTCTGAAAGTAAGGCTAAGAAGGGCTTTTAGCGGTTCGACCGCGTCGGAGGTAGGTTGGCCTGGCAGCTTATCGAACTTTTTGGGATCTTTAGGCAGGACTAGAGCCGCTGCCTAGCAACTTCGGCGTGTTTCCCAAACGGCGGGAGTACACCGCAGATCCCTTGCTTGTGAGTCTTGAGCAGGACGTCCCTTGAGATAGGAATCAAGAGGAGCGCGTACGCTTTAAATTTCGAGGACGAAATTCTTTTAAGGGGGGTAAATTGTAAGAACCGCTCCCAGTCGATCCCGGTCGAACAGTGACTTTTAAGACAAGTTTGACTTTCTGCCGGAAAAGTCAACTGAGGACTCAGGAGGTCACTCGGGGCTTTTCCGGGGCCCAAAAATCTTAGCCGTCATCACGGTTGGCTTAATTGGGCCGTTTCCATTCATTTGAGTATAATATCGAAGGAAGTCAAATTTGGTCAAAACCGAGCTTTTTTATCGAGTAAATACATTTAATTTGGACTGCTGGATTTTAAATGGAAGAGAGTGGTTCCCACAATGCCAAGTGTCACTAATGGCTTGGAGGAAAGGAAAGAGGCTCAAATGACATCTCTACCCTCACTAGTTGTCCATAAAAGGGATAAGAACTAAAGGGTTTTTAGTCTTTTTCACCTCTAGGTCTTTTTAAGGCATTAGATGACACAAATTCAGCTCATTTCTCTAGTGGCAGCCGAAAATTGAGAGAGGAGGGAGAGCTTGGAGCTTCCATGGTGTCTTGAAGAGAAAGCAAGAGAAAAGAGAGACCTTTTGTATCAATTTCTACCCAAATCCTCTCCAAAATACCTTCATCTTCATCAACTCATTCTCCTAGAGGTATGGATGCTCACAACTCTCCATTTCATCTACTCTCATTTCTTGGGTTTTGTGGGTTTTGGCTTGAAGTTGATAAACTAGCTTTGTTTTGGTTATTTGGAGAAAAAGTAGTGAAGTAGGAGGTTTGGATTGTGCTCTTGTTGAAGTTTTGATGAACCCATTTGAGGGTGTTGTTGTTGGGTGACTTTGGATGAACTTTTGGAGTTTTTGATTTGATTGTGATTTGGAGAATCCTTGAAAACTTGTTTATTTGTTGATTCCTACCATGGGTAAAGGAGTTTTGGAGGTATTTGATTATTTTGGGAGCTGTAAATGGTTAAAAATGGAGTTTGGATGTGGATTTTCGGAGAAAAGGAGCTGGAGGTTGAAGAAGGGCGGAACTGCCCTGGAGCGTCACGGATCCGTGACGGATCCCGTGACGGGCGACGTCACAGCTCCGTGAGGGAGACTATGACGGCACACGTCACGGCTCCGTGACGTCTTCCGTGAGGGTCGTTGTCACGGCCCCGTGACAGTGTCCGTGACCGACCAGTTCTGGGGGTTTTTGAAGGTTTTTCCACCGTTTTGAGTTTGATTTGGAGCTGAACTTTTGGAAGGGTTTTGGGGACTTTTGTTACTGTTAAGTAGAGTCTAATTAGAGTTGTTTTGTATTCAAAGACCATAAGACCTTGAAGAACGAAGATCTTGAAGACCGAAGACCTTGCCGGTACCCGTGTGAAGAACGGTGTGGTGACTATCGATTGTGACATCAGAGTGTTAAGAGGAAGACCGCGAGGTAGGGAAAGTCTTAATTTCTTAATTAACGCTTAGTATGCATGATTAGGATAATAAAATCGGAAAGGTCCTAGAATTGCCTATAGGATGCGAATAACTAGAATAATCGTATTTCAATTACTAATAAATGGATGAGTCTAGTATGCATGCTTAGGATGATGACGATTAGTGAAGTTTGCTTTCAATACTTGGGAAATTTATTTACTGGTAGAGAGGCTGTGAAGAGCTCTCGGATTAGTTGTGTGCTAGGTTCACATGCTTGGTTGCTAGTTATTAGGTTAACATAAGAGTCTAATGAAACTAGATTAGCTTGTATGATCGAATGCTTAATTGATCGTTCACATGATGCTTGATTGGTTGAATGCGTATTTGGTTGTTTGTGTTGATATAATTGTTGATTGAACGGATGATCGAGTATGACTGGTTGTGCCACGGGGTACAATCAGGTGATCGATGTACCGCTGGTTCGTAACAGGTAAGTATACGGTAAGTGTGGAGTGTATTGGATGTCTTTGTTATGATGAAGATGTGATTCGATGAGTGTTGATTGGTGACCAAGTTATGGTGTATTTCCTTTAGTCTTATTCTTGCTTAAAATGCTTGTTTGGTTCGGTACTACACCGGGGGGGGGGGGTAATCCGGTGCCGTGGTAAAGGTGGAGTTTGACAGATACAGTGAGATATTGGTTGAGAATTGGAGCCTGAGGGCATTGATTACTGGATATTACGGGTGTTGATTATTGGCAGATCCTGCAGGATATTTATTGATTATTGGCAGATTCTGTAGGATATTTATTGATTATTGGCAGATCCTGCGGGATATTTATTTATTATTGGCAGATCCTGCGGGATATGGATTGATTATGAGCAGATCCTGCGGGATATTAATTGGGTTATTTCTTGAGAGATGGTTACTGAGGTTTCACCCAAAGGCGTGCGTCCCAGTAGAGCACCACCTTGGTTCCCTATGACATATGGTCCTTTGGAGGCATTTCTGGGAATCCCGATGATAAGCGCCCATTTGGGATTGTTTCCGGTGCCCCAACGCATGTGCTTCCTCTGGACCGAGGGAAAATCTGATATGACATGGGTACTCTGGTGGATCGGAATTATGGGAACCGAAGTGATCCCAGAATCTATCCATGGATCGGAGGCTTGAGAAAGCAAGTGGTTGACATGATATTAATTACTCCCATTTTACTCTTATCGATTCGTTATCGAACTTTTATGCACTCTTTTACGTTACGATTATCTTTAAGAGTGCGATATTGTTATGATTATATATTTTATTCACTAGTACTACATTGATAACCGTATTATTATGCTATTTGTTGATCCGTTTAAACAGTTTGAGTATTGATCTAAATGTGGAGTTATTGAGATTTTTCCTACTGAGCGTAAGCTCATCCCCTTTGTTTCTCTTACTGTTTTACAGGTGTACCAGATATCTAGAGTGTGCGAGGCTTGGGAGCTTCAGCTCATTTTAGGGATTTGTCTTAGATTTGCGTTGTTCTTTCCTGCTAAACATTTCATATCTTATTTTGTATATCGAGCTGTGACTCATTGAGGATTTCGAACAGTTACTTATATCGATTTTGATGGAGTTTTTATGAGATTCGAGTATTTTATCAATCGTTTATTACTTAATTTATTTTAATTCGAGTCACGTCTTGAATCCGGTCAAAAACCGGATTTGGGCGTGACATAATCTTTAATACAACACCAACTTTTTTCCCTACGATTACACTCTCTATCAACTTCTTATTCTCTCACAAAACCTCCCATTTTCTAAAATTTCTTTATAAATTTCTTCCTCTCTCACACAAAAACCTCTGTATCTTTTCATCTCTCAATTTCTATCGTCAATATATTTGCTTCCAACAACAAGGGGACATATTTGAAACTCATTTATGGTATGTTTTAATTACACTCGTTTTTATGAATATATTTTAGTTTAATTTGTGGAAGAAATTATTTTTGATGTATATATATTTTTTTATCAGCTCATAAAATTTATCAAGAGAGATATTTTCCAAGGAGGAAAGCATCAGCGAGGTCGGAAAACAAAAAAAACGATTAGAGAGGAGCTCTCGTCAATAGAGCTTAAAGGCAAAATCTTTAACACCAAAAGGGGAGTAGTCCCAAAAAATAAAAAACTAAAACCAAATAAACAATCAAAGACAAATTAAGTGCTATTTTCTTTGATTCCCGAGAGGGCACCCTTTGGTGGCTTAACAATCGTTTGGTTCCACAAGTTTGTTGCCGAAGGGGCAGCTTGCATAACCCTTTCCCGACTCATGGACCGCGTTCTATGCTTACAAAAGGTCACGATACTATAAGGATTAACCATCCTAACAACCCGACCATTTGGATATTGAGGGTTTATTCAAGGCGTTTTTCCAAGGACTATCCTGATCTTGGATACCCGAGCTTGAAACCGTCACAGCCTCCTCTTGACCTCCTAGCACAGTACACGGAGAATCCTGGGCCCCTAGATCATGGGCCACCAATCCCTCGTGGGCCTTCTCACCCGAACCAGCAATAGGAACCAAGCCCACAAGAGATGGCCCATCACTTAGGCCCGAACATGTACTGAAATTCTGCTGGAACTTAACACTTCTGGCTCAAAGACCAACAAGGCCCTTAACTGCCACCTTAACAACGTCATCCTCTTCCTCATGAACGACCTGCGCAGAAGACGGATTGACGTCGTGAGAAAAGGGTGTAATTCTGATCACGTGCAACTATTGAGAAAGATTTCACTTGATATGTTGAGACATGTAATCAAACATATGAAGGTGAGATGTCAATTTAGATGTTATGACTTGTTCATTGACCTCCTACCATATAAAGTGTGAAAACATAAGAAGCATAAAAGAATCAACCACACATAAAGACATGAGATTGGTTACCCAGTTTGGTGCAATATCACCTACATCTGGGGACACTTTTCCAGTGGAAATATTTCCACTATAATGTAATCAATACGCATACAAGTTCACAGGTCATCCAGATCAACCCTATGATATTATTACAAGTGACAAACCTGAATCAGAGACTCCCCTGACTATAAGATCTCATCTCAGTTCCACTCTTCGAGCACCTACAGTCTAGGATTGTTCTCAATCTGTAAAATAGATGGTGATGCTTCAATCACCAAGTAGACAGCTCCAATTCTTAATTAGTCGATGGATAACATGAGCACTAGTAGCATTCTCTAGCTAGTGTTTTCTTTAGTTGGTTATGTCTTTACATATTTTCCTTTATCGTAATTTATATTCTATTTTTAAAA
Organism: Erodium maritimum; assembly: GCA_963921825.1. Classification (NCBI taxonomy): domain Eukaryota; kingdom Viridiplantae; phylum Streptophyta; class Magnoliopsida; order Geraniales; family Geraniaceae; genus Erodium; species Erodium maritimum. The sequence continues at coordinate 62,634,882 of OY997592.1, read as the reverse complement.
CCCAATTTATCTTCACCGGTCGTTTCTGAGTTTATGAATGAGGGACTATGGTCGCCTGCTTTTTATATTAACTCTTTCCCTTATGATTAATAATATAAGTATCACTTTCGTTTCAAAAAAAAAGTTGGGGTACAAAATTGTTTTGAGAGGAAGCTATCTGCACAATTTTTTTCTTGACCTCCATGAAAGTAGTAATTAGTTAATAAGACTTTCTTTAGGGTTAATTACATTGGCCTATCCTGAACTACGCACATTTAACAGATAAATACCTCAAAAAAAATTCGAGACGAATATGTACGTCGAACTAACAGTTTGTAACAAAATCCAACATTTCATCCAATTTTCCAGCCATTTATTGTTCATTTTTAAGAATTTTTGAAACTACACTTCGTGTCACAACCCCAAACCAACTCCAACCTTAAATCTCCTAACCCTAAAAAGATGGATGGAAAAATGGATTTTGTTACAAGCTATTAATTCAAAATATATATTCGTTATAATTTTTTAAAATATCTATCTGTTAAATGTATATAGTTCAAGTAACAAATTAGATTGAATTCAACCCTAGGGCATGCGCTCTCTCTACGCAACCTCCTCCCCCTCCCCCTTATTTTCCACCATTGAAGCTCCTGATTCAAAGCACTCCACTACCTTTGACGGTTACCCTTGACGGGTTTACCTATGGATTGGTTCAACTCTACCCTTGTTAGGGTTTTATTTTTTTTTACCTTTTTTTGCAGTCGTTCCACCTCCGCAGGTCGTCGCCGCTCGTTCAATCCGTCCCACGACCTCTCCCTCGTCTCGTGCTACCAATCCTGCGTCGCCGGACCGGTCTCGTACTCGAGCCAGTAGCCACCGTGGCCCCCCTGTTGTTCTCCAGGATACGGGCTCCACGCGCCGTCCTCCATCTGCAGCGGCCTCCCGCCCCAGGGTCACCCCTCGCAGGCATGGGTCCGCTCCCTCGATGGATCTGGGATCCGGGAGGAGGGGCGGTAGGTTGGGACCTATTTCCCCCGCACCCGAAAATCGGGACTTTCAACCCCGAACAATCTTTTGCAGCAGGGAGGTCTCGGGGAATCTGCACTAAAGGCTAATTCTCTAGTAGGCTTCACTGTTTTAGGTCGAATAATCTTTTGGCTGAATAAGTTTAGGACTTTGGTTTATTATCTTTTTGTAACGTTGGATCGAGAAACTCTTGAGTTTGGATATGCGAGTCAAAGCAGACCTCATGTATGGAACCATGAGCACTTGACAGGCTACGGCCGGTTGAGACAAAATTATGGTATCTAGAACAGTTATGCCCCTTTTTGTAAGCTTGATATTTCGTAATACAATACTTCTTTCCCGTTTAAAAAATATATATATAGTTCAAGATAAATCAATGTAATTAACCTCTTTCTATATTCCAACTAATCCAGTATATAAAGGAGCCATCGGTGTATAGTTGTCACGTATCACTTCACGTGCGTTCCGGCGTCTGCGTTTGATATGCTTATCAGAGACGTGAATAGACTTGTATGGTTTTGGTTGAATTTCCCATCACGTCATGGCAATAACCGTCTTCTCCATTTCTCACACTTCTATTTCTCCTCAATCCAATTAACTCCGTGTTGAAGATGTCATGAATCTAACTAAGAACGGGAGCTTGAAGAATAAGTGAACGACGTCGCACCAAAGCTAGATGTCAGGACCGCGCGAAGAAGATGACCCAAACGGTGTCGTTGCACATAATGGAACGCAGCGTCTCGGATAGCCACGCGTCAGTCAACGCGCCAGTTGGAAGCAACGATCGAAGCCGTTACGAGTCGTGTCAGTTAGTTAGGGGTCGAAGTCTGTTACGCCTACGTGGCAAGTCCTGAGCTGAGATATAAAGCTCTGAGTCGTCATTGCTGTCTTTATCTTCTTCATTGTTGCATTTTGAGTTGCAGAGAGTGAGATTAGAGAGCGAGCTTGGTTGAGAGAGAAGCCAGAGCCGTCTGTAATCCTTCTTCTTCGATTCATCAATAAAGCTTCATTTCGAGTTCGAGCAAAAGCCTGACAAAGTGGTATCAGAGCCACCGACCACGGAACAATGACACGAGCTACAGATCTGAGCGAAAATGCACGGCGAGCATCGCTCCGGTGCAGAACCTCACGGAGCAGCTTAAGACACTCCGGCCACAGATGGCAGCAGCGGCGGGCATAGCAGACCGGACTGAGGGACAGCTCGGCGAAATCTCCACCATGCTGAGAACGATGAATACGATGCTGCTCAACCTGAACGGACGCGTGGAGAGCATGGAGCAGCGAACCACACCAACGCTACGGGAGAGCATTGACCGCCGGGAGAACACAGAGCCGCCCCTCGCAGAGACACCACGCCGATCACCACCTCCGGTCACGCGAGAACGGTCAGACGAGCCTCCACGGCGAACCACACCGCCGGAGCTCAGGGAACCAGCCAGGGCAGCACCACCGCGCAGGGCGCCGTCCCCGGAGCCATCACGAAGCGCCCCGACACAAGATCCCAGAGACACACTCCCACCGGCACGAGACCGAGCCGCAAGGCACGGCGACGTTCGCACACGAGACGATCCTCAGTTCAGAGACGAGATCGGACAGGAACGCCGGGATCACCAACACTACCACCGGCGATACGACGAACATGAGTTCCGTCCCCGAGACGATGAGGATAGACACCGAGGAGGCGGTGATCTGAGGCGGGAGAACGGCACGCTTCAATTCAGGTTGCCTCAGATCCAGTTTCCTGTTTTTGACGGTAACGGTGTTCAATCTTGGATCAGAAAGTGCACAAACTATTTCTTCTTATGTGCAGTACCAGAGGAGTTCAAGGTGCGACTGACCGGAATGCACTTCGCCGGCAGAGCAGAGGTCTGGTTCCAAGATTATCAGCGTAGCCAACGCCATATCACATGGGAGCAACTGCTGCAGGACCTCACATGGAAGTTCGAAGACGGACGATCCGAAGACATCTTCGCCATCTTCAAACACTTGCAGCAAGAAGGCTCGGTGGCGGAGTACGAGGAACGCTTCGATGCAGCGCGAGGAACAATGATCGCACGGAATCCCTGGCTGACGGAAGAGTTCTTCGTGGCCAATTTCATCAGTGGTCTCAAGACTCACCTGAGAGCCGGGGTCAGCATGCTCGAACCAGATTCCCTGGGAAGAGCGATGTTCCTCGCAAGAATGGAAGAACAGAGAGCAGGAGCACGGTGGGGAAGCGAAGCGGTCCAGCCACCGGATCCAAGCGCCAGAGCAAGGCCAACCATGACCAACGGCCTAGTCAGAGATGGGAATCGGGCCGTCAACGCACCTGCGGTCCAACAACGGGGACCGGCACCAGTTCCGAGTAACAACAGAGGACCACTGCCAGTCCGAAATATCAATTCAGAATATTGTGAGGAGCGACGCCGGCAAGGACTATGCTACACATGCCCGGCAAGGTACACACGAGCTCATGTCTGCCCCAATCGACAACAACTGTTCATGATGTCCAGAGACGAGGAGCCGATCATTGAGGAACGAGAGGAAGAAACCGTTGATGAGGAAGAAGCCATGGACTGGGCAGCGGAACGGTCGGCAAGCCTGTACCTCACAGACGTGCCGGCACCAGCTGTCCGAGAAGAAACCTTACGAGCTCTGGACGGGAGCCACAGCCAGGCTCTACGAGTTACAGCCAGAGTAGCCAAGGGCAACCTCTCGACCCTGGTTGACACGAGCGCCACAACTTGTTTCTTGGACGAACACACAGCGCGCAAGTTAGCCATCGCAGTGCAACCCACGCCGGAGACGCACATCCGATTGGGTAATGGGAAGAAATTCGCCTGCACAAGCCATAGTGTGTTGACCTGGACTCTGGGTAATTGCTCATTCACATGGCAATGCCTCGTCATGCCAATGGGAGAGTGTGAGCTGGTATTGGGCATTGACTGGATGAAGTCCGTTAATCCAGTCACCTTTAACTTCATCAACCGGACCATCACAATCAAGGTGGGTGACCGGTTGAGGGTGCTCGAGGAACAGAAGGAACTCAAGGCCGGAAGGGGAGTGAGCCCAAAAAGCTTGTTCAAAGAAGCTAAGAAGGGCCAGACTGTGTATTTGGGCCAACTCTGCAAGTTGAACGAAGAACAGAGCATGGGGAAAGTCGATGATCTAGTGCTGAGACAGTGCCTCCGAGATAAGCAGGACGTGTTCCAGGTTCAAACAGAGCTACCTCTCCATCGCGATCATGACCACCACATCCCCATCGTCACCGGAGCATCACCACCGGCCGTCCGACCGTACAGGTACAACAGAGAGCAGAAAGATACATTAGAAGCAATGGTGCGTGAGATGCTCGACACAGGCATTATCACCAAGAGCTCCAGTCCATACTCATTCTCAGTCCTGCTCGTGAAAAAGAAAGATGGGTCATGGCGTTTCTGCATTGATTACAGAGCACTGAACGATATCACGATCAAGGATCGATTTCCGATTCCTACCGTCGACGAGCTATTGGATGAACTCTCCGGAAGCTCAGTGTTTTCGAAAATCGACCTGAGAGCCGGCTACCACCAAATCCGCATGGCGGAGGAGGATGAACACAAGACAGCGTTTCGCACTCATGACGGTCACTACGAATTCCGAGTAATGCCCTTTGGGCTGACCAACGCTCCGGCGAGCTTCCAGAGCCTCATGAACAGCGTCTTTAAGGCACAGCTCCGCAAGTTCGTGCTAGTGTTCTTCGATGATATCCTGGTGTACAGCAGGAACCAGGAAGAACATCGGGAGCATCTGAGGATCGTGTTCGAAATTCTTCGACGGGAAAAGTTGTACGCCAAGCTTTCGAAGTGCTCCTTTGGAGTGCCCACCGTCGAGTACCTGGGCCACCTCATTTCCGGTGAGGGAGTGGCGACGGACCCGACGAAGGTACAGGCGGTCGTGGACTGGCCAACGCCGAAGTGCGTCAGAGAGGTACGGGGCTTCCTAGGACTATCTGGGTATTACCGTCGATTCGTGGAAGGGTACGGGCCCATGGCACAGCCGATGACAGAGCTTCTCAAGAAATCAATCAGGTTTCGGTGGACGGAAACAGAGGAGAAGAGCTTCCGGCGCCTGAAACATGCTCTGAGCACGGCTCCAGTGTTGGCCTTGCCGGACTTCACCAAACCGTTCGTTGTCGAGACAGATGCTTCAGACGCCGGCGTGGGGGCAGTGCTGATGCAGGAAGGACGACCACTGGCATTTATAAGCAAGGCCTTGAGCCCTCGAGCAGCCGGACTCTCCACTTACGAGAAGGAGATGCTCGCGATGATTCTGGCGGTCCAGAAATGGCGTCAATATCTCCAGCAAGGAGAATTCATCCTACGCACCGATCAGCAGAGCCTCAAGTTCCTCATGGAGCAAAGGCTTGTCACGAGCTTCCAGCACAAGTGGCTCGCGAAGATGCTCGGGCTGCGGTATCGAATTGAGTATAAGCCCGGGGCCAAGAACAGAGTCGGCGACGCACTGTCACGCCGGCCAATAGAGGAACACAAGGAACTAGCCGTAGTGATTCCCTCGTGGATGCCGAGCTGGTCGCGAGCTATGAGGGAGACGAGGAAGCTCAATGGTTGTTGCAGAGACTCCCCATAGCACCCCAGTCCATGCCGGAATATGAGCTGAGGCATGGCGTGATATCCGTCAACGGCAAACTATACGTCGGAGGGAACGGGGCCGTACGCACCAAGGTCCTCAGAGCCCTGCACGACTCGCCCCTGGGTGGCCACTCCGGCGTGCGAGCGACAACCAAACGGATAAGCCTGTACTTTTGGTGGCCTCACCTGCACCGAGGTGTTAAGACCTTTGTTGGAGACTGTGATACGTGCCAACGCTGCAAAACAGAGGGGGTTGCTTACCCAGGACTCCTGCAGCCGCTACCGCTTCCCACAAGACCATGGCACGATATCGGTCTCGATTTTATTGACGGCCTCCCGAAGTCCGGCGGCTTCGACTCAATTCTGGTGGTTGTGGATCGTTTCTCTAAGTTCAGTCATTTCATCGGCCTGAAACACCCATACATCGCCGAGCAAGTGGCCAAAGCCTTCCTGGACAACGTGTACAAGCTACACGGTGCTCCTCGCACCATGGTCTCCGACCGAGACCGCATCTTCCTCAGCAATTTCTGGCGAGAACTCTTCAGGTTGCTCGGGTCGAAGCTGCACCTCTCCACGGCGTATCATCCACAAACGGACGGGAAAACGGAGCGCGTGAACCAGTGTCTTGAGAATTTTCTCCGGCTCACGACGCATCAGCTACCTCAGCAATGGTCCCGTTGGCTGAGCTTGGCAGAGTACTGGTATAACACATCGTACCACACGGCGATTCGAGCGACGCCCTTCGAAGTTCTGTACGGGCACGAACCACCGTCGCCGGCCGCCTCTGGGTTCTCCACCAATGTGGCCACCGTCGAATCCTTTGCTGCAAACCACCACGCCGTCTGGGCCTTAGTGCGTGACAATTTGGCGGTGGCACGAGACCGCGCGAAGGCTCAGGCAGACAAGCACCGGACGGAGAGGAACTTTAAGGTGGGCGACTGGGTATTCCTCCGGCTCCAGCCATACCGTCAAACAACCGTGGCTCTCCGCCGGAACCTGAAGTTGGCAGCCAGGTACTTCGGACCATTCGAGATCGTAGCCAAGGTCAGTGCTGTAGCTTACACTTTACGGTTGCCGGAGTCGTCACGAATTCACCCAACATTCCATGTCTCCCTCCTCAAGAAGCAAGTGGGACCGCGCCACGCCGTGGCCACTTCTCTGCCGGAGACCACCACCACAGGCCAACTCAAGGTCGAACCCGTGAGAATTTTGCAGACTCGCTCAGTCAAACGAAATAATCAAGCAATGGTCCAGAAATTGGTGCAATGGTCCGATGCACTACCAGAGGATGCTACTTGGGAAGACATCACATGGCTCCGGGCGAACTTTTCGGGCCGGACATTCGATAACGAGGCTTGGGGACAAGCCTCTTCTGAGGGATGGGCAATGTTAGGACCGCGCGAAGAAGACGACCCAAACGGTGTCGTTGCACATAATGGAACACAGCGTCTCGGATAGCCACGCGTCAGTCAACGCGCCAGCTGGAAGCAACCACCGAAGCCGTTACGAGTCGTGTCAGTTAGTTAGGGGTCGAAGTCTGTTACGCCTACGTGGCAAGTCCTGAGCTGAGATATGCTGTCTTTATCTTCTTCATTGTTGCATTTTAAGTTGCACAGAGTGAGATTAGAGAGCGAGCTTGGTTGAGAGAGAAGCCAGAGCCGTCTGTAATCCTTCTTCTTCGATTCATCAATAAAGCTTCATTTCGAGTTCGAGCAAGAGCCTGACACTAGAGCCGAATGGTCGTGGAAGATTCAGCGGATAATGAGGGAAGTGGTTAGGAATTTTTGCATCTCTGAACGTCTATAAATAGCAGACTCCTAGCTTGAGTGAGGGTCTTTGATTACTTGTTTATCTTGGCCCGTTTGAGAGATTTCGTGTTGATTATGAATCTGACCCAAATTGCATAGCTTGGCGGATTTGGATTTGTGGGTCGTCGTCTTAGGACTCAATCGTGAAAGGGTACTTCTCAAATTTTTTAATTTCTCTCGTTTCTGTGCGTTGCTCTCTTGAATTGCGTAACCCTATCGTATTACTTTCTGTAGAGATGATTTGGGGAAAATCTCTCCAAGAGCATTATTTTAGTCCAAAAGGGCAAAAGTAGTCCACTTTATGGCGTTCTTAGAATTTTTCTATGTGAATAAAGTGTGTATGCTTTTCATTTCATTGGGTGTTAAGTAAACTGAACTTCTGTTTAGGTAAATTTAGCTGACACCAAAATGCATTTAGGCTGGAGATTTCTGTTTGTTTTGCCCAGTTAGTGGAGGACCCCAGTTTGGAAGCAGAAGTTAGTAGTTTTGTATTTTTGTGGTAGCTTCACGTTTTGAATGCATCACTGGAAAAGCAACTGATTATATTACTTAAAGTTGAATCCATTAAGTTAAACTGTTTGGTTGAATTGTGTAGTGTTTAAGAGTCTTTGTTTGGCTTTTATTTCGACCCTTGAATATGTGGGAGCTCATTTTGCAAATAACATGAAGCATCCCTGTTGCCAAGGATTGGGGGATAAAAGACGCTTCTTTGAGAAATAGCAATTGGTTCAATTCCGTTGCATCGGCAATCCAACAGTGTAGATGTCTTTTTCTGTATTTTTTTAATCATCATTATTAATTTGATGCACCGGCTACAATGGTTAAATGTGCTGACTCTTGCAGCTGGCATCTTATAAGTCACAAATAATATAAAAGAATGTGATACTCACTGTAGTTCACAATATTATTATAGCTATGGGGTAGGTTCGGTGTCCTATCCTATGTCCCCAGTTTTATATTTCTTTGTTAAATATTAGGATATGTTACATACCCATGGAATGGAAGTTTGTACCATGGTGCAAGTTGTCGCTTATATTACCATTACAGCATTACTCTTCGCTTCTGTTTACCATAAATTTCTAATTGCATGCAGCTCATGCCAAATGTGAGTTTGTGGCAGACCCAATATAATTTTATTTATTTATTTTTGTTTAAAGGACTGTTTCTCGTTTAAAAGAATAGATTGTTCACACGCCTTATTGTAGATACTTACATTGGTTTATTGAAAGTGGAGTCGTTGACTACATTACAGATTTTCAAGTAAAAAGATGACATATCTAGTGTAATTGCCATCAGCAGTTGCATCGCTATTGTTATAGTTGCTGTACTATTTTCTAGAAGTTAGAGTAGTTGACTACGGATGTTTAAATACTACAAGCAATTAAGACATGGCCGCCTCTTTACTATTTTTGTGTACTTTGGATTTTAAATCTCCATTTCTAATTGCAGTAGGAGAAAAGACCTATAGTTTGAGAGAAGGTCAACATGGATCATGAACCTAGACGAAGTGGATCATTTGGTCGGATCAGCAGTGCTGGCTCTTCATTTAGAAGGCGTTCAATGAGCTTATCAGGTGCCTTGCCTTCACATGTAGATGATGACACTGAAAGTGAGACTGTTTCACAGGCAGGAGATATTGGGGATAGGGCTCTTCACAGCAATAGGTACAGCGGGATGGGGAGCTTTCATTTGTCAGGTGATAATGCAATAGAGAATGCATTTGTTGATTCTATTGCAGAGGGTTCTCCATCAAGGTCATATGGTTTCTCATCTTCTGACCCCAAGGCATTAAATTCTACATCCCCTGTTTCACTGTTGCCAGTGCAAAATGTATCTCCTCTTTTTACTGACCTTATGGTGCGCCCTGAAGACACCAAGGAAGTGAGGTTTCAATTATTCTTATTTTTTCTTAGCATTTATTTGAGTTAGTAGTGTCACAGTCCTAAGATCATCGATAGTGGAACCTCTCCTCTTGAGGATGCTCTTGTCTTTTAATTATGTTAATAAGGAGAGAGAAGCCAGAGGATGCCAGTGGTGAGGCTGCACCTAATTCTGTTAATTGCATGAATACGTATTTATTTAATGAAGGGTTAATTGCCAAAACCTACCCTAAAGTATTGTCCACACTCTTATGGTGCACAAAGTATTGTCCACCGTCGTTTTGTGGAAAACATCGGATTACAGCTTTGGCTTATTATTTCTGATAGCACTCGTCATTTTGCAGTAAATTTGTGAGCAATTATAATGCATTCAATAGTTTGTGGGCAATTATATTTTTCTAACGGACGACAGTGGACAATACTTTGTGCGCCTTAAAAGCGGGGACAAATGATAAGGTCTTTTTTTGGCCGTGGACAATACTTTAGAGTAGGTTTTGGCAATTAACCCTTTAATTAATTAAAATCCACTCGTATTAAGATTGGACTTGGGCAAAGCTTGTAGCAACTGTATATATGCAGTTTTTGCCAGTGCAATTTTTTTATTTTTACAAAATCTGACAGTTGGCAAAGCCAACAGTCTTTTTTTATTTATAAAAAGAGGGGCACATGGCAGCTCATGAGAGGCTCGGGAGGAGTGGGGCCTCCGGTCATCGGTGTGGGTCACCGAAATCAAAGGCCGCTGGAGGAGGGGGAGGCCAGCCTCAGGTCGCCAATAAAGGAAGCGGAGGCCGGGTGGGGAGGCTCCACTGGGGATGCTCTAATGATATAACTTTCTGGTTTTGCCAATGCTGATGAAGCTATATATAGAAGAAGAGGCATGCTTCACTTTATTAGTTGTTTTTGCTAGTAGCTAATGTTGCCCATGTTTCTGTGAGCAGGATATTCAGAAAGTTATGCCACAATCACTGGAGTACATTCTATGTCTTATCCATTTAGCTGTTTTTGGGATCCTTGGGGTAATATTCTTTACTGGCTATCTAGCTTTTTCTGTATTAAAGGAAAGTTGAATGCAGGTTCATGTGTAAAATCTCTTTATGCTTACACTTTCTTTCTATATTTGAAACAATTAAATTTATCATGAACAATGAGCATTTCAAGATTGACGGTGGAAATGGATAAGGAATTGCGTTTAACTTGTCTATCAACGGGGATGAATTATTATTATTATTTGGTATTTGATGTTCATTTTCGGTTTAATGCAGTCTTAAATCTGAATGTGCATTTTTTTTCATAGTAAGTATATTTATCAGCAGAACACTGACCTTGAGATTAAAAAAAATAGGTTTTAACAAGGTATTTGCTGCAAAAGCTATTTGGCCCTGGGGTTGCTGGTGTGACAAGTGACCAGAGCATTCTGTACCTCGACCTCCCTTCTAATATGGTCTCTCTTTCTCTAGTCATAAACAAATTTAATGTTTTTTTTCCTTTTTCTTCTCAGAGTATAAATGGTTGTGGATTTTTTTTCTTATGCGAATTCAATATTGACTGCTTTTAGGTTGGATCTTTCTTGATGGGTTGGTGGGGCGTAGTTTTCAAAGGAGATATATCCCATGTGTCGGAATATCTAGCCATCGGACTTTCAACCGGTTACTTAGGAAGTCTCACAACCTTCAGTGGATGGAACCAGAAAATGCTAGATCTCAGTGTCAATGGCAAGTGGCTCTTTGCAATACTTGGCTTTTTCATAGGTAACATAACATCTTCCTTGCAGCAGCACTACGCTAGGCCAGATTCAATCCTCCTTATATATTAAATGGATAGTGACAGAAATATATTTTGTACCTTAATTTGGTTGCATTGCAGATTGTTACTGTCGTCTTCATTTTGTAGCAAGTTGGTACCTATCCTGTTTTTTTAGTTGCACTGATAGTTGAAATCTGTTAAAATTAACAGGCAGAAAAAAACACTTAAAGCAGCACTTGACACACGTGTAGCCTGGCTAATTTTCAAAATAACGAAATTACCCTCATTCACAGATTGGAGCAACTTAAAAAAAAGGTACAGGATAACGATCTGATACGAAATGAAGATGACAATAACAACCTGCAACCAAATTAAAGTAGACAGTATATTTTGTCATTATCCCTATATCAAAAGTGCTCATCATGTTTCTTTGCAGGCTTGTTTCTTGCAGCCTATTCTATCATTTTTGGGGTAGAGACAGCCAAGGGTTTCAAGTTTCTTCTTCAAAAGATGAATGTAGGTTCAAGATTTTCTAGCGGCAACTGGAGGGTTGACAGCTCGAGGCGCCACTTCTCAGTAGGGGTAGTTTTGATTTTGATCTTTGCTGTGTTATGGGGAATAAGTGGAGCATTAGTGAAGAAAGAGTTTGAGAATGGTGGGAGTAGGGCTCAGCTGTGGTTGGGCTGCATGGTAGCCCCTCTAGGTGTATGGACCAGGTGGTTCTTGGCACGACTGAACGGGCGTGGGTTGGGCAAGGAAGGGTATCTGAAATGGGTGCCTTTTGGGACTTTGATTGCAAATGTTTCTGCTGCTTGTGTCATGGCAGCTCTCTCTACCGTGAAGGAAGCGGTGAGAAGCAAGAATTGTGATACGGTTACAAAGGGGATACAGTTTGGTTTAATGGGGTGTTTGAGTACCGTTTCCACTTTCATGGCGGAGTTCAATGCGATGAGAGAAAGTGCTCATCCATGGAGAGCGTATGTGTACGCGTTAACTACAATACTTGTGTCATTTGGCCTTGGGACGCTCATCTATTCTCTACCTGTTTGGGCAAACGCAGTATGAGTGAGCTTAAGGATGCTTCTTTGACTTCAATGCCAGGTGAACATTTCATTGCAATATGGCTGGCTCATCGTTAACACATATCAGTGATCTTAATGCGTAGCTCAAGTGGGTTTTGTAGAAATGAGCTCGATTTTTGCCATCTGACCTCGTCTTGAGAGGGAGGAGATGAAGTTCAACCCGTGTTGGGAGAGAGAGACTGAACAAGAGTTACGGAATAATATAAGTGATGGGGATACCATTGCTGGAATTTGAACTCTGATCCGCACAGTATTATGTTGATGCTGCCAATTTTGTTATGTCCTTGTACATAATTTTGTATATTTCCCATCAATGTGACTATTTGTGGCTTCAGATATTGCCACTGAGCATTATAACTTGCTGTTAATTCTTAAGAACAGAAATAAGATTGAAATTGGCTTTGCCACTAATTCAGCTTCAGTTCTAGTCCTGTGTGGAAAATCAACTCCCACTATGAATACCAGTCTCTTTGAAGAACAGTAACACTTTGAAGCTCCCCAACAATAGTGAAATTTCTGTTGCCTTACACACAAATGGATAAGTTGTGTGGGGAAGAGCCATTTTGTATCAGTTCATTCCTTAATGCTCTTTCGACTAATCATTTTGGTAGGTTTCTCGGTTGGTCTCCCCGGTTGCCTTCAACTGATGATGTCGTTTCTCAGTGATTCGTATTCCTCTGCTTTGAATGGAATTCCTTGGAAAATAATGAGCTTCTGATGTTCATTGGACATCAACTTTAGTGAACTTCCAATTGGCACGACTTGCATTGCTGATGTACAATTTAAAGGGAGAGGTTGGAGATGCCATTGAATAATTTTTTTCTGAATGGAACTTGAAGTCTTTTTGTTACATAAATGCTTTGTTTTGTAGGCCAGACCAAGAACATCTGGGACTCCCCAACAGGCAGCCTCTTGTTTTCTTTTACAATATGTAGTACCCCTTGCCATGACAGAGGCAAAAAAGGATGTCTGCGACAGAAATGTAAGTGTGCTTCTTTAATGCATTTTGGTACCTTTGGGAAAGGAGAAGTACGTTTATGAATATGAAACCGTGTACTAAATGGTTTCGTTAATGTTGAAAATTATGTTTTTAGACTTGGTGGCCATCATATACATGCTCAGGCTACCATACCAAAGGGTTAACCTTAACACTTTGGTTTATTCATCTCTCGTCAGTATGAGTACTGTTGTATTTCCAGCACTCCCTTTCATGTGGCAGCCCATTAAAATTCACTGATTTCTAATTAGTAGAACATTCGACTCAGACTAGTCTCTCAAACAAGCTTAACTTGTTCCCTAGGCCCATGCAGATCTCAAAAGTAACCCTTATCTCTCAACCATAAACAAATTGAATGTCTGATTCCATCATGGGAATTTGGATTTTATTTTCCTGTTACCATAGGACTACATCAATTATCAGCTGTAGGTTTTTCTTTATTTGCTTGCTCTTTTCAAGACGAGGACCTTTGGTCTACGTTGTTTGTAAATGATATTGTCTTGTTATAATTGTAGATTAGTGATTACTGATTAATGACAAAATCAAATTCAATAAATGGAGTCAAGCATTACAACCAAAGTTTACTACATGGAGGTTACTTTTAGCAAGCCGTAGGGGTGAATGAATGTCAAGTTAGTTATGATAGGAGATATGAAAATTATTACAAGTGATAATTTTAGGCATCTTGGAACTTTATTCTTAGGCATCTTTGATCTACAGTCGAGTAGATGAAAGATTGAAGATGCTATTGCAACACGATTGGAATAGAAGAGAGCATTGAGGATTCTTTGTGATCAAAGAAGCCCTCTAAAGCTGATGGGAAAGTTTTGTAAGTGAACTACACTGTCAACTCTATTGTGTGACATCGAATATTGGTCTCAAACGAGGCTACAAAGCCACAAGGCAGGATAGTGCAGATGATGAGAATGATTGAGTGGATCTGTGATAACAAAAGGAAGTATAAGATTACAAATAAATGAGGTGAAACTGAATGGGGTATGCGTAGACGGTAGACGTATGTTAACATGGAAATAAGTAATAATAACAGATATGTGGCATTGTTTAACAAAGGAGATAGTAGTTGACGGAACAGATTAGAGGAGAATATGAGTAAAAGATCCAGAGGAGCTGGATTAAGATTCATGTTGCTGACTCCAACTTTGTTTGGGAATTTATTATTTGGAGGCATTTGACGAGTGTGACCTCCCATACTAAAATGTCAACCTAATTAGTAGGATTTGACTTTTGCCCTTGTTGTATATCTGCCTATCATTGTGCAATAACTGCACTACTGCCCTGCTTGAGATTAATATTGTGCATCTCTCCTTGAAGTGGTCATTAAGGTATTGCATTTTGAATTTTAATTGTATCCATCACCTAAGGTTTCATGCAACTGGATAGAACAAAGTGAGGTAACTGACCACAAGGAACAGGGCAAGACAAGATTTGAGAATGAGAGAGAAGAGACAGCAAAGAGGAAGTCATAGTTAGCTAGAGATGGACTAAAAAACTATCAAATTTGTTTGGGAAAAGGTCAGAAATGTTGGGTACAGGATCCAGGTGCTATAATTACGAGATTAATTATTGTTTTTTAGTGACTGTAAGGAGAGGGAAATACTTGATCTTGCAAGAAGTTCGATACAGTGTTGGTAAACAGGTTCATTCTCTGTCATTTTTCATATCCATGAAATACTATGTCTTAGTTTTCTTTCATAATTCAGTATGGAATTCTAATATCGTTACTCCGTTTCAGTGTGATAAGGGTACTTATAAGTTAGTTCTAACTTTGATGCTAAGCTACAGTATGCTTTGCAGGGATAGGCTTAAATGTTGATAATGAGAAACCAATAACATGCTTACATGCAGTATTAAGAGAGTTGTCTGATGTTGAGTCCCGGTTAAGGAGAGAAGATATTGTTGCGGCATTTGTTAACTAGTCCGAGATATTGATGTGGCATTTGTTAACAGGTTCTTCTTCTTCTCCAACTTCATCCTCATGGCAACAGGTATAGTATTTGATCTTGTGGATCCCGTGAAAAATGAATGTCTTATGTTCATGGTAAAATTTCAATGGTGTATGTTAAAACATTCATTATCTGGTATAATCAGCATAGATATTAGATATTAACATAGTACTGGGGAGCTCTCACTTGCTCTTTATCATCTCCTCAAGAATTCTGTTGTGCCTTGTTTTCTGTGCACTTAAAAATTTACTTTTGATTTGTGTGTGTTTGTTCCTTGGTTTAAACATTAGCAACCATATCATCAATGAGTATGTTATTTGACCTCATATCAGTTGTATCCCTACATTGTTATGTTGTGTTTGAATCATATCTCATCTTTTTTATTTAATGATATTCAAGGTAATTTAGATTTCCATAGTTAAATTTTAATATTGCTTTTTATGTGGCTGCAGTTTTGACTTTTTCCAAGGACTGGTGAAAAGGAAAGTTGACTGAACAAGATTCTTCAGCACCTCCTAATCCTATTGGTGCAAAAGTCACAACCCACCATGTCTGAACAACTATGGATGATATGTGTTTCTGTTGCCCCTTGCATTAGCTTGATTATATAGGAGCTGTTCCTTATAATCGATCATTGTTCAATTTATTAAGGTAGTGACCTGAAAGGGGCTATTCATGCAGATCATTTAGACCTTCCACATTGGGATTAGACCCGAAAGGGTCTAATCCCGGTCTAATTAGGTAAGTTTAGGAGGAAACGAATCGGATTAGACCCGATTCGTTGGTCTTGTGATTTTGTTGTAGTGGGAATAGACCGATTCGGTCTATTCCGAGTCTATTGTGTAGATAAAAATCAAAAAGTTGTTCTAATCGATGTGTTTAAAAGAGGCAAGACGACCCGACCTGACCAAATAAATTTATTAATATTTCTTGAAACATTTGAATAGAAGAACAACGCAATACGATCTGCATGCCTTCATCTTGGACGATGAGTAATGGGTCTAGGGGTGTAATATGATGATGCGATGCAAAAATTTATTCCCGGGAGTCCGTAATCGAAGATGGAAAGTAACATAGAAGCGTAGTGGCAGTGTTGCTGAGAACATAGCAAATAGTGTCGTGTGACCGTGTCAAATATATGACACCGTGACAACACTTGCAATGTTGCAGCTTCCACTGCCATTACAGCTTTCACGTCACTTGTCTTCTTCGACTATGAGAAACTAATTTATTACTCATGTTATCACATTACACCTCCAAACGAATTACTAGTTCTTGGCTATCGGAAGCCAGATTCACAAATTTTGGTAATCGGTCTGGGGGTGTAATATGATGGACGACTTCAAATTGTTTTTTGGTATTTCATAATAAAAAAATGGCAAGTGACATTGATTCACTAATGTCATTGTTCCAAAATATGACAAGTAATGTCACGTGGCCATTTAGAAGATACGGACATCAAACAATATTTGCTATGTTCCCGGAGCAATGACATTAGGCAGTCCACATCAATCGTCATTATATCAAGTTGTCCGGCACATTACACCTCCAAAAACAATTATAGGTTCTTCGGCGTCGGATGTGGGTCCTCTTGTTTTGCCAAAGATGACTATTTTTTCCAAACCATTTTCGGTTCACTTGCTATCTTTGATTACAGTTGTATCTACAACCCCCTCCAACATGGATGGACCCACACGAGAATCCACCAATGATGTCAAACGAACTCGTGTTCGTATCTCTTGGCGTACACTTCCTCTGTAATGTCCATGAGCTGAGCGTCGGTCCAACTAGGTTGGTAAATGCGCTTCATCTCCGACCAACAGTCATTGAAACCCTTGACCTTCCTGTTGACGACGGTCCAATGATAGTTGTAGTTCTCGGCGGACTGCTCAGTCGTCGGGGTTTGGCGGGTCACGTGGGCGAGCTCCCCCCGTATGTCATCCCAAAAGGCATCGCCATGTTGGTCAATCCCTTGCCCCGCTATTTTGATCCACGCATACACCAACGTGACATTCTCGAGCCGACTCCATTTCCGGTACATGCGTGGCATCCTCGGCGGGTTGACGGTAAGCTGTACGTTCTCTGTTTAGGCTGGTTGTGATATGGGTGGGGGGGTTGAGCCCGACCCCGGCACCATGTAAGACCCGATTCTGTGAAACAGATTCGATACGTTTTTTCGCTGCCACGTCGGATTCGATGCTTCAAATACGTATCGTTTCGACACTTCTGTAGATAGCCTTACAATAATCCGTATGTAAGCTAATAGTGTTGCAATAGTGTTATGTGGATGAAACATAAAGATGGTCAAGTGTAACTAAAATTTAAAGGGGTAGATCCATGTGAATAAACATGGGTAAAAACATAATTGTAATAAAAACTGATCATCTGAAGTGAAAGTAGGTGACTGACATGGGTAAAAACAACAGGTGATACCGAAAATCCCATTTAATTTCACTCTGAGTTGAAATCTAGACTAAATTGGGTTGACATTAGTTTACTACACTATTTAATGTTGTATAGGTTGAGACAATAAAAATATGGATGATTGAAAAGATGGAAATTATAAAAGAAACAAATAATTATGAGTAGTTATTCAAAATAAAATAACGTAAACAGATTTATTTAAATAAAATAATGAGAGTAGAGAAATATAGAATCATGTACGAAAGGAATGTCTTAATATATGCAAGTAGTTGAGTGATATTTAGAAAACCTTCCTTGACAATTCCGTCACGTCGCGATGAGACCAGAGGAACTAAGATACTGCTCTTCTGATAAGTGTAATTTAAGACAAACTACAGGGGCATAATCGTCCGGGACAAAGTGGTACGTGAAATCGATCACACGGCACATTGCCTTATTGTTGTGTGGTAGCAACGTTCCCTATGCAAAGCCGCCTCATCGTTTAGCTCTCTCTCCAGCTTTTTTCTGCTTCAGTTTCTCTCCCTACACTTTTCCTTAATTTACCATTTTGCCCCCACCTCTCCCTCCACCTGCACATCCTCTGCTTTTTCTACCCATTTTCCCCCAAATTCAAAGCTCTTCAAATCGAATCGAGAGAGAGAGCGTAAATAAAACCCATAACTGGTAATGCTTCTTCTTCGAGTTGTAGAGAGAAAAAAGAGCTTTGCCTATAGAGAGAGACAGACATTGGAGATGCAGTAGGAGAGGTTTTGAGGCCAAAAGGATGCGTGAAGCTTCACTGTTGCTTGATGAGCGGAGCCACGTCGTTTCTACTACCAAGACCAAGAAGAAGAAATCGGACCAGGATAAGGTTACTGTAGCTACTGCTGCCACCGCTCGGCCGCCGGTTTTCGTCGGCCGGACTCGATCCCAGGCGTGTACTCGTACTCGCAGGGTCACGCCGACGAGCTCCTCGTGCGCAGTCGAGAAGCGTCTGCCCACCGGCGATCTCTACACCGGCAGCTTCTCCGGCAACGCGCCGCACGGATCCGGGAAATACCTCTGGACCGACGGCTGCATGTTCGAGGGCGACTGGCGGAGAGGGAAGGCTTCAGGCAAGGGCAAATTCTCGTGGCCCTCCGGAGCGACCTACGAGGGCGGGTTCAAGTCGGGTCGGATGGAGGGGTTCGGAACCTTCATTGGATCCGACGGTGACACGTACCGGGGACACTGGAGCGCCGATCGGAAGCACGGCCACGGCCAGAAACGGTACGCCAACGGCGATTTCTACGAGGGTTCGTGGAAGCGGAATCTCCAGGACGGCCAAGGGCGATACGTTTGGGGGAACGGGAACGAGTACATCGGAGAGTGGAAGAACGGGGTGATTTCCGGCAGAGGGGTCCTCATTTGGTCCAACGGGAACCGGTTCGACGGGCAATGGGAAAACGGCGTTCCGAAAGGCAACGGTGTGTTCACGTGGCCTGACGGCAGCTGCTACGTGGGTACCTGGAACAAGGACCTGAAGATTCAGCAGCTCGACGGGACTTTCTATCCTGGAAATGGCAAGGATCAATGCTTTAACTTGAAGGGAGAGAATGTGCTGCTCAAGGCCACCACGAGGAAGAGGTCCTCCGTCGACGAAGCCAGAGGTAGCTTCACAGACAGGAATTTCCCGAGGATTTGCATCTGGGATTCGGATGGAGAAGCTGGGGATATCACTTGTGATATCATCGATACCGTTGAAGCTTCAATTATGTATAGAAACAGTGCTGCGGTGGATCGCCACCAGATTGGGCGGTTCGGACGAAGTCCTTGTTGCTTCACAGGCGAGGCCAAGAAGCCTGGCCAGACTATTTCAAAGGGACATAAGAATTACGAATTGATGCTTAATTTACAACTGGGTATCAGGTAATCTTTCTTTTGTTACATGGGTTGTTCACTTGATCACATTTTGGGACATGGTTTTGGTTAATTGATGATCTTGTAGATTAATGGTCCTGTGCTCTTGGTGTTTTTAAGGTATTCTGTTGGCAAGCATGCTTCTTTGTTGAGGAAACTTAAGCCTAATGATTTTGATCCAAAGGAGAAGTTCTGGACAAGGTTTCCCACTGAAGGGTCAAAGATCACTCCACCCCATCAATCTGTGGAGTTCCGGTGGAAGGACTATTGTCCAGTTGTGTTTAGGTACTATTGCTGTTCAGTCAACTATTTCAAGTTTGGTCATTCTCAATTGCTCAGATGTCCCCTGTTTTGCTATTTTAGGCATTTGAGAGAACTTTTCCAAGTTGATCCTGCTGATTACATGCTAGCCATTTGTGGAAATGATGCCCTTAGAGAGCTTTCTTCTCCAGGGAAGAGTGGAAGCTTATTTTACCTTACTCAAGATGATAGATTTATGATTAAGACCGTGAAGAAATCAGAAGTCAAGGTCAGTCACAAAATAGTTTTACTTGTGTTTTCTCAATTAGCAACTGTAATGTGTTGCTTGTTTTCCGGGTTCCCCTCATTTGATTTATTGGAAATATGTTAACCTAAGTGCAGGTGCTTATCAGGATGCTCCCTAGTTACTATCAACATGTTTGTCGGTATGAGAATTCTCTCGTGACAAAATTCTTTGGTGTGCATTGTGTCAAGCCAATTGGTGGCCAAAAGGTATTCAGAGTCCCCATGTTACATGTATTACTTGAGAAACAGCAGTTTCAATGTATCTAACTACATCTTGTATGTGATTGAAAACCAGACTCGATTCATTGTAATGGGAAACTTGTTCTGCTCGGAGTATCGTATCCATAGAAGATTTGACCTAAAAGGCTCCTCCCATGGGCGCACAACAGATAAGCCAGAGGAAGAGATTGATGAAACAACCACCTTAAAGGACCTTGATCTAAATTTTGTGTTCCGCCTCCAAGGAAGTTGGTACCAAGAGCTTATCAAGTAAGTTGGAAGTCCCTAAATCAATATTGTTCACTTTGGCTGAATCTTCTTGCATCTGTTCTAACATACTTAAATCATTTGTCAGGCAAATTGAAAGAGACTGTGAATTCTTGGAAGCCGAGAGAATCATGGATTACAGTCTTCTTGTTGGTATTCACTTTCGTGAAGACAACACAGGGGACAAGATGGGATTGTCACCGTTTCTCTTGCGATCTGGTAATTCATCATACTGTTCTTCCATTAATAACCCTAGACAACTTTCTGCAATATTGAGTTGAATGTGTTTCTTCTCCTTGTAGGCAAAAGTGAATCCTTTAAGAACGAGAAGTTCCTGCGTGGTTGTCGCTTCCTTGAAGCAGAACTGCAAGACATGGATAGAGTTTTGGCTGGCAGGTACACCATTGAGTTCATATCGGCTATCTTTTGGTTAAAGAATGAACTACTCATTCCCATGGAATGAGTCGTAGCCTTAGATATTCTCTATCTAGTGCAGTAGTTTCTTTATTGTCTTTGGGAATTGTGAGTGTTATGGTTGAGACCTGACTTACAAATTGTTGTGGCATTCAAGTGCCCAATTATATCTTCCAATGAATCATTATCCTTGTTGGAATAATTGAAAGGGCCTAGAGTCGGTGATTCAGTGATGGTTGTCCTGTAGACAACAGTTGATTGTCTGGCATGTGAGTGTGGTCCTATGCTTTACCAAAACCAATCGAAGGGGTTTATTGATCATTGTTCATTTTTTAATATGGAAATATTATTATGATCGGCTATAAGTTAGTAAGAAATGAATCTTGTTGTCATTAACTGTGTTAGAATTCATGTTTAGTAAGAACTAAGAATGATGCAAAATCTTGTTGCTTCACTTTCAGGAAGCCACTGATCAGATTAGGAGCAAACATGCCTGCAAGAGCAGAGCGAACGACGAGAAGGAGCGATTTTGATCAATATGGTTCGGGTGGGTTGAGCAATTCAAGAAGTGGTGAGGAGTATGAAGTAGTGCTTTATTTTGGGATCATTGATATCTTACAGGATTATGATATCAGCAAGAAGTTGGAGCATGCTTACAAGTCCTTACATGCTGACCCTAGCTCAATCTCAGCTGTTGACCCAAAGCTCTATTCCAAGAGGTTTAGAGACTTCATAGGCAGAATCTTTGTGGAAGACAGGTAGATTGGCTGAGAGGAACTAAAATATGCACTTATGGAGCTTGAATGCTCTTGGAAAGCAAAGCATGTCCAACAAGCCGGTCTGGTCGGGTAAAGCATATGGGAATACAAAACCGGTCCGGTCTAGCATATGGACATACAAATCGAGGATCAAAGAGACCAGGCCATTGTGGAAGAAGGTGGGTATGACTGAGATTTGGGTTGCTTTTTTTTTTCCTTTAGGGAGGTGTGGAAATTTTTTGTGCTGACCAAGGAATGTGGAGATTTGAAAGATGGGTAAAGTGAAGAGAGAAGAAATGTGTTTTCCTAGAGAGAGAGATGAGAAAACAAAATTGGAATAAAAAAAAGTGTATAGAAATGGAATTTGAATTCTTTGATTAGTGAAATTATATAAAGTAATGTGTTTGGATTCAAAAAGGATAGATCCCAATCCCATGGGATCTTTATCTCTCATCTGTCTCTTGTGTTTATTTATTCATAGGCTTTTGCTTTTGCAGTGATGGAGAGAGCAAGTCATTGGCTTTGGCTTTGGCCCCCATTTAAGAGTGAGAGGGACACATGAAAAGGAGAGAAAGCAATAAGTCTTGCCTTGCTTCCTCTTATCTTTTTGTTCTTTTTTCACTTCTTTCACTCTTTCTTCTCTGTTTTTAATTGTGCCATACTTATTTATTTTAAATGATTAAAATATGATTATGCATATTTATGAGATATTTCTGAGTATTCAACTTTGAAGAAAAGAGAGAAAATTAATTAGTGGTATAATTTATGTTAGTCATTAGTAATGACTCATTACACATTGTGTGATAAGCTGAAAAGAATGTAGAAAAGAATGTGGGCAAAGGCAATTGAAGACCATTGACCAAGATCTGACTCCTGGAATATACTGTGCCGTTCCACGTGGCAGGGACCACTGTTTAGGTTAAATTACAACAGAAGGGTAAAAGTGTCATTTGCTGTAGGCCACTCGTAGTCAAAAATCGAGGATCCCCCAGCTGTTGTGGCTGTTGTTTTGTGTTCCAAGTTTGAAGTCAATTCAATAAACAAATAGAAAACAGTTGGCATACACATTATATATTTTGGTGACTGATATATTGACACACATATTATATTTTAGTGACTGTAGGTGTCGTTCTTAAAGTTGCACTAGGTTAGCATTCTTGAAAAAAGCTATCAAATGTATTTTAATTAAATGTAATTAGTTTGATCAAGTTATCACATTGAAAAAAAAATAGATTGAATCTTTCTTCTTTTCCTTTATATGACAGAAGAAGGTTTTGTTACCAATGTATCACACACGTTTGACTAGACCTGATCAAGCTTCTGGTAATACCCATACATGGTAGACAAACCTGTAGTTTTAAGGAAAATATCTTTTATTGAACAGATTTTTTCAAAATCAGTTGTAACATAAATAAAACATGGTCAAACACGTGGGGAAAAACCATATATGTTACGCGATGTGATATTTTCCATAAATTTTCACATATACCTTTGCTTGCTAATACTTGCGCATTCATGAAAATAAGCTTTATACTCTATCATGACCGAACTTTGCCCCTTCTATAAGTTTGAAATCAACTACTCTTCGTTTTTTTACTCATGTCTTCGTGGGTACAATCCAATATTAGATCCACGCCCAAAAGATTGAGTGAGGATCTGCTAGATTGAAGTTGTGATAATCTTCGGAAGCAATAGTAATTAATTGTCATCAAGGTCACTCTGGATAAATTGTTTTCAAGTTAGTGAGTCGGTATTGTCATGTCACATGTATTTCAAGACTTCTACCCTTTATAACCACTTAGTCGTTCAAATTCTATTATTGTTTACGATTTCCGCATCTTTATAGTCAATAAATATCATTGGATTCACGCTCCTCCCTTTTTTGTGTTCAACAAGTATCTCGATATTTTTTCTACTTTGCTACGCTAATTAAATATGTTTTTTAGGTCATATATTAGATTATAATTTCTTATTCATCTTGGTGAATACAAATTTATTTATAGAAATATATCATGTAAGATCGTGTAAATGTGTGGTAGATTTGAACGGGTTAGTTTGAAACAATTTTGAAGGGTTTGGGGTTCTAAAAATGTAGCATGTAAAGGGACAAACAAGGCATGTAGAATTGACTCTGAATGCTCCAACTTGTACATGAAAAGGGTAAAAGTAAAATCAAAACAAAAGACAAGTTGGACTCGAAGAAAACATTAATTTGATTTCGAAAATTACTAAAAGAAGGTCTCTATAAATATAGATATAGTTGCTGTTTTGAGGTGGCTAAAACAATTGTCTTGTCGTAAGGAAGTCACAGCCACAACCGTGAAAGTGAGTAAATACGAAATAGTATTTTGTACGGTAACAATTATGTATTATACCAACGGCAGAGATTTGGTCTCAATTATGGAAGTGCTTCATTTCTTAAGTTCTTAATTATAATATAAACATGTTCGTAAATTGTGTATTTACTTCAAAACTAGTGCCCTTTACCAATAATCAGAAGCTCCTAGTCCTAGGGTGACTAGTTTATTGGGATTGTAACTTGCGTCTTTCATAATTCACACACACTCTCGTTCCACTAATTACTTTCTTTTAGATTTTAAAAGAAAATAAAATCTTTACTTGATTTGACTTTTCCTTTTTTCCAAACAAATATTAGTTTATAGATTCAATGCTTATGCAATGATAAAATATCCATATATGGGACTTTGACTACCTGTAGCCTAGCCTGTGAGTATATGCTCTCATTACAAGATTATCTTAATATAATCATTTATATTATAATAAATCCTAGAGTAGAGGCTAGACTAAACAAGTCGGATTATGGATAAATAAACAAAAACGTAAACTTAATGGGGATGTATGTATTTCATTTGTTATTTTCTGTGAGGACTGAGGACTAGTTTTGTCAGGGAAAGAAATATTTTATTAATTGTAATTGTGAGAAGATATATGAAGAAGAATGGTGAGAGGGGGGATCATTCGAATATAATTTTACGACTATAATCGAGGTATAGTTGGTTTTATAAATAGGCTAAATGTCAACACACAGAGACTAACGAGAAAAAACAAAGTAATTAATCCCGATCCAACTTGAAATCAACAATGGGTGTCTAATTACAATTAGAGCCTCTTCAGAGGCTCATTGAATATCTGGATAAAGTGCTCGGTTAGGTCAAGGAGCGCGGTGATTGGTGTGGAGGAGGATTTGTTGCAACTAACCGTGATGAGGGGCTTTTCCTTCCCGACGCTCTGCTTCCCTGCTAATGTCTCGTTGGATTTGGCGAGGCTGTGTATAAGACCTCGTCTAGTTGTGTGGGCCAACAAAGGCACCTGATATCGAACTCCGATCGTCTTCGGCGATAAGAATTTGTGGTCCAGTTATGGTTACGACCATGAAGGCTCATGAAGCTAGCCCGATTGAGAAGAGAACCATCTTTGTAGATAGACACAGATCGGCTCTGGAGACGTCCCATCCTTTGAGACTCGGAGGCGTGGAGGATAGAACAACTGTAAAAGGTAGTTGCGAATCACCTCTGGAGATGCCTCATCCTTCAAGCACAACGATGATGAGAATCGGAGGCGTGGGGGAGAGATCACCCCTAGAGATGCCTCATCCTTCAAACACAGTGGTGTTGAGATTCGGAGACGTAGGGGAAAGAACCACCGCAACAGGTAGCCGCGGATCGCCTTTGGAGATATCTCGTCCTTCAAGAGACTTAGAGGTTGCAAGGGAGAAAAGCATGACTTCCTTAGGAGCCAGACCATGAAACACACGAAGATCGTGTGTGGTGGCATGGCACTGTACGACGACAACGTCACGACGAAGAGAAGACCATGAAGCTAGGGTTTTTTCTGTGATTTTTTTCTACTTCCACGAGCTCTATCTTTTGGATTCATTTAATATTTGTGTGAGGATCCAAAATTTTAAAAAGAGATAAATGAAAAAAAAAATCGTCTGTTAAAAACGTGATAAAATATGATCATTATCTCTAGATTGCAGTACGTTGTGGTTGTGTATATTTTTATGGGCTACATTACGACGAAATTAAAGTACGAAGAAGATGATTAAACTGTATCCATGTCTTCGGAATATTAAAATAACATATTTTTTAGATGTTAGGTTCTGTCTTCTTGTACTTGCTACTCCATTAATGCATTTGTTTATCCCTCATAAGAAAAATAACAAGATAATTACGAAAAACGTGTATTTAAAAGCCATGGTAATAAGGAGCATTATCTTTAAATCGTGGAAAATCATGACCCTATATTATTTTTACAAATTCGATTGTGCCTAAACGTTTCTATTATATTGTTGCATTGTTAGATAAGTTTAAGTGAAAGACAGTAAAACTAGTCACTTGCATGATATATGATACTCTTATTTTTGTAGACATGCCAAGTTTTCCCTTAAAACCCTATAGCCTCGAAACCCCTAGCTTTAAACCTTCAAAAATTCCATGTTTTGCTCCTTTCTAGTAGTGACTCACACCTTGAAAACTGAGATCTCGTCATCTGGTTGTGTCGAATTTGTTGAAAACCAGCTCAAGTTCACCGATCTAGAGTTGAGAGATAGTGGTGGAGGTCGATCTCAAGATAGTGAATGTGTCGAGACTGAAAGTGGCGACAAATGAATTGTGTTAGTTCCTCTTAAAGAGTAGTCGAACGTCCATGCTATCAGATTGGGAAGGATGTTATAGTATAGAATTAGAAGATGTCGATCTAGAAGGATATGATCGAGGAAGATGATGACATCATCCTTATCGGGTTTTTTCCTCAATTTTTTTCAATGAATTAAATTTCAAAAGTATTTATTTAAAATTCAATGAAGTAATATTTTATGTCAGACGTCTGATGGCAGGTGTTCGTATGATGTCAATCGTCGTTGTCCCTCTATTTTAGATGAATGTATAGGAGCGAGACAACTTTCAGAGGATTTCGACAACCCCCAACCCATTGACCAAACCCCATTCATTTGAACAAAACGCGATAAGTTAGAAGAAAATATGGAATAGGAACACATTCATATTTATGACAGCCTGCAGTAAAATATACGAAGTCATGGCCTACTCCATAAAACGGTATAAAAGTTACTAGTTACTACAAAAAAAAATTGACTGGAAGACATCCTCTGACCACTAAGAACATACCTAGAACATAAATGTTCGCTATTCTTTTAACAATATAACCGTCATAGACGGTATTGGATGAAAAGCCGTATAGGCAACTTAAAACTAACCTATGACAAAACTGATTATGACTGCTCAAGGTATTGCCTAAACGCTGCATACTCTTTAGAGTGCGACCGAACCTGCATTCATCAGTTTCAAAAGAAGGATATATGTGAATCGGGCTTCCCTCATTAGAAAAATTTATGATTCCATGCTCACTAGTCAATGAACCTACACAGACGAAATACGTGGTGGTGGAGGCCAGGGAGGAAGACGAGCCGGTAGCGGCTTCGGAGACGGCGGATGCGGCTTAAAAGGCGGCTTTAGAGACAACGACAGCGGCTTCAGAGATGCCGACGAGACTGCAGGGCTCCAAGGCGGTGAGGTCCATTGACGTCGAGGTGAGCCAGACGACAACCATCGAAATGGAAGATGTGGAATCAAATAATATCGAGAGACGCTTCGTTGGTTGCCGGAGAGAGCCAACATCGCGGTGGTTGGAGGCGGTTCGAAAGGAGCCCTAACAGGAAAAAACCTCGCAGGACTCAAAATGGAGGTGCATGGGAGAGGATGTATAGAAAAGAGAAACATAATTATGGCATAGGTCATGGTAATAACCATGACTATAGCCATGACCTTATCTTCGTGCGACGACTCTCTCAGAAAAAAAAACTCTCTCAAAACCCTAGATAAGACAATAATGTCTAGTTACTACAAATTAAAGATGACAAATTATTCTTTAGACATTTTAGAAAAAACTTTAAATTTAAAATAAATAAAAAATATCACAAATATCATACCTAATTTTATTGATTTTGATGTGAACTTATTCAAGCAACTTTGGGAAACAACTTTTGTATTGACTTTCTTGTGGAGTATCTTTCTTTAAATGATCTATATCTTCTCATTAATCAACACCTAACAACCAACATAATCGAGAATATACCCGAAATAAGCCGAGAATATAGTCATCGACCCACATCAATGATAGGTGTCAAGACGCTTTAGGCTAAACAACACAACTCCTACGGGAAAATACGACAATATCAAACACACGAACATATCAGATAAATACAATTAAGCAAAAACAAGAAGCTAAGATCCCTTTCAAGGGGTTGTCTTGAACTGTTGTGATGAACACTGATTAGACCCAGATCGAGAAGCTTGACCGTTGGGGGAGAGGACCCGGGAGAGCTTTGCAAGGACGCGCAACGTAAGGGAGCTCTGGATGAACGGTGACAGTAAGGTCACATAAAAGAAAGGGGTCACAGACATCCTAGACGGTACGACGACGACTGTGAGACGGCCTAGTACTTGTTTATTTAGGCGCTACGTCACCCTTGTCGAGAGCTATTTATCTCGCCATTCGTCTCTTGGTTTCCCGAGAACGCCTTACGGATGTAATGCTTGTGTTGTAAAACATGTGTTGGTCGGTTTGTAAAATTTGTTAATCGTTAATAAATCTTTTTGTTAAAAAAAAAGCATTTCTCTGAACATACTTATACAAATAAGTAGTACAGAGGAGAATGTAACATACCAAACTTTTTTTTCCTTGTATCAACAATGGAAGAATCTTGCCAAATTTCGAAAACAGACAAGACAAAAAGACCATACTAATTAGTTCTCCTGTGGTTAGAGGAGGTATATGATTATTTGTGGGTAATAGATTGTGTAGTAAATGCATGAATTTGATGTGTGAGGAGGATATGGAAGTATGTGTCAACTGTTCGATTGTATTAAAGGGCTTTGAATATGTTGCTCCCTATTTTGACCTATAAATTTTGATTTAAATGACAAGGGCTCTACCGTTCAACTTCTTTCTGTTCCCAACTTATTGACCTTTACAGCTTTTAGAAATGGCTTAAAAGCGATATAGTTTTCACACATGGAAACCCTTTCCATTCCTAGTTTTTGGCATGACAATGAAGTTTTACTACTGCACTGGCAAGCTAGCTGGACTAGCAAAGTTAATGGCTAGGCCTTTTTGTATTTAGTTTTTGAATTCAATCCAATTTGTGCGTATTGGACGGTATCGGGGAATCGTTCTTGGCATTGGCATCTTGACAATCCTTCGAAACGTTCACCTTTTCGAGTTAAAGGAAGTACAAAAACAAACACAAGAAAAGACGGTATAAAACAAGAGCGAATACTGATTCGATAAAAACAAAAAAAAAATTGGTTGTATGATCAATTAATTCATAGAAATTACTATTGAGTGTATTCTTTTTGTAGGAAATAACATTAGTATATTGAAGAATAAAACAGTTCAAATAAACAAAAATATAATTCGAAATAAAAAATATTTTTTTATCGAATCAATAAATTTATAAATTAAAGATTATAAAAGAAAGGAAGAAGCTAAGCCAAAAAAAGTGGGGTTCTCTCTAAACCCTAAGAGAAGTTCTCAGCACCCAAAAGTCATGAATATTTTTTCTATGACCTATGTCATGGTTATGCTTCTCTCCCCTACACACCTTCTCTCTTGCACCCTCCTTAGAGATTCTGTGAAGGTTTTTTGTGCTAGGGTTTTGTTTGAGCCGCCTTTAGCTTCCGCGACGTTGACCTTCTTCCGCCACCAACGCAATGTCTCCCGACCTGTTTCGGTCCCTCCTCTGCAACTCCGGGGGTTTCCGCCTTTGATGTCGTCGTCCCTGATGCTGCCGTCGCCGTCTGTGAAACCATCGCCGTCTTTGAGGTCGTCGTCGCCTTTGATGTCGTCGTCGTCTCTAGAGTCGTCCCTCAAGCCGCAGCCATAGCCGGCACGCCCTTCTCCCTGGCCTCCACCACCGCAACCGCCTCGACCCCTTTCACGGTTATGGATTTGGCTAATTGAGCGGGTCCTTTTTACTTTATTTGAGCTTTTCCTTGCAGGTTCAATGCCTAATGAACAGAGAATCAAGGATTTTTAGGGAGGGAACCCCGATTCATGTATCTGCTCCCACTATTACTATTGAAGTTCTTGGCCAATTTTCGGAGCAGGAATTCAAGTATCACCTTCTCAACCCCCGTCTTCCTTCCTTGCCTATATGACATCATGGCTCAATTTTAGCTGGCCCACTCAATACCGTTAGGGACGGTTATAGTATGAAAAGAACTGTGACACCATTGTGCCTATTGTCTGTTTTTCGTGGTCAGAGATTTATTCCTGATGCACTTAGATGTATTTGAATTTAAATTAACTACTTTCGCAAAAAAAAACATTTGTGAATGGCTTCACTTAAAAGATTCCGTTGTCATTAGAAATTGACAAATAAAACGTTATGATTTGTAAAATAAAAATGTTAATTGTTAACAAGAATCACACTTATAACAATAGTATAATACTTTATAAAAAAAAGTCACAAAAAATCCTAGCTGCTTTCTTGTTGGCACTTTAATGGTGCTCTCACCGTCCTCCTCCTCATCCGCTGTCGTACCGCGTACTCCTCTTCCTATGGATCCGCTTGCCTATCCTTACCAGCTTGCCCTTCCACCATCTGTTCTTCCATGTCCCACCACGGTGTTCACCAAACCAGGATGTGGACGGAACACGTATAAGAAGACCATCCCAAATTCGGTGATCAAGCCGCCTTCCTCTCTAGCTATGGAATCGTTGGCCCTCTTTGAGTTAGGAACCCTATCCCGACTCTTGTCCCGCCGCCACGACTGTCTCAAGAATTTGTCCGCCCCAAGTGAACCCTACAAAAACCGAAGAAGAGTCCGATTATGACTCAGCCCGCCTTGGCAACCTTGGAATCTGAAACACTCGTCCTGCCACTACCCCTGATCACTTCCTCGGAATTGGTGCTGGGTGCGCTCCCCTTTCCGTCGATTCGGTACCACCTCTAGCACTTCCAACCAGACTATCCGTCACACCGGAGATGCTACCTCATCCGGTTAGGTTGTCTTTGACATCCCTCCCACCATTGGTCTTCTTATACGTTCGACCCAGTCGGTGTTACCAAGGGTACAGGGTAGGAGACCTCAGAAGCCAGCCCTTTTCTTGGGGGGAAACCCTAGCCCAAGGACCCCTAGCACGAATGGGTCCACCACAGGTAAATCTGATAGGAGCCCTATCAACTTCACTTCCGCCACCTTCCGCGGCTAGGAGCCCTCCTCTACATGAGCCTATACTGAAGGTGGCCGCTCGATCTCCCCCTTGCCGTTGATGACGACTCTGTTCCTCTCTTGGGAAAAATTAACACTTCTTTGGAGACGTGCGATACACTACCGAATGAGGATGTGATATTCCGAGTTCGAACATCACAACTTCCATCTTTGGTCTGCATGCAGTTTTGTCTAGCGGGGAATTTCCTCTCTCCCCGAATAGCCACAAGGGATTTTGTTCTTTGGTTGATAATTCGCGGATGAGGTTCTACGGATAAAAGGATGGTGGTGAAAGACCTCTCCCTGGGGGTTTATGCATTCTATTTTTCATCTCAAGTGGCAATGGAGAATGTCCGGCGGGGGGAGCCATGGTGCTTCCGCCGCTACCCTCTCATCCTAATGGAAATCACATCGGAAGGTCTCAGGGTTTGATCAGATCCAACTATGGGCACATGTTTAGGGGCTCCCTCGGACGGTGTCTACAATCACCACCGCCATTCGGGTGGGGGAGGAGCTGGGAGGTTGCGTCACAGTAACGCAAATAAGTGGGGCTATTGTTGGGGCGGCAATGTCTGGGTGAGATTCTGGCCTTCGTTTGGTCAGCCTCTTAGGAGAACAATAGACCTAGTCCTTCGGGAATTTGCTCATCCAATCCATGTCACTCTAAATTAGGAACGACTACCAATGTTTTGTTTTAACTGCAGAAGGATAGGCCATACGGTGACAAATTGTTCTCTCGACCTTCCGGGTGTCCCTTGGTATTGCAAATGGTGCTCCGAAGGTAGGGAAACCAGTGCCAAGGGAATGGGTACAATCACCGACTCCATCTCCTAAAGTTCCCCCCCACGTTTCCCGCCATTTCAAGCATAACAACTTGTGGGAGTCTACCATCATGCTTGCATGCCCTATTTACGTGGGGACCTCAAGCTCAGTTGGGCCTATACGTCGCTTGGGGAGGACAGAAGATGCTCTGCTTCCGGACGACACTGTACCACCTTCTCGGTTAGACTACACGCCTATGATTGCCTTGGTACGAGGAGCGGGGGAGATTGAGGCCCTACTGAAGATCCCATCTAGGAAGACGACAGAGGACGATCGAATGGAATTAGAAGAGGCAAAGGTTGGAAAAATAAGACACATTGATCGTGGGTTGTCCTGGAGGATTGATAGAGCCCCTCGGCCTTCAAAATCCTCCACCATCTCACATGATCCATAGTTATACCTGGTATCTTCCCCGACATTCTAGTGTTTTCATTGGAAAATCACAATAATATTCAGACCATAGTAGTCGGGTTCAGGTCGAATTAGAGATGGTTTTGGGTTTGGCTTTAAATTTTGGCCGTATTTTATTTTCTGTTTCTAGCCATATTATTGTTTTATATTACATGCAATTCATTTCAACATCAAAAGTCCAATTATGCGTTAAGAGTTCTTTTGAAGATTATTACTCAAAAAGACTTTTATCCCTGTATCCTCTAATATCATGTTATAATTCTAAAAAATTAAAGGCTCCTTGTGCTTAGAAAAATATATTTTATAAAAGTGTTTATCCATAACTAGTGCGAAGGATAAACTCCCCCATGATTTACCAAACCCAATCAAAATTTACACTAATATATTCAATTAAAGCATAAACTTTAATGACTTGACATGGCTCATAATGAGAAGAAAGTTACAAAACCTAGCACACTACATTGTTAGTTGGTGTGCCCTGATTTTCATGCCAAGTCCAAACTATCCTGAAAGAAGGAGATATACGAAAAAGAAGATGGGCTACTACGGTCGATCACTTAAGTCTCTACATAATTTGAAGTCAAATCACGGCCAACATGAGGTTCCATTTCGCGGAGACATTTTCCCAACTACTTCATTCCTTTACATTCTTTTGTTCCATCTTGCATTATTATTGTTATTTAAAATATACGAGCCATTAATTCTACAACAACCTGTGGAAGACGACTAGACAAGGCATCGCAATCTCAATAATCTTGTCTGGGGACCCAGAAGTTGAGCACCCATTTTATCACAAATTAATCATATAAATATTTGATTACCATTATCATCTTAGAGGAGAAATCTGGTGAGAACCACCTCTTAAGATAGGAACTGTGAGAACCAATCTGAGTCATCCATCTCAAGAATGAATGGCTTAGATGCAAAGTTGGACAGTTGACTTGTTGACTCAATTGTTGGAAAAAAAAACAGCAGTTTCGGTGGCATTTTTGTAATATCGCTGTGTTGGTGAGGGTTTAGGGGTAATTTTGTGTCTCTCCTTACACACGCTGAAGAGCAACCGTCTCATGCAATCGACTCTCTCAGTTTTTTCTCTCGGTTCGTCTTCTTCGCTCCTTCCTTTCTCTCTGTGTTCGTCCTCCAGATTTGTTACGCGTGGTTGAAGGTTGAAGCAAATCGTGTGAAATAGAAGCGTATTTCGAGTTCTACTGAATGTTTGTTGCTCTGATTCCTTTGATTTTAAGTTTTTTTTGTGTGCTGTGGGTGTTACTGATTTTAGGGATTTTTTTGTTAAGAACAGTCGATTTTGACCTAATTTTTGCGCTCGATACTTGATTTAGTTGCTTCTGAACGTTTATTTGTGTGATTTAGAGAGGAAGAACCTATTTGAAGTTGCATGCACTCTGTTTTTAGTGTTTTGACGCATGTTTGAGTGAATGTGTCTTTGGTTGTGATCTGTTTTTCTATGTTTTGTCAACTTTGCTTGATTTTTATCAAGTATATTATGTGATCTATCGATTACACATAGGCTTTGGTTGCTTACAGGTGGTTAAATCTATGTTATCAACATTGGACGTCATTTTTATCAATTGCATGTCATGATTTATCATCTGCATGTTCAGTGTTAGTTGTTTGAAACTATGTAGATTCGTGTGTTCCGTCTTATGTGTTCTATCAACTATGTGTGTACATTTATCAACAGAGTGCATGTAATTTATCAAGAACTTTTTATAAGTATGATGCTCATTTATCAACAGAGTTCTGTCATATATCTGTTTTATCATCTGTGTCTTCATATGTTATCACTTGCTTGTATGTAATTTATCAAGGTTGTAAGTTATTGCTTTTTACCTTTTGTGTATGAATGATTGTTTTGTCATATATGTATTTTATCAACTATGAATTCACAGTTTATCACCTTTGTTCATGTATTTTATCAGTCACTCTTAGTTTTGATTGCTCACTTTTTGTGTATCAATGTGTTTTGTTTTCAGAAAATGGTGAAGATTACTGAGAATAATGATTCAATGCTGCTGAAGGATATGATTCCAGGTAGAAGGTTTTGAATTATTTAAACATCGTTTTTTTATCTTGGTGTTTGTGATGATTATTCAGTTGATTTTTATGATTTTTATGTGTACAGGGAAAGCCAAAAAACTCACTGTCAAGATCAAAGTTCCTCCCAATCCAGCAGGAGAGGTTTCATCAGCGATAGTCACTCGTAGTCAAGCAGCAAAAAACATAGGACAAGGTTCATCAAGTCCTGCCCCTCCTAATGCTGAAGATAATGTAGGACAAGGATCGTCAACACCAACCCCTCCCAATGCTGAAGATAATGTGGGGCAAGGTTCATCGACTCCACCACCTCCTAATGCTGAAGATAATGTAGGAGAGGCTCCATCGATGGAACTTGCTGTCGTCCCTGTGAAGAAGAGGGGGCTGGGAAAGGGTGAAGATGTTGCAATTCCACCGACAAAGAAGAGCAAGAAAGAGCTTGTGGTTTCAAGGGGGGATGGTGTCCGAAGGTTGAAGATCAGGACATCACCAAAATCCCTGGTAAATTTCCTAGAGAGTGTGACAGATGATCAGAGGGTGGGTATCTTTGAGATGGGGTTTTCTAGGCTTTTTCAGCTGCGAGTGAAGGAATTACCCCAAGCCTTGGGGTTTTTTCTTGCGAGTAATTTCCATACTGGTAGTAGGTGTCTGAAACTTGGGCAGGACAAGTTTTTACATGTCAGCGATGTAAATGTCTAGGAGACATTGGGGATCCCCCTCGGGGGGCGTCCAATTGTTGCAAGGCGGACTGAGAATTGTCCAGTTGTTGAGCGGTGGTTTGAGCAGTTCGAGAAGGCGAAGTCGGTGTTCCATGTGACGATGGGAAATGTGATCGATAAAATGAAGAATCAAAGGGGAAGAGATGCAATGTTCAAATGGAATTTTCTGGTCTTATTCTCTACACTGATGGTAGAAGGCATAAGTGGGAGCTATGTGAATCACTCAGTCTTGTATGGAATTGAGGATCCAGATGCTATTGCGGAGTACAACTGGTGTTCATATGTTATTGATGGCCTCCTTGAAAGCCAAAAGAAGTGGGAGAAATCAGTTACCGGAGAGAAGTTCTATGCCGGTCCAATGACTTTTTTTATGGTTAGTCTGTCTTTTTTTTTTCTGATCTCCCTTTCATTTTGTGTTTTTAACATTATAAAACTGATTTTTATCATCTCAGTTAAATGATGTTATCATTATTAAACATGTTTTTATCATCTCTGTTTCTGATCTCCCCTTTCATGGTTGTGTGTTTTATCATCATAGAACTGATTTTTATCATATCAGTTAAATGATGTTATCACTATTAAACCATGTTTTATCATCTCTGTTTCTGACCTCCCTTTTCATGGTTGTGTGTTTTATCATCACAGAACTAATTTTTATCATCTCAGTTAAGTGATGTTATCACTGCCAGAAGTCACATGTTTTGTTTTCTGATCTCACCCTTTTTATCAATGTTAACCCATGTTTTATCATATCTGTTTCATGGTTTTATCACTGGCAGAAGTCACATGTTCTTTTTTTGGTGTTGTGCAGCTTTACTATGTCGATCGTGTAGTTCTGGAGAAAAGAACTGTCGATAGGGCCCAACCATCTGTTATAGGTTGGACAAGTGAGCATTTGAAAAACCGGGAGCTTCTTGAATTGAAGTATGCCTCGTTCGGGGAAGGTTATATCGAGAAAGACCCATACGTGCCGAAGGAAACAGATAATGTCATTCCCGGAGTACAACAAGAGGTATAATCAAAATACTTTGTGTTTGAAATTGATGATTTTTGTGTTAACGCTGACATTTTTTTGTTGCAACTTTTGTAGGAATGCATTGTAAACTTGGCGAATCAAGCATTACAGCTTGCTGAATGCTTTGTGGCTTTCAAGGAAACCATTAGAAATGCCATTTCAAACTTCTCTGATACCGTCACTGTTAGGAGACTGCACGATGCTGTCAACGAGATGTTGGGGGCTCAACCTGAGCATGATATTGAAGAGTCCTCACAGGACCGTTTTTTTAACCATCCAGACGTTATCAAAGCATTTGAAGCAGCGATGAAGGTTGCGACTAAAGTGATCAGTCAGAGTAGTGGTCAACATGTTGCAAGAGAGAGAGAATGTTGAAACTGATTGTGTTGGGGTAGAAAATAACGTGAGTGAGGAGATAGTGGAAGAGGTGGCAGAGTTAGGAAAAGATGTTGATGCGGGGTTAGGAGGGGACAGTGTTAGTGAACAGGGAGGAGCTGTTGATGTAGGGGAACAAGTTGTAGATGATGTTAATGTGAGAGTTGAGGAAGTTGAGAGAGTTGAGGAAGAGGTTAATGGAGTTGAGATAGAAGGTCGTGGCATGCCAACATTCAGCCTAGGGCTTGATGAAGTCAGTCAGATAGGGAGAGAAGCATGTGAAGGTTTGCTCAGTGTAGACAAGGGCAAAGAAAAAGAACAGGAGAGAACGGCCGGAAGTGTTGAGAAAAGGCCAGTTATCAATGAAGGAAGTGCAGTATGTGAAGATGTAGCCAGCAGAAAGAAGGGTAAAGAGAAGAAACATGAGAGATCATCCAGGAGATCATCCGGAAGTACAAAGAAAAGGCCAACAAGGAAGGAAGTTGCAGTGGAAATGTCAGACACAAGAATGACAGATGTGGATTCTCCATTAACTGAAGAAGAGAAAATGTGGATGGAGTGGCTTCTTAACGATAAGCGGGGAGATGACTGGTATTGTGCTAGCCCTTTCTTTTAATTTATTTTTATCAATATTGTGTTGTAGGTTTATCAACTCTGTGTTTTATTTTATTAACCATAACTCATTTTTATGAAATATTGCCTTTTTAATATGTCTGCACATTTTTTATCAATGTTATCTGAACATTTTATCAATGCTTTTATTTAGGTTTATCAACTCCAATTTTAGATTTTGTTGTCCCTATCTTTGACAAATTTATCAACCAATCCCGAACTGATTTATCAACTCATCTAGACATTTTATCAATACTGTCAGTTATATGCAAATGTGTTTTTTTGCAGGGATATGGTGTTTGAAGTAATGGATGGTGATCTAGGGGTGATGAGAAAGGATCTGTGCACTATGAGAGTGGGGTCGGAATTGAAGATGGGTGTCCTTATTGGATGGGCAGCTTATCTTAATTGCATCGAAGATAAGAGAACACCAGACAAACCTTCGAGGTTTTTTTTCACACCATATGCAAGTGTAAGTTGTTTAGTTCATATAAGTTGTTGTCTCTTTAATAAGAGTAATGTTGGAATTTGTATAACATTGTGCATCCCTTTTATTGTCAGGTTGGGTTAACCGATTCAAAGAGTGGAAGTTGGGCTGAACAAATTGAAATCGAGTTGGGTATGTACCCGCATGTGGATATCACTGCCACTGATTTGGTAATAAATCTCCCTCTATTTTTTGGGTTTATCTATGCTTATAGTTTTGTGCATGTGTGTAACGACATTGGTATGGTTCATTTTATCAACTACAGGTGTTTTTCCCAATTCATGCATGCAATTATTATTACTTGGTGTGCATCAATATGAAGAAACCTAGTATTTCTGTAATTGATAATTTGGAGGGGTCGAACTTAACAGAATTAACAATTTGGTAAGTATATATGTAATTTAGTTATTAAATTATGCACCTTTTTAGGTTCTAATATGCGTATGTTTTCTATAATCGGCAGAAGAATAGGATTTCTGCATTTCTGGAAAAGCATGACGCGACACTCTCGGTGAAAATTAAAAATGCAAGTGCAAGGCGTCTGAAGATAGACTGGAGCAGCAACGCCAACAAGATCGACTGTGGTGTGTATTGTATGTTCCACATGGAACGATATATGGGTGAGAGCGACTGTGCTTGGGGGTATCCAATGTTAAAAAACAATGTAAGATCATATTTTTGTATATGTTGTTGGTCTTTTCGTATATTTTGTTGCTACGGATTTATTAGTTTTGGTTTTTTGTTGTGTGCATATAGGCTGATCAAATAGCAAACCTGAGGCATCGTTATCTCATGAAGCTCTGCACATACCCAAGCATGACAGGAACGATAATTAATGAGACAAGGATTAGGAGTTATTGCCAGATGAAGGAACAAACTAAAGACGATGGAGTATCTTCAGGTTCTTTGGAAAGAACCGGGTAGTACTTGGTAGATGTCAAAAACAATGTTGTGTGTTGTGGTTTATATTTTGGTGAAGGTGTAATAACTTTGTGATCACTTTAGTTTTATGGGGGGAAACAGGTTGTATGAAATGTACAGACATGTGTTAAGTGTTTTATGTGGACAAGAATGATCCTGAAAGGTTTAATGCCTTATCAGATCTGACAACTGGGTTTATCAACTCTATGTGTTTGTGTTTATCAACTTCTTTTTCATGCATTATCAGTTCATGTGGATTGAAGTTGATTTTTATCATACATGTGTTCAGATATTATCAACTGCGTGAACAGATTTATCAACTATATAACTTGTTTTATCACCTAGTTCTCAGGTATTATCAGTTCATCTGGATATATTTTATATCTAGAGTTAATTATGAGTTGAAGTTGATTTTTATCATACATGTCTGAAGACATTATCAACTGCTTCAAAAGATTTATCATGTCTAATCCAGTGGGAATTATCAACCGTTCTGCACCACACAGACAGGCAGAAGTAAGAATAATATTCTTTTTATCAACCTTAGAAATAGACTTTACCAATACTAGTTGAAGAATTTATCAATAAAGTTTGAATGTTGCACAGGGTGTGAACCTGATAGAGTCAGTAGTAAGAAACACATCTATTATCAACCTTTTGAACACAGTTTATCAAAAGAACTAAAAGATTTATCACTTCATTCTTTGTTATTCTGGGGACATTTCCTGATGTCATATCCTGGTTCACCACAAACCTTGCAAGTGCGCTTCCTTTTCTTAGCTTCTTCAATGGACTTTTCCATCCCTGATTGTATTCTCTTTCCACAACCTTTTGTCCTTGATTGTTGTGGGAGCTTGACAATAACTTGTGAAGGTTTAGAAGGCCCTGTTAAAGTCTGAAGTTCATGTGTTGTGCTTGATTCAAAATCATCAGCTTCATCATCATTCAGTTGCTTCTTGAAGTCCTTTACTTGTTCTGCAAGTTCATTCAACTTTGCAGCGTTCACAGCTGGATGGAGGACACGAGATTGAAGCATCGAGCATATGTCTGATATAATTTGCTTACACTCACCATAGGCAGATGGTTGTAATTCTTCAGAATCTCTAGAGTTTTCAGCATTCTTGCGTACATTCTTTGTCCATCTTTGTGTGATCAAGCTCTCTGGTATTTGATCAACCATAAATGCTTTCAAAGCCAAGAAAATATGCATACAAGGGATGCCAAATCCTTCAAATCTCATGCAAGAGCATGTGCAATGGTTCCCAGGTAAGCTTTGCACAACAACAAACGTCTTGTCCCCATGTTTGTTTGCAATGTTATATACCTTGTTTCCATCCTCATCAACACACGTTTTGATCCCACACCTGATGGTTTTTCCCACCACACTTTTCTTTATGATGTCGAAGATTGAGCGGCTGTAAATCCTCCAAGCATCCTTCTCAATTTCAGATAATAACAAGAAGTTTGGAGCTAAGGTGCTTGATTGGAAGTCCAGCTGTAATTGTTTCTGTCTCTGACCTTCAACGACTGTATCAAAACGCCACATGAACTCAACCAGAGTAAGACACCTGGAAAACAAGTTATTTTATCAATCAGGACTCCATAAATTGTCAGTTCTTCATGAAACATTTATCACCACAGGAAATTATAGAATCAACAAACAACATGGTCTCAACATAAATATTTATCAATTAAGAATTCATAATTTATCAATAACACATGATTCATTTTATCATCCATAAAGGTACCTGTTAGTGAATTGACCAAATGCACTGTTCTCGCTCTCTGATCTTGATGTAGTCCTAAGGAATAGACCCATTTTCAGTCCTTGGAAGTATGTAGGTATCCACCTATCTCGTATTTCAAACATAGAGGACAACCAAGTGTGATCATGTAGTTTGAATTCTTCCATCAAAGACTTCCAACTCAGCTCAAACTCATTTGTTTCAGTGTAGTTACTCCACACCAATGCCTTAAATTTCTTCTTGAAATTTGTCTCATGGTATACATTATGAGGCACCTGCAAGAAGAATAACATATTTATGACGCTCGACCAAACAAATGTGCATCTCCTAACTTGTAATTTATCACCATATTAATTCAAAATGAAACTTACTTTAGAAGGAAGCTTCTGCATTATGTGCCACATACACAGACGAACCCTACTTTGTGCAAACACTTCTTCAAAAGCTTTTCTCATTGCTGGGTCTTGGTCAGTTATAAAACAGATTGGTTCTTTCATTTTCATAGCTTTGAGGAATGTTTGGAATAACCAAACAAAAGATTCAGCATCCTCTTTGGCTAGTAAAGCTGCCCCAAATATGATTGACTTGTTATGGTTGTCAACCCCAGTGAATGGTGCAAAAACCATTGAGTATCTGCAACAAAAATAAAAAAGTTATCAACTGAGAGTGACGTTTTATCAAGCATCAAACAAGGTTTTATCATTCCCATATTCAGCTTGTCAACTGAAACAATATGGTTTATCATTTCCAGATCAGGGTTGTCAACTGGAACAATATGGTTTATCAAAGTAACAACAAATTTTATCATACACTGAGAAATGATTTTACCTGTTTGATCAATAAGTTGAATCAAATGATACCGTATCACCAAAGAGCTCGTAATCCTTCCTTGACCTTGAATCAGCCCAAAAAAGGTGACTTAGCCGGTCACTAGCATTTACTTTGTACTCAAAGAAGAAGTCGCTAGAATAATCTTCTTTAGTATGGAATTGGTCAATTGTGATCTGCGCATCACTCTCTCCAATGTACACTTTGAGATCCCGCTGGAAGTTCCTGAAGTCAGTTGGACATGCTCCTACTTTGCTAGGACCCCCAACTATTTGGCTGTAAAGATTGAACGCCTTCGTAGCTCCCAAATTCACCTTTGAGCAATCTATAATAAATTGCTTGTGCCTTGCTGATAAATCCCTATTTGACCTCAGATATTGGAAATCACGCTTACACTGTAACGGGTGGTTGTGGTCTTCTCTGAACTCATATACAGTATATCCATTTTCAGTTTCCTTCAAAGACATCCTTGCCATACAACATGTTCGTGTAGACATTCTAGACCTCTTTCTTATCTTGTCATTGCTACATCCTTCGATTTCTGCTACAAATGGTTCTCCTTGTCTTGCACAGTAGATGTACTTAAAAAAGACTGTGTTACTCCTTGGTTTTTTCTTCTCAGCGCCTCGACGTATCCCAAACCCACAATTTAATGCGTACGTTTGGTAGAAAATAATTCCCTCCTCTAAGGAGGAAAAGTTCATATTCTTCCGAGGGTTTAACTCATCACCACATTCAGGGATCCAAACTTTCTGAGTGCTTATAGTTTCTGTAACAGTCTCGTCGTCATCTTCATATTCGAATTCGAACTCTGCATCATCATGATCCATGCTTCCCATCACTGCATCACATGCACATACACAATTATCAACTCACGAACATGTATTTTATCAACATAACACATTAGGCTTATCAACTGTTTCAGTCAACAGAACATGTGCTTGCATAGGTTATCAACTCAGACAAGAATCAGTTCACAAGATTTATCAATCCTCGACCTACATTTATCAAGTAGACGCCCTAGATTTATCATCTTATCAGACCACACAACATGTGCCTGATCAGGTTATCAAGTCAGACAAACACCACATCGCAGTCAATTATCAGCCCTAAATCCCACGGTTATCAACGTAACACCATATACTTATCAATGTTGTCAGACAACACAACACGTGCCTCCATCGATTATCAACTCAGACAAGCACCAGACCAGAGTCATTTATCAACTATTAACCGTACATTTATCAACATCTAAACTACAGATTTATCAACGTTGTCAGACAACACACGCGTGTCTGCATCGATTATCAACTCAGACAAGCACCAGACCAGAGTCATTTATCAACTATTAACCGTACATTTATCAACATCCAAACTACAGATTTATCAACGTTGTCAGACAACACACGCGTGTCTGCATTGATTATCAACTTAGACAAGCACCAGACCAGAGTCATTTATCAACTATTAACCGTACATTTATCAACATAACGCGACTTGAAGCTAGGTTTTATCACTAAGAAACCGTAATTTTCTCAACGATTTCTCTACAGCACGACTGGACATGTTTATCACAGTCACAGACATGTTGATCTGGCGATAAACAAGATGATTTCGCAGAAAAAAGTTGATAAACCGTAGAACAGAGCATGATATCAAATTTTTGAATCACAAGCTTATTTTTGATATTTTGTTTGTCGAATTGATTACATGAAGATCTAATGAAGTGGAAAGGAAATTATCACCAGTTTTTGAGCTTGATCCGTCGACAAAACAGTTGAATTTTGCGATGCACAGTGAAAGAAGAAAAACAGAGCATGATTTTCAGGTTGTAGAGAAGAGAGAATTGTCGCTCGAATGTGTTTGTATGATCATCGAATCATGAAAGCAAAGATTTCTGACCTGTTTTGCAGTTGAATTGGCGAGAGAGAAGCGCGAAACTGTTTGAATCGCGCGACAACAACGACTGCGATGACTGATATTACGAGGAAGAAGCATGTCGAATTGACGGTCTTACCCCTGCGTTGATGAAGAAGCGTGCAAAATAGGAAGGAGCTGAAGGTTTGATCTGGGCTGTTGGTTGCTGTTTATGGACGGATCAGATGAGTTCTCACAGTTCCTACGTTAATTGTGGTTCTCAGCTGATTTCGCCTCTATCATCTTATTATTATTGTTCTTTTTCTTTTCTGTTATTCTCCTAAAGTAATTACTTGCTCTAATATTATTAGTAGACGTTCTCGTGGGTCCTCACGGATGTCATCAACCTTTTACAGACATTAAGAATTAGTGAATTATAATTTGTTTCCCTTGGATAAGTTGGTTATTGCACTAAAACTATAAATACTTTTGATTAACTTCATAGGATGGGGTCGACGTCCGATCCCTCTCGAGCTTAATCTACCTGAATGATCCTTTTGAGCTGGAATGTTATTCTCATCCAAGAATCTAAGTTCGTTACTCTCCCGTTTCTTTTCATCATAAGTTGTGGTCTATCGGATTGTTGGGAGTTCGTTTTCCCACCCTTAATTGATGTTTATGGGGTCTTATCTCGGTATGGAATTCCAATTTTTTTCAACTTGCGAGCTCATATATCTCCCCCAACTCTTTATTGACTTTGGGTTCCTCCTCTCAAATTGGACAATTTGCTCGTTCTTTAACATCTACGCCCCTTGTGCTCTATCAGACAAGAAAGATCTTTGGTCAAAGCTTCATGAAACGATGTTCTCCCTGGTTCACCCCTTTGTATTAGGTGGTGATTTCAACTCCATCCTTGATCCGTCTAAAAGGTCTCCTGGCTGTAACTCTTGCTCTTTCGATGTTGAAGCGTTCAATGACTTTGTATCCAATACCTGTCTCATTGACCTCCTATTGCATGGGAAATCCTTCACATGGTTAGACACAAGTTCTCGAGTTGATCGAGTAGATCACTTTCTTCTATATGAGACTTTCTTTCAGATCTTTTTCTCATTGGTGTCCTATCATACTAAAGAATAGTGACAAGGATTGGGGACCGAGACCGTGCAAAATCATTAACTCCTTGTTGCAGCAATTTGATTTCTTGCCTACGGTTCGAAGGTTTTGGAAATCTTACAACCCCCATGGTAGCCCCCACTTCATTCCAATGCCATGTTTCGGCCCTCAAAATATTGTGACACAAGTTACCATAACGCAACATATACTATTGTTTGAGATCATTATGAAGAAGAGAGATGTATACCCAAAGACCTCTCTGCAGTTTCATTTGATCAATTCAGACCCATCAGTCTACTACCAATCCCGTATAAGATCGTGTCCAAACTTCTCGCCTCTAGATTGAAACCTTTGCTCCCAAGTCTTGTAAGCGATTACCAATCTGCCTCTGTTAAAGTGTATCAACTCACGGATTCTATTC
This sequence comes from Erodium maritimum, assembly GCA_963921825.1. NCBI lineage: Eukaryota > Viridiplantae > Streptophyta > Magnoliopsida > Geraniales > Geraniaceae > Erodium > Erodium maritimum. The sequence continues at coordinate 62,590,652 of OY997592.1, read as the reverse complement.
TCAGTGCCAATGAGATCATCCACCAAGCTAAGAAGAAAGCTGAAGGTCATCATTCTTAAACCTGACTCTGCCAAAGCATTTGACAAAGTCAATTGGTTTTATTTGATTGCTACTCTTTCCAAAATAGGTTTCGGGCATCGTTGGTGTAATTGGATCGAGTCCTATTTTAAGGCACATTCCTCGGTTCTTGTTAATTGTTTGCCCTTAGTAGCATTTGCTTCTTCATGTGGAGTCATACAAGGTTGCTCTTCATCACCCTTCCTCTTTCTTTTGGCAACCGAGAGCTTATACTTGTTACTCCTAGAAGCAGAATCAACAGGCTTGATCAGAGGTTCTACGTTATTAATGGGCTAGCTGAAGATGAACCCTTAATATATGACATTTTGGGTTGTGACATCTTGGCTTTCACCTGGGGGAAAATTCTGATCGCATCTCTACTTGGCAACCAGTGATATGTAAATTTATAAAAGCTCTTGCGTCCTACAACCCCAAGTTGATTTCGCAAGGTGGCAGACTCACTCTCATTCGCTCCACCCTCTCTGTTCTTCCCGTGTTTTACATGTCGCTTCATAGAGCTACCAAGTCTGTCATTCTTAAGCTCGAAAGTATCATCAGGTCCTTATTTGGGCCGTCGTTTTCCAAAATTAATCCTCTGGGGGCTTGGGAGTTAGACATCTCATGAAATTCAACTTAAGCCTTCTCGCTAAATGGATTTGGAGGTTTGGTAATGAACCCAACTCTCTCTGGAAATTACTCTTATGTGACATCAACGTCTGGTCTTTGGAAGCTTGAGATCTCTTTTCTCTTTGGGTTTTAAATCCTTTCCTTATATTTTCTCATGTTTTGGGGCTATTTAGAGATGAAAATAATTTTTTTTGATCATCAATTTTTTTTTTGTATATATAAGTAAGGGAGTCTAGCTACAGACTCACCAACAAAAAAGGTCAACAACAAGTGCTACAACCCAGGTAGCAATGAATGAGTACGCATACCCTAGGTGAAGATGAAAGGGTACGCAGACCCATAAGATGAAAGGGTACTCTGACCCTGAAGATAATGGGTACGCAGACCCTGAAATGAATGGGTACGCAGACCCTGAAGTACACGGGTACGCAGACCCGAAAGTGAAAGGGTACGCCGACCCTGAAGAGAATGGGTACGCAGACCCTGAAATGAATGGGTATGCAGACCCTGAAGTGCACGGGTACGCAGACCCGGAAGTGAATGGGTACGTAGACCCAGAAGTGAATGGGTACGCAGACCCTGAAGTGCACGGATACGCAGACCCGAAAGTGAGGGGGTACGCAGACCCAAGATGAAAAGAACACAATAAAAAGGACGGCTAAAAAAGGAGACTCACAACCACATATAGCCACCAAGAAGCACTAAAAAAAGGTCTAATACCCAGATAAAAACCATAAAGCTCGAGAAGCTAGCCGTCTTCCAAAAGTAAACACCAAAGACCTAACCTGAACTAGTGGAGAAACTGGATCTCATCGGCTTCCCAACTCAACGAGTGAAAGGAAACCAACACGCCGCCGACCAACATCGCGAACCGGCAGAGATATAACAGTGCTAACACTGAAACTCAAAACCCAAAGAAATAGGGGCAACTCGATTTCCAAGGTCTAAAGACCCAGTACAACCCATCATAGGCCAACACCTAAAGGATGACGGGACCCTCAAGCAAGAGAGGGGTACAAAGGAAATCGAAGAGCCTAAATCTAAGGAAGAGCAGAAAACCCACAAGTTATAGATATGGACAAAGGAGAGACAAGAATCATACCATCTGCGACGATGAGTGATGAGGCCAGAAGCACGACGAATCCGAGCTCGGAAACGCCTCCCACGATGAAACTGGACGATATCACCCGAAAGTCACCACGATCTGACTCGGAACACAGCCAAGCAACGTACCCGGACCAGGCCCAGGGCGGCCCAACCCAGACCAGAAGCCTCAGTGAAACACCAGGTCCACGACGATCAACCTCTGGGAGGAAGAAGAAACGCGTCCCACGACCAGACCTGAGAAGAGACATTGGGCCAGAGAAACGAACCAGCAGAAGCACCAGTTCCAGAGTCACAACGATCCACAGCCGGGAGGATGTAGAAGCGCGTCCTACGATCAACTCTGAAAAAGACATCTCTAAGGAAGCATTCCAACCGAACCAAACAGCCTTATAGTAAACAACGGGGACGAGATACCTAGAGAAACATCCAGAAGCTGCCAGGCCCAGATCAGACCCAGACCAGGCGTAGACCTGATCCAGGCCCAGACCTGACCAGACCTGAATCAGGCCCAGACCAAAAATCAGGCCCAGACCTGACCAGACCTGATTCAGGCCTAGGCCAAAAATCAGGCCCAGCTCAGGCCCGATCCAATAGCCTGAGCCCAAGCTGCTCAAAACCTAGACGCACCCTGACCTGGAACGCCGCCGTAAATGAAGGGGAACTGGTCCAGCAACACCGGCAAGGGACAGCGGCACCGGCGAGATCCCGACTGTCACTGAACCACCGAGCACTCCCAAGAACTCCGACCACTCCACCCTTGAAGAACCGAGCCTCCACACAACTCTTGAACAGCACGACGGCGACGCGGACGCGAGGACCGCACATAGCCGACGACCAGGCCGGAAAGAGGAGGCTGAGGTAGAGAGCGGAGGAACCAGCACCGGCCAGAGAGGGGGAGACAACCATCTACCGAGCAGGTGGCAATCAGCGTCAGATGTCGCCGGAGAATGGACCCGGCGTCGGAGACCCGTGCGAGACCAGCAGCTAGGGAGCAGAAAACCAGAAGGAGAGAAGGAGAAGTAGTAAGGGAGGAGAAGAGGAGAAGGGTCCTCGCCGGCAACAGCCGTGGCCGTCACCGGCGAGGACGAAAGGGGCGGCGGGTTAGAGATGTAAAGAATGGGGCACGATTTTCAAGTCAGAGCCTTTTAGGGTTTTACATGGGCTGCACATTCAATGTAATGGTTGACTTGATGAAAATAATTGTCTATCTCTTTGGTCATTCAGGTCTTAAATGGACATTCGGCAATGACCGCCTCATTAGCTTACGGAATGACTATTGATTCTCATTGGAACCTTTGGCCATCCTCTTCCCCATGCTTCTTGCATTATCATGTGACCCCAATGCCAAAGTGGCCGACTGTTGGATCTCAAACCATTGGAATCCCCTATTCAAAAGGTCTCCGGGAAGTAGAGATCAAGGCTTTTGGTCCTCCCTTCAAACCATGTTTAAACATGAAGAAATCTCTTGGGTGTATAATGAACCCCCCTTCAAGGTTAAGGATTTCTACTGTGCAATTTGTCTTGGGTTAGATAGCACGAAAGTTGATTAGGAAGTCCTTATTTGGAAATAGAATATCCCTTTTAAGATCGCTATGTTCGGTTGGTTAGTGTTCTCGAAGCCATTCCTTCAAAATCCTTATTAGAAGACTGAGGCATTGCTATCTCCTCGACGGATTCAAAATGCCAATTCTGCCTCTATGTTTTCGAAGCCCTATCCCAGATCTTCAAGTATTTGGTCCCTTAACTACTTTTGCTAGACCATTCACGCCCATCTTCCGAACAAATCCAAAAATATTATTGTTCAGTGGTCTGGCCTACAAGCCCTAAAGTGATTCAGAATTCATTGGCTTCTTCTGGTTTTCCTTGGATTATGGTATTTGTGGCTCTTTTGAAATTCTATCTTCTTTACCATAACTCTAGAACCGTTGGCCTTCTTTTTTGCCAAAGTTCAACACACGAGCTTGTCTCTTTTGATGGTTGGAAATTTCAATCTCAAGCACTAGAACTTCTTGTTTTGGGCCAACGACCCTTACTCTCTCCCGTAATCTCCGTCTTTTGTAACACTTCATCAGGCCTTCTCCAAGGCTCCTTCATTGCCAATAAAATCATATTTTTCATTGATAAATAAGACTTCATAGAGGCATAGGCCTACTGGTCATTACAGTCGAGATTATAGTCCGGAACCTTCATTCATCATAGGTGTTCCGACGTCCTAGATTACACAACAAACTTCTATTACAAAGGATAAAAGCTACACGACATTAGTATACTCTCTCAAATAGATAAGACTAAGGATCTAAAAACCCGACCGGGTGGTTGCCTTGGCTTGTTGGAAGAAGAGTCCCAAAGCGAACGAGGGAGGCCGAACGTACCCGCCAATTTCCAGGCCTAATGGTTTCCACCCTCCATTGAGCCCTATTCGCCAAAGGTCAGGGTCCTCATCGGTACTGTAGGGAAGACATCGATGGATGAAAAATCGATACACTTTTCCCGGTATTGATGATGACCACAGATGGATCTGATACAACACAACAACCCCGTGACGATTTTTTAGAGTAGATCGAGAGTACTTCAAAGCCAAACAGAGAGGGGAGAGCATAAACGTCCGGTCGAGAAACCTAGATGCTAGAGCCAAGAGCCCGGGAGAGTCGTGCGAGGATGCTTAAACTCTAGAGATTCCATAGATATGGTAGAAATATCCTACCCATATGGAAGCGGCCACAAAACTGGCCCACGCGGAGGCAGGCACAATCACGGCCCATATGGAGGCAGCCACAAACTTGGACCACATGCATGCGGCAACAAAAATCCTTAGATGATACGAAAACGACGACAGAATGTGACGACCACGTCAAAAGGGTAGAACGATATCCGTTATATGGAGCATCGAGGTCTCGGATCTAGTCGGTACCCTCCAACCAGCGATCCGCCACTAACAAGGTTGGGTCTGAGACGACGGGAGAAAGGGACCACCGGTGGAGAGAGCGCAGAGAAGGTGAGAGGGGTTAAGGCGAGTCCAACGACTAGAGAGGGACATAGTTCGACGATGTTAGGCGGTAGAGCATGACAAAGGAGGTTTTAAAAGGAGGTGAGATAACCGGGAGGATGAGTCCCACCCAGTGCAGTCGCTGGTGACGGTGGCTGCACAAGCTTTACCCGTTTAGGGTTTTCTTCGCGAAAGAGCACAAAGAGCATGGGATATTTCGTCCAAAATATGTTCATTTAGTTATATACATACCATTAGCTTTTATCTATTGTATACTCTATAAACAAATAAATTACACGCTATAAGTTTAAGTATGTGATGAGATGTTGTCAAAACTCATATATATAAAAAGTATAAGAGAATAGTCGACCTTGTATTCCCCTTCTCCAATCTCCGAGACCATATCGTCCATACTCCTCATGGTGAGAGCCAAGTTCATATAGCTAGGCTAGGGATAGGTGTTGGGCGCCGCTTCCCTGATGCACGTGAACTACGAGCCTTTCCTTCTCCTTTTCACCGTTGTGTTTTATGCTGCGATTATCAGATGGATTTGGGATCCGGGGGTGGAACGATAAGATGGCATACTGTTCTACGATACCCCAAATCGGGTTATCCCAGCGATTCAAGACGACATGCCGTTTGATCCTTCCTGTGAAAAGCATCCCAAGCTGATCTGGTTGACATGATCTATCATGAGGCGTTCGAAAAGTGACCTATGCATCTTTTTAGGCAACTTTGATCATATTTCAGCTATTTGTACGCTCTAGGTTGTCTAAGATGGAAATTAGGCCTTTTTATGGGACAAAGAGCTCCGAAATCCCTATAGGGGTCTCGGATTTATTCTGGCACCCAAAGCCTTTGACCCTATTTTATAATCATTAATCGGTATTATTAATAAAATACATATATCTTTACACTTCAAAAAAGAAGTATATGATAGGATGTCAACATTGTCCTACAAATATTAAAGGTTGTGAGTGTTAAATTGATTGATTTTTTAGTGTTAAATAAATTATGGTATCCTAATGTTCTGTCCACGAGCGTTTTGGTACCCTTATGATTTTTTTATAACCTTTTGGTACCCTAATGTTCGGTCCATAGACGTTTTGAGCATTTTGGGTTAAAAAAGAAACTAACAGAGTAATGTTAAATGACTATTTTACCTTTATGTTGATGTAGTTGTTTTACTTTAGTGTAAAATGACCATTATATCCCTTAGATTTAATTTCATTAATTATTTAATTAATTATTAAAATAATAATAAATTATTATTCAATAATAATTGATTTCTTTTTTTTTCTTCATAAATTCTTATTGAAATTTTTATTAATTATTCATTTATAAGTTGGAAATTTAATATTATTCTATTTTGGATTTTTAGTTATTTCTTTTCTAAAATATTAAAAAGATTTTTTTAATAAAAAAATAAATTTATTTTATTTTTTGAATTCTTTTTTTGAGCAAAATGAGGTAATATTATAGATTAAAAGTGTTTACAGACAAGCAAACACTGGAACAATGGAATTGCAACAATGAAATTGAAATGACATGAACATAAGAGTAAAAGTGTTGTAGGGGATTTAGTTGTTGTCTGGAGGAGAATACTACGGCAGCGTCTGACGACACTGATAGTAGTCTGATACAACGAATCCAAACGAGGATGCAAGGGCCGAGGAGACCCATTATCGAGATTTGTTGTGGTGGACTGGGTACTTCCCCAGGATGTCAACGTGCGTCGTCCTCCCTTGAATGATAATGGTAGGGCTCCTAAACGCGGGATTGAAGACCTCCGAGGTGGTAGGGAAGTACCATATCGGCTTTTGGTGGAACTGGTACCACCTTACATCTAGAGGGGCGATACAGCCGACCGACCCCCTCTGGACCTCTTCGGACACATTCCGCGAGGAGAGGGTGCTTGGAGCCCCCCGCCGCTATAAGTGATGCACCTGATCCAAATGCTTGACCCGGTCTGGAACCCTACCCCAAAACCTGACTCGTCCAGTGTCCTAGACCCGCCACCTAATGAAAGGCACTCGTGCCCCGACATGTTCCAAGCCCAAGTCCATCCAACTGCTCTCCCCTGGCCCATGCTCTTCTAACATCTCCCATGATCCCATGGGCAGGCCCATCATTCCTAGGATGAAATGAGAAGCCCAACATACCCAAATTACCTCGGCCCATAACTGAAACCCTAGAAGTCACCTTCCCTGGCCACCTCTTCTAATTCGTCTTCTCCTCAGGCTCCGGCGTTCCACTATCCTCGACTGGTACCTTTTGGCGCAGCTCCGACGCTTCAACGGAAGCACCCCACTGTCCACGTTGGCGCTCAATTCCATCTCTCTGTCAGCCCGGTAGGACAGACCCACCGATCATGTAACCCTAGCCTCATCCTTCGCCTCCAACACCAACGGTGGAGAGCCCAATTTCGGTGGCAGTTCCACCATCTTCCCCACATGGCCCTGGCACTGTCGCGGCCCCAACGTCGAAATTCGCCGCACCATACCACGCCTAAACTCCATCCCTTTCCCCTGCGATATCCCTCCTGAACCTCCCGACCGTCTAAGAACGTACCCCCTCCTCTCTTTGAGCAGAGGAAATAAACCTGCCCCCCACCGGCGATGCCCTCGGCGAAGTGGATCGGGACATAAATCGCTCAGGAGAAGGAGGATACGCCGGCCGACCAGATCCTGTGGATCCGCCGCTGATCTCCTCCTTTCTACCGCGTTGGTGGTGGTCGGAATTAGCCAAAAAGCTCATCGGCGCCGCTCACCAGACCAAATCGCAAAACCCTGAATTCTTTTTTTATAGAACTTTTATTTTGACATTTTTTTTCGAATTTCCTATTTGTTATATTCTGAAATAAGTAATAATTGATTTGGAATTTTCTGAATAATCATTTTTTCGATTGCTTCTGTAATTTATGAAGACAAACCTCGTCTTATCCGACAACGAGTTCATGTTTTTCGAATTTGATATGATTTTGTGCCAAAACAACATATTTGGTTCTAATCCTTTTTGAATTCGATCAGATTTGGTGCCAGAACCATGATCTGATGCCAAAATAATTCCCAAACCTATAAACACAAAATCAGTTAAAATAAATAAATCTACAATCCTATAGTCTCAAACCATTAACCTAACAAACCCAGAAAACTCAAATCCCTAACAAACTCGCATCGTGTTCCTCATATCGATCGCCCTAATTTGGACCTCCTCTGAACTCGAGCTCTCGGATAAAAAATGCTCGCTGGAAAAGAACGCTCGCTTGAGGACAAAGAACAAGCGATGACGCCCTGGTTCCACTGCCGTCGCCGCCTAAAGCTCGCATCGTGGTCTACTCGCTGCCGTGGTCTCGAAGAAATCTGTCTGAAGCCAAATCCCAGATTTGAAGTCAAATCTCTGTACCCCAGTGTCACCAACAACTAAAGAAAATCTATGTCCCTATCCCCTAGTGCTCTCTCTCGCGAGTTCATCCCAACTCACACGATGCATATTTGGAGAAGAGGAACAAATCTAGACCTTACCGTCATGCCTAGCTCGCCGCGGATATGCGAACAACGCCAGTTAATATCTGTCCGAGAACATGGAGGTTCTTCTCCGACGAGCAGAGTATTGAGGGTTAACGGCGGTAGAGCTTTGAGGCTGGGTTGAATTTCAGATATAGGTTTATATGAGTTTGTTTCGTTGATATAGAGTATGGTTAGATGATTAAGTTAGTGATTAGGTTAGATTAATATTTAATTAATTTTAGTTTTAGTTAAGATTGGTTTAACTTTTAACATTTTTATTATTTTATAATTATTTTTTAAAATTTATTTTTTATTATTTAATTAGTTTTTATAAGGTAGTATGGTAATTTCCCATTAAAAATTCTTAAGGTTGAAATAGGTAAGGGCAAATTTGTCATTTCACACTCTACTTAACTACACATAAGGTCATGTGGCTAACTTAGAGGAATATTCTGTTAGTTTTCTAACGGAATATGCCAATTCCGTCCGTGGACCGAACATTTTTTTTTATAAGTTAAGAATTTATTAAGCAAGTGTTCTACTAATCAGTAGAATAATGCGAGAAAAATCAACAAAAGGGAAATTTTTTCTCCAACCAAAACAACTATACAAAGCTAAACAGAAAACAGAGAAACCAAGCAACAAAGCACAAAAAAGCAACGCCCTACAAGCCTATTTCCTACCTGGATCTAAGCAATTAAAGCGATTAGAAACTGAGACAGGGGTTAAAGCTTTTCTTAACGGTTCAGGGTAAACCTCGTCCTTACTACTCTCGACGTCCTCCAACATACGATGCAGATTGATATGATTGAGCATCAAGGAGCCAAGGTCAACTACCTTTTTCCCAACTTTCGTGGAATAATTCCACTCGCCTGAGCTATTCTTTTTAGCGATATTGACCGTGAAGCTCCCCGCATTTCTTTTATCAGCAGAAGTCTTGGCCCTTGTCTGATAAAAAACTACGGGAGGAACAAGAGCAATTTTCTTTTACTGACCCTTTTTTGGACGACCACGCCTCTTTGGTTCACCCCTCGGAGTTACGGGTTTAGACAAAGCATTCTTCCAAGGGCTGCCTTGAACCCCGACAATCGGACTTGAAACATCCCGAGAGTCCAAAGTCGGATTAAAAGGGCTGAGCCCATGAACTTGGGTTGCCAAAACAGGTTCAAATTCCAGCAATTGGGCCTCCTCACCATGCTGATGGTCCTCAAGGTCGGCCCTACTGGTCTCACAAAGCCCAAATACATCCGCGTCCTACACATCATCCTCGCGCATCTGAGGTTCTGAAGATTCGCTATCCAAATCCGTTGATTGAGAATCCTCCACCAAATCCGCTGATGACAAATTTTGGGGGATAACTTTCCCAATCTGCACAGAATCCAGCGCCAAATCGCTACCGTGCTCTGTTCCGGCGATCGTAACCGGCTTGAGGCATTTCAGAGTAACGAGTAGGACATGGCCGTTTAGCTTGAGTCCGTTGAAGGTTTGCACAACCTGAGCAGCAGCCTCCGCCGTGGAAAACGATATGAAGCCAAAAAAAATCCCTTTCTGTTTGCACGGGTCAAAACAGAGCATGAAAGACTTTCTCCGAACGATCCGAAGCTGTTGCGAATCCAGTCCTCAATCGTAGCGTACGACAAATTGCAGATGAAAACCTCGGTCGAGCTCAACTGACCTAGGCGCGAGTCATCCTAGGATGCTGAGTCATTTTCTCCCGAAGAACGAGTCTTAGTCTCACCAGGAACTCCATGCCCTTCATCTTCCACACCAACCGGCGACACTCTCACAGATTTCCGACGCTTTAAAGGCTGCTTTGAATGCGTATCAGAAACTGATCGCTTCAGCTTTGCAGATGCACCAGAATTCTTCGGCTTGCCGGACGCAAGTTTGCTCTTGACCGGACGTGAACCACCCTTTCTCTTCTCGATTGATACAGACATCTCAATATCGACATAGTCTCGATAAAGAGAAACCAACCCCGAACAGAACGAGAGAAAAGAGAGAAGAGCCATTTTCACAAAGTCCCCTCCTCTGGCGTATCACAACACCGACCAACAACAATGACTGCAGCAGAAACTCGTCCCCTCCTCTGGTGTATCACAACACCGGCCAACAACAAAGGCTGCAGTAGAAACCCGCCGATCTGACCCCCTCTTCCAGCCGAGGAATAAAGCTCGAAAGAGCACTGACAACGGATCCGGCGATCTGCAACTCAACTCCGGCTACTGCAACTCGTTTCCCACAACCCCGAATATCGGATCGTGCTGAAACGACGCTCACCGGAATGAAGATGCACAGAGGGACGACAGCCGATACTCTGCTCCGGCGAAACACAAACCAGATCCCCGATTCGGACAAGAGCAAGGTTCACGAGAAGCGTTTACCTCACGAAGCTTGTCGATGGTGGAATTTCCGAGATCGATCGCTTCAATCCCGATCCATGTCCAGGAAGCTTCACCGAGGACGAAATGTACCTGCTACAAGACCACCTCCTTCCAGAAACGGCCACCGTGAGCGCCACTCTCACACCGCCTGAGGGGGCGACAGCGACTACAGGTTTCAAACAAGAAACCTAAGTCGTGCGCGTCCCCAAGTCAATAGAATTGTAATTCAACTCATGTACGTCCGTGGACCGAACATAAGGGTATCCTAATATATTTAACCTATTTTTATATATATAATTCAACTTGAAAAGTACCCCTAAAATTTGAATATGAAACTAATTGATTTTTTTAAAATTGATGAATGATTCACAATTTTTTAACCATAATATGAAGACTTTTTGGTACTAAGAATCAGAATACGAAAAAAGATAATATGACCTAGAGCTAGAATGGAAAACAACTTAATAAACGGTCGATATTCTGTTGTAACCTATGGGTATGTAAAACTCGAACCTATAAGAAGGTACCCGGTTATACCAGGGATGAACGAAAGAAAGCAAGATCCTAAAGTAGGGGCGGTGTTAGAGACTTCATCACATATCCTGACTTGGCCTGACATTCATGGTTTAAAAGTGGGGGAGGTTGCGGGATACATAGAATGTCAAGGATAACTCCATGAGATGGGGGGACTAGGGCCTCGGGTATACACTGAGCATAGCAGACCGAAATGTGCATCCCTTTACACACTATGCTGCACATCGGGCTACTCGTTTTCCTTAGCGAGATTGCTTTGCAGGCCTCGCCTCTTTCTGTTCTGGGGTGGCTTGCATCTTTACTGGTGTGGGGTCATCCAAGCTTCTCTTTTCCACGGCTGGCATCGAGGCTAAGACCCTCACGTAATTGAGGCTAAATTTGGGGGTCCCCCTCCCTGTTTGATGGGTGGTTAGGGCCTTAGCAGGGATGGTGGGGACATGCATTGTCCCTGTGCTATGGAGGAAATTTTCCTGCTTATTGGCAAGCTGGGTCGACCTTTCTATCATTAGCCGACCCCCACCCATTGGAGAAACCAAGGGTGGATTGAGAATGCGTGGTCCTCGCAGTCTAAACCATATGGGTGCCAGTTCCATAGGCGGGAGGTCCTGGATCAGCAGTGGAGCTGGTAGGGCTGAGGGAGAAATAATTGGTGGTATCTTCGGCCAAAGTGTAGTGAGGGTTGGTGGGATGTGGGTAGTTTATATTCCCCAGCCCTGTCGAGGTTGATGCATGGGCTGGATGGGTTACGACCAATCTCTGTGTACACTTGCCTTAATGTGGAAAGTTGTAAGAGCCTTGAGGGAGAGATCAAACCTAGAAGGCCCATTACTTTTCGCCGACATTCAGTCTCCAAATTAGCAATGCAACCGCATTCAAAATAGAATCTTGGGAGACGCGCATATTGGAGCCTAATCCATAATGATGTCTGATTTGGCATGGTGACTCGGACCTTAATCCGAAGGGGTGTAACCAAGTGCTTCCAAAAACATACCCGAAGAATGTCTCCAACTCTCAGGCCTAAAGAGTCCGTCCGGACGTCCAGACAACCACGGAGCGATTCCCCAATCTGCCAACCAGTTTTCTATGTGATGTTGTCCCATGGGAGGTCCGATATCCACACCCACATTTGAATACGGGAAAATAGAAGTATGGCCGGATTTATTCCCGGTTTGAGGTCCTCGAGGATGAGTGGGATGTTCTTGTAAGACCAAGGTTCCTGCCGCCGTATACGGTCCTTCTCCCTTTGGGATGTGAAGTAAAAACACGAGATCCCTTAGTCCAAGTCCTGAATAACCAGCCCTGGGTAGTGCAAATTTTTTTTTAATGATTTCCTCCACCATCTTTTGATCATGGTGGTGTATGGTAAATAGTCTGCTTGTTAAGGAAAATTATGTGTTGAGGTGGATAGCTTCGGCCTTAGAATGTTCCAGGATGGTCAAGTATGGTTCCCTATGTGTGATTGGTACTTTCCGCTTCAACAGCATAGGGGGCATCCCGAGCCGTTTCCATAGCCTGGTTCCCCGTGGCGATCTGAGTAGGTCAACATGTGATCTTCTCGGCCTCCAACGATACCCCTGATAGAAAATCCATCGGATGCGGGAGTAGAGAAGTGTCTAAATGTGTCATGACACTCGTAAGAGAGAGCCCCAGGGAGGAGAGCTTATGCCGCTGATCCTAGACAGGTGATAGTCGTGGGGATCATGAATAACAGAACCAGGGGCAGCAACAACATGTTTGATCGGTTCATGATCCCGAGAGGTCCCCGAGACGGGTATGGATAACGGTCGAAGGGGTATCGGTATCGAACGTTTGTTTTTCTTTTGGTACCGGAGGGGTTTGATCTGTTCTTGTCTTGGTGTCGGCGACATATAGTCATGCACGCCGACCGCTATGGGAGCACAATGACTGATACGGTATGGCACGGAGAGGCGTAGCATGGTGAGTTGTCGGCTTGGCTTTCATCGGATAGGTGTGTTGAACGTCGTCCGGTAATGATCAACCAGGAGGGGCGACAATGGTGCGATGAGTATGCTCGGAGATCCAAACTACGAAGAAAACGCGAGCACAGGAAACTTTGAAGGTGCATAAAGCTTTTGACGAAAAAATAAGTATGGGTTCCACACCAAATTAAACATTATCATTTATTTTTGGGCAATTTTCACCTCGATACCCTAACTATTGTGTTTTCGTCACCTCAATACCCTAACTTTCATTTGTGGCATCTCAATACCCTAGAATACCATTTTGTGTCACTTTAGTACCTGTCGTTAGTTTCAGTCTATTTTCCATCCATTTTTCCGTCCAAACATTTAAAAGGTCCAAAATACCCTTCACTAACATTCAAATTTTCAAAAGCAAGCCATTGGTTTACAAAATTTCTTTAAAAAATCAGTTTTTAATGTCACAAAAATACATTTTAGGGTACTGAGGTGCCACAAAAAATGCATTCCAGGGTATGAAAGTGAAAAAAAATACATTCTAGGGTAGTGAGGTGCCACAAAAAAAGTTAGGGTATGAAAGTGAAAAAAAAATACATTCTAGGGTATTAAGGTGTCACTCAAAATAGTTAGGGTATTGAGGTGAAAATTACCCTTTATTTTTCCTTGAAATATGATATTGCAAATGATTTAAAACTAATAATTGAATGAAATATGATAATTGATAGGCACTTCATGATTTCATCAAATAATTGAGAATGGCCTTTTCGATTAAATAGTCGCCCATTAAAACACAAAAAGATAAGTTGATACTCGATATACGATTCTATCTCATCTTTGTTTTAGAAGCAAAAAACAAGTGAGCCATGAGTGGGCATCAATGTCTATACATACAGTGATACAAAGACACGAAAGGGAAGAGATGAGATGTGATTTATTTATGTGGCATGGAACGCTTAAAGAGAGAAAGTTGACAACATAGGTCAAGGCAATAAGAGAACATTTTAATTGCTTATAAATCTTTGGAATTTGGCTTTCATATATATATATATATGTGTGGTAGTTATGCTCTTCGGAGCCATGTGATCTTAATAGATTTAGGGTACCACTTTGATATAGGATCAAATTTGGGACCTATGGGATGTATAATTGTGGACGCGTAATGATCGCATCATATATCTGAATTGATGACTCGCTGTTTCCCCCACAGCCGGATTGAGACATTTTCTTTTTTGTGAAAGCATGCATGATTTTATTAATAGTAAAATTGCCCGAAAACTATAGGAAACAGGAACTAAATATACCATAGAAAGTCCCGAAAAACATAACAAAGAACCTAAAAATTCTTTCTCGTCTCCTTGAGATACTAACTCTAGTCCTACCCTTTAGTCGCTATGGAGTTTTTTTTTCTGTCACCGCTGTTCCTGTGTCGTGTACAGCCGCTATCGGAATTACAGTCCCCGTGTTCCTCTGTCTTATCGGGTCGCACACCTCGCAGACCACGCCTGGTGCGGGGATGTATATCTATGGGACTGGATCCCCATCCCTATCCATTCGTCTTCCCTCTCCCTCGTCGTCCCTCCTACAGTCTCGTCGGCTTCTAGCCTGATCGCATCGGAACCTCGATTCTCGTCTCTGCCAATGTTGGCTGGGTTTTCGGGTCCGCGAGCCTTGTCCCCTTCTTTTCCGCTTGGAGTCCTACGTCGGGATGAACTGGTGCAGGGGACTGGGGTCCCTTCCGACCCACGCCACGAAGCGGCACGTCCTCGGCTGAACCATAACCCATCTCCCTGGGCTCACCACGACCTTTCTCTGGTGGCTGGGTTGGATGGGCCACGGCTTGGAGTTGTGCCTCCGAAGTCTGCACCCCCTTGCTTCATGGAGGCGGGAATGCTCAGGGACGTGACGGAAACTTTCTCCTCGGCCACGATGGTAAAAACCTGACTCCAGCGCCTGGTCCATGATCGCTACGGGGTGAGACGCAGCACGGTGGAAGTCTCCTCCATGTTCGTTTGGTGTGGATGGGCACGAAGGTGAAGTAGGGTTTGGATACCATACAACGGGGTCGACCCCGGTTCTGCTTATGGTGCTGGTGGCCCTCTCTCTGGCCTCGAGGATGGAGGCGCCGGACCACATGGGGACCACGACCTAGAGGAGAGCCCAGACATCGGCTTCGACACGGTATCCTCATAACCACCTTCCGGCGTATCAGAGGGGTCTGCTGCGATACAATGCGGCGAGAGGGCCTCGCCCACGCGTCAAACGGCCGGTGGTCCACCAAACTTTCCCTGCGGGGGTGGCGCAATCCTATGGGGATTTTGGTGGCGATGGTGGTGCGGTGGGTTGGGAATTGGAGCTTGTGGCCCCAACCCTGGTGACAATGGATCTGATACCTAAGGCTCGGTTACCTCAAGGAAGGGGGACCGGGGTAACAATTGACTCGATACCTAACCCGGGTCCTCGAGCCCCCACCTGGGATGCCAGCCAGGTGCCCGCGATAGGCCCCATGGGTGGTCCTATACAAAAGCCCCGACTATTGTACACGGGAACATCCGACGAGGGGCTGGTGGAGATCAGCTCTCTGCTGATTGATTGCTGCCCAGCTACCACGGGAATGTGGTAGGTTTGGGGGTGGAGGACGCACTCACCCAGGAGCGAGAGCTGTGGAAGCTACGACACCTTTAGATCGTATGGGCGCAGCTGCAGAAGTACTGGGAAGGATGGCGTCAGCATCTGGCTGGGACGTCAAGTCACAGGCGGGGGTGATGCCTCACTGGGAGGAATGATATACCACCTGAGCATCGGGGACTGGCTATGGGAGGGGTCCCTAGATGATTCTTTGCCTCCCACCACCGCCATTACTGTAGAGGTCCCTCAGGATCTCCAGTATCCCGTTCCCCCACTCCGCCTTCTACCTTTGCCCAAGGGCGTCAAAATACCGTTTGTGACAGTTCTCTTACTAAAAGGTTCAGTGAACCGTTGTTCGTTCACACTGACGTTTCATGGTCGAGGAGCATGTTCCTCGAGGCATTTCGATGTAATCGTTCTTAAAAAGTTATAATATTGCAATTTTCGTTCAAAAAAAAAGAACGTAAAAATTGGAACGAAATCTCTTAGTGGGTAAAGTATCAATGGAAAACAAAGAATCTTTTGCTTGACAAATAGTGTCGGAAGAGTGACGATCACTCGAAAGTATCAACGAAAGTCGAATAGGGGGCTTGGTTTGTCTGTCCTTGATGAGCTGACTTGACACAAATGAACTTTCTCTTATACTGGTTATAAAATTGTGGTGTCCTCCATTGGATAGATGTGAAGGCTATGTGTATGTAGAGTATGTTGTTAATTTCCCGACTTGACAGGAGACGAATGATACTTGGTGGTGTCAGCACCACTTTAAGTGAGGTAGTCGGTGAGCAGTGTTCTAAAAATCCCGACCAGACCCCACCTAGGCACCCTTTTCTTGTTGATCGTCCCGATTAATTTGATTAATCCCCGTTTAGTTCCCGATTAATCCCCAAAAGGACCTAGCCGCTCAACTAGCGCCTATGGATTTTTAGAACCTTGATAGGGAGTTTCAACCCAACCACCCACCCTAGTGGTCATCATCCAAATAAGCGAGGATGTTTCCCGCCCCTCGCTTGTCGTACCATTACCATAAAAAATGGATTATGTTGATAACAATATCCTGGTGATGAGTGAGGATGATTATGGTTCAAATCCCTCTTTAACAGGCATTAATACACAATCATCAAGAAATATAGTAGACGGTTAAGTATCGGTCGATCCCACAGGGAGTAGAAATATAATTAGTATTCTTGCTAAAAACAGGGGACGTAGGCTGTCACTTCCACATCCCCAAAAGAGAAAATAAAGGGAAAAGGTGAAAGTTTATTTTAAATCTAGAGATGAAGAAACTTGAAGTTCAACTAATACATGACATGGTTAACGATAGGTGAAGTCAATCAATGCTTTTCTTATGGCCTTAGAACACTTAAGTTCCTACGCATGTCACTTTGTCAATAGTCATTCTTTCTCTCTGTTTTTTGCACTACTCTGGTGGCATTGTATGGCTATTATTGTGCTGAAGTAGATAGATCATCGCCATCAACAAAACAGAGAAAGAACAAGCATGATCGAGGGAGCTCTAAACCCAAGGCTAAGACGCCATTGACGACCTCCGCTGCTGGCAAAGAGTCTCGTCGGTCTCGGCGACGACGAAAACAAAATATCTAAAAGGAGAAGTCTTGTTCACCCTTACCGGCTGATGTAGAGGTTGTTTCAAATGGATTGGAAGCTCCAACGATGACCTCTGCTGTCGGCCAAGTATCTCGTCGGTCCCGTCGATGATCTCGGCGAAACAAAAGCAGATTCTGGCTGAAGTTTTAAAGGGAATGGAGGATGTTGTTGTGTCTGGAATGAGAAGTTGTGATGTAGATGGTTCCCTCATCGTCACTCGTCGGTCGAAGCCCAAGGATTTCCAATTACAGGAAGACGAGGTGTTTGTCTTCAACTTACCGTACGGAACCACAATGGAGTGGGTTCGTAATGTCTTTGGTGTTCTTAGTGTCATTTCTTCCGCCTCTGTTTTGTCCTGGCCTAATCGCAACCATAATTTTTATGGTTTTGTGCGTTATGGTTCTCCGAGCAAGGCGTCCCAAGCCGTTGCTTGCCTCAATGGTTTTAAGATCAATGGGTTCTCTTTGTTTGTCGCTGACATTATGAGATTTAACTCTTAAAATGGCACAGGGTCGTCAAGTAGTATTCGGGGTTAAGTCCGAGATATCGTACCCACGGGAGCAATTAAGCAAGCACTTTAGTTAATTAATTCGTTGGTCAAGCTATTCCTATATAGATGATTGGTTTTGTCTTAGAAAATAATAAGTTCATGTAAGTAATGACATTATATGAATGATCCGAAAACAAAGCACAATATCACAGCGGGATTGGAAATTAGAGATACAAAACGATCTAGGACATTAACGGGGTTCGAATGTGATGAACAACTTAACAGGGTTCGGTACACGTTCGCAACTAATACTATTCTAAGGGAAACGAGAATTCTCTCAATGTAGTCCTAACAATCTCTCTCGATTGTATTAGGACCCTAATATACTCAGTCTACTAATTGTCTCTAATCTAGGTGTAGAGCGGTATATAGCATTATAATCTATGAATTCCTCTAACTTTCATGTTTTACTCCTATAGTTATTGCACTCGTGTCAGTGTAACCATATTCTGGCTTAGATTAAAACCCGAGATATCAAATTCCTTTTTCCTCTTCTTAACCTCATTTCTCAATTGTTGGTTAACAAGATTAAATCATACATATACGTGATCAGGGTAATGAAGCATTACAGACGGAATTAAATAAGCACTTTCCTAGATACTAGTTTGACGAATGTACACACGAATATGTTAACTCAATTCATCACATTGTCTTAGCAGTTATTGTATTAGTAGTTATTTGTATCAGTTATAGTTTCAGTTAGATTAAATTATTATCAATAGTTGTACCTATTCACAATCTATAAATATCATACTCTCTGCCATATGAAGGCAAGGGATTACATTGAATGACATGGTCTCAGAGCCCAAAATCTGAGGACCTGTAATTCATTCATTTTTTTTCTCATCATGGTTTAATCCAAACCATCAACCACCTTCACCTTTTCCCATTTTCTTTTCTACGGGCAACAACACCACCCATCCTAGTATATTTCTTTATACTTTACTTTTTTTTGTACTTTAAATCCTTGTTCCAACAAGATGATGGATGTGTCACCACATGCCAACCCAAATCATCATTCTTCCACCGTTAAGAGGAGAAATGTACGCATCTCCTCCCTCCCATCTCATATTATCAATTGATCGTTACTTGGATGCGACAAGCAAGAGGATTGCATCAAGAATCTCCTCCAATGTTTCGCAGTATTCACATCAAGAATTTTCGAGAATTTTATATTCGTTTACTTTCTCAAAATTTGAGAGACGCCGAGTTAGATACCGGCAATTGCATTCCTTGCCTATGAGGCATGGACTTGGCGAAGGACTTCCGCCACTAGACCGCTTCACTCGACAAGTACCGGCTACATCGATGGACATTCAACAACGTAATGATGATGCCATTTCCGATCCAGTCAGAGCATCCGCTTTTCTCCCGCTTCGACTGCGGGGGAGTGTTAGCAGTTATTGTATTAGTAGTTATTTGTATCAGTTATAGTTTCAGTTAGATTAAGTTATTATCAATAGTTGTACCTATTCACAATCTATAAATATCATACTCTCTGCCATATGAAGGCAAGGGATTACATTGAATGACACATTGTTCACCTATCCCTAGATCAATATAGGTTTAGTTCATAGCGCAAGAATAAGAACAAAAGGAGACGAATAAAACACTGAAATTCATATCAAACAATAAGAGTAATACAAATATCAAGTTTTGAATCCAATCTACACAAAACCTTTGATGTTCTAATCTCTTGCTTTCGATCTTCTCTCCAAATTTTCCGAGCTCCAAAGTGTGTTTTTCTCCCTAATTTCGTGATTCCCTTAATTCTGACCTAAAATTATATTTATACTTCATTAAAACCTTGGGATAAGTTGGGAAATTCGCCAAAAATAATGAAATATGCGCGCGCACGTTTGTCACACTCTGTGTGGTCAACGTGCACTTTGGACAAAGGCGAGTCCTTTATCAAAGTTTTAGATCTTTCAATTCCCTTCGATTTGTTAGTAAACAGGAGAAAATCGGAGTTCGGATGCGAAAGCTATTCCCTTCACAAGATCAGTCAGACTCCAAAATTCCTTAAGCTGATTTTTGCTCTATTGAGCTCCCAAACTCCTTATTTCACATCAAACTCCTAAATACCAATGAAAAGAGGCCAATTACATAAATAGATAAAAAAATACATTAAATCATATAATCCCGGGACTGAAAAGCTTAAAAATATGGACTAAAACATCTAGAATAGATGCATTTTACGTTCACATCAGTCGCCATTGCTCAGCATTTGGAGACTCCATCGGTGTGGTACGCTCAGAAACAGAGTATAGATGTTGGGAAGTGCTGTCAGGAGCTTCCCACGCTTAAGACATCTTTGATGTTGTAGGATGCTGATGGGGAAGTTGAAGCTCTCGTCGGTGTTCCACCGTAGTTCATCCCTCGGAACAATGATGGTTTTCCGTTGGAGTTGGGCACGATTCACAATTTTGGGATCGATTCAAATACAGGGTTTCATGGGATTCTCCCCGATTCAACATCTCAATCAGACTCGCAATCTGATATGTTTGCGATACTAGAGTATATCAGCGATTTGGAGAGTGGGGAAGAAGTCGTGCGTGAAGGTGAACAACCATTGTTCAAATCCTCTCATATACAATTTAATTTTGGGTTAAACTATTTTTTTTTTAGTAGTAAACGATTTAATATTATAACTGAAATTGAAAGGCAGACAAACCACCAAACATCGAAACAAGAGTGTTGAAAATGAAAGACTAGCAAATTGAAATAACAAAAGTAAACCAAACTCTTTCAACCGAACCGCTTCACTGATACCGTCAGAAGGTGGTACTGCGGTAGCGTCGAGAGACACCGATACAACTTATCCGACATGAAAGCTAGGGCAGAGCGGACCTATTTTCGGATTGGTCATGTGGGCTGAGAACTCCCCTAGCATGTCATCGTATGTCATCCTCCATAGAATGACAATGACAGGGCCCCAAAACGCAGAGTTGCTGGCCTCTAATGAGATAGGAGGATACTGTGCCAGATCTTGGTGGAGCCTCTTCCACCTTACATCCAGTGGGGCGGTGAGTCTGGCCAACCCCCCACTGGACTGCTTCATCCTCATTCGGCGAGACGAGGGTGCTTGAAGCCCCCCGTCGATGCTCTTGTTGCGTCCTTTTACTTATTAGGCCTTTCTGATTCCGAGTTTCCTTCTTCCCTCTTTGGCTTCTTCCTTCCAACGGGCGATGAGGTATTGATCACTTTGGGAGGTAGATCCTCCTGGACCGGCGGTCGATAATCCCTTGGTTATCCGTTAGTCCTAGTATGGTCTCCTTCCTGAGTACGAGTCGCACCCCTTATTCCCCCTACCTCTTATCCTAACTTGGAGCCACCGGTGCAAACTAGTGGGATTGATGACCCGAGGATCCATTTAGGTAATCCCAGTTTGTCTCTGGTATCTATTTCTCATGTCGGGATCTCATCAAGGCCGACTTGGGATTAGTTGGTCACCTCAGCAACGGGACCTTACTCCCCCATCCAAAGGTCAAGCGGTGAACAAGTGACCCGTGCAGCTACACCCAAAGCAATGGTTAGGCATCCTCTCATACGAAACATGAAGCATTGTGAGTACCTGAGACTTTGTCAGCCTGAACCACAACTGGCTCTATAAGGGGACTAGAACTTCCACATGGACCCGAATTCGCATAAAGTCCCACCAACACATCCCATCTGCATCATCATTCACTGCTAGGCATACCCCTAGAGCTCCCCCCAACCTGAAGCCTACTCGTCTATTCCACGCCCCACTGGTAAGTTTGAGATTCTCGACCAGACTGAAAAGTGCGTGAATAGCATGTCCCTCGGCCTCATGTACGGACGAAGATCTACAAATGGAACCAGCGATTTGCGGAACTCCCACGGCTCCCCGGCTAGCACCCTCGTTCCCTAGCTGTTCTTAAGAAGAAAGCGGCCACCCCTTCTTCTAGAGGTCTGGCTTCTACATTTCGGATGTCCCATTTATCCTCTAGCCACTCCACTAGCGTTTTCCAAAATAAAGCTCTTTTGGTCAAACACCTTGTCAGCTAGGGCAAATGAGAAGTTGGTACCTCGTCCACAAGCTTCGGACGGGGAAACTACCACCTTCTTAATTCACATGTTTCCCATCCTCGAACCGAGGTCACCTATTCCTACTGGGTTAGTGCTCGTTGTCCCCCGGTGTTTACTCAAATTTTCCAACCGGGACCAATCTGTATCACCCCTCGGGTTCTACCCAGTTTCTCGAGCCTGGCTCGAGATAAACCTACCTCCACCATCCCCATTCGACTAATTAGCAAATCTTGGTGGGCCTGGGCCCGAGCTTGGAAAAGGCCGGATGGACATAAGTTGATGGGCCCCGACCCGAGATTAGGAAAGGCACGTGAGGCTTGTGCTCTTCCACACTGACCTGGGACAAAACCCTTAGGGTTTCCTTCTCTAGCCCCCGCCGCCACGTCCCCTCTCCGCTTCGTTCCTACTCCGGCTCCAACAACCTCCCCCCCCCCCCCCCGCATGGTCGACACGTGCCTCCAGTTCAACGTCGTCAGATTTCGTCATCTCTAAGTCTGCTCTCACCAATCGGAAAGGGCCCGATGTTCCTGCCCCACCCAGTCTTTATGGTATATGACCCAATCCTGTAAACTCCACCGGTCCCTAGATCGGCGCAGGGGGGTCGAGGAGGAGGTGCCTTGGTCTAGGACCCACTGTCGGCATCCTCCTTACTATCCCATGCGACGCCTCTAACAAGCCGCCCTGGGATCGCCGCCTCCCGTCCCAATCATCGAACTGGTGAGGTCGTGCTCCATCATCCTGCAGGAAAAGAACATGAGGGCCAACCTCCGTGAGATGGGATCCTCATCGTGGACCGGTGAGTGTTCTCTCGAGGACCGAGTTCCCTCACGAGAAAAGGAGGTCGGAGTCGCCAGAGGAAAAAAGATGGCCTCCGTATGACCATCCGACCCATTGCCGCTCGAGGAATGGATTTCGTCGGATCGTTCGTCTCATCCTCCACTATTGTTGTGCTAAACCCTAGTTCTGTGTGAGAGAAAGAAAGAGACGTAGGGATGTGTTTCGGGGTTTAAACTAATAGTAATGGGATAGTTTTATGTTAAAATATTTAAAAAAATAGATTTTTAAATATTGAATTATAATAACATACTAAAAACATATGATATAATATGAAGCATAGATTTTCAAATTTACCTTTTGAAAATGTTTATTTACATGAAGTTGGAATGAATGTCTCCAGAGTTTGAATTGATTTCATATACAAGATTTTAGCCCAAGCCCAATATTAACATCTCCAGTCTAAATAAGCCCATTCTGAAACTTGGATACCGCACTGTATACTTAAATATAGTTATATACTAGTCTGGCACGCTTTTACGTCTGCCATTCTTTCATTCATTTTAGACTCTAATTAGATTGTCTTTGGGTGGTCAGTTTTTTATTTACCCAAAGCAACTATATTTCACTCCTTGTTGCAAAATTTATATAATCTCTTATGTTTCAAAATAAACCATTGATGCATTCAATTCTTTAATCTATAAAAATTCTTTACATTTTGTAAGTTGTAATTACCTCTGAAACCTCTTTAATATTATAGCTTTTTTTTTTTGAAATACTAAACTTCTTTATAAAGCATCAGCTAATACAGTATTAGACTCTAAATAAGCCCATTCTGAAACTTGGATACCGCACTGTATACTTAAATATAGTTATATACTAGTCTGGCACGCTTTTACGTCTGCCATTCTTTCATTCATTTTAGACTCTAATTAGATTGTCTTTGGGTGGTCAGTTTTTTATTTACCCAAAGCAACTATATTTCACTCCTTGTTGCAAAATTTATATAATCTCTTATGTTTCAAAATAAACCATTGATGCATTCAATTCTTTAATCTATAAAAATTCTTTACATTTTGTAAGTTGTAATTACCTCTGAAACCTCTTTAATATTATAGCTTTTTTTTTTGAAATACTAAACTTCTTTATAAAGCATCAGCTAATACAGTATTAGATACAAAAGAAGGGCCAACCGAGCCCCATAAGACAGAGCTTCTGTTTTCAACAGCTCTCTTGGCTAACACATGAGCAACACGATTCGACTCTCTCCTAACCCATTTAAGGCGTGGAGAGGACAAAAATAAGAGTAGATCAATAATGGCTTCTACAATCTCCCCATAAGCACCCATGACATCTTTACTCCGACAAGTAAGCACCACCGAGAGGGAGTCCACTTCCACCTCCGAAATTGCTATATTCCTGTTCTTACATAAAGTGAGCCCATGGTGAAGGGCGATCAACTCGGCTGTATCTGGTTGAAACGGGCCCTCCACAAAGTGCATACATCTTGCCACCATAGCACCTTCCCAATCCCGGATAATAATCCCGATCCCCATACCATGAGATCTCAAACTCGCATCCGAGTTTAATTTGAGGCAGCCAATTCCAGGAGGACACCATCTAGAAGCAACACCATGGTTCTGAACAGGTGCAGTAAAATGAAGCAAAGTCATAGAAGATTTGTAATCATTTAACCATGCAATACTTTGTCCCACAATTTGATTCTCACGCCTAGACAAACCCCCAAAGAGAAGTTTATTCCTTTCCCACCACAAATTATAGCAAATACTGAGCCAGATGATAAAATCATCAGATGAAAAGAACGAATACGCCAAGAACAAAAGGGACTTTCCGTCCCTCAACACAGCTTCCTTGTATTTTAGGCGCACAGAACTACATTCCCATACCCTCTTTGCAAAAGAACATTTAATTAACACATGGGCTTCAGATTCTACATCAAGCCCACAAATACGACATTGTACCTGCATTTTTATTCCATGACGTTTGAGATTGTTGGCCGTGGGTAACATATTTCCCCATAATCTCCACCCAAATAATTTTAGTTTTGGTGGTGCATTTAAACTCCAGAACCAATTCCACCAAACATCGTTTGGATGAGATGAAATGGGGATAGAATTTGCACCATTGCTTTGGTCTGCACATATAGCAAGCTTGTAGGCCGAGCGAACTGTATAACGACCCGACTTTTCCGGGTTCCAATACCATCGTGTTAGCTCTTGACTTCTAAATCTCGGTATACCCCGTATTTTCCATACATCAACCGGCCACAATAACTCCGTAATGCGATTAAAATCCCACCCTCCATCCACAGTTAATAAATCAGCCACAGTAAGACTTTCAGTAGATTGACTTGGAGGGGTGATAGGACGATGATTGGTGGTATGAGGAAGCCAAGGATCCAAGAAAATTTTAACATCACGACCTCGGCCTGGGAGCACCATTGCACCTGCCATGACTAGATTTCTACTCCATAAAGCACTTCGCCAAAAATCAGATGGGTTCCTCTGTAGATTTACATTCCAAATAGATACTGACCCACTATATTTATCGATCACAACCCTCGACATCAAGCAATTAGGTGAAGAGAGTAAACGCCAAAATTGTTTCCCTACTAAAGCTTTATTGAAAGAATGAAGATCTTTAAAACCCAATCCTCCTGAGATCTTTGGAGAACAAATAGCTTTCCAAGATTTCCAGTAAACAGGTCTTTTCTCCCAATCTCCACTCCAAAAGAATTTTGCTGCCACCCTATTTAATTCAGAAATAACAGAATCAGGGAGTCAAAAGATACTCATAGCAAAAGTTGGGATCGCTTGAACCACGACTTTAATGAGGACCTCACGACGTCCCATAGAAAATCGTTTTGTTTTCCATATTTGGAGTTTTTTGCGAACCTTATCCACCACCCCCTGAAATACCTCTCGTTTAGATCGACCAATAACTGATGGCAGCCCCAAGTATCTTCCATGCCCCCCTTCCTCCCGAATATGAAGGAAACCCGAGATGTAGTTCCTCAAGTCCGTTGATGAGTTTGAAGAGAATAGAATACTTGTCTTGTGAAAATTCACCTGTTGACCACTAGCAAGCTCGTAAGTGCTTAAAATTTGTTTCAGATAAAACACTTCATCCATCTTTGCCCTTGAAAAAACAAGGCAATCATCAGCAAATAATAAGTGCGTGATCTTTGGTCCGAGCCTTGTACAACCAAAACCCGAAAGGACACCCTCAGCTTGGGCACTGCGAAAGAGAGCTGATAATGACTCTGCAACGATAATAAAGAGGTAAGGGGAAAGAGGGCATCCCTGGCGTAAACCTCTACTGGGAGTTACATGACCAACAATATCCCCATTCACCTTAAAAGAATAGGTGACCGAGCGAACACAATTCATAATCACACTAATAAAATTATCAGGAAAATTCATCAACCCCATCATAAACTCCAAGAATTTCCATTCGATTCTATCGTAAGCCTTCGCCATATCCAACTTTAGAGCACACCAAGTATTTCTGCCTTTGGTTTTTTGTCGGAGGGAATGCACAAGCTCAAAAGCTGTTATTATATTGTCCGTAATTAATCTCCCCGGAACAAACGCACTTTGAGCCTCATCAATCACCGAAGACAGAACTCTCTTAAGTCGGATAGCCAAAGCCTTCGAAACAATTTTATAAATCACATTGCAAAGGCTAATAGGACGAAAATCGCTAGCTTTTCTCGCACCACACTTTTTTGGAATAAGAGTAATTGTTGTATGATTCACTTCTGCGATAGAGTCACCACAATTAAGGATACGCAGACAAAATACAGTTACATCCTGCCCAATAATAACCCAGAACCGCTGATAAAAACTAGCATGGAAGCCGTCTGGACCGGGTGCTTTCGAAGCTCCAATACTCTTTGCAGCTAATTCAATATCGGACGGAGTGAAAGGTGATTGGAGAATACCTTTATTAATAGATGAAAGCGCAAGAATTCCATTAGTTGCAGCCCTGTTCATATCAGCAATATTCGGGGAATTAGAGGAGAAGACACCCTAAAAATACCCCTCTAATAAAGCCTGGATGTCATTCGGTTCATCATACCAAGTACCATCATTATCCTCCATGCCATGAATCATATTAAAATTCTTTCGTCTTGTCGCCCGGGCATGAAAGTAAGCTGTGTTTTTGTCTCCTGACTTCAACCAATCTGCTCTAGCCCTCTGTTTCCAGTATTCCTCCTCTAGGAGAAGGAGGCGAGCACGTTCAGATTCGAGGGAGTGGATACGGTCTAGATTTTCAGAGGTCCTATCGCACGAATACGTTCTCTCTAACTCATCTGAAACAACGGCTATGTCACGAGATAGTCTTCCGAATTTTGGGCCAGCCCAAGCTCTTAAACTCGAAGCACAAGAGTGTAATTGGTGTACCAACCCCAGTGAACCGTTCCTCGACCCCCGAGACCAACTTTCCCGGACCACATTCTCACAAGCCGGGTCAAGAGACCAAAGAGGTTCGTAACGAAACCTTCTTCTACCTCCTGTTTGTGGGGCAGGCCCTTCGGAATCAAAAAGAATAGTCCGATGATCAGACCCCCAGAAATCGCCTACTCGTATAATCAGCTTTGGAAACATCATTTTAAGACTTTGTGAGCCAGTAAATCTATCAAGTCTTTCTTGGATATTTTCCATACCACATCTCCTGTTGTCCCAAGTAAAAGATGGACCAATATAACCAAGATCAGTAAGGTCATTATGAAGCAAAGCCTCTCTGAAACTATTGGACAAGAGCTCTGATCTTTGTAAGCCACCTAATTTTTCGCCCATGTGAAAAATCTCATTAAAATCACCACCACATAGCCAAGGAAGGTTTGAATGGCTTGAAATACGTTTGAACAACTCCCAGAAATGAGTTCTCTCTGAAGTGCAGGGTTCTCCATAAATTCCTGTGAACCGGAAAAGACCCCCAGTACCACTAACAACAGTGCAGTCAATATGGTGCAAAGAGAAACTTAAGAGATTTACTATTATCTCGTTCCTCCAAAATAAAGCCAGACCTCCTTTTCGTCCCTTTTCCGGAACACCAATCCCACAGTCCAATCCCAAACGAACACGAACATCACCAATAGCTTGTACCGAAAGTTTTGTTTCCGAAATAAAAATAATATCAGGGCTATAACTCCGAATTACCCTCCGGAGGTTTTGGAATGCTTGAGGGTTGCCCAATCCCCTAGCATTCCAACATATGATTTTCATAATATCCGGCGAGGCTGCTTTGCAGCCTGCGCCAGTTCTAGATCAGAAAAGAGCCCCTTTCTTTTTTTATTTTTTTCAGCCATATCCCCATCCGTAGTTGTGCCACTCTCAGCCACAATTCCAACAGTAACCTCATCAGAATTTGGACGATAGTTTGAAGGAATGGTACCATAACCAGACGTTGTGTAAAACCTGCTTCGCTTCAAAAGGGTATTAAAACGCAATCCGGAAACCTTAAGGTAGGTTTTTTGAAACAAGTGCAAAAAAAAAAAAGCTGCTGGACCGGGCTGGGCCAGACCCGTTTAGCGACCCGGCCCAGTTTGGTGACCCGGCCCAAGACTGGGTATAAATACCAACATTTAGGGTTTTTAACCCTAAATGTCTTCTGCTCCCTTCTCCCGCAGCCGAACCGTTCCTCTCCCCTCACTCCTTCTACTTCGTCTTCTTCAAGCCCCACGTCGGCCTCCCTCACCAGCTCCGGCGACCTCCCTCCACCTCCGGCCACGGCGTCTCCCACCTCCCTCTTCCTCATCCAGCTCCGACCTTCACTTTCCCCTTCGCCCCGTCGGTCTTCTCCGCCCAACCACGACCACGCCGCCCTCACTCGCCGTCGGTCTTCTCCGCCCAACCACGACCACGCTGCCCTCACTCGCCGTCGGTCTTCTCCGTCCAACCACCACCGCCCCCGTCTTCTCCAACTCACGTCGCCGCTGCCGCCGTTGGCCGAGTCTCCGTCCAGCCACGACACCACCACCTTGCCTCGCCGTGCTCCGCCGCCACGCCCGGCACCACGACCACCTCCCTCCGCCCGTATCTCCTCTACGGTGAGCCACCACCGTGAGTTTCCGGCCGGCGTTATCGCCGTTGAGGGTCGTCGGAGTTTCTGACCGAGCCCTCCCTTTTGTTGTTTTGTTTTCGACTTAGGTTAAATCTGTTTTGTTAAATCTGTTAATGTTAAAGCTGTTAATGTTAAATCTATTAGTATTAAATCTGTAAATGTTGATCTGTTAATGCAAAAACAACCGTAAATTAGCCGGATCGGTTTAGTGGAATCAAAATCGGATTTTGGAGAGAAAAGTTGTAAAACGAAAATCAGATTAAAGAAAAAGGGGTTTAAAATAAAAGAGAATTAGAATTAATTTGGGTTTTAAAAACGGTTTTAAATCGAGGAGTTGAGAATCAGATTGTTAGGAAATAAACTAAAACGTCGGAAATAAAACTTGGGTTTTAGAAAGTCGATTTAAGGGAACAATCAGTTTTGATTTAAAATGGATCTTGATCCGTTGAGCGTGGAACGAATAATCGGGCTGTTAAAATGGACTGCAATTTGGGTTTAAAAGGGAACAAAAGCAGACCGCTGAATCGGACCTCGGGATTCGTGCATTGGGACCGTGCCTCGCATGCACCGGTTTCGGTGCTCGGGTACTCAAACCCGATTCGCCGTGACCCCGCTTTTATCCCGCTCGAGTTTAAAGGACTACTGTCGGTTTTAAACTAGTTTAATCGCGACCTTTAAACTAACCTGGGAACCGCCTCTAATCATGGCTTTCGTGTTATCTTTAGAGTCCGGCTTCGATCGAAGTGAAGCTCGGAGGTAGCAAGCCAGAACGTCAGCAGCTGGGAAGCGTAGCGGTTGCTCTTCAGTTGAGGTAGGGAAAAGTAGCCGGATCTCGGCCCTGACTAGGGAAAGTTAACAGTAGAATTGCATGTGACACCGGGGTGTCGTGGGTGGAATAGGCTTATTCAAATGTTAGAAAAGCATGATACGGGATTGTAGCGTTTATTAGAAAAGCATGCTACGGGAACTTGGTAATTACTGGAAAAGCATGTGACACTTAGTAGTGTCGTAGGAGCAGAGAACTTAGCGTTAATTGTTTGACTGGAGGCATATGACCATGCCCGGAGGTTGATTGTGAAACTGTTGATAGTAGGACTGCTGGAGGCATATGACCATGCCCGGAGGTTGTTTGTGAAACTAGCGATCTTAGGACTGTTGGAGGCATCGTTTATGCCGGAGGTTGTTGCGTGTTAATTGTTGTTGAGTTTGGGTGGCCTTGAGAGCCCGTGTTATTTTTTATTGAGTTTGGGTGGCCTTGAGAGCCCGTGTTATTTATTGTTGAGTTTGGGTGGCCTTGAGAGCCCGTGTATTTAATTTGGCGTCTTGGGTGGCCTTGAGAGCCCGTGTGTTTAAATTGGTGTCTTGGGTGGCCATGAGTGCCGTGTCTTACTGTCGGTGTTTTGGGTGGCCGTGAGTGCCGTGGGGTTGTTGAACCCGATTCTTGACCGTTGGTGTGTCTTGAGTGACAGTGAGTGCCGTGGGGTTGTTGAACCCGAGTCTTGACCGTTGTTGTGTCTTGAGTGGCAGTGAGTGTCTGTGGGGTTGTTGAACCCGAGTCTTGACCGTTGGTGTGTCTTGAGTGGCAGTGAGTGCCCGTGGGGTTGTTGAACCCGAGTCTTGACTGTTGAGGTGTCTTGAGTGGCCTTGAGTGCCTGTGTGTTTGAATTTTCTTGTAATTGTGATTGCGGATCCCGGTAGGTTGCAAGCACTCTTTGGCTGGCCTAACCAAATTTGAGTATCAACGGGTTGCAAGCACTCTTTGGCTGGCCTGACATGGTTTGAGTAAAACAGGTTGCAAGCACTCTTTGGCTGGCCTGGTCCGAGTTTGAGTATCACAGGTTGTAAGCACTCTTTGCCTAGCCTGATCCGTGTTCGTGTGAGTGGGAGAGGTTACTGAGCAGCTGGTTTGTGATCCTTTGTGATCTTGTTTGGTGTTGCGTAGTTCCTTTGAGTCCTTGGAAGAGGTCGTGATCGTTGTGTCGTGTCTACTTACGTGTCGAGTCGTTCGAGGAAGGTCACCGTGGGTGTTTGTCAGTCAGAGTACTTGGGTTGGGGACAGTGATCCCCGGGGGTTGATTTTGTTGTTGGTGTTACCGGCATTGTCTGCTAATTATGCCGTAGTCAGTCTGTTATCCGTGGTGGTGAGCGAACGCTCACCCCTAGCTGCTTTTCCTACAGGTACTGTTCGTGGGACGGACTAGGTGAGCTCTCGAAGCTTGTGGAGCTAGGAGCGGAGTCCGGGTTTTTTCTTTTGAGTCTAGTGACGGATACCTTGTACTTTTGTCCACTTGTTGGGACGTGTTTTAAACTGTAATTATCCTTTTGTTGAACTAAATTGTTATTGTAAATTGTTTTAATGGAAATGTTTTCAAAGTGTTTTCTTATTTTAAACGTTCGCGTCCCGAGTTCGGTTTACTGAAATTGGGGCGTGACACGTTGAATTACCTTGCAACTGGAAAAATTTGTCTTTATCCCCTCTGGCACGCCGTTTCCAGTTTGTGTTCCCCATCACTGACTCGACTGGAATTGCATCAGATAAGACTTCAGTATCATTTACATTATTTGAATTTGGAGAGCCCGGTGGAGACTTATAACTCTCGAGAATCTGTTTGCATGAATTCAGTGTAACCTCAGCCCTCAACAAAGCCTCAGCATCGCTATTTGAACCTGGGCTAACTGTCTGTGATCATCATCATCTTCAGAAGCCAAAAAAGGGTTCTTTGACTTTGTACTTGACACCCTTAACTTTAGTCCGACCCAATTTGAGGACCCCTCCGCTAGCACAGTGCAACAGTTCCTCGCCACATGACCAAGGAGCCCACATCTATAGCAATACTCAGGTAGACGCTCATATTGAAGAGAGACTGTGATACGGTCGTTACCAAGTCTTACCGATAAAGAGTTTCGCAGAGGTTTCGTAATGTCTAAACGCACTCGGATACTCATGTAATCGTCCCCCCAACAACGACCTCGTTTGTTGCATTTTACCTTGATAAATTCACCCAAATTATTCCCAATCTCCTCTCCAACCGCAGCAATCATCTTGTCAAAAGGGATGCCATGAACCCTTACCCAAAAACAAGTATGAGTGAATTGAAGATCAGCGGGAGTATGGTGGCCAAGCAAATCAGTGAGGACCACAAGTGATTTTTTGAAAGCCCATGGTTCCATTCTTCTCTTCAGCGTTAGGGAAGAAAATTCCCAATTTGTTGTTACCCATCGATTCGATACCAAGATCCCTAACTTGCCAAGCCCTCGACAATACATCCTGTAGAGCCAGAAAATTGCATCGCTTACTTGTCAATACCTTACCAGCAAGAGCAAATCGGTAGTCGTTTCCGCCGAGTAGTTTATCCTCCCCAATCGTAACATCTTCTTCCACACCGACATCGATGGCTACGCCGTCCAAATCATCCTGAATCCTCTCCATACAGATCGGTCAGGCAGTGAATCCTTCACCGTCGGCAAAGGAACTGTCAATCTCTAGAACCCCTGAAAACCCGGAGCAGAGAACCTTTGTAATAATTTTTAATATTATAGCTTATATTTCTCTTATTTTGCAAACAGTTCTAATAAAATAACTCACTTATGGTGAAAATTAGTGTTAGTTGAAATAAAAAAATGTTCTAAAATTTCGGATTCAAGGAATTTTTTTAAGTATTATAGGTTATTTATTCGGCATCAATTGCCCGTAACCCCGATAAAAACTTTGGAAGACAACTTATATCCCACATTAAATTCGTCCATAAGCAAAAAATTCTAGTTAACTTATCAGTTATCTTGTTAGTTGTCCTACGAATATGAACTATTTTATTCTCATCTAAAGCTCTTAAAAATAATTTACAGTCATTTATAATAGCCTCTAACTGGGTAAACAACCTCTCTTTATTGTTAACTGCCAATACCACACCTAGACAATTTGTTCCAATAATTCAAGGAGATTAAGGTTTTGTTGTTTGAAATGAAGCAGACTGAACCCCTAATTATATTTTGGTGCATGTTGCTAATTTTGTTAAAAATAAATGAAAAGCAAAAAATGCTCCTTCCAAATGATAAACATCATACTTAAAATGACGTTTCATGAAAACGACGTTTCATAAAAAGAGAGGCAAATTCTAGCACCTGCCTCCTCCAAAATTACAGTCACACTATCACCAGCGTATCATACTTGAAAACGAATGGCTCACCAACAACAACACAACATCCATCTTTTTTGTTCCATCAAGATCGAAAACTACGAGACTGGTTTTGACATTTCCAACGTTGTTCACGTAAACCCTAAAGTGTTAGAAAAACTCATGAGCACGATGATGTTTTTGCTTTATGACTGTGGTCGGGTCGGTAGCTTTGACCACACCACTTCCAGCTTTAGCCTCTCTTTTGGTCAGTCTCTCCACTGTCTCCATGTTCTTAACTAAAATGGAAACCCATGTTCTTCTTCACTCCATTCATCAAAGCAAAGACACTCGAACAAGTTACATCCAAACATAACCACATTTCATGTTTCTTTTTCTCTGTGTCTCAATTCTGATCTCTGCAGCCTAAACATGTAACAGAACAAGGCAGCGATTCATAGGGTCATCTTTCTGGGACTCTCAGGTCAGCCCATTCCTTGTGTCTTGTTCTTAGGTCGAGTTGTTTCATGTAATCAAAAAGCATGCAGCTTTGTTTTTTTATACCCTTCCTGGCTTTGGGGCCATTTGCTCGTTCACTTCACACTCTGCATGTTTTAACGAGAACGGAAAGCTAGCTACGTGGACAGTCTAGCTGTTGCTAACTCTGCAATCTGCATTAATTAAAGAACATGGACCAGGGCTGGTAATATCATGTGATCTTCATATATTCGAAGAGTTTATATTTATATTAATCATATATGGATGAATACTTTCTTTCAGAAGCAAAGAGGGATCATTTTTACTATATCCGTGCAACGACTGTATATATGGGTTTGAAGCTATGGTTTTGAAATTTGGGAATATATATATATTTGTCTTCTGCCACAGAAATATCATTTTTTTAATTTTCTTGATTGTTTGTGTTATTGTTACATGTCATTGTATTATGGCTTAACAATCTTTTGTATCATTTTTAAATTAGTTATAGACCGTTGATATCTTTCTTATAACTTTGGATAGAGTCCATATGTTTTGATAACAATAGGTTTCGGGTAAAATTTGGAGTATTAATATTCTAAAATACTTGGTTATAATAAATAAAATTTTCAAAGAAAAAGTAAATTCTAAATGATAGGATTATCCTTGAAGTAATAAATTAAATTATAACAAATATTTATAAAAATTAAGAAAAAATATATATAATTAAAAAAATTCTTCTCTTTACATCTCACAAATCTAAAAGATTTCTTTACCACGGGCAACGATGATGGTTTCACGGAGAGGAGGCGTGATAACGACGAGCAACCAAGTCTTTTCAGATCTGGTTCATATGGCGTCGATCCTGACGTGGCCATGCCTAACGGCACCGTCCTTGGAGAACCCGAAATCGGCAACCTTAAAGGAGAGCTTTTCGTCTATTAAGATGTTGGTGGTCTTGACGTCGCGATGGATTATTCCATGGGTGGTTCTAGTGTAGAGGTAGTGGACTCCACACGTCGTCTTTAGAGAGCCCAAAATTGACGACCTTGGCGACGAGGTTTTCGTCTAATGAGATGTTGGTGCTCTTAATGTCGCGGTGGATGATGCCTTGGGTGGTTCCGGTGTAGAGATAGTGAACTGCACGTGTCGTCCTTGGAGACCCGAAATCACAGGTCGCGGTTCGCAAAAACCATGCCCCACAATGCACCGATCCACGAACCGTTAAATCATGATTCGTGGTTGTAGATCGCTTATAGTTCATAACATTATAAACACTCGAAGTTATAGATACGATAAGGGGGGCCGAGTAATCTTATGGAAGTAATACTTTTTATCTCGAATATAAATCCTTCGTTTATCAAGAGAGCGACGCACCGAATTTTCTTGAAAATTTAGGATTAAATTAACTAGAAAAAGACAAGTTTGGATATAGAATATAAAATGTCTTCCCACACGATCTAAGCCCATGATTAACAAAACAAATAATGTAAATATAAGACGACTTGTATTTACAAAAGCAATAAGTTCAATAAAACAAATAAATTGAAGAACAAATGTCAATTTAATATAACAGACTTCATATGACACAATCACAGTTTGATGTCAGTTGTATGTTTCCTCAAAAACATAGAGAATGTTAAACAATAAGAGAAACAAGTGAAGAAAACAGAAACAAAACCATGTTTTCATTTCACCCATGTCATGTCAGACCCATTACATTGTAACCATAGCTTGGGAGATAACGAAAACACAGCTCAACGTTGAACCCTAATTACCTTCCACTAACTAATACCACTAAACTAGCTAAATAAAACTGATTAAAGGTCTAATCAAGAAAACACATAAAAAAAAGGCAGTGAAGAGAGAGAAACAGGTGTAGCTAGGCAATGATGGTACTTGGTTCACTACGCTTCCCAATAACGGTGACAACCGGTCGAGAAGATGAACCATCGGACGGCGGCGGCGATAAGACCACCGGCAGGTACTCGTCGCTGCAACAAGGGAACACACTGCCCTTGAACTGGTTCACCAGTGCCTTCTTCCCCTGAATGTTGGCGGTGGCGGTTTGGCAGATCTTTTTGGTCCGGTAGCCAAGAGAGGACCAGGCGAGGTTGTGGAGGGAGCGCTGAAAGAGACGCGCCGCCTCCGCGGTGGTGAAGTTGACGAAGGCGTAGCCGTAGTTGGCGTGGTGGTGGAAGTCCATGGGCAGATACACGAAGTCATACACGAGCTTTTTCTCCGGCTGTGCCTTGCACTCCAGTATCTTCAGCAGCTCATTCCTTCTGCACCAACCCATCATTAATAATCATAAATACTCAATGAAAATGAACACTATATATTATATATGATGAGACTGTAGAGAGAGAGACTTGATCTGGTTGGGAATGTTCTTGATCATGACAGTAGTAGGAGGGTTGGTGGTCCCAAACACACCCACACTCGATTTCTCAGCGGCGGCGGTAGGAGCGCGCCCACGCTTGTCACGTCGGAGCTTCCTTGTCGGTGGCCCCACCTTGAATGGACGAGGGAAGTGAAGGGGCGGTGGAGGGAGGTAGATGTAGCGGTGGAAGGTAAGTGTGTGGTAGTGGTGGAACCAAGGGATGTATATTGGGGCACAAGGGTTCAGTGGCCCTGGCGGCGGCACAGGGGTTGCTATTCCGGCCACTAGGTTTTTGGGCTCCGCCATGGCTTTGGGACTGGGATCCTCCTCCTACTACCATTCCCTTTCTTTCAACACACTTTTAAATAGATCATTTTTGAGTAATTATGAAACTAATCATGTAGCCGTTTCGAAAGGAGGGAATCTAATCAATGCAATGAACATATATGGTCTCTCTCTTTCCTTAAAAAAATCAAAACACTCATTCTAACATAATCTCTTAGTTTTTAAGGTTGTTGAAAAACTACATGCCTATTTCAACATGCATTGCTTACATAAGTATCTCTAGTTGTATAAAAAGAATCTCTACATAACGTCTTGACCTTAACTATATTTTTGTCAAGTAGGGGTTGAAAATATTACCTTTTTTTTTTTATTGAAATTGTGCATATAAACAATGCATTTCTTATATTTATGTAGAAAAAAGATATATTTCTATTTCTTATGGAGGTGACACATCTCCATAATTCCTTGTATATACACTACCGTTGGTTAGTGGTTGACAGACGGAACTCATATATTGTCAAGATCCATTGATTTAGTCTCATCGGCTATAACTTTGACCAACGGACTATTACATTTGTCGATAAGGTGTTCACTTTACTCACGGATCTCACATCCATAATTAAAATATCCTAACTTTAACCTCAAATGTAGGATTCGTTGGTCAAGTCAATTTCTACCATTATAATAGTTTTAAGCAAGGTTTGCAATATAAGAAATGTCACGTATAAGAATGATTTTTCATCTCCCTAGAGAGAGAAGCTCTGCGGCTCTCTCTCTAGAACCCTTTCCCCCTTTCTCGTTGTCTTCCTTGCCCTTCTCTCTCTTCGCCGGCTTCGACCTCGGCCTCGGCC
Source organism: Erodium maritimum (assembly GCA_963921825.1). Classification (NCBI taxonomy): domain Eukaryota; kingdom Viridiplantae; phylum Streptophyta; class Magnoliopsida; order Geraniales; family Geraniaceae; genus Erodium; species Erodium maritimum. Next base: position 62,553,700 of record OY997592.1, on the reverse strand, counting down.
TTGGTCGTTCCGGCGAAGCCCCTCCTCCTTTGCCCCCTTTTCCCCTCCTCCCCTCCTCAGATCTACCCTCCATATCTCCTCCCCTTACTTTGCCCTAGCCTGGCCTCTTGCTCTCTCTCCTCGACCGCCCCTACCTCTCGCCGTCGCCAACCCTGTGTGCGTCGCTAGCTCTGGATCTGACGGTTCTTTCCCCGCCCCTCACGCTTGTTGTCGTGGTTGTGGTCGGGGGCTCGTTTCTCTTTAGGGGTGTTGGCCCCGACGAGTTCTCTGGCCTTTTTGGCCCATCTTTACCGGAAGATCTAAATCTGTTTGGGTCGGCGTCCATCTTCCTCCTCTTGCCCTCGGGTGTTGCCGTCTCGCTGTTCCGGTTTCCTCCGCCGCCCTACTCTGGCTTCTCGCTCGTCCTTCGGCTTCGATGTGGGCTCTTCCCCGTCTCCCCACTGCGGCCTCGTCGTGCGGTAGATCGTGGGTTCGCCGCCGTCTCTGGGTGCTGGCCCCGGCATGTCTCTTTGCCTTCTGGGCTCCCCCGTTGAAGGTCGTGGTTCGTGTGTAGCAGCCGTGTGGATCGTGGGTTCTTCCTCGTCGCCGTTTCTTGTGGTGCTGGCCGCCGGCTGTCGGAGGCGCCCCCGGCGTCTGGTTTCCGGTTCGGTGCTCGTGCGTGGCGCAGCGTCCCGAGGTGCCGCCTCGTGTCCCGTGCGTGGGAGTTGTCCCTTCCCATCGCACCTCGGACATCGTGTTTTTTTCTTTTTCTTGGGCCTGGCCCATCTCTGTATCTGTTCTCGCCTTCGGGCCTTTAATGAAAATCGTTTTTTTGCTGATCAAAAAAAAAGAAAAAGAAAGAAATGTCACGTTACTTAGATTGATTGGATCGGGAACTAATGGATGTTCCACAAAAAAAATGGATTAACATCATGATCTTATATCCAAAGGATAAAAAAGGTGATGAAATGTTAATGAGATGCTGGGTATCTAACAACTAATAAGTTGCAAGCATGATTTAGAAGATAATATTATTCATTGTAATGGTAAAAATTGTTGATGGGATATATCATTCAATTATTTTTGAAAGAAAATTATATAAGTTTATTAGAGCTAAAAAAAACATCTTAAATATGGTTTAAAATACACACAAAATTAGTTTATGTGTTCGGTTAGTTTCAATTTAAACAGTCATTCCACATTGTAAAATATTATCCACAATGGATAAGGCAAGCGGGAAGAAGCAGTGGGATGGCAGAAAAGCTGAAATGATATTGGAAAAAAGCATATGCATTAAATGGTAAGAAACAGTGGTTTCGTAAATGAAGGTTGTCATGATCCCAAAGTTGATATGATATTGATATTGATATACCCATCCTTTTCTTCTTTACACTTGTCTTGTTGCAACAACGACTGCACCGTCTTCTGCACAATCCTTGTTTCTGATTATTGATTGGAGCATGTTCCTTTTCATTTCTCTAAACTTTGATTCGTGCTGGAAATCCTATTTTCACTACGACCTTTTCGATCGTGGCGGAGAACAATAAATTAACATAGCCAAAGGTTAATAAAGATTGTCCGAATACTAGAATCAAGATGCTACGTTTTTTAAGTTACATATTCAATGTAATCTTTTGTTATAATTGTATATTCCGAAAGTGATTCTTATTTTTCTGAACTGGATATGACATTTATTAGATTAAAAAAATAAAACAACAAAATGAATATACAATTGTAGAAATGACTGGAAAAAACGAGTTGGGATTTTGCTGACAGTCGAAACATTTATCCTGTAAAGCCCGTCTTGTTTTATAAGAGTAAGCTTTTTCGCAATTTGAAACCTCGGTGTGGGAAATTGCAACGAGTAAATTTTGAGAAGAAAAATAAAAAAAAAAGGAAAAGAGGGAGATTGGACTGAACTGGGGATTGGGTCGGACTTGGGCCCAATCAGAGACGCGCCCGGCCCACGACGCGAGCCCAACCCTAAAACCGCGTCCTTGTTCATCTTCTTCGTTACGCCACACGCACCCCGAGACCAACAATCGCAGCCCTTTCTCCGCGCTTCTCCCTTCTCTCTCGACCTCCCTTTCTTCCTCTCCTTCTCTCCACCGCACGACAGAGCCATAATCGCCTCGCCCTCACCTTCACCTTCATCTCTGTTTACAAACCGAGCTCGCGCACGAAATCGAACCGACGCCGAAGATCTTTCCCCTCGGGTTCGTCCTCTCCGAGCTTGAATCGAGCTTCCTCTCGCCATTTTCTTTCTTCCCTGACCTCGTATCGCCGGGATTCACTTCTTCCCGAGCTCGATTCGAGCGAACTCTGATAGAACCACCGCCGGCGAGCTTCAGGTTCGTCAGATCTGTGACGGAGACGAGCGTGGGCTCGCGCTAGAGCCACGCCGCCACAGCCACAGCCTTGCCGTGAGCCTGCCACCCTCCTCCGCCCTTGTTTTCTCCCTCCACAACTCGCCTGACACCGTAGACGACGCCCGGAGCAGCTCGAGCTCGCCGGAGCTGGAACGAGCTCGGACTCGAGCCTGGGAAGAGCTTTGGGCCAGGTCCTTGAGTTGGGCCTTTGGACGGGCCTTGGGCCTTTGGATGGACTTGGACCGGCAGACCTTGGGCCAGGCTCAGGTCTAAGGCTCGGATAGAAATTGCAACTTCTATAATATATGATAAACAATAGTCCATCATTAGACAGAAAATTATGGTTTTTGATAATATGTTTGACGAATCATATTTTTTGGACGACAAAAAAATCAATAGTTATATCTAATACTATAAAATCGAATAATAATCCTTTCATAGAGTTTTCTTTATAGAATAAAAGATATGAGTCTTCAGAAATAAATAACTACATAAATGAAGCAAAAGTGGCTGAAAATGAATATCCAAACCATATTATAACTAAATATATCCATGTCCTTCATTCTGGTTGCTTTTGAGAGGAAATGAGTGAACCATATCTCTGATACCAACTTTACTTTTTGACAGCACGCATATTGTTCCTATAAATATGCACCTACAAACCCTAAGACAGAAGGAAGAGGGAAGAGTCTATCAATCTCTTTGCTTCCAGACCAGTTCTGGTCTTGTTCCTCCATCTCTTCTCACTTCCAAAGATGTTTTACTATCTCTTCTACCACCATCTTCCATACCAGTCAACAGTCACACTCTTCCACAAAACCAAAACCAAAACCAGTTTGAACCCTAACGCCAAGCCCTTCTTCTCCACCACCTCCATCTCAATAGCCCACCGTGAGCCTCACACTCAACCTCAACCCAAGAATCGTAGAAAGTCATCACTTTCTCCTACCTTCCACCTTCCCCACCACTTTCTGCCTCCATCTCCGACCAAGGAGAAGCACGGCTCCATGAACCCCGAGACGGCCAAGGTCATCGACAACCTCCTCTCTCGAGCTCCAGAAGAAGCTAGCCCGTCCCTTGAAAGGGTTGTCGTCAAAAAGTGGGTTCGGAGAGGTACGATGATCCCCACCAAGTCCGAGGATGTTGGCGTGAATCTCGGCAGCAAGACAACTGTGATGATCAAGAACATCCCTAACAAGTTCTTGTACTACTCTCTCTTGTAACCTTAATAGCTTTTCTTCAACAGTTAATATAACTAATAACAATATTAATTGTCAACAGGAGGGGTGATCTGGTGGACATGCTTGACAGCCATTGCAGGGTTGAGAATGAAAAGGCCCTCAAAGCTCATCCACATGATCAAGACTTGGTCAAATCTCAGTTTGACTTCCTCTATTTGCCCATCGACTTCAAGTAAGTTGACAGTTGATACCTTATCTTCTGCTTATTAATTAGTTAATCATGACTTAACTATATATATTTATGTATAGGAATAAGGCAAATAAAGGGTATGCATTTGTGAACATGACAAGCAGTGAGGGTGCAATGAGGCTGTGCAAGGCTTTCAACAACTTCAAATGGGAAGCTCACAAGAGCAACAAGATCTGTCAAGTCACTCTAGCCAGGATCCAAGTATGGTTTCTACATTTTTCATTTTATTTTTACATTATTACATAGTTTGTTTTTGAAAATGTGTTGAGAGAGTTATGTTTGGGTGCAGGGTTGTGATGCTCTGAAGAAGAGGTTCGAGAACACGGTGTTCAAGTGCGAGACAGATGAGTACCTGCCGCTGATGTTTTGTCCTCCTCGGGACGGTTCCTCTGAGCCCACATCACCACCTCTACTTGCTGGCAAGCGCCTTCCACCACCGTGACTTAAAGAGTGATGATTTGGGTCTAGTTTAGTTTCGTAGGTCTTGTGCTTTGGTTTAACTTTGGCTTAGTTTGTGTTATGTTAACTGTTAAGTCTTGTTGAGAGTAGGGTTTAGGTGTTGTCAATCAGTGGATCAAATCTATCAGTCGGGTGTTTGTTTCCATTGCCCCCTAGAGTTGGATGTGAGACCGTCTGGGGTGAAGTGGAAACATTGGGCCTTTGATTTCACTTGTCATCTTGACTTGATGCTTGTTTTAATATAAAAAATTGCTACTTGTGTTTTGGTTTGGACTTCCTTCTCTTTCTACTTATTACTTTTATTTGTTGGATTTAAAGGCTGATTTTGTTGATTAGATCAAATCACACATGCAAGAATAAAAGTATATAGTGTAGTTAAGCGAAATTCTCCTTAGATAAATGTTTAAAAACATTTGGAAACTATAATGATGCTTTATTAGAACATGTGCAACGAGAGCAGAACGGGTGATAACATCTTGAGAGTCGTTATCAATATCGAGTTCCTTCACGGGTGCACAACGCTGCTACCAAAACCAAAGTCGGGAGAGTGCCTTGGTTCTCATGAGGAGTATATCTGGTCTCCTTATCTAGCGAAAGTTAAAGATATTTTAGAGTTTGGTCGAGGGTTAAGATGAAAAAAATAGGAATTTGAGGGTTTAGAAGTAGTTTGAAAATTATAATAATAGGCTTTTTCGACATTTTCTGGTCTGGACATCCCATCACTATGCAATCTCAAAAAACTCAACATCAACATGTCCTATGATGAGACCCTTTTCAAATGGTTGAACATTTCAAGAAATGGAAACAACACAACTGGTTTGGAGTTTGGCCATGAAACAAACATTATCTTTGGGCCCATTGGGTTACATACATGATGCGGCTATAGCCCAAAATATGGACTTACTATTTGGGCTGTGTAAAAATGGTCACAACAAATTAGGGCTCTTCCTGGACTTTAATCATCCACCACCTGAAAGGATAGATGCGGAGAATGGGGCACACAAAACCTTGATTTCTATTTTAAGAATTTGTTATCTCTATTTTTTTTTATCTAAGAGAAGGAAACGAATAGAAGAAAGGAGGGGTGGGACTCAGGATGGAAACCTCACCCACAAAACCAACTAAAAGTTATCGATACTCTTTTCATGATCTAACCAAACCCTGCCTCTCTATACAGTTGTCGTCCTTTTCAATCTTCCATCAGCGACTACTAAACTGTCACGTCCCAAATCCGGTTTTGACCGGACTCGAGACGTGACTAGAATTAATAGTAGAAAAACGATATGTAAAAGACATAAATCTTTAAAATATCAAATAACTTCCTCAAATCATCACTAAGTAGTTCAAAATCTCCAACGAGTCACAGCTCAACATATAAAGTAAAGTGCAAATGTTTAGGACAAAGGACCAACACAAATCTATGATAAACCCAAAACGAATTGAAGCTCCCAAGCCTCAAACTCTCTATACATCAGGTACTCCTTTAAAACAATAAGAGAAACAAAAAGGGTGAGCTTGCGCTCAATAGGGAAAAACCTTAACAATTCCACTTTTAGATCAATACTTAACTGCTTAAACAGATAACGCGAGTAACGACTTAATTCGATTAACGTTGGAAATACAGATAAACAGAATATCACAATAGTACCATACTCTTAAGGATAACAATAACTTAAAGGAGTTCATAAAAAGTACTATAACGAATCAATATGAGTAAAATGGGAGTAATTGATATCATGCCAACCACTTGCTTTCTCAAGCCTCCGATCCATGGATAGATTCTGGGATCACATCGGTTCCCATAATTCAGATCCACCAGAGTACCCATATCATATCAGATTTTCCCTCGGTCCAGGGGAGGCACATGCATCGGGGCACCGGAAACCATCCCATAGGGACGCTCATCGTCGGGATTCTCGGAAATGCCTCCAAAGGACCATAAGTCATAGGGAACCAAGTAGTGCTCCCTTAGGACGCACACACTTGGGTGAAACCGCTTTAATCATCTCTCATAAAATAATCCAACCAACTGCCCCGTAGGGTCCAATAACCAATGCCCTCAGGCTCCCATAACCAATACTCATAATATCCAGTAACCAATGCCCTCAGGCTCCAATAAAAAAAATACTCATAACATCCAGTAATCAATGCCCTCAGGCTCCAATACTCAACCACTAACTCACAGTATCTGTCAAACTCCAACCACCACAACGGCACCGGATTACCCTCCGTTGTAGTACTGAACCGAACAACCAAGCATGTCAAGAATAAGAATAAGGGAAATACACTATAATTCATCCATCAATCAACACCCATCGAAACACAACACAGACATCCATTATCACTTCACACTTACCGTATACTTACCTGTCACGAACCATCGGTACATCGATCACCTGATTGTACCCCTTGGAACAACCAGTCATACTCGATCATCCGTTCAAACAACAATTATATCAACACAATCACTCAACCAATCAATTAAACATGCAATAAATCAATCATACATAAAGTTAAACTAGTTTCATTAGACTCTTGATTATCCTAATAACTAGCAAACAAGCATGTGAACCTAGCACACAACTAATCCGAGAGCTCAACACAGTCTCTCTACCAGTAAATCAATTCTCAAGTATTGAAAGCGAGTTACACTAGTCATCTTCATCCTAAGCATGCATACTAGACACATCCATTTATTAGTAATTGAAATACGAGTATTCTAGTTATTCGCATCCTACATGCAATTCTAGGACCTTTCCAATTTTATTATCCTAACATGCATAATAAGCGTTAAACAAGACATTAAAACTTTCCCTACCTCGTGGTCTTCCTCTAAAACTCTGTTGTCAAGCTCGGTAGTCACAACTCCGTTCTTCACACGGGTCCCGGCGTGGTCTTCGTTCTTCAAGTTCGGTCCCAAGGTCTTTGAACACAAAACAAACTCTAATTAGACTCCACTTAACAGCAAGTAAAGTCCCCAAAACCTTCCCAAAAGTTCAGCTCCAAACAAAGATCGAAAACGGTGGAAAACCCTCAAAATACACCAAAACTGGTCGGCCATGGACACGGTCACAGATCCGTGACACCACCCCTCACGGATGACGTCACGAAGCTGTGACGTCGCCCGTCATGGATCCGTGGCGCTCCAGGGCAGTTTCGCCCTTCTTCAACCTCTAGCTCCTTTTCTCCGAAAATCCACTACTAAACTCCATTTTCAACCATCTCAAGTTCCCAAAACAGTCAAATACCTCCAATACTCCTCTACCCATGGTAGAAATCAACAATTAAACAAGTTTCCAAGGGTTCTTCAATTCATAATCATAACAAAACTCCATTAAACTCAAGGATTTCCAACGAAAATTCACCAAAGCTTCTGAACAACTTCATCTAACACCATCCCACTCAAACCCAACAACTTCTAGCAAACTCAAGCCAAAACCCATGAAATGAGATGAAGGAAAAAGAGATTTTGATAGTTCCATTACCTCTAGGAGAGTGAGATGAAGAAGATGATGATGATTTGGAGAAGGAAGAGGTAGAAAATGGCCCCAAATTGCTCCTTTTTCTTTGCTTCTTCTTCAACACTCCATGGAAGCTCTTCTCTCTCCCTTTCCTCTCAATTTTCGGCTACACACACAAAATGAAATGGTTTTGGTCTTCCAATTTCATATAAGACCTAGAGTTGGTTAATGACTAAAAGCCCTTTAGATATTTTCCCTTGTAGGGGCTTTTAGGAGGGTATAGTGGTCCAAGACCACTCCCTTTTCTCTCTTCTAACCAAATAGTGACAAGTGTCCAAGTAGGTCCTCTAGCTTTCCAAAATAATTTCCAGCACAACAATTAATATTGTTTTAGTCGATATAAAGTCCAATTTTGACCAAATTTGACTTCCTTCAATATTATACTCAAACGAAAGGAAACGGCCCAATTAGGCCAACCGTGATGACGACTAAGCATTTTGGGCCCCGAAAAAGCCCCGAATGACCTTCTGAGTCATCGGTTGAATTTTCCCGCAGAAAGTCAAACTTGTCTTAAAAGTCACCGGTTCGACCGGGATCGACCGGGAGCGGTTCTTAAAATCTACCCCCTTAAAAGAATTTCTTCCTCTAAATTAAAAGTAAAGGTACCTCAATGGTCGAACAGGTGGGGGTAGTTCTCTCGGATCTCGTCCTCTCGCTCTCAGGTCGAGTCGGCTCCCTGATGCTTCCATTGCACTCGAACCAAAGGTATAGTAGTCCTCCGTAAGACCTTCTCTCCTGTATCCACAATCCTGACGGGCTGCTCCTCATAAGAGACATCATCTGCCACCTCGATATCTGCACACTCGATCACATGAGAGGGATCTGCTGTGTACTTCCGCAGTTGGGACACATGGAAAACGTTATGCACGTTCCCAAGCTGCGGTGGCAAAGCTAAGCGATAAGCCACGACTCCAACTCTATCCAAGATCTCAAATGGCCCAATGAATCGTGGTGATAGCTTTCCTCCACCGCAGTTGAACCGCAGAAGGCCCTTCTTCGGGCTCACCCTCAGAAATACATGGTCTCCGACTGAGAAATCAAGCGGCCTGCGACGTCTGTCTGCATAGCTCTTCTGACGACTCTGTGCGGTCTTCAACCGCTCTCTAATCAAAGTGACCTTCTCGATCGTCTTTCTGATAATATCTGGGCCAAGTATGCTCCGTTCCCCTACCTCTGCCCAACATACTAGCGACCTACATGGTCTGCCGTACAAAGCCTCAAATGGTGTCATCCCAATGCTTGACTGATAACTGTTGTTGTAGGCTAACTCTGCTAAAGGTAGGTGATCCTCCCAAGATCCCCGAAAATCCAGTACACAAGCTCGAAACATGTCCTCCAAAATCTGTATGGTGCGCTCTGACTGTCCATCTGTCTCAGGGTGGTAAGTTGTACTCAGCAGCACCTCTGTCCCCAATGCCTTCTGTAGGCTCTTCCAGAATCTAGATGTGAAACGAGGATCCCTGTCAGATACCACTGATACCGGTACCCCATGAAGGCGAATGATCTCCCTAACGTATAGCCGACTCAACATGTCCACAGTGTCAGTCATCCGCATAGCTAGAAAGTGTGCCGACTTGGTCAGTCGATCAAACACAACCCAAACAGCATCATGCCCCTTAGATGACCTCGGTAATCCACATACAAAATCCATAGTAACGTGTTCCCATTTCCACTCGGAGACCGGTAAAGGTTGTAGTAAGCCAGCGGGCCGCTGATGCTCCGCCTTCACCTGTTGACAGGTGAGGCACCTCGAAACAAAGTCTGCTACTGCCCTGCGCATCCCACTCCACCAGAACTGTCGTCGGATGTCTCTATACATCTTGGTGCCACCGGGGTGCACATCAAGCCGGGAGTGATGACACTCTCTCAACACGGTGTCCCTACATCCTCGGGGAACAAAAAACCGTCCTCTATCATGGAGACTCTGATCTGCACTCAATTCCCAACCATCGATCTCTTCACCGTCTGCCAATCTCTCACGAATCCCTGTCGCCTCGACATCCTCGGCTTGTGCCTCTAGCACCCGAGTAATTAGTGTGGGTTGAGCCACTAATGCACACAAGTCCATACCATCCGTGATCTCTTCAAGCTCAAGCCTGAATGAGCTCAACTCTTCCAGCATGCTCTACTCTCGGGCTGCCATACTGGCCACACAATGAGTCGATTTCCTGCTCAGAGCATCTGCGACGACATTGTCCTTGCCCGGACGATAGAGCAGCTCGAAGTCGTACTCCTTAAGTAACTCCATCCATCGTCTCTGTCGCATGTTCAAGTCGCGCTGAGAGAAAATGTACTTGAGGCTCTTGTGGTCCGAGAATACTCTGAATTGCTCACCGTATAGGTAGTGTCTCCAACTCTTCAATGCAAAGACCACTGCTGCCAGTTCTAGATCATGAGTCGGGTAGTTGCGCTCATGCACCTTTAATTGTCTTGAGCCGTAAGCTACTACCTTCCCGGATTGCATCAAAACACAACCAAGTCCCTCGCCTGAGGCGTCACAGTACACATCATAGCCCACTCCCCGCTCTGGAACAATCAATACTGGAGCGGTAGTCAATCGAGCCTTTAACTCTGAGAAAGAGTGCTCACACTCACTAGTCCAAAGGAACTCCGCTCCCTTACGAGTCAATGCTGTCATAGGAACAGCCAAACATGAGAAATCCTGAACAAAGCGTTGATAATATCCTGCCAATCCCAGAAAGCTGTGGATCTCAAAAACATTCTTGGGTCTCGCCCACTTCGAAACTGCATCGACCTTCGCTGGGTCGACTAAGATACCATCCCAGGACACCACATGTCCGAGGAATTTCACCTCTGCGAGCCAAAATTCGCACTTATCCAAGTTCCCGTACAACTGGTGAGTACGTAGTAATGTCAATACTATCCTCAAGTGCTCCTCGTGTGCCTCTTCACTAGGCTAGTAAATCAAGATGTCGTCAACGAAAACTACGACAAACTGATCCAAGTATGGCCTGAATATGCCATTCATCAGGTCCATGAAGGCTGCTGGCGCGTTCGTCAACCCGAACGACATCACTAGAAACTCAAAGTGTCTGTAACGCGTCCGGAACGCGGTCTTCTCCACATATTCCTTCCGGACCCTCAATTGATAGTAGCTTGACCTTAGATCAATCTTGGAGAAGCAGGTTGCTCCTCTCAGTTGATCGAACAAGTCATCGATCCTCGGCATCGGGTAGCGGTTCTTCACCGTCACCCGGTTCAACTTCCGGTAATCGATGCACATCCTCAAGGCACCACCCTTCTTCTTTACGAAGAGGGCGGGTGCTCCCCACAGCGACACACTAGGGCGGATGAAACCCTTCTCCTGCAACTCTTCGAGTTGTCGCTTCAACTCGACTAACTCAGCTGGCGCGAATCGATAAGTTGTCATCGAGATCGGCGCGGTGCCTGGAATCAAGTCAATCCGGAACTCTATCTCACGCTCCGGTGGTAAACCTGATAGCTCCTCCGGGAACACGTCCGGAAACTCACAAACTACTCTCAGCAAGTCTCTGCCACTCTGTACAACCTCAGACTCCAATCCCGTAGTCAGAGCGGATAGAAGGACTCCGCTCCTGCTACCCAAAACACAAGTAATAACTCTGCCACTTGACCTCACCGTCACTTGACGTCGAAAGCAATCGATCGTCGCCCGATACCTCGCAAGCCAATCCATCCCTAAGATCACGTCAAAAGCGGTCATCTCCAGAATGAGTAAATCACCAACAAAGGGGCAGTCTGCCACTCGAACCTCACAATCTCAACAGAAAGTATCCAACACTACCTCCCCCGTAACTGGGGTCTCAAGACACAAAGGTCTACTAAGTGACTCCACCCTCAAACCCAAAGAACGAGCAAAAGTAGTACAAATAAACGAATGGGAGGCACCAGTGTCGAACAGAAAAGACGCCCACGAATTAAAAAGTAAACACGTACCCTGTGTAGCCTCATGGCCGGCGTACTGTCTCTCAGCTCTAGCCTCTGTGACTGCATAAACTCGGCCCTGTCGTGCCGGAGTCCCCCTCTCGGTGGTGGTGGTGGTAGTGCCACCTGCTACTGAGGCCTAGCCTGGTGTCTCGGGGCTACCGCTCCCGCCGCTTGACGCGGAGCTCTCTGCTGCTGTGCCTGTCGTGGTCGGCCGGGAGGCGCCTGACGAGGCTGTGCCTGCTGGGGCCTCGGTGGAGGCGCAACTCCAACCCGATCGGGACAAGTGAAAGCAATGTGCCCCTGTCGGCCGCACTGGTAACAAGCCCGATCATCAACACGCTGCCTCTCACCAAATCCCTATGGACGATCCATCTGCCGCTCCGCGAGTCCTCTGCTCCTCGGGCAGTCTCGGTCCAAGTGTCCCTGCTGTCTGCATACTGGGCAGAACTGTGACAGCGGGGCTGGTCCAACTGACGCCACTGCTGCTCCTCTGCGCATGCCACTCTGCTGAAACTGTGGCTGGAAAAACCCAGAAGTCCTCTGTCGTCTCGCATCACGCCTCTTTGATGACCTGAGGAAACCACTCGGCCTCGGCCTGATGTCTCGCTCTCTGGCGCTCTCTCGAAAATGTCTCTCCACTGCCAAGGACTGATCTACCAGAGTAGAGTACACCTCTGTCCTCAAAGCAATGATCCGATCTGCAATCGCAGATGGAGCCCACGCTCGAACTGCCTGCAACGACTGTCCTCAGTCTGCACCATCTCGGGTGCGAAGCGGGACAAGGATAAGAATCTCGCCGCATACTCGGATACTGTCATCCCCCTCTGCCGCAGCTCCAGGAACTGCTGGCGTCTGTCATCTCGAACTGACCGCGGAAAGTACTGCTCCAGGAACAGTCGACTGAAAAGCTGAAAATCCTCACCAACTCTGGTCTGCACAGACTGCCACCAGTAAAAAGCCTCACCCTCAAGCTGGAAGGTGGAGAAAGAGACTCTCAGACGTCCCTCAGAAATACCAGATGTGTCAAGGTTGCGAGTGATCCACTCCAACCATAGAACTATTGCCTCGGAGTCAGCACTCCCAGAAAATGTCGGTGTACCCAAATGACGGAAATCACGAAGTGCCTGGGCCGTGTAGCTATCCATCTAATCTGGCCTCTCGACGGCGACTGTCTCAGTAGTAGGCACGGGCTCTGACGCCGGTGCTGCGGTCTCCTGCTGAGCATTGAGTGCTGCTAGCACTGCGCGTACCACCTCCTCAATAGGGGTAGCCTGAGTCGGCTCTGCGACTGGGGTGTCTCTCGCTGGTGACCCTGACGGTCCATCCTCAAAGCTCTGGTGCTCTATGGGAATAGCACCCTGGGCAATTGCTGCCCCTGCCAGTCCAACGGCTAGTGACTGGCCCTGCCCCACAGCTGGGCGGCTCCTGGTACCCCTCGGAACGTAAACACGATGCATCACGTAGAATCGCTGCAGTAACACGCACAGTTCAAACTCAGTTTAAAACTATCGAAACGGTTTAAGCAAAAGGGACGTTCTCGTGCGTCTCGACGGATCCTAATTGGATCAGGGGTAAGTAGATAGTAGTATATAGTACTTATATAGACAAAGAAGTCCGCACATCGTGCGTCTCACACATCAAGCAAGTAATGCACCCAACTCGCACAGGAGGCAAAGTTCACACACAATCACACCCACCACTAGGGGTTCAAAGCACCAAGCAAACAGTTTGGAAAGGATAAGTCTTTATCATTTTTATCACAGCTTTTCTCTTTCCTCAAATTCCTTATCTTTAATCAAAACGTTCATGTCGATCTCGCACCGTTACAACTCGATTTAGGCGTAACCGAACCTTGTTGTAACCACTTGACATCTAACCATCACGTTCGACTACAGTGGCGCCCCTGAGTCAACCCGTGATAGTGCAAACAATTCAGTTCTACGGAAAATTCGGCATGACCTATTCGTATTTTCCACTAACCCTCCGCTTAAGCGGGACATTCACCAATTAATTTTCACAAGTTATTCAATACAAAGAGTTCTCATGCTCTGCAAGGTACACAACACAATAAGTACAAAGGTTTCTCATGCCCGCAAAGTACACAACGCAATGCAAGAATACTCGAGCTCTACTCAATTCTCAACAGTCATAACCGAGTCGACACTCAAACAATCTCAAAATCTTAACAGTTCAACCCTTCAATAAGTCCACTCTTCGGTCAATCACCATTTCGACAAGTTAACACTCCAACAATCCCTCCTCCAACCTCATCAATAATTTAACCGATTAACCCTTCAACCTTAACAAACATGAAACGACCAACCACGGTGGTAACACCCTTAATAGATAATTTACTCAACAATCAATATATAACGGTTAGATCATTGCTCGTTAATCCAATACCGATCTCAACCGTTCGGTTTCACCGATCACTGTATCTTAAAGTCACTAGGGTAAGGATACCACTCAAGCAAAGTAACCATTGCAATAAAAAGATTCAAATTTAAACAACCATTGAAATAAGCAAGACTGGAGTCGTTCCCACTCTATGCATCAATATGGTTAACTTGCATCACTGAGCACACGAATTAGACCTCCTAACTCTACCCACCTACTTGACGTTGGTCCGAGGTTTTGAAAACAAGTTTAAAATTTACAACCTGTTTCAAATGAAACCAAGCTCTGATACCAAATTGTCACGCCCCAAATCCGGTTTTGACCGGACTCGAGACGTGACTAGAATTAATAGTAGAAAAGCGATATGTAAAAGACATAAATCTTTAAAATATCAAATAACTTCCTCAAATCATCACTAAGTAGTTCAAAATCTCCAACGAGTCACGGCTCAACATATAAAGTAAAGTGCAAATGTTTAGTACAAAGGACCAACACAAATCTATGATAAACCCAAAACGAATTGAAGCTCCCAAGCCTCGAACTCTCTAGACATCAGGTACTCCTTTAAAACAATAAGAGAAACAAAAGGGCTGAGCTTGCACTCAGTAGGGAAAAACCTTAACAATTCCACTTTTAGATCAATACTTAACTGCTTAAACAGATAACGCGAGTAACGACTTAATTCGATTAACATTGGAAATACAGATAAACAGAATAGATCACAATAGTACCATACTCTTAAGGATAATAATAACTTAAAGGAGTTCATAAAAAGTACTATAACGAATCAATATGAGTAAAATGGGAGTAATTGATATCATGCCAACCACTTGCTTTCTCAAGCCTCCGATCCATAGATAGATTCTGGGATCACATCGGTTCCCATAATTCCGATCCACCAGAGTACCCATATCATATCAGATTTTCCCTCGGTCCAGGGGAGGCACATGCATCGGGGTACCGGAAACCATCTCATAAGGACGCTCATCGTCAGGATTCTCGGAAATGCCTCCAAAGGACCATAAGTCATAGGGAACCAAGTAGTGCTCCCTTAGGACACACATACTTGGGTGAAACCGCTGTAACCATCTCTCATAAAATAATCCAACCAACTGTCCCGTAGGGTCCAATAACCAATGCCCTCAGGCTCCCATAACCAATACTCATAATATCCAGTAACCAATACCCTCAGGTAGGGGTGGGCATGGTCAGTTTAACCGACCATTGTCCCAACTCCAAGCACCGGACCGGAACTTCTCGGTCTCCGATAATCGGCACCGCACCGGAACCGGTAAAACACAAAAAAAACCGACCAAATCAAATCCGGTCGGTTTGACGGTTTAAACCGACCCTCCATATTGATAAAGTGTGTCTATATTAAGGTCCAAATTTCAGAAAAATACCAGAAGAACGGTGCCAATTTCTGTAGCATTCATTCACCGAGAGTGAGGGGAAACAAAACAAAAGGGAGATAGAGATCTAGAGAGCAAACAAATTGAAATTTTAGAAAATATAGAAGAAGAGTTGATAGTTCTGTGTCGTGTGTTGACGAAGCTAGCATTCTGGGGATAACAATGGCTAGAACACGCCGCTGCAACATGTTGAAGAGAATGCATTTCTGGAGAGAGAAAAACACAGGCAGAGATGTGTTATGTGTGGTTTATGTAGTATATGAGATGGATGGTTGAGATTGTTGACCTAAAATCAATGGTCTACATTTTATGGTAGCGTAAGATCAATGAATGGGCCTAAAAGCACAAAAACCGTAATGCCATCAATAGGCTGATCTGCAAGATAATGTACAGAAACAATGAATGGGCTTCTAAGAGCCCAAAGCTCCGGCCGGGTCGGTCCATTGGCGGTTTAGAATTTCTCGAACCGGAAACCGACCTCCCTACTACCGGATCACCTATTTTTACACCGGAATTGCACCGGAAACCACCAGTTCCGGGTTCTCCGGTCCCAAAAACGGTCGGTTTCGGTCGGTTCCCCGCGGTCCGGTTTTTTTTGCCCACCCCTACCCTCAGGCTCCAATAAACAATACTCATAACATCCAGTAATCAATGCCATCAGGCTCCAATACTCAACCACTAACTCACAGTATCTGTCAAACTCCAACCACCACAACGGTACCGGATTACCCCCCGGTGTAGTACTGAACCGAACAACCAAGCATGTCAAGAATAAGAATAAGGGAAATACACTATAATTCATCCATCAATCAACACCCATCGAAACACAACACAGACATCCATTAGCACTTCACACTTACCGTATACTTACCTGTCACGAACCATCGGTACATCGATCACCTGATTGTACCCCTTGGCACAACCAGTCATACTCGATCATCCGTTCAAACAACAATTATATCAACACAATCACTCAACCAATCAATTAAACATGCAATAAATCAATCATACATAAAGTTAAACTAGTTTCATTAGACTCTTGATTATCCTAATAACTAGCAAACAAGCATGTGAACCTAGCACACAACTAATCCGAGAGCTCAAAACAGTCTCTCTACCAGTAAATCAATTCCCAAGTATTGAAAGCGAGTTACACTAGTCATCTTCATCCTAAGCATGCATACTAGACACATCCATTTATTAGTAATTGAAATACGAGTATTCTAGTTATTCGCATCCTACATGGAATTCTAGGACCTTTCCAATTTTATTATCCTAACATGCATATTAAGCGTTAAACAAGACATTAAGACTTTCCCTACCTCGTGGTCTTCCTCTAAAACTCTGTTGTCAAGCTCGGTAGTCACAACTCCGTTCTTCACACGGGTCCCGGCGTGGTCTTTGTTATTCAAGTTCGGTCCCAAGGTCTTTGAACACAAAACAAACTCTAATTAGACTCCACTTAACAGCAAGTAAAGTCCCCAAAACCTTCCCAAAAGTTCAGCTCCAAACAAAGATCGAAAACGGTGGAAAACCCTCAAAATACACCAAAACTGGTCGGCCACGGACACGGTCCCAGAGCCGTGACACCACCCCTCACGGATGACGTCACGGAGCCGTGACGCGTGCCGTCACGGACTCCCTCACGGAGCCGTGACGTCGCCCCTCACGGATCCGTGGCGCTCCAGGGCAGTTTCGCCCTTCTTCAACCTCCAGCTCCTTTTCTCCGAAAATCCACTTCTAAACTCCATTTTCAACCATCTCAAGTTCCCAAAACAGTCAAATACCTCCAATACTCCTCTACCCATGGTAGGAATCAACAATTAAACAAGTTTCCAAGGATTCTTCAATTCATAATCATAACACCATCCCACTCAAACCCAACAACTTCTAGCAAACTCAAGCCAAAACCCATGAAATGAGATGAAGGGAAAAGAGATTTTGATAGTTCCATTACCTCTAGGAGAGTGAGATGAAGAAGATGGTGATGATTTGGAGAAGGAAGAGGTAGAAAATGGCCCCAAGTTGCTCCTTTTTCTTTGCTTCTTCTTCAAGACTCCATGAAAGCTCCTCTCTCTCCCTTTCCTCTCAATTTTCGGCTACACACACAAAATGAAATGGTTTTGGTCTTCCAATTTCATATAAGACCTAGAGTTGGTTAATGACTAAAAGCCCTTTAGATATTTTCCCTTGTAGGGGCTTTTAAGATGGTATAGTGGTCCAGGACCACTCCCTTTTCTCTCTTCTAACCAAATAGTGACAAGTGTCCAAGTAGGTCCTCTAGCTTTCCAAAATAATTTCCAGTACAATAATTAATATTGTTTTAGTCGATATAAAGTCCAATTTTGACCAAATTTGACTTCCTTCAATATTATACTCAAACGAAAGGAAACGGCCCAATTAAGTCAACCGTGATGACGGCTAAGCATTTTGGGCCCCGGAAAAGCCCCGAATGACCTTCTGAGTCATCGGTTGACTTTTCCCGCAGAAAGTAAAACTTGTCTTAAAAGTCACCGGTTCGACCGGGATCGACCGGGAGCGGTTCTTACATAAGGCCTCCGACCATAGATGTCGTCAGTGGTGACTACCTCCCCCCCCCCCATCCTTCCCTCTTCGTGCTTCCTCCGGCGACGGATGTGGCCTCCGGCCATAGTTTTCATCGGTGGTGGCTACCTAACCCCCTCCTTCCTCCACTTCTTTTTGTTCATCCTCTCTAGGTTGTCCCTGTTGCTCTGTGCTGGTTCAATCGGAGCTTTTACTTGCCCTCTTAGAATGTTCGTCGTGCGTCTCGTTCCCTAAGCCACATGTCGACTTTCAAGATCTAGTGTGAGAAGCTTTCTTGTCCCTTTTGGGCTTATATCGTCTTGGACCCGTTAATGTCGTCTGGTCAGTAGTTCTCCTTCGTTGTCACTGATGAGTAGTTCTAGATGTATCATGGGAAGCCTTTTTTTGCCTTAGATTTGTTGTGGATCTCGTCTCGTCCATGACACTCGGTCCCTTTAGCCACTTGTCTGTTCTCTGGCCATGTGCTCCGGGTGGTGCTTCAGCTCTTTTAGGTCGGAGATGGTTGTTTTCTATGCTCCTGTAAGGAATAGCTTGTCATCAATGCTTAGTGGTTCGTTCATGGGATGTTGTGGCTTTCGAAGGAGTGCTATAATCTACGAGACACAAGTATCAACTCATTTTTGGTTGTTGGGTATGTGGGTGGTCAGTTTTTCATGAGGCGGTTGGACCTCTAGGTCCTCGTCCCAGATATGCCTCTTGTTGTAGATCTAGTGAGTCGGGTCTCAGGCAGTCTCTTCGCCCGACTGAGGTTCTGATCCTCTAGGTTATGGTGCAGGCTCTAACGGACACAACCTTGGTTCACCAACCTGTCTTTCCTCAATTCGGAAGTTCCCCCTCCCTCGTCCACATTTGGTGACGGGGGCTCGGCTATCCCGTTGCTGGTCGAAGTCGAGTGTTCTTTCTTGTTTGGCATTGTTGTTGAAATATTATGTTTTGAGGTCAATGGGTGTCGTTTCGTTGATTGCGGTGATGGTCGTCGATGTGTTGACATCGACTTCGGTTGGTGTCGGCGAACTGGTTTTGAGGCGTGGTGCGCTTAGTTCTTCATAGTTGGAAGATCTAATGATTAAGACCTTCATCTATTTTTTTCGTTTAGAGCTTCATGGTTGGAAAATTAGGGTGTTAGACCTTGTCACTGTTTTTTCTATGTCGACTGTTTGTAAAATTAAGTATTTAAACCATTTGTTAGGTTTCCTCCCCTTGTTGGGATTGTTTTGAAGCTGAGATTTCACATCAATGCTTTGATTTATATTGTGTTCTGGTTTGATCCTTTGAATACATCGAGTTTATGGTTCGAGGTGCCTAGTTTGGCATGCTCTTGTTTGTTGCATTATGTAGCTAAAACCTTAGCCTTATATCTCCTTTTCAATCTCTAAAGAGGTTGCTTTTATATATTTCCTTCGGTGATAAAAAAACACCCACCAAATCAAATTCCAACAAAAAAGTGGAAAGCAATAGCAAGTCCAAACAGAAACGAAACCATTCTGGTCATCCCCAAACACCTGAGTCCTGTCAGAATAGTAATCAGTGCTTCTGGGGACTGTCTTGAGTAGCCTTAGTCGGACTACTGAATAGTACTATAGAGGACCACACGAGTGAATTCTATGGCCTTAGAAGGGCTAAGTAATTCATACCCCTCCACCCAATAAATGGATGAATTGCCTCTAATCACGAGCTTGGAACTAGTACTCATCGGACTTGACCAAGGAATAGAGCTCCAAAACGACCCCTGAATAAGCACTCACCAGACCTGATGGGAGATGGGACAGGTATGTCACAAGCACAATAGACCCTTTGGCTGGAAAAAGACCCTTACTGAACCTTGGCGAGAATGACACTAAGCCCAATAGTAGGAGAACTAGAGAAGATGCATCGATTTTGTTCAAGCCAGATCTGTCACAGACACAATAGCCCGATATCACTCCACACTAACCTCAACCGTCGTACCCCCAACAGAGACAACCACGACTCTAAAAGGAGCGACGAAACTAATGATAAAGTTCCCATGTCACTCCCACCAAACCATGATCAAGGAGCAGACTTTTCAGGACCACGAACAACATACGCACACATCTTTATTTTTGTTGATTGAGCAACGTGATAAATATCATTTGAACCTTAATCCATGTGTAATTGAAGTTGTTTCTAAATTAAGATAAGGATTGTGTTATTGTTTATGCTCAATGCTTAATTGCTTGATTTTGGGTTAGTTGCCTTGAAAGATGAATTAGGGATTTAGGGTATTTCAAACAATTGAATTTCGAGTTTAATTTTTTTTAGGAGATCAAATAGTTTCACCTTTAAATCCTTCGATTAAATAGCCTAAGACTAAATATAGTTTTAATATGTTGTAAAAAGAGTTCAGAAATTGCGTCTAGCTAACAGATAAGGTGGTAAGGCTTTTCTCTAAAAAAAACTAATTGCCGATTATGGTCCACTATTTGGAAATTAAAAATCATCGTTTCTGTAATCAAAAGAAAGGAAGTTACTCTCATATAATCAAAGTCATGAGAGAGATAAGGTGATTGTTATTACATCTAGGTTGGTAAAGTTTCAAAATGTTATTGGAGATGTCATCATACATCATGTGCGTTTCCGACAACAAAGATAAAAAAAATGTCAACCTAGATGCCAACAGACATCTTGTGCGTATATAATGTTGTAGCTTTGTTTCCTAGTTTGGAGAAATTTGTTTCATAAACTTACAGATACTCAAGCTATAGAGTTCTATCCGTTTTAGGAAGTAAGATTTGTTTCCTAAACGTGAAGATACTCATGCGTACAATTCTATTCATTTGAAGAAGTAAGATTTGTTTCCCAAACTTAAAAATACTTATGCGATAGTGATGTATTCGATTTAAGAAAGTTACAAGCGCAAGGAAACAAAGAGATTTAACTTGATATTAACTCCAAGGATTAAAGAAACCTAAGGAAACATCCTTACAAGCTGTAGGAGCTATATAACTCGTGAAGATATTCAGATCTCCGCTTGATCGCTCGTCTGACCAAATGTCATCAAAGATGTTAGAATAAATGTCGATAGACTTCGCCGGACATCCCCTCGTCGGACAAGGATTGGACTATGTCTGAGAATCTGGAAGCTGTTGTAGACTCAAATTTACAAATTTCAAATTTGATCTCCTTTGAATTCTAATCTAGATAAGGATAAGGATATGTTACCTATGGGTGAGAAAGATCAGGCAGGAGATAATATCGTTATGGGAGAAAATATCGCAACTCAACAACTCTTGCACTGTCCAATTCCTAGTTGTCGTGTCCCGCACGTTTCTCCTCGCTCCCAAAAATCCCGGGGTAAAGGTAAAAATAAAACCCCAACTATTGTTATTTATCAAGCTCATTCTTTAACAAAATCTCAGAGAAGTTTTAATAACGGTAATAAGAGCTATTGTGCCTATACTCAAAACGTGGGTCGTAAAGCTCTAAGAATTGACTAACTTGTAGCTGAGCAGTTTGAAAAATTAGAGACTGAACTTTCTAAAAGGTTAGAATTTGAGGAAGACGAGATTGAAGAGTATGACGATCTTTGTGATGAAGAGGATTTAGAGGATTTGAGATCTAATCCTCCTTTACTCTTACAGTAATTCATCATGATGTTCCTCTCATGGAACGTGGGAGGAGCGAATTCCTCCCATAAGAAAAGGAGTATCAAGAGTGTTATAGTTCGTGCAAAGCATGAAGTAGTTTTTCTATAAGAAACTAAATGTGTATCTATCACTCGAGCTTTTCTTAGGGAGGTTGGTCTGCAGGATGATTGGGATTTCATTTCTTCTCCTTTTTCTGGTGCTTCTAGAGGATTATTAACTACAAGGAAATAGGATAATTTTTCTAAGCTACTTTCAACCTGTTTAGACAACGTTATTATATGGGTTGGTATTGAAACCTCTATATCCTTGCAAGTATCTCTCATCAATGTATATGACCCTTCATCTCCTTAAACCAGTATTGTTTGTTGGTCTGAAATTCTTGAGTATAGTGATACACTGGGAGAGAACATTATTTTTGGTGGCGACTTTAACTCTGTTTTTTCAGTTGAAGAAATTTTTTTTTGCTCTTTTTTAGTATCAGACGGGGTTTCTTTCCAAGATTTCCTACAGAATTTAGGCCTATAAGACTTGCATTTGAAGGGTTGTAAGTACACATGGTATGGTCCAGGCTCGAAAGCATCGAGACTGGATCGGTTTCTGATTTCTCCGTTATTTTGGATGTTTTTGACGAAATTTTTCAGAAGGGTTTGGAACGTTCCATATCTGATCACATGCCCGTTCTTCTTGGTAGTAAGATCACGAATTGGAGACCAAAGCCTTTTAAGTTCCTGAATGTATGGTTAGAGCATCCCAGCTTTAAACCTAATCTGGACTGGCATAAGTCCTCGTTGCTGGTGGTCTCCTTGATTCAAGCTCGGTTTTTTGTCTTTGTGGCTCATCTGGATTTGTAGGAACGGACTTGTATTTAACCAAGTTGTAGATCCTGTTTCAGCCGTATTTTTTAAGCTTCAACTCCAGAGCTTCTCACTTTTCAAGTTTGCAGGTCTTCTCAAACAAGAGCTCAGTTTTGCTTTATAGCAATCCAATCCGCGAGCATGTTTCCTTTAAGTTATTGCTTTTAATGTGTTTTTTTGTTGTCGCCTTGCATGTTGGTTGTTTTGAACTCTTTGGGTTTTCAGGGTTGAGTTCTTATCTCCCTGCTTCTCCTTGGTCTTATTTCTCATAAGAACCAAAGATATCAATAATATTCGCCTATAAAATAAATGTCGACATACATTGTGTTCGTACACGTTTCATAAAATGAAGATAAGTATCGCATGTTTCCTAACATGAAGATGAGTATCTTATGATTCATATTGTGAAGATACTTCTATTTCAAGCAGTAGATTCATTATAGGAATAGTTTCCTAGCTTAAAGATAATTTTATTCTAAAGATTTGTTTGCTTTAGGAATTGTTCCAAGTTATGAAACTTGGAGATTGAGTTATATCGTGACTATAAGGTTTGAGAAACCCTAGGGAGACACGACTAAAATAGATGGATCAGCTATAAAAAGCCAAGGGAATCTATATTAGCCGCTAATAGAAAATTGCTATCATTCTACCGATCATTGTTGGTTGGTCGACATTATCATCGACATCTGCCGAAGCCATTGTTTTTACAAGTGTAACTATTGTAACTATTCTCTATTCTTTGTTATTTGTTCATGACTTCAGAGGTCCTAAGCGTATCGGCCTAGCGTGTTGGAAGGCTGGATGAATTTAACATAGTTAGACGTATTTGTGCTCAAACTCTATTCGTAACTGAATGAGTAATTGAGTTGTTTTGGGTTGTGATCCGTGTTTGATGATTCATGAAAAAGACTCTTGAAGAACAAGCAATAATCCGAGACTGAAGGGCTCGAAGTAATCCAATAATGAAGGGATTGAAGAGTGTGATCCAGTGAGGAGCTCATATTCAGGGGGAGCCCTGAGATAAGTTTTTTACTTTGTAATAGTACCATAGGTTTGATCTGGAGGATCTAAACTTTTATGTTTTGACTAACTACGCGATAGTGAAAACCATTCCACTAGAAGAATGCCCCCAGACGTAGGTGACGATGCACCGAACTGGGTAATAAACTTGTGTGTCTCTATGTGTTTGTTTATTCGTATAATTGTCTCTAATATGTTCTAACGCAGGATATCAGTCATCAAGTCTTAACATCTTGAACTAAATCTTGTCACTGCACCTAGCCAGAATTTCAGGTTCCTATTTCTCTCTCTCCATATATGAATTGTGTAGGTTTTATAAAGAAGTCATCGTCATTGCCACCACCGATTGAGAGCTTCCTTCCCTAATATCCTCCCCCCTCTAGTCCATAGGCTTATGGCTTATCGTGGCTGTTATCGAGCGAAGTTTGTCCCAATGCCAACCACTAGCCAAGGCATTCTACATTACTATGCCGATATCAGAGGATAATACCTTTATCCTAGGACTTCTCCCGCTATCTATAACGGTGGTGGATGTGTTGGAGTCTATCTAGTGCCAATTAGGGGCCATTTTTTGGACGATGACGAGTAGGATAAGGTGGTCATGGTCCCGATCAAAGAAATACCGACCATGGTGTATACTCGTACTAATACGCCTTGGCAGGGCGGCTCCTCTCTAATGTATCGTGAAACCCCAAGACCTTCTATGGGGTGATGGCGACGCATAAGAGGGTGCGGGGTCTCGAGGTGGATCCCTTATCGAGGGATGTCGTGGCAGTTTTCTTCCTATCGTGTGACGTCATGGAGGACACCCGTCACCGAGGCCTTGGATGTTTAGTGGATAAACCTTGTTTTTGGTCTCGCTGCAGCCTTGCATGAAAATGGTTACTCTTCATTTCCGTAATTTAGAAATAGGGGTAAGGCATTCAATTTCCTTAGGGATGCACAAAATGCTCATATCAGATGTTTTAGCAGATACTTTGGGTACGGAGGTCACCATGGTGCCAGACTCGAATGACAAAGATGGAATGAGTACATGTGGCTCCGGGTCATCCTGGGCGTGGAAAGAACCCTCTAAAAACATATCTGTTTTATTTTCCAAGGACACCAAAAGTCTAGGATTTGGTACTTGGTATGGTTGAATCAGCCACCAAATCAGTGGGTTTATTGCCCGCTTCCAAGAGTCAGTCTGTTAGAGGTACGTTTTGATGCATATATTTTGGCTCCATTGGGGAATAGATACGGAGAAGCTGCTCAGGACGACATGTAGTACCCGCGGGGAAGAATACTGAAGGAAGAGAGGGGAAAACATGTGCCAAGACTAGAGGAAGGGTTGACCCCTACTCCCCAACCCCCCGATGACCCACCAAGTTTATGTGCTTCAGGGACCACCGTTAGGTTTCCAAGCCCGGGAGCCTTTCCATGATAGGCATACCCTACCAGAGATCTGTGACATGACTAAGGAGTTTCTCAAGGAGAATACTCGAAGTTGGGAGTTGGCGCATCCTAGATCGGATACACGAGGAACCCAGGTTACAAAGATCTATGGCCTAGCGAACGAGAGCCTGGAGGAAGGGAGATATCACCCGCCTTTGCCTCTAAATCCTAACCCAATAGTGGTGGAAACCCTTGCCTCAAGAATGGTACCACTTACAGAAGGACTACCACTTTGGAATAAGAAGAAACCTCAGGCTTAACCCGTGGGATTTGGCTCAAAGAAAACGAAAGGATGGAAGGCGGGAGAGGCCAATCAGGCACACGCATGAACGAGTCGGCTTTAGCGGGCCCTTTAGTTTTCCGGGATCCCCTCGCTGACCATAGAACCACGAGGAAAGAGATGGGTACTCTACCTAAACGATGGTGCCAAGTATCTCAGTTAGGATCCATGAGTTGCTGGGAGTATTGTCCCACATGATCCTAGACCGACAACTTTTGTCCTGCATCATCTGTGCAACCTTCCATGAGACATATCAATGGGACATGATATTCCCCAGGCAATCTCGAATAGGTGGTGGTCCATATCTTTTGTCTCTTGTCTTTATATCTTGAATGAAAATTTCTTGACTAAATTTTAAACAACAATTGGCAATGAAACTCCATTACTGACCATTCAGTTCGTCGGTAATGAATCTCACTTCAAACTCATTGGGTTGGTGTAATGAAATTCATTACCAACTATTTATTTGGTCGTCAATGAAATTCGTTACCGAATGATTGGGTTGGTGGACAATGAAATTCAGTACCTACTGACTTATTTGGTCGGAAATGAAATGTATTACTGACGAATGTTAAACGCCCTGATATTTCTTCGGTAATGAAAAAAATGATTCACACCAACGAAACTTAGTTGAAAAACCTGAATGTCGGCAATTATCATTATCGACAAATTGATGTTCATTCTCGACCAAAAACTGGGTCGATCGGTAATGAAAGGTTTTACAGTAGTATTCATTAAAGTAAATTTTGACATTTAAAAAATGTAACCCCGATCACTAAACATAACTCGAGGGGTACACCATTACGATGGGAGGGTCGACCTGGACTTCATGGACGCCCCACATGGGGAATTGGGAACAAATAAAGGGTCGGTTGGAGAATCCTGAGAAGATCAAGTGAGTACTGGTAATCAGCCTCGCCAGGAGGAATGATAGAAAACTATGGCTCCAGGGACCATACTTGGGAGAGGTCCCTGGTAAAAGTCTATCCTCCCCTTGATACTGTTGGGATTAGGTTTGATCGTACTCTTCAAGACGAGAAGAGTCTCCGTTATAAGATCAAACATCGTTTAAACATTATTTTAAGCGGTTTTCAACAATACTGGTTTTTAGTTACTTTTCTATTATTTTAAAGTTGTATGTGGACAACAACCATCTGTCATAGAGTTTATTGAAAAAAACCTCTGGAGACCTATTCTACATAATAACTCTGTAAATTTCAATAAATAGTAAGAGCATGTACAGTAGGTCAAACCGAATGATCAAACCGTATGTCAACTCTGCAAAAATTAAGGTTTGCAATCCTTAAAATAAACTATGTTCTACAGTGGTACAAATCGGATGATCAAACCGTATTGTGAGTGGATGCTGATTGGATGTTGAATTGATATTTTGCTGATTTAAGTAAATGTTCTATTAAAACAGTAAACATTTTATAAAATTGAAATAAATCTGGGTAAAAATAATTAATAATAAAATAAATAAATAAATAAATTGTATGTTTAATTTCATTGCTCGGAAGCCAGATTCGACCCAAAAAGTACTAAAATTTCGTCGAAAACAGACACTGACGAGTTTTACATTTTAGATAAAAATATTGGGTCCATTTTAAATGTTACCTAATATTTGCTATAGTGTAAAATTATCTAATTATACTTTAATTTTGGACTTATCCTATTTAGTTAAATCTGATTTTACGTAAAAAAATTTAAATCGGGATGGCCACGTGTCGCAATGCGGATGACTGACGCACGAATAGGGTTGAACGACCCGCAAAAAAGAAATACAGTTCACGTGTCGCACATCGCCCCACGAACTGTATTTTTTCGGTTCACATGTTGCACAAACGGTACGCCACAACGGATCGAACTGCGGCCTGCAAACCGTATGATCACGATTCCATGCGTCAAATCATGTACGTGCGTAATACTGTTCATGCTCTAATATCTTGCGCTAAAATAAAATCAAGGCGACGAGTGAAAGCAACCTGACTTGGTCCTTGCTAGTGTCACTTTCATACAGCGGTGCGTGTTATATAGACCTTAGCTTTTTCTACCAACCCCAATGTCTTTGGAGCCATTTCCAAGTTGTTAGGATTCACTATCATGATATTTTTTTATAGATTAATTACTCAAAAGTAAAGTAAAGCCTTCCAACTTGTATACTATTGTATAGTCATTATAGTTCCACAAATCAAGGTTGGTGTACATTTTAATTCGTAAATTGAATTTACTTTATTATATGTGGATTTTATATAACTTGTCAATTCGTATTTCCCCTCAAGTTGGCCAATTGAAAATGGTCAAATATGACCCCCCAAAAAATATCACAATGTAACTCAGTTATGATAGTTGCTTTTATTGAAGCGCTACCAAAAATACAAACGTTTTCTAGGATTTAATTATCGTGACTCCACTTCATCTTTAGTGGCATAACTAATCGTTGCTCTTGCCGGAAAATACAGATTAAACTTGTGGGCGTGACAGTTAAGGTTATGGTACCATGTTGCGTGGCGATTGGATTTGTACTATGTCCTATGTTCTGCTTGACAACTATAAATTTCGCGTTTTGTTCAGTGGTTTCCGTGGTGCTTAAGGAATTTGGTGTTATGGTTTATAGTGTATGTGACGACTAAGGTTTTGGTTCCCTACACGGTGGGTTTTGTGGCAACTTGTGTTTTGATGCTCTTCTCCATGGGTTTTACGGCGGTTAGGGTATTGGTGTTCCGCTCCGTAGCTTTGTGGAGGCTAGAGATTTAGTGTTATATTTCGTCGGTTTTGCATCAGGTAAGATTTTGGCGCTCTGCTTCTTTTTATTGTAACGACTATGCTTTTTTGTGTGTGATTTTGGTGAAGTCACCAAGTGACAAACGAGATCTGCTAAGCAACCTCACCTAGTACCATGATCTTGCAACTCGGGAACAAGTGGGATATGGGGAGTTCCCTCCAATATATCACCGATCAGAGTCCAGTCTGGTTTACTCCTCAGCAACTTGTTCTCATCAGGATAGTCACATGGTACAAAACCACGATACAAATTCAAGGCTCTTGCTTAGACAAACCAAGAATTCTAAGTTTGTTTGATTTTAAATATCGTCATTAGAACTATAAAATAAAAGGAATCCGACGTTGGACCATATCACCTATACGAAGGACCATGAGAATCAGGCTAACATTTCTTTTAGTAACAAATTCTACATATGTGATCAAATAGAATAAGCGATATAGGGTTGGTTTAATTTTGGTTTTAGTACGGTTTCTTCTCGAGATAATAATAACGATCCAATAAGACATCGAGTATATTTTTTACCGGCAAAGAAAATATTATAAATCATCACCCATTCAGAGATCGAAGATACCAAATATCAAATACAAGTCGAGCACTGGCATACAAGCACGACATCTTAAATAAGAATCACAAAACAAAAAGCATAAAAATGAGTCTAATACCCTAATTTAGCTACCATGAAGCTCACAGATGAGGAGGGTCTAAAACCTTGATATGAAAACCATGAAGATAAAAAAAAGAACTCATTATCACTCTTAACCCGTTTAACAAGACCCGAAGGTGAGAAAACATAGTATCTCATCAGAGCCAAAACTCATAGAGTTGACAAACCCCGACACGTCGACGGACAACACCGTTGTTAGTACAGATAGATCGATAATCGAAATCACCGGAACTCAAATCAAAAAGAAACAAAAACCCTTGATTTCCAACAAATCCACAAAGAACAATAACTACCTGTCAAAGGCCAACACCTAAAGAACTGACGGTCTCCCACCAACAAGGTAAGGAAACAAAGGAAATCAAATGAGTCTGTAACTACGGAAAGAGCAAGTTTTCAACACGCAACAAGTAACGCAAAGGATGAAAAAAGAACCTTACCAACCACGATCCAAACCAACTAAAAAGCTGAGGAACGAGTCTGAAATCACAATGAATCAAGACCCCAAGGGTCAAGAAACACTTCCCACAGTAATTGAGATGAGTCACTCGAATAACAGATGAGGAACCCAATACCAACTGAAAATAGTCAACAAATCAAACCAACAAAATCAGCTGGAGCGGATCCACAAAGATTTTCACCTGGAAGGATGGAGAAGTGTGTCCCACAACCAGATCTGAAAGAAGACACCATATGAGGATACGAACGACGTTCTACCAACACCACCTAGAGGAGCGGAGCTATAGTAGAGACGGTTACGTCAGAGGCTTACATCAAATCGGCCCGGGTTCCTTGAGTCTAACTCCGCTCATACAAGATATCGGTAGATGGTAGCTCCCCCAACACAGATCTATCCAAAAATGATAGATCTTACCACACAAAGCCAGCCGGACCACACACGAATGTGGTGATTGTCGGGAAAAGCATACTTGTACGCTGGATTAAGCAACACAGGTCGGAAGAGTCATACCAAAACCATGGATGACAGGGGCTTGTTGAGACAGCATTAGAGCCGAAGCACCCCACCTTGGGAATCGACCTCAAACTTTAGATCTAGAGAGAGAAAAGCAGTATACTCACTCGCTGGGGACGAGAACTACAAACCGGAAAGAGGTTTAGAACGGACATGTATGAACCGGAGAGCATCAGCCAAAGATCTGAGCAACGTCGTCGTTGCGATTGTTATCGAGACCTCAAGCTCCCAATCGGAAGAGGCAAGAAGGATAAGGAGGAGGAGGAAGAAGGGTGGGGGAAGGAGGGTTTAAAGAAACGGTATACTAACCCGTTGGAGACAAGAACGACACACCGAAAAGAGGTTCAGAACGGATAAGTATGGATCGGAGAGCATCAGCCGAAGACCTGAGAAGCGTCGCCGAGGCGATTGTCGATCAGACCTCAAGCTCCCAACCGGAACACGACGTCGACTTTCACGAACAGATCTGGGACCAGATAAGGACGGACGAGGTAGGAGGAAGAACGGTAAGGGGGATGAGGGGTTGAAAAAGAAGAAGGGCTGGACGAGCGGGCGAGCGGACCGGTCATCGGACATGGAGGACAGGCTCACCAAAACCACGAGAAAAGAAAGAAGAGGGAGGGGAAAGAAGGTCGGGGGAGGGGAAATGGAAGGGAAGAAGGAGTGGAGGGAGTCCTCCTCTGGCAACAGCCACAACCGTGACTGTGGCTATCACCGGCGATGGAACATGAAGGTGACGGTAAGGGACTTTAGGGTTAAATAAAGTTTTAGAAGAGAGAGATTTTGGCAGGACAGGACATCGAGTATGTGAGGGGGGGGGGGGGGGGCATGTTTAGATTTGTATTTTTTTATGAACAAAAAAGTATTATAAAGGCACAACCTTTTTAGAGAATGAAAAAGGAAGACACCAAATCTAAAGAGGAAAAGCCCGAAAACTCTAAGACTGAATTATTTCTGGCACAATAGAAATACCAAGTGAACTGAACAAATCACAGCCACTAGCCGAACACCCGAACCAGATCTGTTCAAAGGATCTAACAATAATTAATAGACCACGAAAGACAACATTGGCATGAAAGTTCATCATCAAGACAATCCCAACAAGGAGAGAAACAACATATAAATGGTCTTTAAGTACCATATTTTACCAACATTAAGAATTGAGCAGTAAAGGTTAAAACCCTAATTTTCCTAACATGAAGTTGAGGAAATAAAAGGTCTATAGCCCGGATTTTTCAAAAATTAAGCCCAAACGATACTGAACTACACCTAAACTACTCTAGACATTGTAGAACATGATGTCTTTCCTCTCACACAGACTGATTGACGACCACTAACATGTCGACGATCAACATCACAAACGACGGATTTGGAGTTTATTTTTTATGTTCTCATTTAATAGTGGAATCATTTTTCTCTCAAAATAATAATAATAATAGTTTTATTGGTTGAAAATATATATTCATAATTTAAAAAAATCATTTATAAATCTTTATATGGAAAACGACATTTAATTTTACTTTTTCCCCTAAATTAAACTTTAATATTAAGTTTTTATTACATGAAGAGATTTAATATTTTTTTAAAGTAAAATAAAAGTTTAAATATAACAATTTAAATTTTACCTCCTTCAATATTTTTCATTTTTTTGTGTTTAACTAACCACCTAACAATATTTTTGTAAAGTTAACAAAATTATAGATTATCACTATTTTTTTTTATCATAATCGATTTATTTTTATTTTTTGAGCGAAAAGTGCAATTTTATAACTTGAAATCAATTACATTGTTTAGCATCAAGGAAAATGCTCCTCGAGCACGAAAGGCCAGTTTGAATGAAAAATGGTTCACTGATCCTTGTAGTACCAGAACCGTCACAGACGGTATTTTGATGCCCCATGGGCAGATTAAGAATACGAAAGGGGGGAAGGGGGGTACCAGAGATTCTGAAGGACCTCAACAGTGGTGATTGTGGGAGGCAAAGCATCGTCTAGGGACCCCTCCCAAGGCCAGTCCCTAGAGCACTAGATTCATGTCGTCATTGACCCTGCAAAGACGAAGTTAGAAAAAATAAAAAAGACTCACTCGATTAGCAAGATCCATAATCGAGAGAGGGGTCGAGGAAGGAGCGGTGGTGGAGGCCAGGGAGGAGGCGGTTTCAGAGACGACGGTGACACCTTTAGAGGCGGCGGCGACGAATTTAGACGGTGCAGTGGTGGAGGCCAGGGAGAAGGATGCGCCGGTGGCTTCAGCAGCGACGAAGGTTGATCTGGAGAGATAACCCGATACAGAGAGGTCGCGGGGCTCCGAGGCGGTGAGGTCAATCGATGTCGAGGTGAGCCAGACAAAAACCATCGGAGTTGCAAAAGGGGGGGCGAACGAGATCGGGAGACACGTCGTTGGTAACGGGAGGGAGTCAACGTCGCGGTGGCTAGAGGCGGCTCGAAGGGAGCCCTAGCAGGGAAAACCCTAGTAGAACTCTCAGGGAGAGACGTAGGAGAGTAACTACCGGCGTCGAAAGCAAACTCACAGAGTGTGAGTAGGAGGAGAGGAGCCATGAGAGCATCCATGGGAATAGCCATGACTGCCATGGAGGGAGGTCGCGACGTTAGGTCAAGAGAGAACTCTCTAGGTTTTTAGAAAATCCCCTTGGGTCTCACATTCTTGGCCGTGAGATTCATAATCGATTTATTTATTTCACTATCTTAGTTAAACTACTATTGTTTTTTGCGAATTGATTTAATTATTAATCATTTTTAAATTAGTTGTAAACATAATCATTTTATCCATCGGATATAGATAAAAAATATATATATACACGAGATATGGTACTGTATTCACTAATCTATTTTAAGATGAAAAGGTGTTAAGAATATTGTATTTTTATGCAAAAAAGAAATAGACAATTTCTTTAAATTTGATATATGATAATTTTGTTTAGCTTAAAATATCATTTTCAGCGAAATTATTAATCTCAACTAGAAACACATATAAGAGGATCATAAGGATAACAGATTAGTCGAAGATAATTTTGCAAGCTAATCTTAAAACTATAACAAAAGTATAGTCGGTCTTAACATAAAAGGCTAAACGCCAAAAAACATGAATTTAAGAAACTTAAAAGACAAGGGAATCAATCATGGCTCGACCTGATACAAATACAGGTGCCTAACTATTGATTGGTTCTCGGGGTAGGACTATGAAATCTCTGTAAGGAGTGTCTGATTCGATCGAAATCGTAGTGATCGTTGGAGAACACCATATAGGCATCGGGATGTCATTCCTCCCCAACGACCCGTATCCTCAACGCATCTCATTTTTCCTAACGAGGTTGTGTAGTAGACCTCGCCTGATTATGCGTGCAAACAAAGGCTCATTACACCGAATCTTGATCGCCTTCGACGTTGGGTCCAACTATGACGTTGGTCGTACCCTCGCTCCTAACCACGACCATGATGGCGCGAGAAGTTATTACGAGGCGTAGAAGATCCACCGCTACAGAAAGTTGTGGATCACCTCTGGAGATGTTGCGATCTTCAGATACAACGATGCTGAGAAACGGAGATGCGAGAGAGAAAAACATGAGGAGTTTGAGGAGGAAGACGTTGAAGTAGACGAGTATCACGTGTGACGATTTATTTATTCCACTAACTTAGTTGAACTGCAATTTTTCTTGCGATTTGATTTAATTATTAGTCATTTCTAAATCAATGGTCGATATAATTTTTTTTTCCTGTCGGATATAGATACAAAAAATACACGAGATATTGTATTGTATTCACTAATTACTTGAAGTTGATTACTAATCTTATCAAAACAATTTACTCAGTTCGATTAATGTAATAAAAACAAATAGACTTTTTCTTTAAAATTTGATATATGATAATTTTGTTTGGCTCAAAATATTATTTTTAGTAGAAGATACCATCTTTACTAATCTCAATTAGAAACACATATAAGTGGATTAGAGGGATAACGGATCATCCGAAGATAATCCTGCAGGCTAATCTTAGAACTTTAATTGAAGTATAGTCGGTCATTACATAAGGGACCAAACGCCAAGAAACGTGGACTTAAAAAACTTAAAAGATAAAGGAATCAATCCTGGATCGACCTGATACATATACGGGTGTCTAATTGTTGCTTTGTCCTCGAGGGAAGACTATGAAATCTCTATAAAAAGTGTACGGTTCGATTGGGGTTCATAATGATTGGTGGAGGAAACCAGATAGGGGTCGAGATGTTGTTCCTTCCCAATGACCCGTTCCTCAAAGACATTTCCTTTTTTCCTGGCGAGGTTGCGTATCAAACCTCTTCTGATTGTGCATGCCAACAAAGAAACCTTATACCGAATTTTGATCGTCCTCGGCGGTGGGTCTAGTTATGAGTTCGGTCGTACACTCGCTCCTAACCACAACCATGATGGTGTGGTAAGCTAGTACGAGGAGTAGAAGACTCATCGCAACATGAAGTTGTGGATCGCCTTCGGAGATGTTCCGGTCTTCAAGTGCGACGACGCGAGAGAGAAAAGCATGAGGGAATCGAAGAAGAAGACGTTGAAGGAGACATTATCGCGTGTAACGGCATGACCCCGATCCTCCCATCATGGATGGCGCAACCAATATGGATTGTGTTCAGACGCATCTAGAGGACTTGATGTCTAATTTAGATGATCAAGCTACTGTTCAGCTTGGACCACCAGTTTTGGATGAGCCATGTGGTAAGCTCAACACTGAGGTTAGTTTAGGTTCAGAGATGGCTTTGGAGACTGTAAGAGCTAGCCCTGAGAGTCTTGGACTTGTTTTCCATGGACCTCAACGTTTTCCTAGCTTGGTTAAGGACGACGCTTCGTTTGGAGATTGGGAGAATAGCCCTTGGAAGGAAACCCTTCTCAAACCTCCGAAACGGAATAACCGACCCCCTCAACATTTATCGGATAAATATCTTGTTAAACCAAGAGATTGTTCTTTGAGTCGTGAAAGACACGTTAGACCTGTTGACGTTTGGACGCAGGTCGTGCAAGCTCGATTCGCTCGAAAGGCTTCTAATAAGCCTACTCAAGTGAAGGCTTTTGACGATCCGACCTTAACTTTTGAAGGTGTAGAGTGAGTCATCGATGAGGGTTGATTTTGCTTCGTTTAGACATGCAGTCCTCTTGTTCCATGACCTTTTGTCCAACGGCTTAGGATTTTGTCATTTCTAAACTCCCGTTATTGAGCTCTTCTTGTAATCGTTTGTCTTTTAGATGCTTTCTTTCTTAGAAACTACTTTTCCTAATAAAATAGTGTGTTTATAAAAAACAACAACATAACCATATATAATGACTAGGGTTGAGAGCCAACATAATTTCCTTTTTCTCTCCTAAGTAGCTCAAAATATCATTAATAGTAAATGTTTTAAACATACTTTACATTTTGTGCCCAATGTACATGAAACAGTTTTTTTTTAAACGGGTAATCGGAGAAGTGCATTACTGCAAAAAAGAAATCATACAAGGTAGAGCGTAACCGCCCTGAGTTCCAGATATATGTCCGGGCCCACTATAGCAAGCTCAGCACTCATGAACCCATAAAGATAGCCTACTTGATATCGTAGACAATAACTGAGGACATCCCCTTACCGATATCTCAAAACAACGAGACATAAAGAAAATAATCCAAACCCAAACAGAAAACAAAATGTTCCAACGACAAACATAAGAATGTAAAAACGAGCAGAAATAATGAGCTGTTGATGCAGGCTTCCCGAAACCTCCCAGCACTGGCTGTCTCGGGTCTGTGGATATAGGCCAGCAACGACCAACCTCACCCATTCCGGGTCGGCTCATTCCTGCATAGGAGGCTGCCCAGCCTCCGCCTGCTTCATCTGGTCCTCCTCGGTCCTGTCCGGTTCATATGCTCTTAGTGTGGGGATCGGCTGGTCCAAAGACTTCTTCGACCCAGGAGCTCTAGCATACAGTTTCCCGCTCCTCGTCTTCAAGCTTGCCTTTAGTGCCTTCCTTCCTGATGAGGCCTGTTTTCCCAAGTATCTCCTTGGGGTCTTTCTCCTTCCCCGCCCATATGCCCAAAACATCTTCAGGACTATCTGGGCAGAGAGGACTCCAAGCATATTGGACGTTAGCCAGGTTGTCAGGTTTTGTAAAACCCGGCGGCCCTCAATATGCTTTTGGGGATCCTCCCTGTAGAGTATTGACCCCCCCCCCCTTTCTGGGGCAGTCTTAGCCAGGTTGTCAGACTTCAGATGATAGTCTGCAACGGGTGCTCTGTCCCCCGGGGAGACCTCCCTGGGTCTACCAATGGGGTTCAGTGAGAGCCATGTCAGGAGGTCATCAACTTTCGATGCCTCTATGTGGCGTGGTGGATGCCACACCTTCTTCAGCAGACGCTCCACGTCCAGTTGTCGCTGTACCTGTATGGAGTTGTCATAGCGGACCTCCTCCCGCCCTATCCCCGGTAATTGAGTCGTGCACCTCAAAAGGCGGCGAGTCAACCTCCCGCATTGCCGACAGAACTCCGGAAACTTTTCGTATTGCAGTTCAATCAGCGAAGAGGTAGTGTTACCAGGGAAGCAGAGATGAAGGCGTATCCGCAACGGCTGGTTCACTTCCCTTCGGACCCTCATCCATAAAAAAACGATCTTCACGCTGAACAAAAGGTAAGGGGGCGATATTACCTGAGTGCCCATGGAGGAGGCTATTAGGTCGCGGACCCTCGGTGTCCGGGCACCCCCCGGGACGTTCAGAGCTCAGACCCCGATCTCGATATGACTGAAGTCGATATCATTGGCTTGCATGTAGGGTCGGAGGGGTTCCAATAGCAGCGGGAAGCCTTTGAAGATCCACGGCCCCCGATGGCGAATATTCTCCATAGTCGCTTCAGACGGGAAATGGAAGCCAGCGACCTCCGACGACATGTATTCGATCTGGATGCCATCAACCTTCCACTTTTGCAACATCAAAGCACATACCGCATTATGATTGTGGGTCTTCCCCCCAGCGACCCGTGCCGCCAACAAGTGCAGGTACGTGCCATTTATAGCCGCCAGAACTGCCTCAAGCGGGACCACCAACTCGTCATCTTCGTCCTCCCAATCTGGCACCGGGGAGATGCGTTCAGGCGGATTCCCACCCTGCCGAGCGCCAGATCTGATGGCGGGCGTCGGGCGGCCCACCGAGGTTGAGGCATGCACGCTCGGGGGGCGGTACTTAGTGTAGGATACCGACAGCGGAGTGCGAAGATGGTGCAAAGGTTCGGGATGGGCACCGCCGACCTCTGCATATGACCGGCGCGATGTCACCGGTGACTGAGGTTCGTAGAGGACGAGAGCACCCGCCCCGGCCGATCCCGGTTTTTCTTTTAACGGTGAGGCCTCGCTGTAGTCGAGGCCCTAGTGCCCTGCCGACGGAGGAATATATCTATCGACGAGTGGCGGGGAGAAGTCGGCGTCGGGGAGGAATCCTGGTGGGGATGGCGGCGCAACGTCGAGATAACTTGGTTGGACGAGATCCATACCTGTGGTGCAGACGGGATGAAGCGAGCCGAGAGGGGGTTGCGAGAGGAGAGATGCGAGCAGCGGCGAGGTGGAGCAGCTATCGGTGGCGACGTTGGAGTGCAGAAATGGTGTCAGAAATGAAAGCCCAGTGATGCAGACGGGTTGAGCGAGACGATAGAGGAGTTGTGAGGGGAGGGATGTGAGCAGTGGCGACCAGCGAGCTAAAGTAGCGGGCATCGGCGTACGGAAATGATGACGGACGATGGAAACCCTAAAGAAAGTAGGATACACCCGAGAGACGGTTTTCAGAGAGCTTTTTAAGTTTCCTTGTTCTTGAATACATGAAACTGTTGTTTATTCAATTTGGAAACGGCGTTGTTTGATTTTAATTTGAATGAAAATATGGTAGTCCATACTATATTGTTTATCTTACGATTACGAGCCAATAAATCCAATTGACAGAAATTGTAATCAAACAAAAGTAATAAGCCAATTCCAACTTGACTCGGTAGATATTTTTTGAAAATAATAACAAAATATATGACAATATACACGATTAATATAATGTAACAGTCACTTGAACTGGCATAAACTCAGATCTAAGAATTACGACCAGTTAATTAATAAGTGTTATTATTCCGTACGAAAAAAAGTCATAGGATATACAAACTGTTAGCAAGAGGAAGACGTACCAAAGAAAACATTATTTGATGTCGTATGGGATCAATTTGAAAGGGTAACATTATTTATAAAAATAGAGCCACTCAACCTCCATCAGGTGGAAACAACGTGACACCATTGGTAGGGTTGATTCTTCGGTGATTAACAACTGTAAACATTATATATTACTTTCTCAATGAAGTATAATTATATTTCATGTGAAGAAACGATTAAATTAAGGACCTCGATTTGACGGCAAAAGGTGGCCTTTCCAAACACCAAACAACGGGAGAGGAGAAGGAGAGTTTAGGGTTAGCTCGCCGTAAGAAGTGAGGCCAAGGTGCTCTGAGACGCGGCGCTGACGAGCTTAATTGTTCTGTCCCCATCGGTCCATCCACGCTCCACCCCATCATCTCCAGCGTCACGTCTCTCAATTTTATGATGTTATTGATTTCTGGATTTACACATGGATTCAATCACGTCCACAACTTAACAATAAGAGCAATAATGTCTGAGTGTTGTACAACATAGCCACCATTTCTTTTTTTATCAACCTAAACATGGATATCATTACTACTAGATCCTAGCATAGTTTTTTTTTACTGTAAGATCCTAGCATAGTTATGTTAATGTGAACCACCAAAAGAGGATGCTCAAAATATTACGACAACCAAAATAAAAAATAACAAAAAATTAAAGGCACAAACCCGGTAGTCAGGAGCACCAATAACAGTGGGGGAATTTTTGCTTGTTCTTTTGGAGAATCCGGTAGTGGGCGAAACCCTACCTAGTGTATCCTAGTCGGTGTCTATCATGGATGTTCTATTGTTTCTTTTCTCAAACTTTTAACTCTGCCTCCGCACCTGTCATGCCTCTATCTTCGGCCCTTCAAGCCTATCCCATGATCGACTTTTGTGGAAATGGTGGGTGGCCGAAGGTCTTCAAAGGTGCCCGTCTCCTCTCTAATCATCGCACCACCATGTCCGTCCCCTCTAATGCTTGGTCCGCGTCCTCTCTCGCCGTGGATTCTTCAGGAGTCTCCACCCACCGGCTACCCCCTGTATCATGGTCCTTGTCCGTGATCGCTGCAACTCGTGACCTCAATTGTCACGATTGTGTGGATACGGGAGACAAAGGTGGTGGTCAATCTCTTGGTGTTTTGCTCTTGACCTCCTGTCTCCCTTGAACCGGCCAGAGCATCGCGTACATGCACCCAGAGCTCTGCTCCCACGCTTTCTTCACTCTCCACCATCACGACTAGGCAGGTACGGGAGACAAAGGTGGTGGTCGACCCTTCGGCGGTTTACCCTCGGTTTCATGTCCTTCTTGCACCAGCTAGTTCACCACGCCCGAACTCTGACCCTCTCGATTGCCCAAAGTGGGGGACCCGCTATCCACGATCATGGGTCCAGGATCTTTCGCGGGGATGGCTCTCCTAGGCATCCCCTTCGGTCCCACGACGCAACTAGCAGTCGACTTAGGAGCTCTGCCCTATCAAGCCGTCGTGGGATCGGCCAAGCTCGCTCCACACGTCTCCTCGCTGTTTGGGTCCCTGCTTGAGGTCCGACATCCTGTCTACGATGTTTGCATCGATTGGGACGTCCAATATAACCTATCCTATTGGTCATATAAGGGAGACAACGGAGGGTTTGGTGACGTCCACCGTCCCACCTAACCCGAGGTGGTCAGTCCTGGCATAACTAGGCCATCGATAGCATATCTAGGTTTTCTCCACGGGGCACAAGACCAACCACCCCCCCCCCCCCCCCCCTCCCGGGGGAAAGGAAAAGAGAGGAAGAGTTGGGATGAATGAAAAGAACTCAGGCGAGGGCTGGAGACCAGTCTCGTCGGGACCCATGTCCCATGAGGCATTTTTGCATTGGGATGCATTGGAAAAAGGGCATCCCGCCCCATCTAGAGGTCTCTCTATCATATCACGTGCTCTCTCTCAACACCGCGCACATCTCATCGACACCTAGAGGTCCTAGATGGCGAATCCACAAGTTTTCAAACTATGATGGACGGACTCAGGTCGAGCCGGATATGGTTTTTGGATTTTACATTATTAACAATTTTGATTGTTGTTGTCTGTGTCTTCAATTTCAGTTCCTAGTTTTGATTATCCTTTCTCGTTTATGTGTTAACACTTAAAGTGTTTGGTCACTCAAAAACCCTGTTATACCCGCTTATAAATGGAGGATTATTTGTCTTTCGTCTTCGGATAAGTTACTTTCCCCCTATTCTTCGTCCTATGTAATCTGATTTTATGAATAAAATGTTCGTCATGCTAAAAGTATAAAAATGGGGAAATTCGCGATGTTGGTGCAAAAAGCAATTGCAGGAGGGCTGGTGTTGAGCCTAATGTCAAACTCATTGTCGCGGCGGTATTGGATACATCGAGCAATTTGTAGCTAATTAATGACTGCTTTGACATATGATAAACAGGGTTCAGTCCATATAAACAATGCACGGTTGTTCTATATATAAGAATGCTAGCTTGTACTTGCTCCATTGATCCGTTAGATGAAACATTGTGAATGAGTGTACCAACTATCCTAGACTGCCTATGAAGGTTTTAAAAAGGCGCGATTTTCAAATTCAGGCAACAACAATAGAGGCGACTAGATTCGAACAAAATGACATGTTTAGTACATCTCAATAAGAGGGAGGGCTTCCCGTGCATGAATGAAATTCTAGACTACATGCATTGGTAATAGAAGATATGCCCCACTAAATGGAAAACACATTTTTTGTATGGAGATCATGGTAATGTGTCAAAAATCATGGTAGAAGTTGTTACCTCAAGCGAGCGGTGGATTTGGCATGTCTTTTTTCTGGATCGTCGGGTCGAACAATGACATTGATGAGCTCATCGATTTGTTAAATTATACTTGCCCATTATAAAAAAAAGATATACTTTTTTCCTTTTGTCAAGATAGTGCGAGGAAAGACGTTGAAAAGGCGTCCAGAGTTTGGTGGGTGCGCTGGCACATCACTCCCAACAGTCTACATAACATGATCGTGGAGGACGTTGAAATGCAGCCATGGACACCAACACCGAAACTTTTCGAAGTAATGGAACAATTCCTGAAGGGTGCTAATGTTAAATATGTTAAAGATGTAATGTTTGTATGAAATGTCAAATTAATCTTTACTACACTACATAGAAAAGTTACTTGATAGACTAAATAACATAAAAGACGTGGGTTGGTAATGAATGTTTCATTATCGACCCAACTAATAATAGTCGGTATTATTACCACTACTTCGAATTAATAGCATTAAGTCGGTAATGAAACATTCATTACAAACTCAATATTAGGTCACTCGATAATGAAACTTTCATTACAGACTCAATAGTTAATCACTCAGTATTTTAAGTTTCATTACAAACTCAATAGTTAGTCACTCGGTATTGAAAGTTTCAATACTGAGTGACGTAATATTGAGAGCTGATCTCCACCAGCCCCTCGCCTGATGTTCCCATGTACAAAAGTCGGGACTCTCGTGTAGGACCACCCAAGGAGGCTTATCGCGGGCACTTGGCCGACATCCCAGGTGAAGGCTCGAGGATTCGAGTTAGGTACCGGGTCCATTGTTATCTCGGTTCCCATCCCTCAAGATGACCGAGCTTTAGATATCGGATCCATTGTCACCAGGGTTGGGGCCTCATGCTCCCGCCCCTAACCTAATGTCTCACCATCTCCACCAGACCCCTCCAAAGGATTGCGGTTGCACCCCAGCCAGACGTCTGACGCGTGGGCGAAGCCCTCGTACCGCATTGAAGATGACTCTGAGGATACCGGGTCGAAGTCGATGTCCGGGCTCTCCTCCGCGCCGTGGTCCCCATAGTAGCCAGTGCCTTTATCCTTGAGGTCAGAGGTAGAGAGCCACCAACCCCATAGGCAGTATCGGGGTCGGCCCCGCTAAAAGGTATCCAAATCCTCCTCCACCTCCATGTCCAGCCACGCCGGACGAACAAGGAGGAGACTTCCACCGTACTCCTTCTTACCCCATAGTGATCGCAAATCAGACGCTGGAGTCGGGTTTTCACCACCGTGAACGAGGAGAACACCGAGGTTTCCATCACGTCCCTGATCGTCCCCGCCTCCATGAAACGAGGAGGAATATACTGCGTAGGCGCACCTCCATGTCGTGTCCCCGTCAACCCAGGCACCAGAGCAAGGTCGTGGTGGGCCTGGGGAGATGGGTTAGGGTTCGGTCGAAGCCGCGTCGCCTCGTGGCGTGAGTCGGAAGGCATCCCAGCCCCCCGCACCAGTGCAGCCCGACCTAGGGCACTAAGCGACGGAGAAGGGGATGGATAAGGAAACTCAGCCGACATCGGCTGGGAAGAGAATTGGGGTCTCAAAACGCTCAGGCTAGACGCCGGTGAGACCGCGAGAGGGACGACGAGGGAAGAAGAAAGCGGAGGAATAGGGATGGGGATACAACTTCAGCAGTATATACCCCCGCACCAGGCGTGGTCTGCGAGGGTTGCGACCCGATGGGGCAGATGAACACGGGGACTACCAGTCCGACACGGCTGCATGCGGCACGAAAACGACGATAGCAGGAAGGAACTCCACAATGGTTAGGGACTAGGACTAGGGTTAGTATCTCAAGACGAGAGAGCAAATCGTATAGTAGAATCTTAGAGGTAGAAAAGTTTAGACTTTAAATAGTTTATTGTTTATAACCTATATTTTATGATACATTTTTATATTTAACTTTCTTTTTTTTACAAGATGGACGAGAAAGCTCGACAAAGGATGTGAAAATCACAAGATGTCCGTTTGAGCAAAGACATAAAACAATAGCGTGTAAGACGATCAGGCCAATTATATCATCGTACGTAGTTGAGAATGGTAATTGTTGAAAGCTTTCTGTGAGTTTCTTTTTCTCTGTGTACTTTTAAAGTGACGAAACTCTTTTGAATATCATTGGTTTGGGGTTGTGACAATGATTGATGGTTGAAACCATATAAGAATATTCTGAAATATTCCGTGACGCATAATAATTCCAAGACCCACTGAAGAAACTCCCCATACTTATCAATGGATTGGCCCACCGTCTTCAACTTTTTAATTTTAACTTCTTTCACGAAGATTAAAGTGGAGACAATGTGAACATGCGTAAATCAGAAGCTAATAGTTCCTCGTGAAAATAGACTTAGAAATAAAAGGATCCCAACAATTTAATCTCTTATTTCTATCCCGAAGAGAAGAGGCAGTACAAGTGATGAATTAAGCAAACAATCACAAGCTAACTAGGAGGATTTAACATTACACTAGTATATACAAAACCCCAAACTCAACACGAAACAATAATCATCATCGTCATCATCATCAACATCTTCTCTAAAAGACCAGCAACGAGTTCTTGACATCATACTTCATCTTCTCCAAGTTAGGCTGGACGGCGAACTGGATCATCGGAGGCGGCCCGCAGGCCAACGCCAACGTGGCGTCGGAACCTTCCGGGACATGTTCCCTCAAAACGCTCTCGGTGATGAACCCCGTGCTGTACTTCCATCCTTCTCTAATGGACTCTTGCACCACGTACCACACGTTCACCCTCTCGTGCTTTGCCGCCCACTCGTCGAGCTCTTCCCTCAGCAATATGTCGTCCTCCGTCCGGTTCGCGTACACGATATGCACCTCCGTCGAGTCCTCCGGGTCATTGAGGATCGCCTTCACCAATTGGTATATCGGCGTGATCCCCGTCCCACCGG
Source organism: Erodium maritimum (assembly GCA_963921825.1). NCBI lineage: Eukaryota > Viridiplantae > Streptophyta > Magnoliopsida > Geraniales > Geraniaceae > Erodium > Erodium maritimum. The sequence goes on along the minus strand of OY997592.1, from coordinate 62,510,146 downwards.
CCACCATTGCCAGCTTCTTGGCAAACTTGTGTTGGCCATGTACCATGAAGTTGCCGCGTCCCATGTACTCTATGTGCCCTAACGGACCCTTCACGTTTAGGGTTGCGCCGATCGGGAGCGAGTCTAGGTGTTGGGACATCATGCCGCCGTTGGGGAACTTAGGGTGTTGGTTCTTGAAGTAGACTTTGACTACAATGTCAAAGTATCCGACCTCGTCGACGCTGCTTGTCGGAGTGTAAGCTCGCATGCAGAGCTTGTCGTCGATCGTGGCGCACAAGAAGATGTGCTTCCCGAGCGGAAGCCCTAGCTGCTGATCCTCGTTCGGTAAACCGAATCGGAAGACTCGAACGTCGTGGGAGATCGACGTCTTGGAGATGAGCTTGCATGGGATCTTCTCACGCGGGACGAGCGCGACGGTCCTCGTCGGAGCTGTGATTTCCTTGATGGGAGTGAGGTGGAGGTGGGTGAGGTTGGCGGCGCCGTGGACGGAGTTGTTGGGGGAGGACTCGGAGGAGGCGTAGCCGGTGGTGATGAGCTCTCCGATGCGGTACTCCTCGAGAAGCTTCTTGGCCTTGTCGGAGTGGATGGCGTCGAACTCCTCCGTGCAGTCGGTGCCGGCGTTGATTAAAATGCTGTCGGATCCTCCGGGGTGGTCCTTGAGGAATCGGGTGCAATCGTAGATGTGTCCGTGGACGATGATCCACGCGGAGTCGGCGGAGTTGTGTCTCTTGACTTCCGACGAGGAGAAGAACTTGGCGCTTGTGTTCATGAAAGGCGACGACACGCTCTTCTTCAGTGTGTTGTGGCTCTCCGACGACTGCTCCAAGTGTCTCTCCTTCGCCATCCACCCGCCGGGCTGGTTCCCCGGCACCGTCGGGTGCTCGAACACGATCCCGATCTCTCCTTTGTGTGGCTTGCACACGTTTGTCCTTACTCGGAACCAACAGTTGTTCATCATACCCTACAACCACACAAATCAACATCTTTTTTAATTAATATGTCAACTTAAATAAATAAACAATATAGTACCAAATTTCTGATTCTTATTTATATCTAACATTGACATTTCATGTACTTGAAACCTAGTTGAATTATAGTAGAGATCATCAGAAACTAGCTTGCATTTTTAATTAGTTTTCCACTAATCAAAGGCTAATGTAGCGTTTGACCACTACCAACTAAATACGATAGTGACTTTAGGGCACATATTTCCAAACTCGTGGGACCAACAATAGACTAATGGAAGATCCAATGTATATAGTACTGAACTTGGAGGGGCACGTGCTTACACGTGACCCCATGTGTCGGCTAATTTTGAACTGTGAAAACAATTTACTGGAGACGAGGAAAAAGTCAATTACCATAAGATTCCATATGAGTTTCTCGGGCTGGGTGTTATGGGTTTCGTCCCAAGCACGAACCGCGATCTCTTTGGCACCGAGAAGGTCCAAAACCTCGACCTCCAAGGACCAGAAGCACCAGCACCAGAACTTGCCGTATTTGGTGCCCTTCTCTTGGTGATCCACGGAGCACACGTGCCACGTCTCTCCACCGTCCATTGTAACCTCGACACGTGTTACCTTCTTACCTCCACCTACACAAAACAAAACAACATGTACTTATCATCAGATCGTGTCTTTGCCTCTTGGGGCTTCCTTAGGCCAGTTCAGTTGCATGTCCTAAAAACCAAGTACGGTTCCAAACTCACCAGAATAAGCATATCCCCTCAACGTGTATGGCCTCTGAGTCGTCCACGAGTTGATGGGCAGTATCTCCTCGTGACATGGCGTCGTTATCACCGAGTTTGTGTTCAGCTCGTTAATCATGTGTTCCGGTTTGTACCACCATGCTACAATCACGTCATTGATAAAACTCAGGACCAAATAAATAATTTCACTATATATAGTATTATAAGTAATTCTAAATATATTTTTGTTATTGTTATTTATACCTTCGGCGTTAGCTAGCTCGGCATCGACGTGAGAGGGAAGTACTCTATTGTCCTTGTAATGGTAGTAATTAACGGACTCTTGGGTGGTGACGATGATGCGCTTGAGCCACTTCACCATGCGGCCTCCGATGAACCCGGGGATGATGATCCTCACCGGAAAGCCGTGATCCGGCGACAACCGCTCGCCGTTTTGCATGTACGCCAGCAAGATGTCTCTGGCGGGATCCATTGCGTACTCTTTTCTTATGCTGGTGCCGTACTTGGAGCCGCCGCCGCCGGGGAGATCCTCGGCCCCTTCGAAGCACACATTGAGCGCCCCTTTCTTGCTGCTGTAGACCCCGCACCGCTTGAGCACGTCCCTGAGCGGCACCCCCCGCCACACGGAGGTGGAGATCCCGGCGGCTCCCCAGTTGAACCCGATCGTCTGTTTCACCATGTTCTGCTCCTTGCGGCGGTTCCCGGCGCAGACCAGGGTGACGGGGAGCTCGCGGCTGGTGAACTCGTTCACGAGCTGGTCCATGGTCAAGAGGAGCGGCCGCTTCACCAGCCCCCCCACCTCCACGGTCCAGTTCTCCCACGTGGCCTTGGGGACCGCGCCGTGGTTCCGGACGTAGTGGAGGGGGACCGGGGTGATGAAGCCGTGGTGCATGAGGCGGGGGAGCGGCGGCTCCGAGTTGAAGGGGTGTTTTCCGGTGAGGCGGACCATGGATGAGTTCCGCTCGATCCAGCTGTCCCCGGTGCCCTCGTCCCGCGGATCGAACACCGACGGCTCCATTTCGCTCTTCCCTTTGAGAATGGCCTCCTTGAACGCATCGTATTCGGAATCTTCGTCGTCGGAGGAGGCGGCGTCGTCGACGTAAACGGGTTTCACGGGGGCGAGAGTGCGGTTGCGGACGGGAGAGTCGGACCGGTGGTTGGGGGAGGACTTGAAAGAGCGAACCATGCCGTTGATGCCGGGCTCGAGAAGCGTGAACGTACGGTTCTCTACGGAGGTCGCCATTGGAGGAGGAGATGGAGAGTTCCGATATTAATTAATGAATAGAAAGGCTTCTTCTCATTCGTTATGTGATATTCTCAGCGAGTGAGAGTCGCTGGATGGATGGTTGAAGGTGAAGCAATAAATATATATATATATATAGGGGTTTTAGTGCAAGTGGTGGTGTAAGGTGAAAAGGGTGTGTGTGATCGGCGATGATGTAAGCGTTTTGTTTGTGTGTGAATTGGGGTCGTTCGTGGTTTCTTGGGCAAGAGCCACACAAAAATGTAGCGGCCACTTTTATTTTCGTTGCTCTTGTGTTGTGTTGTTGACAAATATCCACCGCTTGACCTTCGATCGTATTACTTGTGAACATAATTAATTTGCGAGATATACGAGATATTTTTAAAGCGCAAATTAAAAATTACTAAAGAGACAGATTCTGTTATAAGATAGTAAATTGATTACCAATGCTAAAGTGATCTTGCTTTTTTTTTTTGAGGAACTAAAGTGATCTTGTTCTTATGTCAATAATATATGAAATCTAATCTAATATTAAGTGATGTTATTAATATTAATCTTTTTATACTTTTTGTCGTTGAATATCTTTTACTATTATAGTTCAGGTCCGAACAAATATATCTGTCTTTTTTGGGGGGTAGAAGTTGCAATTTCATTAACTTAGATTTCAATTACAAGTGATTGCATCAGGAGTAAATCCATGACCACGAAATATAAAAGATTTGAGACAGATGATCCGGTACAACCGGTGTTGGAAGAGCCATAAAGGAGAACTGAAAATAAAACTAAAATATGACGAAACCAATGATTGATGTTCAATGTGTAACTTTCATGCTCCATTCATTGTATTAAACCGAACCTGTGATCATTAATTGTCGTCGAGATCAATCGGGGAAGAAGCAGTAACAGACGAGAACCCTCTAAAGAAAATTAGAAAATGAACAAGCGATGTCGGCACAGCGTGATCGTGATGATGGGAGTTGGGGTGAGATTGGGGAAATCGGGGAAGATGGAGATTGGGTAGTTATGACTCTCGTGGGCAACGGGCGAGCAGGAGAGGATGAAGAGGATGGGCTCCATATCGACGGAGAAGCAAGATCGGACTGAGACCCCCATGGAGAAGCCGTCAACTGGGCTAAAGGTTCTGAAACCATAGCAGAGCACATTCTTTGTCTTTCCATAACCATATCATTATGAATATTCTTAATCCATATACAATATTTATTTATTCATAGATAAAAATAATATTTTATTAATACAAGGAACAAAATATCTAGTTCATAAACGATTAATCAGACAATCTGTGAGGCATCAACTGATGCGCCCCTCTCTCTCTCAAAACCCTAGTCACTGTAAGCTTTTTCCACCCACCACTGTAACTTCTTGCTTTATCATCCATCAGCGCAACCGTTCATGTTGGTCATTGGTGCGTACTCGGCACACCCACCTCATCCACTGGATTGGGACTTTAAAAATATTGAGGTGTGTGTGGGGACGCATACCTCGCCCTACCGAGGTCGGTTTAAATCCGATAGTCTATTCCACCCATTATTTGATGATTTCTCTGAATGCTCGGTATCATTTCAATCGTCTGATATCATATATCCTGAGCATTTTCAGATCGAGACAAGAAACGTAACTCGGTGCACAATCGACTTCATGCTTCCCTCATTCTATGAGTTACTCCATGGGTTCCCGCTACCCCCTCAATCACATGAATCTCTTGTTGCAGACACTTTCAGGCCGAGACAGGAAATGCCAACCATCGTCGGGTTAGCGGCTACCCGTGCCATCGAGGCACTATCCTCATCACTTCTATTCTTGGTATAACCGGGCAATCTAATTTAGAGTTCGCGTCTGATGTCTACAAACTAGAAGCTAGTCTTGCTCTTTTATTTTTTACGCATTTCTTCTGTATGATCATTTTCCATAATTAATAAAGTCTCTTTATATCATAAAAAAAATAAAGGGTTACATATTGAAACTTACTCTTAAGTATTGTTCACGTACACTACACGACCCATGTTTGTAAAATCACATATGCAATACATAAAGTATTGGTCACATGATTCTGTTAGTGAAAATGGACGGAATATTTCATTCTGTTAGCCATGTGATAGTTAGTTGAGAGTAAAATGACGATTTTGACCTCACTCATATCAACCTTATGACTTCAATAGGGGAAATTACCATTTTACCCTTATTTTATAATAAATCTTATTGAGTACATAAAAATGGATATTTTCTAAGATCAGTATACAGTTGAGGACTCTCACTAAACCATGTGTATTAACGCTTGATCATTAGTCTGGGCGGCTTTAAAAATATTCTTAAAATTCTCTAGGAGCCAAAAATGATTTCTGATACTGATGTAGAGCATGTAGCGAAGAGGGAATTCGTTATCAGATTCGTTGGTTCACAATTAATACCGAACAAGATAGTATGAGCTTCAAACTCATTTTTTTTTATAAAAAGCCCAAAATCTGTCTTTCAATGAAAGCCTCAAGGGCTTATATAGCGAAACTAAAATCCAAAATCCTAATACAATAAGGAAACTAAATTCAAAAGCCCTAATACGAATAAAGGAAATCTCAAACCCCAAAACAAAGACGAAATAAACGCATGGACTCCATATATGTGAATTTTCCCCTTCGAATAACTTCGGATGGCTGAAAAACATTTTTGGTCATGGAAAAACGATGAGTTTTGCTCGACAACCCGTTTCGACCCGAAAATTACTAAGATTTTATCGAATTCAGACGTCTTTTTTTTTCAACCGTTACATCAAATATGTCCTTAATTTGGACTCCATCAGGTACTCATATGAGTTATGTCCAATGGTAGCTAGAGAGGTTCTTTAATTTAAAGGATGTCTTGAATTTATAATTCGGATAATTTCACCTCGGTACCCTAAATCTTTCATATTTCATTAAGAGTACCCTAAATTTTTTTGTCACCTCAATACCCTAAACTTTAATTAATTCATTTAGAGTACCCTAAATCTTTTTGTGTAACCTGAGTACCCTAAAATTTCATTAATTTCATTTTAGTACCCACTGTTAAGTTTACCCTAAATGTGGTTGTTAGTGAAGAGTATTATGGTCATTTTACCTGTTATGGATGGAAAAACAGATGGAAAGTTAACAGTAGGTACTAAAATGGAATTAGTGAAAGTTTAGGGTACTGAGGTGATACAAAACATATTTAGGGTTCTAAATGAATTAATAAAAGTTTAGGGTATTGAGGTGACACAAAAAATATTTAAGATACTCAAAATAAAATATAAAGATACTGAGGTGGAATTATCCCTTTATAATTTAATGAGTTCTAAATTATTGTTTATTTGAACTATTATCTGATAAATATTTGTTTTTTTTAGCGAAAGTTGCAAAATTATTAATCAAAATCCAATTACATTATTGTGCGTCAAGGAACAGACTCCCCAACCACGATGAAAAGGACATATTGGATGAACAATGGTTCTCTGATCCTTATAGTACCATAACCGTCACAAACGGTATTTTGATGCCGCATGGCAAAGACAGAATACGAAGAGGGGAAAGGTGGTACCGGAAATCCCGAGGGACCTCAACAAAAATGGTGATGGTGGGAGGAAAAGCAACATCTTGGGACCCCTCCCTGGGCCAGTCCCCAATGCTCATCTGGCCTCTCATTCCTCCTGGCATGGCAAAGACAAAATACGAAGAGGGGAAATGTGGTACCGGAAATCCCGAGGGACCTCAACAAAAATGGTGATGGTGGGAGGAAAAGCAACGTCTTGGGACCCCTTCCTGGGCCAGTCCCCGATGCTCATCTGGCCTCTCATTCCTCCTGGCGGGGCTGCTTTCCCGCCCTAACCCGATCCTCCCGAGAAACTCCAACTACTGATCTCTTAAGCGCTCCAATACTCTCTCAAAATACAGTAGGATCAGGAAGCCCGACAACCTTTGCTCCCGAGCCCTCATAAGCTCCCCCACTCATCTGACTAGAGGGTGGTGGAGAGGCCACTAGTGCCGAGATAACTGAGACTGAGCAGGGGCAACTCTGGTAAGACCCTAAGGCCCTAGAATAGAAGGCATGGAGGTCCGATGAGCCTTATTCAGAGCCAAGGGGCCTTTCGGGACGAAGCCCGGTGGAGCAGAACTATCAAGGATCGAATGTTGTGCCTGAAATGACACCTTGGTGACGTTGAAGGAATCCGAACACACAACCACGTCCCTAACCACCCTCGTACCCGGAGTCCAAAGAGAAGCCGAAGGCGAGAGAAGGTGGGAGGCGTGGCCTAGGGGTATCGAGGTGTGGCCCATCGAACCCTTGGAGGCCCTGGCGAAAACGCAACCCTACTCATCGTGCCGCTTGGAATAGGAACAAGAGCAAGGTCATGGTATGCCCGGGAACTCGCCGAATTAGGGTTCGGAGGAAGAGGGACGAAGTCGTTGCTTGGGAAGGAAGTAACCTAGGGCCGCCGCAAGAATTCTCCCCGCCTCGGTTCCACGATCGGAGGGAGAGGAGACTGTCCTGAGGAGCCGAAAGCCACGATCGACATCATCATCGGTGGAGAGAGAGAAGGAGGCTGAACCTGAGATGTGGTCGTCCTCCAGCGGTGGTTCTTATCCTCTGCACCGGACGCGGTCTGCGAGGGACAAGACCACACGAGGGGGGCAGCATTGACAACCACAGTAGCACCAGGCAACGAGGGAGGCACGAAAGGGGTCACGTCGACGACAGGGACATAGAAAAACAACATAGCTAGGTGGTAGCGGGGGAGAGTCAACGGCGCGGGGGCTAGCGGTAGCTCGAGAGGAACCCTATCAGAGAAAACTCTCGCAGGACCCAAAAGAATATGCAGAGGGGAGGGTAGATAGAGAAGAGAAGAAGAACCATGACATAAAGCATGGTAATTACAATAGTCCAACCCGTGGTATTGCTTACGGCGGCAAAATAAATATCTTGTTTTAGTATTGGCAAGTTTTTGTATTTGAATTTGTACTTTCATTGTCTAATAAGATATATGGATTTTTGACAAGCAGCTCTCCGAAAAACCTCTCTGAGGTTCCCTCCTAACCCTATTTGGGTTCGCCGCCGTCGTCCTCTTTCCGCCCTCTCCGACCGCCTACATCCAGTCCCTCCACCGCCCCTCACTCCTAGCAGTTCTACCTCCAGGCATCGTTGCCCAGCCGAGCTCTGCCCGTCGTCGTCGTGGTCTGACTCCGCACGCCTGCACCTGGGCTACAACCGCCACCACTGCTTCCTCTTCGACTCCAGTCTCGTCCATTTCCGATCAATCGATGTCGGATCTGCCTACTCCCCATCTCCATGAGTCGGAAATGGTCAACTCCGACCAGATCCACTCACACGTAGAGGTCCTTCGCGACCTCGGGGCCTCCGCCCAGCACCAGGCACGCCGCGATGCCGATCTCTCGCCGCTGCTCGGTCCGGTGTCTGTCTCTCCTTGGCAACCGCCGCCGCTGCTCGGTCCGGTGTTTGTCTCCCCTCAACAACCGCCGCACACGACGGATCTGAAGGAAAAACCGGGCTTGCCCTCAACAGATTTGAAGGACAAGTCGGGCTCGCCCTCACCCATCGCGACGTCTCTGGTCGCCGGCGATGCTACTGACCCACCAGAGTTTTGTCCGTCTTACACCGGACTATCATCAACGTCGAGGGAGGTCTACCGGGATCTGATCACCCTTCCCCGGCCAATCCAGTCTCCGGTGAGTACTCACTGTTCTCCTTCGACCGAGCGGGGGCAGGCTCTTAACCCTTTCTGCCCGAGGGATGGCCGGCCATGGGGGACATCTTCTTAGACCCAAGCAAGCCGCATCTCTCCGATCCCGGATTGGGAGGATGAGGATGAGGAGTTGGTGGTCTCGGACGGATCGCACAATCAACACATCGTCTGCGGGATGATGTTGCGGAAATGGAAGGTTACGGGGATTCGGGTGGAGTTCCTGGCCCCCGACGTCGCGGGCTATCACTTCCTGTCTGCCAAGACCATGGAAGATATCCGCCAGATGGGTCTCTGGAGCTTTAAGAGTTTTCTCCTCCTCCTTGAACCGCTCCGGCGTTTCGATCGGGCGGAAGACATCAGCTTCAACCATGTGGAACTCGGGGTCAGGGCACAGAATATCCCAGGAGGAGCTAGGAACTCGTACATTCGGGGTCTCGTGGCGGGCAGTATAGGCACACAAGTCCTATCGGCCCCAATTCCAACGGTCCGAAGGGAGGACAGGCATCTCTGGCTGCGAGTCCGTATAGAGTTGTCTCAGCCATTGCGGCGCAGGACCAGACTTCGGTTCCCAGGTACTGACTCATCTATTGTGATTGACCTGCAATACGAGAGAGTGGTGGATTTTTGTCGCAGGTGCGGCATGTTGACACACAGGTTACCGAACTGCCAGACTCTGCTACAGGGGATTGGCTGGGAGGAGATTCGATATGATAGGTCTATTCTGGTTCCCCGGGACTTGGATGTGGATAGGCTGCTCCAAACGGTCTGGGAGGCACCTCCTCTAGTATCACACCCGGCGATCACGTACCTCCAGGGTGATCTAACCCTGAACTTAATGGTCCGTTTTAGGGAGATTACCATGGACGCTGAGTCGTCCAATGCAGACACTCCGAAGCCTGACTTTCTGGCTAAGGTTAACCACGAAGGGTTGACCACTATCTTGCAGGGGGATGGCGATGGAGCACCCAACCCACCACCCAGGCCCACAAAGCCTGACTTCCTGGCTAACATCCACCCTGCTGCTGGACCTGTGATCCGAGCTCCCCCCGGATTCAATGCGATGATGAGGAAGGAAGAGGAGACAGATCCACGGGGCTACCCAGTGGATCTTCAGGGGAGTCTAGGAAAAGGTGGACACAACAGAGGCAAAGGCAAGATGACCACTCTGAAGACCAGAAGTGGTTCGATGTATGCCCGCCCACCGGAGACAAAGAAGCAGAGGGGCGACCCGACTGCCCGGCTGCAGCCCTGGTACCCTCCCTTTTAGGAGGAGGAGCGAGCAGACGGAGCGGAGGTCCAGAGGCCTCCGATGGAGGAATGATGTGCCCCAGCAGGGGTGGGTGGAGTCGGCCCCAGACTATACCTACAGACCCGAGACAGCCACTGCTGGGAGGTCCCGGGCAGCCTGCATCATCAACACCAGTTACTCTCGTTTATTGCTATTTTTTTATTCTTGTTGGGACTGTTTATTTTCTGTTGGTTTTGGACTTTGTTTTATTTTCCCCCGTTATGTTGAAACGACGGTAGGGAGTTGTCTTGAGTTGTTGCCCACGAGTTCATGTGGGCTAAAATTATGGGTCCATGAGCGCCAGACATGCTACGGTCGGCCCGGGCAAACATCTGGAACCCGAGACGGTCACGCCTCGTCCTGCTTGATTGCCTGTTGGCATTAATGAAATCTCCGGTTACCCGTTTCAAAATAAAAAGATATATGGATTTCCAATATCTAACTGAAACAAGGCAAGGGAAAATAGTATATTTTTCGATAGTGACAGGAGAAGGCATAGCGATAAAAACTAGGAATAAATAAGCTCGTCCTCCTATTGCTTTAGTGATTATAAAATAACACAAAAGGTTAATTGTTACTTTTCACATAAACAAATAAAGAATTGGATTAATAAAAAGAAGTAGCCCTCGAATTATACATGAGGATGCTAGATACGAAGATTTATACATAACATAAAATTAGTCATGAATAGTACAACTATTAAAAACCAATTAAATAATTTCATTTTAGATTTTAACATGAGATTTTACGAGTTTGAATATGAAGTATCTAAAAAGAGTTTATTGAAAAAAGATAGATTTTGAAGATAAGATTTAATAAAGACGTCATGGAGTAATTTAGATAGTGTAATAACAAAATTAGTAGCATCGGATTTGTAATTAACAAAAAAAAAATCCTAGCCTTCTTTAGAGCTTTTTGCCGTCATAAAAGAAAAAGTCATGGCTGTGGTCATGACTTTTGTCATAATCTACGCTATGATTAGACTTCTCTCTTCAATATATCCTCTCCCCCGCATCTCCCTCATGGGTCCTGTGATGGGTTTTTCTGCTAGGGCTCCCTTTTTCGAGCCGCCTCTAGCCACCGCAACGTTGGCTTCCTCTCGTTACCAACGAAGTGTCTCCCGACCTTAGTTGGTCCCTCCTCTGCAACCCCGATGGTTGTTGTCTGGCTCACCTCGGTGTCAATTGACCTCAAAGGCGTCTCTGAAGCCGCCGTCGCCGCCTCTGAAGTTGTCGACACTGTCTTTAAAGCCCCCGCCTCCTGTCTATGAAACCGCCCCCGGCGCGTCCTCCTCCATGGCCTCCACCACCGCACCCCCTCGACACTTCTCTCGGTTATGACTCTGGTTAATCGAGTGGGTCTCAGCCAAAGGCTTCAGGGACGATTGTTGGAAGGGATCCATGAGACAAGGCAGTCCTTCCTTCACTACTGATGAACACATATTCGGTTTGCAACTAGACGAAAGGAGCCCTCCTCGGGGGTCAAGCGTCACTTTGACCACACCTTGAGCAGTGTTTTTCAGTACATTTTACTTTAAGTTGGCCCTGGTGTCCTTTTTAAAGACCGGTTTAGACAGTCTATTATGAAGAGAATATCGAACACTTGTGTTTTTTATTTGCTATTCACGGTCAACGATTTATCCCTAATACACTCAGATATAGTTGAAATCTGAATTAATAAAATTGCACCTTTTTTTCTCAAAGAAACAAATTTGGCACATATACTTGTAGTTTTGTGAAGTAGCACAGTGATGTCGATGTACGTGTTGGAAGAAGAAAATGCATGGAAGACAATTTATAAGATAGCCGCCCGCACGTGAAACGCCACAGGTAGATGCATTGAAGCTACAAATTAAGTATTGGAATATGAAAGTACATAGAGCATTACCTAGATAAAAGCTTCCCTAGTACATGGACTAATATATAGTCGCATTAATCAAGCTACAAGGTATTTGGAATATGAAAGCACGAAGGGCATTGTAGATAAAAGCTTCCCCAGAACATAACTGCTTGCGTCTTCTTTTGCTTTTCTATTCAAACCATGTATAATAATAATCTTTTGTTTATTATTATTAAAAAGATGCAGAAATTTGATTGAGAATCAATAATGAGAATTCACGTGCGGGCGGCTATCGTATAAATTGTCTTCCATGCATTTTCTTCTTCCAACACGTACATCGACATCACTATGTTTCTGACCACCGAAGGAATGGTATAGAACGAGTTTTTCTGGTTAATCAGTGGACGGTCTTGTTCGCATTGCTTTTTATAAATTGGAGAGAAATTATATCGTTTTTAGCCAACATAGTTCTAATATCCATAATTATGATACATATTGGAGATGTCGGGGATCCCCTTTGACGACCATGTTAAGAACCATCTGGGCGTCCGAACGGACTATAAACCGGACGGATGGGTCAGCATCCAGCGAATGGAAATTGCGTAACGTCGTGGCTAAGGCGTATGCCTAAATCAGTGCAGGCGACCAGCATCCCGGGAGTACTCCGTTCGCCATAAGACATTCTCGTCCATCCCCCAAACGTGCAACAAGACCCCACGCCGATTGGTTAGAGTCCTGAAAATCGCGCCATCCACATTGATTGCCCATGTATTTACCGGAGGGGACACAAACCTCGAGGGCCATTGAGTCAGGTGCCGATGTGGCGTATCCCCACGCGCCTGGGCTTCCCACCATGTTACCAAGTGTGTAAGGGCTTCAGAGATAACTTTTAAGGTTGTCGGGGAAATGCCATTCCAGCGTAATGCATTCCTGACTTTCCAGATTTCCAATACTACGTTGAGGATTTCGGTCAAACGGCTCTTTGGTGTACCCCCATATGAAAGCAGTCCACCATGCCTCAAAACTGACCTCATGGGCCACCGGAGGAACCCCACACCACTGCTCCAAACATACTTTAGTGAACCCATAGTGAAGGAAAAGATGGTCCACTGACTCCTCGTCATGTCCACATATAGCACACGTGGTGGCGACATGCACATATTTCCGAGCCAAGTTCGTGGCCACCTAAATTGTATTCGTAAGACAGCGCCATAGAAAGACTCGAAGCCGAGGAGGCATCGGGATGTCCCATAGGGCCGACCAAGTGACGTCAGTTGTGTTTTGGCGGAGGCGGTGTCAGGTCTAAGCTAGAGCCAAGTATCCTGATTTCGTTGTGTAGTGGCCAGTCCTTTCAGGAGCCCAATAAAATTCGTCTCGGGGTCTAGCGCTGGACAAAGGGATTTGTAAAATATTAATGAAATCAGACTCATTAAAGAGCTGACCAATAAGGTTCGCGTCCCACTACTGAGTGTCAGGTATCATGAGGCCTACGATTGTCGCCCCACCCAGCGTAGGTCCCTCAGTCTCAATAGTCGTTGTGTCTCCTATCAGTCATGGGTTATAAAGAATCATAGTGTCCATACCATCCCCAACGGCTATCCGTAGCCCATCCCTGAGGAGACCATGTGCCGAGTGGATGCTCTCCCACGTAAGGCTTGAATTAAGGCCTATTCAGGTATGAAGGAAATGTGTCTTGGGATAGTATCGTGCCTTGAGGACCCGAGCTACCAGTGATTGTGGGTTATAGATGAGACATCACGCTTCATTGTCGAGTAATGCCATATTAACTTCCTATTGGTGCTGAAAACACATACCCCCGATGTCCTTAGGCATACATAGCATATCCTAGACATGCCACACAATAGAGTGCTCTTATTTTCCTCCCCACCAGAAGCGTGCGAGCGCCACATGAATCCGATGGATAATCCGACGCGGAACCTTAAAAACTGACATGACATAAACTGGTAAAGAGGTAAGGACTAAGCGGATCATTACTTCTCTCCCAGTCGGTGAAAGATATTCCCATTCTAGGACCGAATCCGAGACATAATTCGGTCCCCGACGTAGGACATTTTCGTATTACGATTTTGGCCCACATTGTTATGGACCCCCAGGTACATAGACATCGTCAAGGTTTCCACTATGGATAACGTCCCACATCATTCCCCTCGTATCCCATCCGGCGTGTTAGTGCTAAACAAGATGGAGGATTTGGATAAGTTAAGAACTTGGCCGGATAGGAGACCAGACACCCCCAAGATGTCCTTGATAATCCGCGCCTCATATGGGGTAGCCCGATAGAAGATGTAGCAATCATCTGCAAAGAACATATGAGAAATCACAAGGGCCCTCGAGCAATCTACACGCCTTGGATCTGCCCCCTATCATGCGCCACCTGCAATAAGTGGGAAAGTCCCTCCATACATAAAAAGAAAAAGATATAGAGACAGAGGGTCCCCTTGGCTGATGCCCCTTGTCGGGGAAAGCATGGCAGTATCACGACCACCTGAGGTAACTGAATATGTAACAGTCTGCATACAAATCGAAACCATTTCGATCCATTCTGGAGATAAAACAAGGCGCACCATTATAGCTGTAAGGTAGCTCCATTCAACCCGGTCATAGACCTTGCTCATATCTAACTTGAGAGCCATATAACCCACCAGTTCTTGTCGTTTCTGTTTGAGGAAGTGTATGATCTAGAAAGAGATAAGAACATTGTCCTGTATGCATCGACCCAGGATAAACGATCCCTGTGTCTCGGATATAACAGGATGCATGAGGGGCCATAGTATATTTGCTAGTACTTTAGACAAGATCTGAAAGATGACGTTACAGAGGGCTATGGGTCGAAGGTCTGTGACCACGTCCAGGTCTGGCTTCTTCGGGATGAGGACAATAGAAGTTGCGTTAAGCATCGGGTCAAAACCATGTGTCCGTATTGCTTCCTGAATAAACCGGACCACCTCCTCCCCTACCAGGGGCCAGTAATGCTGATAGAGTATATGATTAAGTCCATCTAGGCCTTGTGATTTATCTGGTCCTATCTGAAACACAGCATGCCGCACCTCTCGCTCGGTACCCAATCGGAGAAGAGAAGCATTTTGGACGGCATCTAGGCGAGGAGGAATCAATATTGGAAATTTCACCATATCCGGATGATTAGTGGTAAAAAGATGATCGCAATACTCTGTAATCAGTTCCTTCATACCAGAATCTCATGTAACCAGGTGTCCAAGATCATTTTTCAGAGTAACCACCGCATTAACCTGGCGTCTGTATGATGTTGATGCTTGAAAATACTTGGTGTTTTTGTCCTCCTCAGCCAGCCAGTGCTACTTAGCACGTTGTCGTCAGAAAGCTTCCTGAGTGCAAAGAGCATTCTCATACTGGATTTGGATAGCTTATCGGCGATGAACTCTTGCCCGATCCGTTCAACCATTAAGCTCCAAAATGCGCCTCTGGCACCATTTAATGTGGTTTATATTCTTCTGAAAGTGGTGTCGACCCCAATTCTCTAGAGAGACAACAACATGTTGAATAATATTCGTAATAGGAACAAACATGGACTTATCTTAGTGTTCCTTATTCACCTCTCCACATTGCAGGTCTCTAATCCATTGGGATTGAAAGCAGAATTTGGTCGTACTCGACCCTGCACCTTCCGTGCAAGTGATAGGAGTATCGGCCAGTGATATGATGTCGTGGTCCCGTGTTATAGAAATCCAGATGCGAGAGGGAAGAGAAGAATTTTTCATAGATGAGAGCTTTGTCCAATCGGGCTTGCATTTGACGAGTATGTGTTCGCCCTCAGAACCATGTAAACAGATGGCCAGTCATGGCAACATCAATGAGATCAAGATCATCAATGAGATGTCCGAAATCATCCACCAAGCTCAACGGGTAATTACTCCCAGTTGTCTCCTCTTGGTCCAATATGCCATTAAAATCACCTATATTAATCCAATTTGGTCGAGACGAATTATGCAACCTCCTTATCAAATACCATGTGTGGTGGCGATGTTCCCTACGCGGTTCACCATATAGGCCTGTGAGGCGAACGTCTTCATAACCTGGGGCTGAGACCTCCACATCAATATGGTGTTCACCTTGGTCCCTGAGAAGGACATCAATACTGACTACACACAAGAGTGCTAAACCCCGGTTCGAATTCGTCGGGGGCTCACAAATATGACCTCAAATCCTAGAGACCTTGCCAGTGGAAGGCACTTTTGGTCAGAGAGGGCCGTCTCGGACAAGAATATGATATGGGGTCTATGGTCCCGGAGAAGGTGGCTCAGTTGTTGCTTGTGAAGACGAGACCCCAAATCCTGACAATTCCAAGCCAATACTCTGAAATCCAGTTTGTTTGGACTCAAATTTGGATTAGGGATTGAGCCATAACCTGGATCCATCATCCGTTTACATTGGGGCATCGATGTAGGGTAGGATAACCCAACTTAGGACAACCCACGTGACACGGAAACTAGAGATGGGGTGGCGATGAAGCATCAAAGAGAGTGGAAACGACGATGTGGGAGGACTTGGGGAAGGAGGAGAGTGCGGTGGTGGGGATGATATCTGTGAAAGGCCAGCGA
Source organism: Erodium maritimum (assembly GCA_963921825.1). Classification (NCBI taxonomy): domain Eukaryota; kingdom Viridiplantae; phylum Streptophyta; class Magnoliopsida; order Geraniales; family Geraniaceae; genus Erodium; species Erodium maritimum. The sequence continues at coordinate 62,493,742 of OY997592.1, read as the reverse complement.
CGAGTGGAGTGATGGGACGCCATGATGGCGAAGGTTGGGGTTGGGGACCAGACTGATGCCGGGAGGCACGACGTCGCCCACGAGGAGAGGTCGTCGCAGAGGCCAAAGACCGAGAAACCCTAACAGAGGGCATAGTTTTTTCTCTAAAAAAGTATAATAATAGTCTTGGTTATCACAATTGTATACATTATAAAATTGGCTAAGAAAAATAGTTTTTTTTAATACTTCTTCTAATTAAATAAGTTCATATCTTTTTTAGAAAAATTGTTCCAAATTATATAATTGTTCAATTTGTTGTCCAAAATATTAGGGTCAATAATAAGAATGCAATAAGTTAGATCTAATATTAGGGTCTATAGGGTTTCACAACGAAACCGGTGTGTCGTCCGCGCTACCATCATTTATTCAAGCGAGGGTATCTCATTCCTCGTCTGTATCCTTACCTCCACTTTCTCCTTCAACCACGAGTTCTATATTTGGGGTTGTCCCTTACGGTGGAAACACCCATCATTTCAGATCTAATACCACACGAAGTTGTTGTCCATCCAGGACAGGACAAGCGATGTGTCCATGTTGGAGACAAAGAGGATGATGATGGGGTCATCATGGTCCTGATAGGGGTGGTCTCGGCCATGTGATTTGCACTTGTCGCCCAGCTTCTCTCCGAGAGGCATTTCAACACAAGGGTCATGCGGTCTCATGGCGAAGACAATGGGAAATCAATGGGCTGGTGGTGCAACCGTTGATGGACAAGATATTCATCTTTTTCTTCCCCTCCTAGGAAAGGATGGAGGGGATCCGAAACTGAAAACTATGGACCTCCCATGGTTCTGTACTCCTCATCACACCTCTACCCCCTCGCATGCAGTCGGGCAATTTGGTGCTTCTGTTTGTAGATCGCGGTTCAAGCATTCAACATTTGATGGAAGTTTGGACATCCAAAATACGAACCATCGGGACAGTAGTAGAAACGGAGGCGCTTTTAGGGACCGACCCCGCCGCTCGGGGTGGGAGGAATTTATGTGGCTTTGGGCAGAGATCAACGTCACACGACTACTCTGGTGCCAAGTTCGACTGGGTTTGAAGGATACCCAAATCCAATCACAGTCTAGCTGTAGTATGTGAAACTATTGAAGTTTTTGTCTCGGTGTGGTCGTTTAGGTAATACCAGCAATGGCTTCATGACGGTCATCTCGGGGGTAGAACGAGGGTTCATTCATTACAAACTCTTTATCAAGGCCAAGAAAAAGGTATCGGTGGATGGCTTATTGCAGACGGACTGGGAGGCAAGGTCGGTGACCCAATCGAAGAGGATGCCTTCTGGTGATCAGAAAGGTCCCCATATGCCTCCACTGCTTCTGCCACCACCACCGCCACCAAGGATCCCTTTGGGCTTCGTGACCACCACAATCAGTTAGGGACCTCAAGTTATCCTAGACTTGGGAAGAAGGTGGTATGGGACTGGTGAACGAACACCTCTACCTTCAAACTCTCAAGCTTCTCCACCACCTCTAACGCCTCTCCCACTTCATATGACACCCACGCTGCCACCACCATCAGTGCCTTCACCATCCTAGGGGAGGGGGTTCTGAGCACCATATGATGCCCCCATCAAGGAAGAAGAGGAAAAGGGCCTCACCAGAATTGCCATCACCTCTCAAACCACGAGTATGAAAAACGTCAAGGACTGACATGAGAGAAAGAAATGTGGGCCCATGCAGTCAAGGCCCAAATGAAAAAACGGGATTTTGGTTTCTAAGACATCGATCTAGATCTAGTGGGACATCAAGGGGAGGAAAATACGGAATCACTGGAAAAGTCTTCCAAGCAGCCTCAACGAGGGTCGTGAGTGTCGGTAGTTAGGGTCGGATAAGGGATGGTGTTGTGTTTTGTACCCTAGGAAAATCCACATTGAAATATTACAACATATTTGTGATTAATAAAAGTTGGCAAATGTTATGTTATCATTAGATGTAATGATAAATAACATGAATATACTCCTCTTTCCAAGGTATCGGGGAGTATCTCTCCGATAGTAGTATTGTTACAAACAAAGGAGCGAGTCTAATTATTTCTCCCTTAGCCTAAACCGATAGTTAGAGCTAGTGTGACTGTTGATGGGAGGATCATGTTTTATCGATCATGCATATAGAGATATGAGTCAACGTCACAGATGTCAAAGATTTTGACATTGGAAGTCCCATATTGAGAATACTCCATATAAGACAGAACATTAGTGTTTCTTAACTATCAAAGTAGATCTTAGACCCAGGACCATGACATCACCATACTATATATATGTGTTGATTCATGCCTTGACATAACTAAACGTTACTCTTTACAATGAGGTATATAGGTGATGGTCACAAGGACTTGTCACTTTTATTCAAACAAGTTAGATATCATTGTGGGCCCTCTTGATGAGTTGAGGATTATAAAAGAAGTATGGTCATGACTTCAGTAGCTATGGGTCTTGCTAGGAATTACCCAAAACGTTTGGAGGAAATGTTTATTTCTGTCTCACTATCAACGCCATATGAATCGTAAAGGGTCACGGACAATAGAGTAAAGACCACAACGAAATAAACCTTAGAGTTTCGATTAAATAAATCGATAAAGTTTTATTTGATATAACAAAGCTTATTTATTTAATTAATTGCCCATAAGATAAAACCATTATTTATATTTAATTATTTTCTTGCATGATAATTAAATGGAATAAATGAAATGATCAATAAAATATAAATTAAAGGGTTGGGCCAAACGCCGCTATCGGGTTATAAGGGTATTCGGCCAACCCATGAAATATACATAATTGTTGGTATTTTATTTATTAAAATAAAATGAGAGGAACTCCTAAGTATATTAGAAGGTCTAGGCATAAAAGAGATTCTAGTTTGACTAGAACAAAAGGAAACAAGACACCTCGTTTTGCTAGATTTCCTAATTCTACTTGAAGTTGGTGTAGGGTAAATCAAGTCCTATAAATATATTACTAAGGTGGGAAAAAATTACACGCTAGAGAGCTAAAAATTCTGGTCACCCCTATTGAGAGCAAGAGTAAAATTCGTTCCAGGCTACTAGCAAGTCAAATTGTGGAATAGTCTTACTTTTATGCATACCGTTAGAGGGAAAACAATTGGGTGCTTCGGATAATATTTCAAAGGTCCACGTCTCAATCCAATAATATCAAAAGTATCCTATATCGAGGTAATCTCTTTTACATATATGCATAGATTAGTTTTCTTGTATAATGTGAATCTAGGCTTAATAGGATTACCGACAAAATAAATTATTATTTTCTACCGTGTGTACGAAACACGTAATATTTCAGTGGTATCAGATCCTCTATGTATCATTGATTGGCTATCTTAAATTTCATAATGTTTGAATGTGGTTGTTTTAAGAAAAACAAATCCGATTTTTTTAAAAAGGGCCCTAAAATTCGACTTCCTCAATACACTATCAAATGTTTTTGATTTTTTTTTAAACTTTGATGTGTGAATAACAGTTTTTCATATTTACTTTGAGATCCAAGAAGTTTGAATTTTTAAAATCGGATGTCGAGTTTTTTGCAAAAACACCCTTACTTTGCTCTAATCGGGAGAGTACACTAAATATTCAAAATTCATATAGGATGTTGTATATTTATAAATTTAATAATCTTTGGAATCTGAATAAATGTGATTTTCATTTATTGGTTCTCAATTTTTCATAAAACCCTAATTTTGACTATACCGAAAAGTTTAAATGAGTTTTTTTTGTAAAATTAAATGGTTGATCCAATATTGGATAAAATACTCATACATGTTAATTATATTAACAAACATGTTTGATTTTAAGCCATACAAAAAGAACGAGATAGAGATCTCAAACTTTCATAAAGTTTACCTACAGTGTCTTATTACTTAGTTGTATAGCATAGTCTAGTATTTTGTATGCTACTCGCTTTAGGAATGACTCAAGGTAAGAGTTATCTAGGTGGACTATTCTATTGGATGTTTACTTGGGAATTAAATTATTCATGATTGATTGGCTATTAATATGTCGATGTTTGCACAATTTATACGCATGGTGCATAACATAGCTCTTATATATGACCAGTGTGTTGCATGTTACCCGTTTTAAGATTGACCAACGGTAAGAGTGGCCTAGCTAAGCTATGCTATGAAAACATTAATTATTTGTTACTATGGATGCTTAATTACATGATTAGGCTTGTGGTTGGAAACATGATCAAGCCCTTACTTAGTAACATGATTAATGCTTTGAATAAGTTTGTGCTTAATAACATGACTAGGTATGAACCACACTTAGCATAAAAAAGTATATTTTATTGGATAAAATCACAATAAAAATCCTCAACATTAATATTAGGTCTTAGCGATGTTTTCCCATTGTCTCGAGCGCCGACCAAAACAAGGGGACTATGTATTGGTGCGCCAAATCCAGCCTCGGTAACTCTAGCATTGACGGCTCTATCTGCTCTAGGGTTTTAAGAGAACAATTTTTACAAACGTACTTTTCTCTAAAGTATTAATTAATATCACTATATCTTTGAAATACACTTTGCTAATATATAGATATGAAGTGATGTGTAATATTGAGATTATTTTTGGATAATTCCCAAGATGTCAAGAAGAAATCTCGTGGCATCAAACATTGTTCGTAACATAATATTCACCAAATAAGGGAGAGTGATTTTGTTGTTGTTGAGAATAAAGTGTTGTTACGGGAAGGGAATGTTGTAACTATATGTACGTACTTTTAAAAAATAAAAAAAGAAATAGATTATGTTATGAATATATGAGTTGGATGACCTCTTCGATCCATGGAGGCTTCTAGATTTATGTTGCAAGACATTAGGCTTTTCCATTTTCCCTCTTTATGCATAGATTAAGGTGTATAGATTAATATGTAATTAAGGTTATGACCTTTCATGTACATGTTATGATCCTATAAATAGAGATTATTGTAAAGTATAAAGTGATATCAATACAATAATCTATTCCATTCTCTCCATGTTCTCTTACGCTCTTTAATATTGTTCTTCCGTTTACAACATATTGTTCTTCCATTTACAACATATTATTCTTTCTTTCACAACACGTTATCAGCATGATTTGTTCTACTGGGCATGTATCAAGTTTTCATATTATCGTATATTTATTTATACTTGTTTCCTGGTTATTTATACAAGTTAATTTACAACTTTCGATAAGTATGGTATGTGATCGCCGATGAAACATTGGATCTTTCACACCATAAATTTGATGTTTGTTATATACTTGTCTTTTATTGTTGATATTGGAATTTGAAGTTTAATAAAATCGAACTATTTTGAACCCGAAGTTCAAATATTAAGGAGAGAAGGTTTACAGAACCTGAAGTTTTGATTAAAGGTCGTGGGTCTTATAACTTACTGAAATTAGTTTGACCCAAAATTCACATGTATCTAATGATGAAAAAACATGAAGTTTTGGTTCAAACTATAAACTTGAAACTTACTTCTATGACTAAATGACATACCACAAGCCTGAAGCTTGTAACTTGTGTCCAAGGCTTGAAGGCTCAAAATTTTCTATGCATTTATATTATATTGGTTACCCTACGAGTTTGCTTGGTGTGTAGTCATGTTTATATCTAGTTCTTATTTTTACCCCACAAGTTCATTCGGTGTGTGGTTATGTTTATTTTATGCAATGTAATGAGTTCATTCATTGTGTGATTGTAAGAACCGCCCCCGGTCGATCCCGGTCGAACCGGTGATTTTTGGCGAAAGTTGACTTTCGGCAAGAAAAGTCACCCGATGACTCCGGGAGTCATTCGGGCCCTTTCCGGGACCCAAAAAGCTTAGTCGTCGTTACGGTTAGCTTAGTTGGGTCGTTTCCTTACAATTGACTGTCTTTGCGAAAAAGTCAAACTCGGGTCAAACTTAGGCCAATTAACGACTAAACCCTAATTAAATTAAAGGTGCTGGAATTTCCTAAGGACAAGGTGGTCCCCACATGGACACTTGTCCATAGTGGCTTGTAGGAGAAGAAATGGGTCTCTAATGACCCATTTACCCTCATAAGTGACAAGCTAGAAGGAAGAAGCAAGGAGAGGCATTTTAGTCATCTCCTCATAAGTGACAAGCTAGAAGGAAGAAGCAAGGAGATGCATTTTAGTCATCTCCACCTTAGGTTTAAGACCCCTTTTTGTCACATTTCAGCTCATATTTTCCTATAGTGGTCGAAATTCACAAGGTGAGAGAGAGAGGAGGAGCTTCTTGACTTGAGGAAGAAGAAAGGGAGAAAAGGAGGAAGCTTGATGTCATTTCTTCATCAAAACTTCTTAAAAGTCTTCCAATCTTCATCATCTATTCATCCCCAAGGTAAGTGAACTCTCACAATCTTCTTTCAATCAAATTGAGGTTATGAGTTTCCATGGGTTTTGCATGAACTAGATGGGTTTTGGTTTTTGTGTTGTTAGATAGTTGTTTTGTTGAAGTTTACTGAAGATTTTGGTTAGAAATGAATTGATTGTTGAGGTTTGAGGGAAACCCATTATGGGTATTGAAGTTTGAGGGGTTTGGTGACTGATTTTGGAGTTTGATGTTGTTAAAAATGGAGTTTTTGAAGTAAATTTTCGTGGAAACGAAGTTGGAGAAGAAGGGGTTTGAGTCTGCCCAGTTTTGGAACGGGAAGGGCCTTTGGCCGGCCCTCTGAGCGGCACGGTCCGGGCTCGGTACCGGCCTCTGAGCGGCACGGTTCGGGCTCGGTACCGGCCCTCTGAGCGGCACGGTTCGGGTCCCAGACTGGCCCTCTGAGGGGCACGGTCCGGGCCTGGTGCCGGGCCTTTGAGGGGCATGGTCCGGGTCTGGTTCCGGGCCTCTGAGGGGCACGGTCCAGGCCTGGTTCTAGAAGTGTGGACCGCCCGAATTGGGCCTAGTTCGGGCCCGATTTACCCTTTTGGCACAAGTGTGTCGTTAGGGGCAATTTAGGTATTTCACTTTAAAACCGACCTTGTATGTTTATTAATTGTAGTATTAATTTATTATCCTAGACTTCATTCTCGAGCTCGGAGGAGGAGACTTCTAGGCGTTCGCGTTGAATTAACGTTTGGAGAGCACTTGAGGTAGGGACGAGTAGTAAATTCCGCTTTTAAATTAAAGAATGTTAATAGTATGCATATAGGACGTTAATAACCGGAAGAGTCTTAGCTTGCATATAGGATGTGATTCACTAGAATAACCGCTTTCAATTATGGGAATTGTCGTGCTGTAGAATCACATGTGGTCATGTCGGGCCTTAGGATTGTATGTTGCTTGTGTTGGATTGTGGTCAATAGTCCTTAATTGTCATTGTATAGTATACTCTTGGTTAAATTAGGAATCTTATTATGCCATATGAATTATGATGAATGCAATATGAATGGTTGTTTGTGATATGATTGATTGAATGAATGAGATGAATGTGATATGAATGTTGTCTTGTGATATGATCGGGTGAATGATAGACCGATACGGTGTTCGTGGTAAGGTGTGACGATAGGCTTCGTTGGTATGAAAAATTCGGTGTAGTGTGGTTTGTGTGGTATTGTGTGTTATGGCTAGTACCCCGAGTGACGAGAAGATACCCGACCGAGGTGTGTGCCGGGTCTGGTATGTGTGTATTGAGATTTGCCCCGATGTGTGTTCCGGGAAGACATCTAGACCGATGGATATTCCGGTATGATGTATATTGTTTCACCCTGATGCTCTGTGTTCCGGGAAGACATCTAGACCGAGGGATATTCCGATATGATGTATATTGTTTCACCCCGATGCTCTGTGTTCCGTGAAGACATCTAGACCGAGGGATATTCTGGTATGATGTATATTGTTTCACCCCGATGCTCTGTGTTTCGGGAAGACATCTAGACCGAGAGGTATTCCGGTATGATGTATGTTGTTTCACCCCGATGCTCTGTGTTCCGGAAAGATATCTAGGCCGATGAACGTTTCCGGTACGATATGTCGAGCTTGTGTGTGGATCGGTTCTCGTGGTTTAATTATCTTACATTTCGGTATTCGTGTGTTTCTTTAGATCATTTCTGTTGGCGAATATGTGTGTTCCGTTTGACCTCTATTTGTATTGTCTTTTTAGTAACTTTTACTAATCGAGAATTTTGGTGACGGAGCAGGAGTCTTTTTTCCCGTTACTACTTTTTCCTACTGAGCGTAAGCTCACCCCCTCTATTTTTACTGTTTTACAGGTTTCGTTGGTGAGTAGGCTTACAGGACGTCTCAGGGCTCGGGAGCTCATTGAGGGTCCGGGTTGATTTATTTATTAGAGGCGTACTTCCAGTTTCGTATTAAACATTGTCCTTATTGTATTTGGTTGTTAAATTTTGAACTCGTATTATCATACTTTTACTCAGAGATTCTGTTAATTAAATTTGTTTTTATTTTATTTTATTATTACTTTAGTTCACGTCTCGTGTCCGGTCAAAACCGGATTTGGGGCGTGACAGTGATCATAATATATACTTATTCATATTTGTGTGGACATTGTGTAGATTCGATATGTGTAACATGAAGTTCTATAATTGTCAAGAAACAAGTTTATTGAACTCGTCGTTCAAGTAAAAAAGATGCATACAAATTACTGAAAGAAAAAAAAAATGTGACCTGAAGCTTACATAAAAACCCTGAAGTTCTAAATTTATGACCCCTACAGGATAGATCAAAGAAAATATTTCACGCGTCATCATATTCTTTATAATCGATGAAAAATATTTTCCTCTACATTTCTTCCATCTAGTATGCTCCTGAAGTAGCATTACCGAGAATACGAAAAGAATAACACTTAATATTTTTGTTGTTGAAATAAGAAATTATTGTTGAAAACCATCAAGCTCGCCCTGTTGGCGGCACTCCATTCCATGAAGTGAATGTGATAGAATATGGGTAGATCAAACCCAAGCAAGGTTGATGCCCTAGACGTGGTTGCGGTCGTGGTCATGGTTATGAGCGTGATAATTTCCAGTTTCGTGGAAAACTTAGGTGTACCACCAGAAGAGGAACGAGTATGAAAAGCAAAAGAAAGATTATGACCCATCAAATGCAAACTCATGAACATGATGGAAATTCTTGGAGCAGAATCGGAGGTAGGAGGACTAGTGGATGGAACTTGAGTGGACGGATATTCGTGGACGCGAAGGTGTAGGTGCGCCAACCTCACATTCCGGTGGTGACTCTTGGTGGTGCCTCCATATGGGTCTCTCCAGTGCCTTAAAGGAGGGATCGTAACGTGGTGGGGATAATGGTTGTATTTTGATGTCATCATCCGCCCCCTTTGGAGCCCCCCACCTAGGGTTTGGCGCAAGTCGAAGATCGGCCTCAAGGTTGGTATGAGGACTCTGGAGGGCGCCGAGACATGCCAACCATGTTCTTCGTTGCAACATCAGATGACCACCCCGACCAGGGAATACAGTGACCATAGTAGGATCCAACGTCACCATCGCTTAAGAGAGGCGGGTGCAGGGCCAACGATGCATCTTCTAGAAGAACAACCGGCGGTGGCATCTTACTTCTTGGAGGTGGATCATCGTACCCCAGTACATATGTAGTGTCGATGTTGTGGAGGATTCTTGTCCTGGACGGTGATCGTGGGTGGTGTGAGGCGGCATAGGAGAAAGCGGACGAAGAGGAAGATGGAGATGGCTCTCCTTCTGTTGATAGCGCGTTGGTTGTAAGATTGAGTGGCTCGGTACCAGGGGCATACCCGAAGAGACAAGGCCTCGTGGGGGACAACATCGAAACCAGCACCATGAGTTACGTGGGAAAGTGATGGTTAAGCGACTTTCTTGGGAGTTGGTGGGCTGATGGCCTTCACATGGTACACCAGGGTAGTGAGGCCATGTCCTACCCCTAATGGTTAATGAAGGAAATCGGCTACCTTTATTCCTTCCAACTCATAAGCCCCTCTCTTCCAGTAGAGGGGGACGGGCAACAACTTTAGGCCCCCGAGAGAAACCTTATATATTCTCCTAGAGGACCAGTGGTTCCCGCTGTACCACTTCCTGGGTAGGGCAGGACGGTGGGCGTCAACCAAACATCCTATGTCTCCCCTAGAGGACATGAGGCTCGAGTTGGATTGGGTCCCAACCGGTTCTCTTGGTTTAGGCAAGATGGTAGACTTCAGCCGTGGAGTTGGACGTAGGAGATTATTTGTAGAGGATGGTGGTTCCTTGTGCTTCAGGAATTCCCCATGCAGCTTTTGGAAGCAAAGGTGCGGTCGGTCATGTCCCCAATCCCGATCACTGGTGGACCCTCGCTCCCAGGGAAATAACATAGAGGAACCCCACCTTTGAGTTTGCAGCGGAGTAGGGATGGAAAAATAATCGAACCCGAAAGGTACCTAACGATCGTGACCCGATTGGGTAGAGTATTGACTGGGTATTATTTTAATCAGGTAGGGTATTACCCATTGACCGAGTACGTGTATGGGTCGGGTTTTTCCTTACCCGCCTCGCACCGACCCGATCTTATAACACATACGTATTCATATATTATATACAGAAATAATTTAAAAGTAATAAACAAAAAAATAAGTCAATTACAACTAAAAAGTTGTACGGTCACAACTCATAACTTATAAACCCATAACACCAGGCAATTGCAAAGAGTCACGTAAAATTGCAGGTCAGTGTTTGGTCTTTTATCAGTTAGTTTGTCTTTTTAGATTGATCTCTGTTTGTTTCATTGTTTGTTTATCAACGTGTGTGTAGTTAAAAGAATAATTACTTCCAACTGAATCATGATCTATCTCATCATCATATTTTTGTTTTATAAAAGCACGAGGATATATGATTGAAGTAAAAAAAGTTTAACCTTTTTTGGATGCCTAAACTATATGGGTTTGCAATAGCAGTTTCTTTTTTGTCTTATCAACATGTCATATAAATGAGTCGGATAGGGTAATGCCCAATCCGAACGGGTAGAGATTAATGTTGGAAATCGATGTCGTGGACAAGAAGAAAAATAATTGCAGCAGAAATTAACCATGAATCGATGACAATAATTCTACCAAATATGAAGAACAAAACTGAAAAATTCAGCAAGGGTTCAAGAACATCACCTTGTTGTTTTGATGGAGAAAATAGAAGAATAACACCAACTATGGTTCGGCTTGATTCCCTTGGACGCCTGCGTATCCGAGATGGAATCAAAGCCAACGTAGTTCTTGAGTTTGATCACACAAGAACATGCACAAACAACCTTGAAGCTTGGAGGGCGGTTCGACCAAGGTAGGAGAAGAAGAAGTTGTTCTCTCTCTTTCTTTACACTTGCATGTAATAATCTCCCAACACCCTTTGCATGTTGAGTTAAGTGCATTTAGTCAAATCACTTAGCTTCCAACATTAGACAAGTGTCCAATTCTAGGTGCAAGGTGAAGCTAATAAACTATCCAAGTTTGTTAGTTTAGTGGAAATTGGGTCCCACCCAATTTTGGTCAACAAGACTAATTGGTCATCTAATGACTTTAGTTTCTTGTTGGGCTTAGCCTATGTGGGACGGCCATAGGCCTCTCCAAGAGAGCCCATGGCGAGCCCATCATGCTAGCCGGTCCACTATGGCGATCCCCGCCATGTCTCCCTCCAACTCAAGTTTGTCATGTTCTTATTGAGTATCAAATTGTCGGTGTGACCCTTAGGTCTATGCATGTCGGTAAGATCAACGTAAAATCCAATTTTACTTGATCTTACTAATATGGTGACTGACGAGACTCAGTATTGCCAAACCTTGCATAACGAATCGACCCATTCGATTCTGACCTTTTCACTGTCCTTGTCATTATCCTTTTATCTCCGATATCCTGATTGCGATAAGGCATAGAGACGTCATCCTTATTATTCCCAATCACTGTTCCTTGATATGTGAGATGACTAATCTTATGATGCCCTGTATCATGTGCATGACCATGCTTTTACTGTCAGTCACTCTCGATCAAGCGGTCGTGAACTAGATATCTTTCTCACACCGTAGTATGAGGGATAAATCCCTTGGTCGTCTATCATGTCACTCATGCAGTCATTCCTCAAGCCAATCATGGCCGTAATGGAAGCCCAGTCACGGTGCAACGTTGGGCTTTCAGGTCAAACTTGCTTGTTTACTGCATAGCAATCATATAGACTCCTCAGTCTAAGAATACCCGACAAGCTACGACTCTGAACATGTTCATGACTTAATCTATGGAACATATTCAGGTCGGGTCGTCCAACATCATGTCCCACCTGATGTCTATGATCAGACTCTGGAACCCTTTCCAATGAATAATAGAACGTAAGCCATCAAGAGTCAAGTTTCATACTAGTCGCTTCTAGCAAAGACTATTGACTAGGGACCTCATCGAGTGTGATCCGTCCTAATCTATGGTTCTATTCGCATGGTGGGCATAGATCGGAAACACACATGACATATTACTCCAATACTTAAGTAATATTAAAAGCCGATTTATTATATTTCCAACGATGATATTTACATTTGGACATTTACGATTGGACTACGAGCACTAGGACTAACAATCGGGTAGGGTATTGGATGTGAAAATTGGGTAGGGTACGGGTATCATAAAACCCAACACATACCCTACCTATTGCCATCCCTACATCGGAACAGGAGACTTAGGACGACGACCCTTCCATTCTGGAAAGGAGGAGATAGCAGGCAGTCGAGGGACGAGACCTATGAATCTAGCCGATTTTTTTTTGGGGGGGGGCATCATGCCGTGTCGGGATCGTTGGGAGGCCTATCACCACCACCTCTCCTCACGGTAGTGTTTTCACGATGGTGGCGCGTCGTTGCTGGGTTGTTGCGGGTCAGGCCTCTTTGGGAAACAAGGCTTTGACAGGTCCATCTCCATCGAAGAAGGGACCCTCAATCAACGGGGCTGTGATCTCCTAGGTCGACAAGGATTTCCCAGACGATGTCGGGATGTCCTTTCATAGAGGGCGAGGACGGCTGACATCGTGCGATGGGTAAGAGGGCGGAACCAGAGACGGCGTGGGCCTCATATTGAGCAGTATTAACATAAACCTAAGGCGACTTGGTAGAGAAGGCGATGCACGAAAGGCGGAGGTCAAGGAACTCTTGTAGGACATCTTGTGGCGGTCTGGTTTGGAGAAAATCTAGGATGAGCATGGAGGGGGGACCGAGGATGAGTGGATGTGCGTCAATCGTGCTGATTGGGGGGAGTTCGACACAACAGAGCACAAAGTGGAAGGAGTAGACGGTGAAGCATCCATTCCGACACAAGTTAGAGTAGCTAGACTTATATTCCTATTACCAGTTCAATACCTTAATCCTTGTGACGAAAGATTTTCATTAATCATAAGAACCGATTACAACTGCCTGGGTAAAAAACCTAGATTCCATAATATGGCTGAGTCTCCCTTGGGTGACTCAGCGCTCGTGGACCCGTAGAAAAGGTTTGACGAAACAACTTAGACAAGAAAAAATAGATCCACCGTTTACCCAACAAAAACTCTAACACCTAAAATAGCAAAACAAACTCAAACGGCCTAAAATTCAAATCCTAAAGCAACACATTAACCGAAGTCGGACTAATAACCAAAATAACGAACCATAAAGGTCCTTACTGAAACAGTAAACATCAAACCAAAGGATCTTATAGTGGTACCCTCTTTTCTTCCCTTCTACGCTAGTTACCGGGGAAAGATACACCCTCGTATCGTCCCTCCCCCAGATCCCAAAATCACTAGTCGAATAGCTCATGATCGTTCTTCAATTGTTGTCCTCTGATGACCGCCGTATGGAAGACGTTGGCTACAAGCAGAGACGAGATTCGTATCTAATAATCCCCGAAAAAGGAGAGCACCTGAGAGACGGAGAGGAAGGTTCTTCGTTAGAGAGGATGATAGCTCGAGGGAGGTGGATCAACAAAGGCAATGACCAAGTTTAATAGAGAGGCCATGATGAGAATAACACCTACAAGAACAAAACCCAGTCTCTAAGACTCTAGTTTTTCGGACTTTTCCTATAATTTATAATTTTACGGAGAAGTTAATTGAGTACCTTTATTAATGAAATTCACAACAATTTTAAAGGAGTGCTCTGCTAGGGTTTGCGCCTCGAATGGAGGACAAACCTAGGTTTTCAGCCCCTCCCCGCCGCGTCTCACCCGACCGCTGCCTCCACCTCTCCCGTTGTAGGTTCGCTCTCTCCTCTCCTCTACCATGGCGTTCTCGGCCCTGGGTTACTTCCACCCCAAGAAACGGCCCTGTCCCTCTCTCTCCAAACCCTAGATCACCGAGTTCCCGGGATTACCACGACCTTGCTCTAATTCATGTTTCGGGTGGTGCGTTGCCTAGGGTTGCACCTTCACCTGGGCCTCTAAGGTATCGGGTTATCTCTCCCGGTCAGCCCCTGTCGCCGCTAAAGCCACTGACGCGTCGTTCTCCCTGGCCTCCACCACCGCTCCTTCCTCGACCCCTCTCTCGATTATGGATCAGGCTAATCGAGTGGGTCTTTGTTATTTTTTCTGACTTCATCTTTGCAGGGTTAATGACGACAGGAATCCAGTGCTCTAAGGACTGGTCCTGAGAGGGGTCCCTAGACGATGTTTTGCCTCCCACCATCACCATTACTATTGAGGTCCCTCAGGATCTCCGGTACCCCGCTCCTCCTCACCGTATTCTCTCTTTGCCCAAGAGGCATCACAATACCGTCTGTGACGGTTTTGATAGTAAAAGGATCAGTGAAACATTGTTCGTTAATACTGGCCTTTTGATGGTCGGGGAGCCTTTTTTCCGATGCAGAATAATGTAATCGATTTCAAGTAATAAAATTGCACATTTCGTTCAAAAAAATGAAATTCATAACATGCAGTAAAATGATATATATTTTTTGTCTTGCAAAATCACGGCTTGAATCTTGCTATATAATAAAAAAATATTTTACGGTTTTAAATTAAATATAATAACAAATATTTTTTTAAAGTATTTAAAAAACATATATTTTAAATTTTAAATTACAGAGATAAATAAAACAAATATACTATAAATTTTCTTTATAATATGTTTGTTCGTCTGTTATACGCAGCCGTGCTCTCTCTATTCTAGGGTTTTGCAGGGTTTTGCGAAGTCAGCCGTCTACCATGGATCTGTCGACGACGATGGCGAGCGGAGAAGGCGGCGAGGCAGATGGGGTCCATTGGGGGCCGTGTCTGGTAGAGTCAGGTGAACGGTGAGTGTCCCCGGTGGCGGGGGACGACCTCGGTCGCGGATGGGTGGAGCCGGAGGAGGGGACGGAGCAGGGCTCCGAGCCTTCGGCGGAGGAGACGCCGGTGGAGGAGGTCACGCCGGTGATCTCGGTTGGGCTTTGGTCGGGGAGGGCTTCGGGACTCCCGGAGATGCAATTCTCGGCCGTACCAATGGAGGAGGAGGGCTGGGTGGTGGGGGGTCGAATCCGATCCGGGCCGCCCACCCTCCGTCGTACGGCGGCGAAGGGCCCCAGGCCGAGCCGGCCGGGCGCTGGTGTGGGCCGTTGCAGGGTGGTTCAGGAAGGTGCTGCTGCAGGTGAGGAGGTGGTGCATGGCGTGGGTGGCGTTCCGGTGGTGATCTCATCGGACTCGGTGACTGGGACAGATGGGAGGACGGGGTCACCGGAATCGGAGTCGGAGCTGGCGGCGAGGGAGGTGCCGGATGAGGTGCCTTGGCGGCGAAGACAGGGGAAGGAACCCATGGCGGCTAGGGTTTTGCCAACTCGTGTCAGGGAGGATGCGGGCTTGGGCCGAGGGTTCATGACCGATGCCCGTAGGGCTGATCAACCGCGGGCTGGGCTGGGCCCTCATCCGGGCTGGACCCGGGGAGGCATGGGAGATGTGGCGAATTGGGCCGCCCGTTATGGAGCGGGTCGAGGTGCACATGGTGGGCCGGACCTTACGGGCGGGGCGATTCCGAGGGTCGGGACAGGTCGGGTGCCTGGTTCGGTTTTCAGGGGAGGTCCATCGGTGGGTAATGGCGCTGATAGGGGGAACAGGTGGAGCTGGACCGTCAGAGGGGGCTATGCGGATCAGGGAAGTCGTGGTCCCAGTTCAAGAGGTTACGGGCAGGGGGAACTTATATAAGTATGCGCTGGCAGCCAAGGTCCTGACCTCCAGGAATGTCTTCTGGAAGTCAGTGGTGGCACGTATGGAGGACGTCTGGGGTATGAAGGTCGAGGCGAAACCATTGGAAGGTGGTCTAGTGGCCTTTTTCTTCAGGACGGCTAAGGAAAGGGAAAGAGTTCTTCTGGGGGAACCCTGGTCTTTTAGGGACTCTTTGGTCCTGTTTACGGATCTGAGAGCGCACATGCAGGTTAGTGACCTGCAATTCCACCATTTCTCGGTTTGGGCACGAGTGTCCAATCTTCCAATTGGGGCCTTTACGAGGGATGTGGGGTTTAGAGTTGGAAATGCACTAGGCGTCTGCCAGGGCGTAGATGTAGACAAGGATGGGCTATGTTGGGGGGACTTTATGAAGGTCCGAATCAGGGCAGACATCAGGATTCCCCTGCAGAGTCAGCTTTGGTTCCGTCTTTCTGTCTCGCAGGTACGGACACGTTTGATTATTTCTTATGAGTACTTACCTGAACATTGCTTCGGTTGCTGCTGCGTGGGTCACCTCTTCCTGGTCTGTCCGGTTGTGGGGAGCTCGAGGGGAGTATCCCTGAGGGCACCAGGGGACCCGAGGTCGGCCATAGAGAAGGCGAAGCACGGGAAGACTATCCCAGGAACAAACTGGACCTACTTAGGGGGGTCGGACAGAGGTGGACGATCTAAGGAGGCCCCACGAACACCAGGGCGGAAGGAGGGACCGGGGTGGTGGGGACACAATCAAGCTGGGGTTGAGGAGGATCGGGACGCCTGGGTGGCAAGGGATCTGGCACCGTCACTATCGGGGAATAAGAGGCTAGTGCGGGAGGAGGAGCCAGAAGAGGAAGAAGACTCGGCGACGTCAAATGAGGTATCACCTACAGCGGCGGGGGGCTCCAAGCACCCTCGCCTCCAGGAATGAGTCCGGCAGGGGCCAGGGAGGGTTTGGTCGGCTGTACCTTCTCCCTGGTGTATAGGTGGCATTGGTTTCACCAACAGCTGACGTGTTACTACCCTACCACTTCGGGGTCAACATTCCCGCGTTCAGGAACCCTACCATTATCAAGCAAGGGAGGACAACCCACGCTGACATACCGGGGGAGTAATTGGTCCACCGTTGTTTGCTTATCCTCTGATCTGCTCGGTCAGTCTCTTTTGGTTGGAGTATACTGTATCGGTATCCCCGGATGCTACCGCAGTCCCACATCCCCGACCGCAATTATGCTACAGAGCACATTTAAGTTTTATGCACTTGTCTTTCCAATTATTCTAGTTTGGATTATGTACGGTGATCTCCTTCAGTGGGGTCACCAAATTATTTTACATTAATGAATATTTCCATTTCCTTTCAAAAAAAATGTTTGTTCGTATGTTCCAAAGAAGAATACACTTAACCTAAATTAATAATATATATTTCTCCTTCTCGTGAATGTGTTGTTTTGTTCGACTAAAACTTCTTGCGATTGTCACCCCAATCTTACTTTTGGTTTTTAAGATGATAATTGACAGAAGAATCATGGAATTATACACTAACACTAATTAGGCCCTGTTCTATTTTAGATTAACTCGTAATCTCTCTCGACTTGAGAGCCTACTCTAGCCCTAACCCTAACCGCGTCGTTATGGAGCTTTCGTCTACCGCTGCTATTACTGCGCCGCCTAGGGTGGTATTCGCCTATCCTGTCCAGATGACCTCGCAGACCACGCCAGGTGCGGGGTTTGAGTACGGGTGGGAGTGGCTGGTTTTTCCCCAACCCTCTGCGCCTCCCCCCTCCTCCGACCCTCTGATGTCCTCGGCGACTCCTCTCTCGATTGTAGGTCTCCTTGTCCTTCTCCCCTGGCTCATCCGGCCGCCCTACCTCGACTGTTCGACAAGACCTTTCGCCTATGGTGATCCCTCCTTCTTTCCCCGCCGCAGCACCCGCTGCAGTCACGACGCCAGCACTGGAAGCCACAATCCCTGATGGTGGATCTCTCCTTCCTATCCATCCCCTTCGGCATCCTGCTACGGTTGCTAGGCCACCCCCTGCGATCCCCCGTCTATGATACCATTCCCGGAGGGAGGCTCCTCTCTCGGATTGACGTCTCCGGTATCGAATGCTAGCTCAAGGCGAGGGAGGCCTCTACATGGCCCTATACCTTCCTCCCCAAGTAATGTCCCTTTGGCCTTACCTCCCTCGAACCATGGCGAGACGGCTCCTACACCCAATCTCCCGTCCTCCCCTATCGGTCACGACCTTGCTTTGGCCTTGTTTGTTGGCGGCGAGGATTCTAGGGTTTCTTCGACTTTCGGTGTTACCTCGACCCTGCCTAGGGCCCCACCAATCCTCGAGGCCACCACGACCCTGCCTAGGGTTTCTACCCCGACCCTACCTAGGGCCTCTTCGGTTCCACAAGCGGAACATGCTCTGGTTCCACCTTGCACCTTGGACGTGAAAGCGGCCCACTGGACCCTCAAACTCCCTCGGCTGGGGGGAGTCCGGCCTCAGTCCCCTTCTTCCCAGTGCTGCCGAAGCCGCATCCGCTTTTGAGGAATGGGGACTGGACCGCATGTGAGGACTTGGATGCAAGGACCCACATCCACTGGAGACTAAGTCTCGTCGAGGTCAGCCTCAGGCCCTTACATCCTTGGCCCGCTATGCTAGGGAGAAGTTGCTCCTGCCGACCCCGTAGTCGCCGGCACTACAGGTCGTTGTAGAGGGTACTGCTCTTGCTGAGGGACCCCCTGGGATGGGGGTTAAACAGGCGGGGGCTGGTAAGCAGCCTAGGTCTCGACGAGGTCGACCTCAGGCCCTTACATCCTTGGCCCGCTATGTTAGGGATAATTTTGTCCTGTCGACCCCGTCGGCACCCGTGCGGCAGCTCGTCATAGAGGATACTGATCCCGCGGCTCCAGGGAACGATACACACCCACGCGCTGAAGCAGCACCGGACAACTAGGCGTGGGACGGGAAGCAATCCAGGTCTCGACGAGGTAGGCCCCATGCCCTCACATCCTTGGCCTGCTATGCTAGGGATAAGTTGTTGCTGCCAACCCCACCGACGCCCGCGCTGCAGGTCGTCGTTGAGGGTACTGACCTTGCGGGGGGGACTCCTTGTGCTGGGAGATGGGTCTCCTCCAGCGGTTCTAGGGAAGGCCAAGCGCCCACGGGCTGAAGCATCACCAGACAACCAGGTGATTGCTGGTAAGCGGTCTCGCGAGGAGGGATGATAGACGCCCGGGACTGGCCTTGGGAAGGGTCCTAGTATGAGGTGTTGCCTCCCGCCTTCATCATTACCGTCGAGGTCCTTCAGAATCTCCGGTACCCCGTCCCCTCTACCCACCTTCTGCCTTTGCCCATGGTGCACCAGCTCAATACCGTCGATGACGGTTCTATTATGAAAAGAACTGGGAGTATCCTTACATGCTCTATGTCTGTTCTTTGTGGTCAGAGAGTCTATGATGCACTGTCTTGTTATTGTTATTACACCCAAATTGATTAATGAAAACCTACACCTTTCGCTAAAAAAAACACTAGTATATAAAACTTATAATAAATAACAAGTGGAGTTGGGCCAAGAAGAAACAACCATCTTGACCTCTAATTTGGACAATACAAAGTCATAATTCAAGCAATATTCCGAAACTAGTGGCGTGAGAGACATAGACCAACCATGAAGTATCGTGACTCTACCTTGATTATTAAGAACTAAGCAAAAAACTAATCTTAATCAAAGAGGATTAGATTAATTAATGGGAAAGGTACGCGTATTAGTAAACTAATCAACCACAAACAAAAACCAAATAGAAATATAAAAGGGGACAAGTAAAAGTTAAAAAGAGGCTAGGAGGCAAGTAGAGAGAGGGAGGGAGTGAGAAGTGGCGCATGGGAGAGTCAATGGCCAAAGGAGCAAAAGAGGGGCGGGCCGTGAGGTTACGCAGCAGCAAGTTGAGCACACAAGTGGAGCCTGGCTGTGAGGTGAGCCATAGAGTCAGAGTCACTCCACATTTCTATTTGGCCCCTTGGTTTCTCTGGAGACACCTTGGTTTTCGTTTTCTATTTTCTATTTTCTTCCCAATTCTAAATCAGCGCTTCACGTTTTATACTTTTCAACATATTATTCGTCACTCAATCATATTACGTTAAAACTCTCTAATTATATTTTATTTCTTACAAGATCTCAGATTTAGATAATATATATGTTTAAGAGTGTTTTATATTAGGGTAATTATGTATCGTGTACTATACACAAAAATAAGGTCATTACAATTTTATCGTCTCGCTTCTCTTTCACAAAAGTAGTTCGGGGGAGGCGACATTGTCCTATGGATATGCAAAAACGTGAACATGGACTATGCCTCATCCCTCGTGGACGAATCAGTCGGATTGGACAAAATACCAGAGATGATGCTTATTGTCACTTGAGAGAATGATGAGGCCGATGAACTAGAGATTAGGCCAACGAAAAATACCATCTTCTCGGCAGAATTTGATATGCACTGCCTAGAAAACGCCTTCCAACCAAGCTAATGAACGATGTTGTAACATCGATTTAAGGGATCGAAGGGTTAATAGTTAAGCCGCTGAGGGGACCAACTTGGATCGTGTACCAATATTAAAGACTACAAACTTAAAGGGTACGGATCGTGTTCCAACAACCACATTGTAAGTGGTAGGGGTGTCCATGGGCCGGGCCCCGGCCCAGTGGCCAAATTTTTGAACCAACCCGAGTGACCGGGTTCACAAAATTTAACCAACTCCCGGCCCCGGGCCCAAAAAAGAACCTTTGAACCCGCCCGTCCGGATTATGGGCCGGTTCATCGGGTTGGACCAACCCATCCGAATTTGATAACAATTGATAACATTAACAGTAAGTAGTAGTACATATACTTTCAAATATTTTTTTTATCATCCAAAAAAACCATTAAAAATTCATTAAAAAGTGCTTAGAAGCTCTCAATTTGGTCACTTCTTAATGATAGAAAAACTTCATGCACTCTTTAAATTTTATCAAAGGTTCAAGGATTACAAACGTCAAATAGGGAGTTCAAGTTGACCCAAAACAGATTACGATTACAAAAGATGAGTTTTACACAAAACTATGATATGTTCTATTATAAAATTGGTAATCATTTTCAAAATCTGAAGCCATCAATCTTCATCTTCAAATACAAAAGTAATTAAAATTGTAAGAGTGTGGCCTTAGGCCTTGGACTTGTACCATATCCGGGTGGCCCGGGTTATGTAGGAGACCATGTCACGGATCCGCTACCCAAGCCGCTCACTCCGAGTTTGATATTTTTGAACCCGGGCCCGTCCCCGTAACCCATGGAGACAAACCCACTGAGGCCGGGTTGGACAGTATGACCGGGTGGACTGGATTACGAGTCAATTTTAGACACGCCTAGTAAGTGGCCATCAACCAAGCGAGGATGGACAAACATCCTCACATAAATCTATGAGTTTTTTGAATTATTGCGCATGAGTTTAGAAGAAGGCTCATACACATGCTATCAGGCAGAGCACTGGCCGACTTACTCCCCAAATTAGGATTTGTTACATACGGGAGAAATTGTTACCCTCGTTCAATCAATCTAAGAAAGGACGTCACACACAAGGTATCCCATATACGATGCTCAATAGCAACAACTACGAGAAAGCTTTATTCTCGTATACATGATGTAGGACGACCACGATCATCAACCCATTTTTAACCTGAAAGACTCCGACCAAGATTTTAATATTTTCAAATGGACAACCTTCCCTTCATTAGAAGTACTCCATAAACTAAAGACTTACAGCTTTTACATAATGGCGCAAATTCAAATTCTAAAGTAAAAGTTCTAAAATATAATTTAGTACCTATGTTTCTTTCGTCTATCAGCTCAGGGAAATTTTTAATATAATATCCTATCAAACATTTATTTCAAAATGATACCTGACAAAAATAATTTGTAGTTTTATACCCAAACCAAACATTTACCAACACTTTCATACCCAGCCGTCAGATTTCAGTTAACTTTCCGTCTAAATAAGTAAAATGTCCATAATACACCTATCTATCACTCAAATTTTCAAAATTATGCCATTATATTTTCATAACTTAAAAATAAATAAAATGACAATAATACCCTTCATTACTTTTCAAATTTTCAAAATGTACAATTTCAATGATTTTAAAATTGTTAATTATTTCTTTAATATTAAAATCAGATTTTATTTTAAATATATATAATTCAAATTTTATTTAAAAAATATGTATAATCAGATTTTAATACAAAAAATTGTTTTTTTTTAGAAAAAACTATTTTATTTTATTTAAAAAAATATGTTTTATTTTAATAAATCAGTTTTATCATTTTATGAAAATCATATTATTTTATTTTTTATTTTATTTTCATTTCTTTTAATTACTTTTTAAATATTAAATCTTTTACAATACTGTTTTTTTTTAAAAATTAGTTCATTAATCCTCAAATTTCAGAAAAATACCACTCTTTGCCTGATTTGTTCAAGCCTTTCCGGACACTAGAGAGTGATTGAGGTTGTGGGCAGACGAGGTTGAGGTGAGGGTGGGGATGGGTCGGAAGTTGTGGTGTTTCAGAGAAGTAGAGTAGAGAAGAAAAAGAGGGAGAGGAAAAATGAAAAGAGGAAAATAGAGAATTTAGGGTTTTTAGAGATTAAGGGTAAATTTGTAATTTTTGGAAAATTAGGGTCATGTGCGAAGCACATGACCATTTTCCGTCCAAAATGAACGGAAAATTAACGGCTGGATATGAATGTGTTAGTAAATTTTTTGTTTGGGTATGAAACTTCAAAAAAAAAATTACAAGGTATCATTTTGAAAATAAATGTTTAATAGGGTGTTATATTGAAATTTTCCTTTTAATTTATAAGGTATACACTTTTCGCTTGACAAATTGGCTTTTCCCTGCATACTATCAGTTTTTTTAAAAAAATATCTTATGGTGAATAATTTTCCAATAACATCAATGTGATTTTTTGTATAAAATGATTAAATTATCCCTAAGTAATAATAAAGATTTCTTCAAAAGGAACGTTATTGGTCGTCCGTCTCAAGACCTACTCTAATCATACATCTTCGTATGGACGGCGAGGTTTACATCCTCTAAGTGTACTTGTTGACGTCTTATCTAAATCTCGTTGAAAAAATCTTCGATTACCGAGACCTCTCTTTCTTCTTTACTTAGAGCATGAATGGCTCTAATGATTTGGAGATCGTAGACATTTGTTTTTTATTTCATTGAATCGTCAACTAGCATGAGTTTAGTTGGCTGGATTGGGAACATATTCTTTTTACGTGGTTGTCTAGTTTCATCTCAAAAACGGTAAGGTATCCACTGATGAGGGGATAGTCTTCGTTGGACTCGCACATAGGCAATTGCGATCAAGACACAAAGATATCTTCAATAGTAGCAATTATGGACGTAAAAAATCACCAACCGAGCAAGTCATTAAGATCATTTTATTTGTTAGATTGGTGGAAAATTTGATGGAAAAGGCTTGATAACATCATTACGATTGTTTTATATTATTGTTTCTATAAAATTAAATGTCGAACTAATTGTACATATTTATTTCTATAAAAATAAAGATCGATGCCTTTATTTTAAAAAAAAATTTATCAAACAAAGTCATTTGATTATTTTTATAGAAAGAATAATTTATGTGGTTCTAAAAATTTGACATGACAAACTTAATAATTGACCTACTTAGTAAACACTATTATCTTTAAGCACGCCTCCATAATTGAAATAGAAGGTTTTCGCCAAAACAGTATTATTTTGAAAGTCATTTAAAAAAGAAAGTCATTTAAAAAAAATACTAATGTAATTTGCATTTTCAAAAAACAACTGTTTTTCAAACTTATGATTTTTTTTGAATAAATTGGTATTTCATTCCATTAAAAAAGTCAATACATGTTCCAACTTTAGCTGGGTTAAACAGAGAAACCATGTAATATGTGGGTTATAGACCTTTTTTATTGTTCTTCATGTTTTTAATATCTGGTAGTTGGGTCGTTTGAAATGCTCATACCCTAGTTCAGTCTTTGGTTTGTTTACTGAGCGTCATGTTTGGCAGGCTCTTGGTTGTAGCTTCTTTTGATTGGACGAGGTGTGTCTCGTTCCGGTATCTGGTTGGAGATTGTGCTTTTAATGCCAATGCTCTTGTTTGTACTATGGGGTTTCTGTAGCTAGAAACCTTACTGTCCTCCCTTTACTTTCTCTGCAAAGGGAGAGATTTATAATACTGCTTTGCTGATAAAAAAAAAACTACCGTCATTTCAGAGACGTGTTGGTGATGTGCTATAGTGGCGACTAAAAGTGACAACCAAACAGAAATAACTAGAATAATAGAGAAACAAGCAACCAAATCTAATAACGATAAATTGAAAAACAGAATAATGAAAATCCGCCGACGATCACTGCTCAAGGTGGGGTCTGGAAACCGCTGGGTCACCCAAGGGTGACGCTCTGCTTTGTTGGTGCTACCGAACATGTGACCGTCAATGGGGGAAGGTTGATGGGACATCCCTAGAGACTCCTTCCTGCCTCCGGGACCGGCCTGGGGACTTGTGTGAAATGGAGAGGGTGGTACCCAGCCCTCGCCTATCATGTTGTTCGCTGACCCCCCCCCCCCCCCCCCCCCCCCCAATCCTCCACAGCCTGTTGGGTTAGATAGCCTACCCCAGTAGTGGTTCTGGGACCTACATCAAGATGAGCTCCAGTTGGTGCCCGACCTTTACCCCTGAATCCCCCATCGGGTCCCGGGACCCTAGCCAGCGGGGCAGGCATCGACTGATCCCATACCAAAACCCCTGGATATGTCTGTGTACAGAGCAAACCAAAGGATCCAATGCCCACAGAGGACCAGGCTCTAGGTTAGGTAACGGCTCCATGGATACACCATCACCCACTCCATGACACCATCAAAACTTAGGTAAAGGATCCAGAGACAAAGGTGATCGGCCGACCCCAAGACCTAACATCTCCGTGCCACCCTGGCCCCGCGTCCACGGATGCCCTGGCCAAGGCCGAGGTCCTACCACCAGCCCCGTCTGGGTATCCCATGCAGGGTCATAGTACGCCAGGGGCTTCACCCGAAGAGGTCGCCGATAACCACCCGCGCCCTGTCCCTGGGCCCTAGCCGAAGAGTCCGGCCATCTAGAGGACCCGATCCCCATCGCCGGGACATAGGCCCGATGAGATCGAAATACCCGGGTGGTCGAGGAGAACCCGTCAGATGATTGGATTGGAGTTTCGGGCCAGCCCCTCAAAACCCTAGGGAGAATCGGAGATCGCCAAAAACTCGCCCGATGATCGGACTGTCCCTGTATCCATCGACGACCCAGAGCAAGGTCATGGGTCACGGCATCCGCCCTATGACCGGGCTGGCCTTGTATCCTTCGACGACCCAGAGCAAGGTCATGGGTTACAGCATCCGTGAACTGTGGCCGCTGAGTGCAGGAGAGACCCCCATTACCAGGGATAGGCTTCCACGACCGCCCCCGCAAAAAACTACGACGTGGTGGGAAGGTCGCCCTACCCAACCGCTCCCGAAGGGGTACCAGCTCCAGAGTCGAGCATCGACGGCGCGACACCCGTGGAGAGGGCGGTGAGGATGGAAATGACGAGTGGGAACGATGCAGGGGCGATGGAGAGGATGACGGGAAAGAAGAGGATGGGTTGTCCGAGGAGATAAATACCACGCTCGGGGGAGAGGCAGACGACCATGTAGCCGACGCGATCTCAGAGGAGCTCGACATGGTGACAGGAGGGGATGAGGATTGACGGAGGGAGCTGACGAAGGGGACAAGGAAGACCACGTCGTCGACACGATGTCCGTAGAGCTCTGGCGGACGCGGCGGGAATAGGGGCTAATTCCATGAGCTAGGGTTAAGACTCGACAGAAACAAGAAGGGAGTTCTCGACAAAAGCGAATAGGAGCAGGTAGAGGTAAAAAAACGTGAGTGTATATTCTAACTTATGATTAATGGAAATAAGAGTTGTTATACAATTTATCAATCAATAAATAAAAGAGATGTTATACAATTATTTGTATAGCTCATATAATTAAAATAAATTCACTAGAAAAAACATATGACAATTGATTTATAACTCAAACATGTGGTTTGTAATTAAATCTCCGTGGTAATGGAATAAGTCGAAAGTTTATCAAAAAAAGAAAAGGAATAAGTCGAAAGATCGAGGGTTCATATGTTTTCTTCCTCTATAATTGTCATCACATTGTGAAGTGACAGTGGTAATGAAAAGAAAATAATATTATTGGTAGTTTTCTATAAATAATAAATAGGCAATAAATAAGAGGTCAAAAACGATGTGTGGAGTGTCGCGAGAAAAGGCCAATTTTGGTGAGGAAGAGAGATACAATGGATATGAATTTTTTGCTTATTCGTGGATTGAAATTTGTTGGTTCTTTCCATTGGCTCTTACTGCTTCCTAACTTTTCCAAGCCAACGTGATGTGTTTGTCTTCGTTTTCTTCTTCTGTTTTCACAAAGATAAAGATTATCATTTCCTGATCGCCGACTATTTCCCTCCACCATTTAATTAAAATGGAAAAATAATTGGTTGATTTACAAAATACCTTTGTTTTGAGAAATAGTGGCAGCACCTAACTTCTTTTTTTTATTGACATCACATTTTTACTTTTAATGAAACCCCGGTCGGGATATGATATACATCCGATCAGAAAAACGGTTTCATACAAATTTCAAGTTTGAAGTAGTTTTCGTTAAATCTTCAAAATTTTAAGCAAATCAACCCAAAATAGTTTCAAGTCATGTTTGTTTTTTGATTTAGGTTTCAAGTTGGATAAATGCTTGTAATAGGAGAAATAACATAAAGTAAAACTACAATAATGTTTATGGCATGTTTTTTTGAGGAGAGTCACAAATCGGTGTAGTAGTTTTCAATCTTTTATGTTCTCTTGTTTTTGGTTTATGTCCAAACCATATGTCAAGTTCGAGACCACGTCTAGTTTTATATCCATGTTTTAATCTTCCAAATATCATATCTAGACTGTTATTTTGTATTTGATTTATTAATCTTAGTAACGAATTATTAAGATTTTGTTAATCATGTTGGTCAGACGTCTCATACGTGATTTCAATTTACAATGTAGTGTTTTGTTAGTTTTTCAAAGTTAGGATGATGAGAAATCTCAATCTAATTGGTAGAGTCTTCAATGTGATTGAGAAGGTTCTAGGTGTGAACATTTTGAGGATCAGGATAGATTTGTTGAGGTCATGACAATCATGTCTTGTCATGTATCCAATATTTAAAGATAAATATATACATAAATTTTGATAAATATATTTCGAAGTGAATTCGTAAAACAGAATTGTGTGTCCAATTGAAATGAGAACGGGACAAGAAAAAAAAAACTTTTTTTTAGGGTTCATGATGGGTAAAGGGTTAGTCTGATCCTTGGAACAGAAAACTGCCTCAGATCCATGTTGTTGCCAACAATATTCAAAATGTTGAGATTGGCAAGTAAAATGGAATACTTGAAACCAGTCTTCAGTTGTTGGAACGTTGTTTTAGAATGAATTATATTTCATATTTTAAAATGATAAATAAAATGAGGAGAGAACTGAAAAGAAAATGTGGGGTGGCGGCATTATAAAACATAACAGTGTGCACTAAGTTAGATGATCAGAAACTGGGTACCAAAATGGTTTAGATAAGAAAACTCAAAAAGGACCAAATTGGGAGCTACATATTAGCCATATCCCATACATGGAATACATATTAAAAAGAAAACAATGACCGCCATTCAAATTCCCATGCATTTCAATTATATAATACATTATGTAATTACGGAAAGAGCACCATCAAGAGAGCTTAAAGGGTTTCTTAAAAAAGTTCTAACCCTGGGGGATGCGCTTCTCTGCGCAGCCTCCTCCCCATCTCCTTCTTCTCCGTCACTGAAGCTCCTGATTTAAAGTGCTCTGTTATTCTTGAGAAGTTCACTCATTAATGAGTTCAACAGTACCTCTGCTAGGGTTTTCGTTTACAGTATTTTTTCTCATTTTTTTGGCCGCCGCCCACCTTCGCAGGTCGCCGCCTCCCGCTCAAACCATCCCACGACCTTGTGCTACCGGTCTTGCGTCGCCAGTTTGGTCCCGAGCTAGTGTCAATGGCCACCGTGGCCTCCCTGTTGCCGTCCACAGGGGTCCGAGCTCCATGTGCCACCTTCCATCTGCAGCGGGCCAGTTTAGGGCTAATCCATCAACGGGGCACACCATAGCCAACATGGCTCCGCTCCCTCGATGGATCTAGGATCCGGGAGGAGGGACAATAGGCTGGGGCCTGATTCCACGGCCCCAGAAATCGGGACCCTCTATCTCGAACAAATCGTAGCGGGTCGAATCGATGACCCCGTCTTCCGCACTACTTCGAAAGATCCGAGCGAATCAAGACGAAGAATTGACGATACCAGAACGCTCCAATGGCACGGGGCCTAGAAGAACTGGCATCGCAGATTTGGTAGTTTGCTATTTCGCTCGTGTGCTAATTTTTTATCATGTTTTAGGTCGAATAAATTGTTGGCTAGATAGGGTTAGTATTTTGAGTATAAGTTTTTTTGAAATGTCGTTAAGAGAAACTCCTAAGTTCGGATCTGCGAATCAAAGCAGACTATTTTTATGGATCCATGAGCGCCTGATGGACTACGGTCGATCGGGACAAATATCTGGAATTCGGGACGATTATGTCCTACCTTGTAAGGTTATGGTTATAAAGTAATACAATACCTCTCTACTCGTTTCAAAAAAAATACATTATGTAATTGTATATCTACCAAGAAACAATTCTCGCTCTTTGTCCTCTTTGGTTTAGGTCACAACCTTGTGTCGTTCGTCTTTGAACCAGAGTTTTATCTGGCCAAGCTTTTTACCTGCTCAAGAGTTAGTCAGGTTGGGAGCGAGAAAAAAGGATAGGTAATGGAAGGGAAACTATTATAGGTGATCAGCCTTAGCTTTTGACAGAGTCAGGAAAGGTATACATGCAAATAAGTGGAGCAATATTTTGACTAATTTCACACCTAATGAGTCAGAATCAGCGATCTTGGAATAAAGACATCATTCAGGCTATCTTTTCTTCTCCGGCTGATGTTGAGAATATTTGAAAAGTCCCTTTAAATGATAGTCAAAGCGAAGACTCGTGGTACTGGAAGGATAACAAAGATGGTTGCTTTCGGGTCAAAGAGGTTTACAAGTCTATCCAGCACTAAGCGGGCAGATGGTCAGAACAAGACATTGATCCTTTCTAGTAAAATATGTGGAAGTGAGAAATTTCTACAAAGGTAAAAAAATTCATCTAGCGTTTAGTGAATCACGCTCTTCCGAAAAAAAAGAATCAGAATCATCACCATACCCAAGTCCTGGGGACAAATTGGGACTATCTAGGTGGATCATCGGGACACCAACCCCGTCAGTTCGCCCCGGTGGCACCAAGTCGGGTGAGGAGGCAAGGAAGGGACCGAGGTCCAGATCCAAGTCATGAAGAACCAAAGGGGAAACCATGGGTTAGCATATCTTCTAGGAGAAGTCGTCCGGTAATTCACGAAGATTTCCCTCGGAATCAGGCCACCATTTCGATGTCCGTTGGAAGGAAGCGGTCGGAAAGGGAAGAAGGGGAGCCGGACTCAAAAGGTTCCACTAATTCAGGGGATGCGACAAGTGCAGCGACGGGAGGCTATAAGCACTCTCGCCTCGCTGAATGAGTATGAAGCGGTCCAGTTGGGGGTTGGTTAGCATTATCGGCCCACTGGATGTAAGGTGGCAGAGGTTCCACCAAGATCTGGCACAGTACCCCTCTACGTTCTCGGAAGCCCGCAAATCCGCGTTATGGAGCCCTACTTCTATCATTTCAAGGAGGACGACGCACGCTGGCATCCGGTGGGAGTATCTTGTCCACCACAATACCTCTCCGGAAATGGGTCCACTCTACCCTAGCTTCCAGTCCAGATTTGTTGTATCGGTGTCTTTTGACGCTACTGCAGTATTCCCTTCTGAACGTATCAGCAAAACGGTTCGGTGCATTAAACTAGTTTTCTTTATGTTTTGATTTATTCCTATTAGTTTTACACTTTCAGTATTTCTGTTGTGGTGTTTGATGATTTATCTGTCATTCATCAACTTACTTTTATAATATTAAATCGGTTACTTGTAAAAAAATGTTAATTACCTTTTGTACTCATTTTCTATTGGTAACATGCATTTTGTACCCCTACGTTTTGTAACATTCAATAACAGTCCATTTATTGGTAACTGTCATTTAGTACCTTTTATGTATTGATAACAGAACATTTAATACCCCTTATGAATTGGTAACAGATCATCACAATGACATAAATTTAACTAAAATTTTGTGCAGGGCATTACCAATACATCATGGTATTAAAGGGGTGATACCAATACATAAAAAGTACTAAAGGTAATTAACCTAAAAATAAAGAAAGAAATAAAGTGATCGAACTACCCTGTTTTAGGCTACTATTCTATTACATAAAAGAACAGCTATTCTCGACTGCTCATTCTCCAAATTACAAACATTGCAGAAGAGTTTACACATATACAGACTTTAGAAGGAAAACTGGCAACATGGGAGGCAATTTCATGAAATAATTCAACAGACCAAAACTTTGTTTGATTTGATCCAAACAACCTTGTCCCTACTGCCATTAATACAATACACATTCTATTGCTGCCTTGCTACAAAAAAATGGCAGTCCCATGCACGACTCGCGCCATTGCGAGGATGTGGGTGCTACAATCTTCAAACCTTACCGCATATATAGCAGATACACATTTTACCGTTGCCATAGTGATGTGTTAGAAGAATTTTAGACTAGGGGCTTGAGGACCAAAATATGATTTTACTCTTGTATGTTATAGGCCCCGACATAAATGTTCCTTGCTGAATCGCTGTGACTCAGAGGATAGAGCATATCACCCAACTTGAGGAAGGAATGTGAAGAACAAGTCCTACACAGACGATGTACATAATTTCAATGATTAGAATTCGTACTCCATGAAATGCTTTACAGAGTGAAGCTTTGGTAAAATTTAACCCATGATTGTCGAATAGATATGAAGCTACTAACCATGAGCCCAGTAGATGGGTCTTCTGAGTGTAACTTTGTAAAGGTATATACCTATATATGTATTTCATGAGGAACACTCACATGAAAACCCGAAGGTTGGAAAGTTGAATATGAAAACTAGAAACCAATCATGGCCATTGGATTGCAATTTTAACGGGTGAGGTTACGTTTGGAACTTTCCAAACCTAAGTGCAAAACTTTACGAAGTACATAACTTTCCAATGTTCACTCAAGTTTCCATCTCAGTCGTTAAAAACTTCAATCCAATGAACACAGACGGTTTTCACTAAACCAAATGAACAAAGTACATAACTTTCCCATGTTCAGTCAAACCGTTAAAAACTTCAATCCAATGGATACAGATGGTTTTCTGTTTTCATTCTGACATTTGGTTTTCACCTGATTGTTACTCTATGTATTTCAATTAAGGAGATGGAGACCTAGTCATATAATTCGACAATTTAGTGCCAGTATTTGTGAAATGCAGCTTAAGCATTTATGACACTTCTGTAATTTGACCAGACTCTAAAAGGATTAAAGGTCAAGATTAATCTCATGGAATATACTTTACAATGTAAAACTAACCTTTACATAGTTTTCCACAGTTTTCTATGCGGGGATGCTGATCCCGAGGATGCAGAAAGACGCCTCCTCACAAAGGGATGGTTTAAAAGCTGAGCAGCAGAGGGACGATCATTTGGGTGAACTTGTACGCATTGCAAGATAAAATCCCGTGAATCCTTTGAGAGAGTATCAGGAACAGGTGGTGGGACACCCCTTCCTATCTGAAATACGGCCTGCATCTGTTGCATCAATGTACAAATTCAGGATGCTTTAGAACACTCCAGAACCAACTTTTATGTTGTGCTACGATTGCTAATGTTGCAAATGATGAAAATACAACAACTAGATAGTAACATGAATTAAATATGTTTCAGACGAATGGACACCATATGGTAAAATATACTACAAGCTTTCGGTAGTCATACATAATATACTTCAGAATTTACTCACAAAATCAAAGATGTGGGTATATAAAGTCAATTTGCTATATCAGTGACTTATTTTTCCTTTGAGATCCACCTCCATATAAAAAAACGAAAAACATGAGAATAAAAGACATGAAGAGTGCTAAAGGTTCAACTGATATCAGAGTCAGAAACTCTGAATTCGGAAATTATGGCACGATCCAATGTGGGGAGAAATACTCTAGAGTTTTGTTCATCAATATTTTTTTGTTTTGGCACCTCTATCGCTTAATGATTTATGTCTTTTCCCTCCTTCCAAACCTTCCATTTTTTTGCACATTCTTCTGTTTGCATAATCTATAGTTTGATCCCAACATGCATCAGATGTGCATAGAAGTTAATAAGAGAAGAAAGCAACAATACTAACGAGCACATACACATTCCAGATGAGGATAAGGAACTTGTCTAGTTAACATTTCCAAAACTGTGCACCCAAGACTCCATATATCAGCTGGAGGTCCATAACCCTTGAGATTTCCTCTAACTACCTGCAATACAACAACTTGATAATCAGACACAGCCCAATAATGAGAGAACTTGAACAATTGCACATAATTTGCAAATTCAATATTGTCAAAATCTCGTTATCAGCTTGTTTCAAGCGCACACACATAAGGAACAATTTAAATCATAATAGAAATGGATAAATATTTAAATTCATTTATGCTCATCATATAGTTGACTCCTAAATTATTAGAATTGATATTATCTAACAAGGGATAAAAACATGAACTAATTACAAATTCAGTCTAATAAAGCATAACAAACTAAATAATAGTACATTGATTACTGGTGACAAGCAAAGACCCTTCAAAACGATATTTGACCTCTTTATCAGTATTGACAATAACTAGCATAACATGTATAAAACCCGATATTATAAAATAAGCATCCTCATGAGAGCTTTTGGGTGACAAAATAGTTATATGAGAGAAAAGGCTAGAGGTAAGTGACTGGGGAATCAGTTTTAATATGATAAACAGATGGAGATTTTAATCACAAACACCTCAAAGAGATGAGAGAGCTCCTTGACCACCAGGCCACGCAAGACTGATGATTCCCAAGAAGGAAAACAAACAGCCCAGAAGAAGATTACAAGGCCAACTTAAAAATAAAAAAATAAAAAAAATAAAGCCTATGGCAGCTTTGTCTGAAATTACACTAAAAACAACTGGGACTATAAAAATTTCAAACTGTAGCAGCTATACTTATGCCCCTCTGCCCAACAAACTAAAACACTGCACTGCAGCAACTTAATTTAATTCTAGCAACAAAAATTTGAAATTAAGGAAGCAAGATACCTACTTATGAAGTTGATTTATCCAAATTCCAGCCATCAATGCAAGGGCTACCTATAACTTAACAGATAGGTGAAGTATCCTATGGATTGAATATATGAAGTCTAAACAATATCACGTAATAGTATCAAGCCGTCATTGATCAGGCCCATCTACAAAAATAGCTGCTAAACTACTTCCTCTGACGTTTAATACCACAAATTAATTTAGTTCATAAAAAATCTGGAAAGATGCACTATTCATTCGTGAAAAGTTAAAAGACAAACCTCAGGGGCCATCCAGAATGCAGTGCCTTTGCAGGATTTCACATCATTCAATTTGGTTGACTGAAAAAGAATAGGGGTAATTCCATTTTAGTACCCTAAAACTTTTGGATTTCGTTTTTAGTACCCTAAATGTTTTTTGTGCCACTTCAGTACCCTAAATCTTTGTTTATTCCAGTTTAGTACCCAATGTCTGATTTTCCATCCATTTTTGGATGGAAAAAAGTCATGTGCCTTGCACATAACCCTATCTTTTATAATAATATCTAAACTACACTTCGGTAGTTTAAATAAATTGAATTTTTGAAAAATAAAAATGATTTTTTATAAATAAAAAATCAGACGTTAGGTACTAAACTGGAATAAACAAAGATTTAGGGTACTGAAGTGGCACAAAAAACATTTAGGGTACTAAAAACGAAATCCGAAAGTTTTAGGGTACTAAAATGGAATTATCCCAAAAGAATATAACCAGCAACATTAAGAAAATATATTATGAACAAAACCATAAACTATTATCACAAAATAAAAAAGAACTGGAAGACAAACCTTCGCCAATCCAAAGTCCGCAAGTTTTACTGATCCATTGACATCCACCAAAATATTTGCACATTTGATATCCCTATAATACAAGTCAAGAAAACATGGATCTTAGAAGTAACATGCATACTCCCTCCACTCCCACAATGATTGTCCCATTTACATTTTAAGCAAGGATTAGTGAAGAAATGTCTTCATACCCTACTACCATGTACTAACCCACTTAGTGTTAGTAACTAACTATTGAGAAAGATAGTACTAATAATATACATAATTAACTTCTTACAGAAGATGGACACTTATTTTGGGACTGAATAGAATGACTTACTACCTGTGAATCACATTTTGATCATGGAGATACTTCAAACCTTGCAAAATCTGAATTGTGTAAGCAGATACTTGGGAATCTAAAAGACGATACTTCTGATACAGCTTTTGGAGCGACCCCTGAGTTACAAGCTCGAGAAAGATAAAGAGTTTTGATTCACACTGCAAATATCAATGAGCAAAGGCTAGAACGTCAACACCAAAACACGGTAGCACAAGATAATATATCTAGGCAAAAACATGTGGTTGAATAGGAATTAATACAGTGATCAAACAGGCATGCAAATTAATTCCAGAAAGGTTGTACCTAATGAACTAATATTTTGGGTGGGTACTGTGTATCACAGATTCACAGTATCAACTAACTATATTAAATTTGTCTAGAAATGGTCAACATATGATACCAGCTGAAGCTACATACATTTCACCCTCTTGAATGTTTTTTTTATCAGCAATATAATAATACATTAGAAAAAGAAGAAAGAGATCCTTGAGCGGGATCAACAAACTCCCGACCAAGTTACTGGCAATACAAGAGAAGAGAGGAACAGAAAATGTAGAAAAGAAACAATAGGAACAGAACCTAAACAGACAAGACTAAACACGATAGACCTAAGGAGAAACCGATCAGATGTGCTTATAATTGGTGATTGAATCATTGCTCTTAATATTAAGAGAGTGAGATTTGACCACATAAAACCAATAACTATTAACTAAACATAAATGCAAGAAAACAATACCTGTTCCGTGCCATAATATTGAACTATGTTCTCATGCTCGAACTTGCTTAAAAGGGCAATCTCCTGAAAAATAAGTTAGTTATAAATACAAATGGGATGGCATGAAATAAATTATGGAGACAAGCATTCACCACAAACAACTGGTTACCATCAAATAAAATGGATTCAAGGCAAGCAAAATTTAAATATTTCCACAGGAATAATAATAATATATAACAGTAATAATATCAGTTAAGACTGTATATGCTATATCACCTGCTCAAGTTGGAGAATACTTTGCCTTCCCTGACTTCCTTGATCAAGCAATGAAACCTCCTTCACAGCAAAGAAGAAACCAAGACTGCAGGAAAAGATAATAATAATCAGCGTCAGCTGCAGCAATACATAACACATCATGATGAATCAATAGTATCCCAGATAATTAGTGAATCCACAATATATCCAGAAAATTCACCTTGATGCCCAGATTCAGAAAGAAAAAATTCTACAGCAAACATAACATTAAAAGGAGCAAGACACTGCAGAGAAGGAAGTGACTTAAGGTATGAATTCAGTCATATGGTTACACCAAAAAAAAGGGTTAATTGCTAAAAACTACATTATGTACTGTCCACTTGCGAAAACTACATCATGTATTGTCCACGCTTTTAAACTACACTATCTTTTGACCACGGTCAGTTACTTATAAAATTTGGAATATCCCGTTAAAATTTTGGAATATTCCGTTAAAATTAAGGATGTGGACTATACATAAGGATAGTTTTCGCATGTGGATGGTACATAATGTAGGTTTTCGCACGTAGACAATACATAAAGGTAGTTTAAAGCGTGGACAATACATAACGTAGTATTTCGCAAGTGGACAATACATAATGTTGTTTTTAGCAATTAACCCAAAAAAAACTATCAGCTTATACTCCATATACAAATCTCTGAGACAGGAAATGTATGAGGCCCAATTGCAATGTCCCCCTACGATATTACCTGATTGCCAACCCGATGCACACAAAAGTGAAATGTCATTCCAGTATAGACAGTAAACTGAGATAAATTTGATATATGAGACAATCAACAATAACTACTGCTTCTTGATCAATATCAAATGGTACAACAAGGTCACATAATCTGATGAAAAACTATATCCTCATTCTAGAAAAAACTTCAACATTCATGGCAAGGAATCCATGTAAATTTTGGAGATAATTGTCACAAAAACCATCAACTGGTTTTCTACCACCTACTATCATTCTTCCAGCAGATGTGCTTTTTCAATACTTGACCGAGCATCTAATCATTCGAAAACACAAGGTGAAACAGAAAGATGCTGATGTAAAACACAAGATAGAAGTAATATCAAGGGATCTTGTTTTTCATATGCTCATAACAATCTCTTAAACAGCATGTCCTTATTAAATTATTGGCAACCTAAGGTAAAAGACAGATAGTAACATAGTTGGTTTAAGCATGCCCAGCAAGGTCCCAACAAAGTATAAGAATCTAACACCTGCCATTATTGAAACAAGAAACTACCAGAAACCTCTCTCCTAAGCTAGTTCTCTTCATCTAAACGCTAAATTCTGCGCATAGAGACAGGATGTCCATTTATTCCAACTTATCAGCTATAATGTATTTACGATCCCTTGCACGATGGAATTGGCATCCAATTAAGCAAAGACTGAAATATTTTACTTAAAAATTTCGAACTTGAGGATAGCAAATCCGAGACAACA
The DNA here is from genome assembly GCA_963921825.1 of Erodium maritimum. NCBI lineage: Eukaryota > Viridiplantae > Streptophyta > Magnoliopsida > Geraniales > Geraniaceae > Erodium > Erodium maritimum. The sequence goes on along the minus strand of OY997592.1, from coordinate 62,456,562 downwards.
AATTTTTTGGGACTTGATTATGCAAAACAGAGAACGCTACACTATAAACACACAAGATAACAATCAATACCTCAGAAGAGAAAGCGAAAAGCAGCACTTACTCACTTAAAGCTGAGTAAACAGATCCAAAAGAGCCTCGTCCCAGAAGCTCGCCCTTTGTCCAGCCAGTAATTTCAGGCCTACACCTCACATTGGGCGAAATGGTAGTGCTAGAAGAATCATCATCAGCTGATGTTGTGAAAGAACAATCTGAAAGCACTTCATTTTCTGGAATCCTCGACACAGTTTCCTCCTCCTCGTTTCTTGTGGCAGTAGCTTCACCACCAATTCCTTCATTTATGTCTTCATCACCATGAGACGTGTTGAACCCTCTGTAGTTGACCATCGCCGAAGAAGACCCTTGGTCATTTTCGGGAGCCAAATCTCTAAAAATATCCCAAGTCGAACACGAATGGTCCACCACGGGAAGCCTCATCCCCGGCGGGGGCTTCAGCAACGGCGGCCTAACCCCCTTGATTCCGCCGCCGCCGCCAGCAGCAGCTTTGGACTCAGCTGCGTCGTTGGGACCCAACTCGAATTCCCTTACCCTTACACTGTCCATAAACATATCTCCCAGCTCCCCTTCCACTACACTAGCTCTATCTCCTAATTCACTTTCCTTTCCCCTTTCAGCTTCAACCATTCTCGGATTATGCAATCCATTCAGTCTGGACCTAGGCAGAAGATCTGACGACGACCTAATCTTCCTCGCCTCCCAAGCTGCCTCCGGAATCGCAAAATCTTCGGGACCTGAGAGCCCCAAACTGCGGCAAATCCGATCGACCTCGCCGTCGGTTCCTTCAACACGAAAACTGGTTCGGTCGGACAAATCGAGCGAGCGAGTAACGAGAGAGGTCTCAAAGGACGGGGAAGATGAGGAGGCGTCGTATTCGAAGTTCTTGGCAGCATTGCGGCGCTCTAGCCGCCTCTGTCCGGGCTGGGTCTTCTTCCCCGACATGTCCCTGGTTACGTGGCTACGAGTGAGAAATCGAGGTAGCTGAGGCATATGGTGCTCGATCCATGAAAATTCCTTGGTGGAGAAAGATTTTGATTTTGCGCGTAAAAGTTCTCTCGAAAAATGTGGAAGAAGACGAAAGCAGCTGACCAGAGAGACTGGTAAACGCCATCCATCAGAGAGAACGCGGTGCCACATCGGCAACCTTACATCCACGTAGGACTAATGGCGTGGAATTTTATGTTTCATATCGATTGAGGTCAGTAGTGACGTGTCCACTTATTTCGTCACAGACTCACAGTAAACTTTTTTGTTTCACTTTAATAAGACAATATAACAATAAAGCAGTATTCGGGATACAAAACCAGCGTGAGTAGAATGTCTCCCTCACCCGCCGGCTTTAGAGCATGTGCAATGGACCGGTCCAGTGGTCCGGCTCGTGTTTTTGCAGGCCATCCCATTGTGAGACGGATTTTACGCGTCCTGCGTCTCGCAAAAACGCGGAACGGGCCGCAACTCGCGTCCTTCGTCCCACAACCGCGGGACAGGTCGCGTCCCGCGTCCGTCAGCCGGCCTCTCCCATGATGTCACGTGTCCCCGACCGTTGGCTAATGGTTATTTTTGTTAATTCAAAATTAATCCATTTTACCTCTATAAATACCCCTCAACTCCTTTCTCAAATCACAAACCATCCTACTACTTCTCTATACATTTCATATCTATTTTTCGATACAAAATGTCAGACGATGAGGGTCCGACATATGAGGAGTTGGAAGCCCAAATGCCGACATATGAGGAGGTTGCAGCTCAAATGCGGATAGTTGAGGAACGACTCTGGCGGAGGATTGAGAGGGGCATGCAGAGAGCAATGCCAAGGATCAACACTGTGATGGCGAGGGGCGCCCGTGGGGGACCAATGCGACGATAGATTGACCGAGGTCGTGTTGAAGCCCACGACCAATTAATGAGGTACTATTTTGTCGATCAACCCATATATGGCCCAGATATGTTTAGGCGTCGGTTCTGTATGTGCAAACCACTTTTTCAACGGATTATGGACAAGGTCAAGGAACACGACAATTACTTCATTCAGAAGTATGATGCGACCTCACGCTTGGGCTTATCAACGGAACAGAAGTGCACCGCTGCGATACGGATGCTTGCGTATGGGTGCTCGGCCGATTCATTGGACGAAACTCTGCACATTGGGGTAAGCACCATACTTGAATGTTTACGTAAGTTTTGCAAGGCCGTCATTGAGGTATTCGGAGCCGAGTACGAGCGTACACCCACACCAGCTGACATGGAGCGCTTACTCCGAGAAGTGTACAACCGAGGATTTCCCAGAATGGCGGGGAGTCTTGACTGCATGCATTGGGAGTGGAAGAATTGCCCAACCGAACAGCAGGGAGCCAATGGACGGGCAAGTCACCATGGGGTAAGTACCGTTATGCTTGAAGTTGTAGTGTCCCGTGATTTATGGATTTGGCGTGCGTTTTTCGGGATGGTTGGCTCGAACAACGACATCAAAGTCCTCAACAACAACCACTTATTCCAAGACGCTTACTACGGTCGTGAGCTGGGAGTGGAGTACTATATCAACAAGCATCGGTACGACCGATTTTATTACTTGGTGGACGACATTTACCCAACATGGGGACGGTTCGTGAAGACTATTCGGCATCCCTACTCGCCCAAAGAGAATTTGTTTGCTAAATGCCAAGAAGGTGCTCGGAATTATATTGAAAAGGCTTTTGGAGTACTTCAAGCAAGATGGCACATCATTTCCCGTCCCGCTCGTACTTGGAGCAAACACACTTTGGCTAATATCATGCACACTTGCATCATTCTACACAACATGATTGTAGAGGATGAGCGCGACCGGTACGAGTGTGGAGATGATGAGTTGTTATACGCACAACCTCCAGAAATGTCGAATTGGACACCATCGGAAAGATGGCACCATGGAGGGCCATTGGAATACCAGCAACGAGTGGATGCTCAACATAGTGTCACAAGTCATCAGACCCACATGCAAGTACAACATGATTTTATGGAGCACTTATGCGGTCTATATGGAGCTGGTTTTCATGACGACGATTAGTCTTTTGTACCTGAAGCTCCTATTCGAGAATAAATAAAATTATCAGTTTTAATTTATTTCTTATTTTATTTATTATCATTGTTAATTATTTTTTCACATTTATTTATATTTTATATAATTTAAACTATTTCTGATAAAGAATTAAATAAAATAGTAAATATCAATTAATTAACCACTCAGCATCCAGTCAGCATCCACTAACAATAGTGAGCCTCACACTGAGCCTCTTATTGCAAAACATCCACTATTCTGAATCCCAAGTCCCACTATTTTGTCCAGTCAGTATACGAGCATCACTAGTGAGCCTTACTAGTGAGCATTTCCATTGTACATGCTCTTAGCTCTGAGGTTGTCGTTTTCTTTTATGAGCGTCGTCCCAATTGTCTACCACTATTTTCTCATTATCAGTACCTCATCTTCTATCTATTTCAAGATTTCTATTCCGAATCCTCTAGTGACACGGTTAGGAAAAAAAGATCACATACGGTCTATTCTCCTTCCACCATTTACTATCAAGCATCAGCTCTTTTTTTCTTCCAACGATCACTCGATCGTCACCATCACCTGTCTCTTTCATCGTTATTGTCACGATCCTGATTACTCTCTATCTGTGATGGGTCTGCTTAGGTCCTCCGATCGGAATATAATTATAGTCGATCGACGAGGATCACAATCCAATCGACTGAACATGTAATCCGATTGAGAAGACAGTTCATCAGATCGACAAGTAATGTAATCCGATCGACTGGACATGTCTTCCAATCGATTTGACATGTCTTTCGATGGAGAATATTTAAACCTTCGAAGGCATAACAGTCGATCGACTATAATTATATTCCGATCGAGAAAACATTACATTTCTGATTTACGAAACATAGCTCATACCGATGGACTGCATATAGTGTACGATCGAGTGGATTCACCCTAACTTTTCAAGGCGTATTAGCCGATCGGCTTAATATATAGTCCGACCGAGAATGCTAGAGACCAATACATTCTCACTTACTGGAACGATCGCCCAAACCTAGATTTCGATCGGGGGATATAACCTAAAAATTTCTAGGTATACTAGTCGATTGACTTAATATATAGTCTGATCGAGAATGGCAGAGACAAATACATTCTCAATAACTTGAACGGTCGCCTCATTCTATATTCCCATCGGGAGGATGTAGCCCAAACTTTCCTAGGCATACTAGCCGATCGGCTTAATATAGTCTGATCGAGAATGTCAAAGACCAATACATTCTCACTTATTGGAACGATCGCCCTAACTTAGATTCCGATCAGGAGGATATAACCCAAACCTTCTTATGCATACTAGCCGATCAACTTAATACATAGTCTGATCGAGTATGGCAGAGACCAATACATTTTCACTAACGGAAACGATCGCCCCAACCTAGATTCTGATCGGGAGGATGTAACCCAAACCTTCCTATGCATACTAGTCGATCGACTTAATATATAGTCTGATCGAGAATGACTGAGACCAATACATTCTCACTAATGGGACGATCGTACCAATATACCAAGGTGTACCAACCGATCAACATACTACATACCTCGATCGAGAGACACAAACATCAATCAAAGCATAACACACAACAAATTTTGTTGAAACCTTCCCATCCAAACTTCCATAAGTCCACAAAAACTACCTAACATCCGTACATAAAAAAATTCCTAGACACGTAGTTTAAAAAGTACAACAAACACCATAAAAACCCTACAACAGATTTTTGTACTTCGAAAATGCATCAGTACACATTTTCTTGCGATACGAAGGCATGAACTAGTCTTGCAGATATTCCTCGAAGGGGAAGGGGAGGTTGGTCAATTCCAGCTCGATGAATTTTATTGTGTACACCCCACAATCTCCACTACAAGACAAACAGAAGTGAAGTAAGAATATTTACACGTTCAGGAGTGGTAACTGTATTAGTAGTTTAGGTGTACCATTGAAGTAATAATATCTACCCCTTAACATTTTGAGGCAGCTTGTTAAACCTCTCATATCTCAAATCACTGGTGTACAATTCTCGAACCTTAGGGTCCACCACATTTCCCTCACTGATCATCCTCCCTAGAATATAGCAGTACGACTTCATTACTTCGGTCAACTTCGTATCGGAGATGAACTTGGTGGCACAATCTTATACTTTGATACAACGTGCAGGGATATCCATAACCAACAGTATCCGATGTGTATCAACATTATTTACTGGAAAGTAAATTTTCCTGCATCCCTTCCATGACTTGGGTATATGTTGCGGGCTAAGACCATTAACATATTTCATTAATTGACTTGGTAATCGTACCGGTTGAATGCCTCCCCTCTCATGCAAATTGTTGTACTCAAACTGCATTATGTTGTGGAATAGTTCGTCCAACACGACACAGTCCGGAGTGAATAATCCTTCCATGTGGCGATGGCGCCTCCGGATTTCATACAAAGCATCCTCTGTATGTTGTATGAAACAAAATATCATTACGCAAACCATGTAGATGAAATTAACTTCAACATATGTAATTCTTTGTGTGTAGCTTACTTGCATAGCTATGTAACCACGTGTCGTCTTGAAGGGGCTCTGTAAAGTATTTAGCATCTCTTATACCATAAGTCGCATGCATCATTTCTCCATTCTTCATATTATCAACGCACATCTTCATCAAGCCATAGTCTAGTTGCTTTAGAGGATCCCACATAGGTCTCTTCCCCTTACAGTCAGCACCATCATTTTCACGTCTCTTCCGCTTAGAGGAATGGGGAGGACTATCTCGGTTCCGCTTACGTATGGAGTTGGCGGACATGAAACAACATTGTCTTCCTCAAATGATGGATGTGGCTCTTGTGGAACTTGGGAAGGGCTTGAGAAGTTGTACCCCACTATGTGCTCATCATGTGTTCCTCCTTCATTACGGGAGATATGAACTTCATTTCGGTTGGTTTGTAATTGGACGATCTGACTTAATTGATCTTTCATTTCCCCGACCTTGTGTCGTAAAGATAGGACTTGTGCCTCTACCGCTTCCAATATGTCCTCTACAACTTCCAACATGTCCTTATGATGTTTATTATACTCTGCATCTTGTATGAGAGATCTAGCTGGCGGGAGTGGCGGACCATCACCACCAGCATAAGGAGGATCAATTCTTGTTTCTACAACGTCTTCCTCGTCACAACGCACTCCCACTTGATCATTGGCCCCCAAAACCTCCACATTATGGTGCACTTGGTCATTCTCCCCCATAACCACATCCTCACCCTCATCCACCCATGTGACTGAGTGTCTCTCCTTAGTCCAACATTTTAACTATTCTGTCAAAGCTCTCATGAGGACAATGTGCACGAATCTTTCCCATGGCGTCGAACAAATCTAATTCTTCTTGTGCATCTCTACCCCTATCAGGGAAGAGGACACTTTTGAACTCCTAATCAAAGAAACAAAATAATTAGTTCATGATTAATTTAATACAACATTTTAATTCCAATGAATGGATACATAATTAATACACATTATTAAATTCTTAACCTGACATATATCTAGTTTCTTTACAACGTCTGTGTAGTTTGGCGGCTTGGTCCATTTCTTTGACCATTTTTTGTATCCTCGGTGAAGTTTCGGGAATATCAATACACACTGCAAATTTCTTAGACAGTCTCGGCAAACACTCGAATGCCAATACCTACATGTATTCATAAATATATAAATAAATAAATATGGTAAATGAATATAAATAGTTTAGGTTTGCATTTACTTATTGTTTAAAAAGGAACAAAGGTGCTGATTGTGTATGTTCCTATAGTTCTGTTAGCTTCCTTCATTTTCTCTAATTTACTTGTCAAATTTATTCCCTGTTGTTCATCATTGAGATGTTCATAGACAACATAACCCTAAGGGTAGTCCTAGAACATATCAAGCTATTCAACCAATCTCATCCAACGTGAGTCTACTTTCGTTGATTGCTTGTTACCTGGGAGCAAAACGGAAGTGAGGAACCACATGTGCCCCATTTTAACCATCTCCCAATCATTCTTCTTCCTACTAGGTTGATATCCTTCCACTATTTACTCGAATTTCTTTTCCACATCATCTGCTCTCACTGATCCATGTAGATTTCCAAAGTGTCTCTTCATAAATTCTATATTACTAAATTGCACTTTAAACCTATGATTTGAAATTTTCTCCACGTTCAGGGGTTTTGAACATTTTAATCCGATGATAAGAGCAAACTCCTTCATGTAAAATCAAATTGGTGTCCCGTTCACAACAAACCATGTATTTTGACAATCTAGTGATAGCAACATGTTGGACGATAAGTGCAAGCATTATGTTGTTTGAATGCTCAAATTTTTTGAGTAAGTCCATCACCTTTCCAAATGGACCCTCTATTCTTTGTTGGATCCTCCTCGTTTCAGCATGAAATTTTGCTTTCCAATCCCTCCACATCTTGTATTTACATTTCATTGTCACTAGACATTCGAATTGGTCCTTTTTTGTTAAGATAGTTTTAAGCCGAGGATATGTTGGGGTTGGTGGTGGTGGTGGTGTATGTCACGCCCCAAATTCGGTATTTACCGGACCCGAGACGTGACTTAGTGAAAATAACATAAAAGTAATATGAAAGCGATTAAATTCTGAAAGTAAGTTAATGATATAAACCAGCATGTCCAAAACCTTGAGTCCCAAGCTCAGTTATTTACAAAAGTCAACACAACTGTACGTTTCTAAGAAATATAAAATAAAGACAGTCTCGGACCCTCGCTAGCCCAATGCTCTGCGATGTCCCATAATCCAACTCCCAGCTAACACCTGTAGAAAACACGGTAAGGGGGTGAGCTTGACGCTCATTAGGGAAAAACCACGAAAACCACCCCATTATAGATTTACCAGAAAGTCTTTCCACAATTTAAAGTTTATCAAAAGTTTGATACAACGATACGACACTTAAGCCATTTAAAGACAATACCCCCTTTACTCTGACACTCACAAGTCCAACCGTACCAACTTTAACTCAACACCAACCATTATACCCAAGCACACAACGAAGGGAACAATTCAAGTAAAACACCCACAATCACAAACACAACAACACTCATTTCAATCCAAAGCATTTTCAAATACATAACTCGTAACCAATGCACGGTCTCGAGAGCAATCCGCTCGGCCCGGCGTAGCCGCACGCAACTTCCCCAACACAAAGTCGGGATAGGCGTTCGACCTCATCGTGGAACACAGCGTTTTACCGATCGACGGAAGGTAGGGAAATCGCCTCTTCGCGGCCTGTCTCTCGCGGTGCTCAACACAGCGTTTTATCGAGTGCTAGTCGGAAGGTAGGGAAACCACCTCTTCGCGGGACACAGCGTTTTACTGACTCACGGTCGGAAGGTAGGGAAACCACCTTTCTCATGTAACCAAATGAACACACAAGCCTCACACTTTACCAATCGCGCACTGGAAGGTACGACACACCTTACAGAAGTACATCTCTCACACTTTACCGGCCGCGCATCGGAAGGTACGACACAGCTCTCGGGCACAACTCAAACAGGTATCACCAAAACAATCACAATCTCAATCACAGTCATAATCACGTTCTCAACAAACTTACACGACCATCACACACTTACCGACACCACACTAAACGTGGTAACCCCACCGGCTTAACCGGTATTCGTTCCCCAACATCCCAAATTCAACATATCATATAAACAGGAATAGAGCCATTCAATCCCTAATATGCATCACCAAGTTCAACTCTACTCGTTTTCATGTTCGTTATTTATTACTCGTTCAAACAGCACAGAGTACACAATCAAACACAATCATCAACCAATCCTACAGGCACGACATGGCCTGATTCTACCAGCACAGCATACCAACACCTACGACACGACATGGCTCGTAGGTCGTTCGCAGTTTATAAGACTACTCTAGTTAATCACATCCTATATGCATACTAGGTCTTTAACCGGTTAATAAGTTTCCCTATATGCATTCTAGTGCGTCCGTAATTAAGTAAGGTTCTGAGGTAATCCCTACCGCTCAGTCTCTATCTGGGTCGCCTAGCTGCTGACATCCGTGCCTACTCCGGTCTTCTCCGTGCTCGGGGTAAAAGCCTGGTTTTAACACAAAAAGGGACGGTCATCAGTCCCGGTCCAGTCCGTAACAGTCCTCTAATTTTGCTATCAGGTAAGTCCTTTAAAAAGTCCGACAAGTCCTTGAATTTATTTGATTTTAGTCCAATTATTTAATTAATTAATTTAAATAAGCTGTCCTGACCCGGATCCGACCCGAGTTCGAAACCCGGACCCGAATCCGACCTGAATCCGACCCAGTACAGAGCTCAGACCCGGACCTGACCCGAGCCCGACCCAGACCCGGATCCAGACCCGAGTACGGACCTGAACCCAGATCTGGTCCAGGCTTGAGGCCAAACCAGGTCCAGGCCCGAGGCCCAAACCAAGTCTAGGCCCGAGGCCGTCCGTATCTCGGTCCTGGCCCAGACCCGTTCGAGTCTCAGTTTGGCTCAGGCCCGTCTGAGTCTCAGATCTGGCCGGAGCTGCGAACGGGGAGGGATGCAACGAGGGTTCCGACGAGGCTGAGGTGGCGACAGGCGAGGTTAGAGGGGTTCTCGACGGTGGTGGAGGCGTCAGAAGGCTTGGGATGACGAGGAAGTGGTGGTTGGGCGAGTTCCGAGCCCCTAACTCCAGATCTGACGCCGTGAGAAGCTCGTCGGTGTGTAGAACTCATATCTGGAGTTTGAGGGTTCCGGCGAAGCTCTCCAATCGAGCTCGGCCACCAAACGCTTGCGTGCGAGCGAATTTCAGGGAAAGATTGGACGGGGAAGATGATTCAGGTCATGAAAAGAAGCTCACCGTCGATGGTTTGCTCGATTCCGGTGAGGCGAAGCTCGAATCGAAAAGGGGCGGCGGCGTTTCTCTTCGAATCAACGAGGAAGAAGGGAAAGAATAGATTAGTGGTGGTCTCTGGTGATGAGGGAAAGACGTGGGTGGAGGAAGAAGGATGAGACGGTGGTGGGAGGTCGGAGGGACGACGACGGCGGCGGTTCTGGTTTGAGAGAGAGAGAGAAGGAGAGGCTCGAAAGGAAGGAGAGGAAGAGGCTCGAGAGGAAGGAGAGGAAGAGGCGTGCCTCGGTTCGCGTGCGTGAAGTGAGAATGTGAAACGACGAGCTAGGGTTAGCCAAGGGCCGAGTGGGCTTGGGCTGGCACGTTGGGCTGGTTGGGCCTTGTCCGCTTGACCGAGCCTGGTCTGGCTCGGCCCAATGCGTGTACCAGGTCAGCCCAGGCCTGTTTCCCCCTTCCTTTCTTTTTTTTTGTTTTCTTTTTTTTTGAATTCGATCCAAAATTTAAACCCGTTCTCCAATCCGCGACGTTCAAATCTATAATTTAAAATATTAAATTCTCCGGTCTTTACCGTGTACAAGTTTTGTAGGATCTTGGATTTTTTCTTCTTCTTCTTCTTCTTCTTCTTCTTCTTCTTCTTCTTCTTCTTCTTCTTCTTCTTCTTCTTCTTCTTCTTCTTCTTCTTCTTCTTCTTCTTCTTCTTCTTCTTTTTTGAGCTCGTCGCGAAATCGTCTTCACTGTCTCGTCAAGCTCGCCACGAAACTACCATCTTCTTTAGAGGTACAATTATGGTGGTCATTTTACCAATTCCCTCTTATCGCAACCATTTCAACCTAATCCGACCATTGTCTTCGACTTGAGGTATTTGTCACCAGTTCGTCGAAGCAAAATAAATCGATGATGTTTGATGGTCGACGTCTTTTTGAGCAGATATGGTGGGTGTCGTCCTCTCCGACGAGCACCTCGTCTTTCCCAAAGGATATCTGATGCCCATAAAAGTCCTTGTCGTCTTCGGCTTTAGAGGTCTTTGTTTCAGTGCCTTACGAGCGCCTCTTATTATCTAAGATTGATTTCATGAACTCTATTTCTCGTGGAAAGAAAATACCTATTTTTTCTACTACTGGTCTTCCTTATAATGAAATAGCTGCACAAATTTGTTGCCAGACAAATCTTGTTAAGCAATTGGAAAAGACAGTAAGTCTCATTGAGGTACAATATTTGTTCAACCTTTTTTAGTTCTGGAACAAAATCTCCCGTTCATCTTAATGTAATCATTGTTTCTCTTTACTTTTCCATTAATAGTTGGGTTTAAGAACTCGAATCGATTGTGAAGCTTCTTTTTCGTTCTCGCCGACTTCAAATCAGAATACGTCTATGGAACATTTTCATTTCTGTTCTTGCTTCCCCTGCAACGGTTTTGATGTGGATATCGTCCCAAAATCCATCTCTTGTGAAATCTCAAAAGGATTAAGAGTTTCAAAATTGAGGATTTGAATCTGATTTTTTTGGCCGGTGGAGCTTAAAATCTTCGGCGGCTGAAGAGGCTCCCCAATCTATTTTTTTTAAATAATCAAAATGAAAATGTAAATAAAAAGATTTTTTTTACTAATTAAAAAATAATTAATAAGAACAAAAAAGTAAAAGGTTTTAAGATTAAAAAAATAACGCAGATTTTTAAATTAATAAGAAGATTTTGAATAAACGATTTTAAGATTAAAAAAATAAAACATATTTTAAAATTATATATATAGATTTAAACTTTTAAAAATCTAAAAAAGAAATTAAACAAAAAAAATAATATAAAAAATAATTTAAATAAATTAATGAGAAAAAGAAAAGAAAACATAATTAAAGCAAATGAATTAAGAATAAAATAATTAAAGAAAAGGAATAGCATAGTTGTGTAATATCGGAAGGTAGTTAAGGGTATTTTTGCCATTTAACAAAAAAATAGACTGACAGAGCTAGACAAAAGGGGCTAATCGTTACAAGATGAAACATGAACGTATGTATAAGTTAAAAAAACATAAAAGTATATATCAATTTTTTTTAGAATAAACGAGGGGATATTATAAATAAAAAGTGTATACGAGCAATAAAACACCTAAATGACATAATTGAAAATGACTTCCCAACAATGAAGGACTTCAACAGAAAAGTAAAGAGCACAAGACACTGAACCGCCTCACTGAGATGTTTAGAAGGAGATACTACAGTAGCGTTTGATGGCACTGATAAAGCGAGTCCAAACTAGAATCTAGGGTAGAACAGACCCATTGTCAGAAAAGTACTATGATGGACTGAGTACCCCCCCCCCCCCCAAGTTGTCAGCGTGCGTCGTCCTCCCTGTAATGATAATGGTAGGGCTCCAAAACGCGAAATTGATGCCACCTTACGTCTAGAGGGACGATGAATCTGGCCGACCCCTCTCTGGACCACCTCGATTTCATTCGGCGAGGCGAGGGTGCTTAAATCCCTCTGCCGCTGTGTGTGATGCTCCTTCCGAGTGAGTGTAAACCTTCTGATTCCGCCTCCCCTTCCTTCTACTTCAGACTCTTTCTCCTAATGAAAATTGATGTAATGGCCAAGTGTCGTGGCGTAATCTCCTGGTGATCCACCGGCCCACATATGGGTAGACCTACTCAACCCAAGCCACAAATGGGCTGTCCTCCTAGGCCCGACCCACTCGCCGACCCGCAAGATGCAAGCCAAAAACTTCCAAGGGATCATCCTGGTCGGGTTGGGTCTCCAGTCTCCACGGGTCTCCGTTCGGGTCCTCTAATGGGCCTCGGTCCTATGACAAGTTTTGCAAGCCCACCTCAAACGGCCTCCTGCTCGGAACCCTAGCAGGCTCCTTGTCAGCCCGTCGCCGCCCTGTCGCCCCTTCCCTTTGCTCGGCCAGTAAGAGAACTTCATGAGCTTGAGGCTCTGGCACCAGCTAAACCAGGTCCGAATGGAACCGTCCCCCATAAGCGACCAACAATTCAGTGTCATGGTCTTTCGATGCCATCTCTTCCGCGATTCTCCCCCTTGAAAGCCTCGGGGGCTTCCGAGACTTCTAGTATGATCCGATGAGGAAGGACCTGAGTCTAAGGCCACCATCGGAGGTACAAACGTCTCTGTCGCTGCCTGGGAAGGTGACAATACTCCCATCATTTTCGCCACTGTAATCTCGGAGCGAACCGATGATAGTGATCGAGCGGAGGGATACTCAGCGAGTGTGGCCGAAAGAGAGGGGAAGGATGTTGATCTTCCTCTCGTTGCCACCGTCGTCGACTTGACCCATGGTGCAGAAGATCTCTTCGTGCTAGGGTTTGTGAACTTCATCCAAACACCACAGTTTCGAGAAAAAACCACTAGACGTGGTTGCTGATGCGAGGAAGATGATAGAAGCCATGACAAGAGCCATGACCAAGGTCATCTCTGTACTCGAAACCGCTCTAAGGTTATTAGATGCAGAACACAATGATATGGATGAATCAATTATAATTATTATGTTATTGTTAGATTAGATTAAAGGTATATATCATATAAAAAAAATTGAGCGAAAGGTACAATTTTATAAATGATTTATCTGAACATCGATATGCGCCAAGGAACATGCTCCTTGGCCACTAAGGTCAGACAAAAGAGCAATAAATCACTAATCCTTTTTTCACTAGAACCGTCACAGACGGTATTTGAATGTCATATAGGCAATGATAGAATACGAGGGATGAGGAGGTGGTACTGAAATTCCTGATCCGAAAACTGGTTAAGGACTTCAACAGTAGTGGTGGGAGGCAATACATGAATCGGGGTTCCCTCCCTGGAAAAATCTCTGATTCTCTATTCCCTAGGCATTGATCCTGCAAAGAAAAACTCAAATAAAGTAAATAGGACCCTCTCGATCAACCATCTCCATAATTGTAAAGGAGGTCAAGCGGTTGCGACAGTGAAAGCCAAGGAGAAGGACGTACTTGCTGCGGCTACAGATTCAACGACGGCGGCGACAACATCAGGGACAACGACCTTAGAGACGGAAACTCCCAGAGTTGCAGAGGAGGGACCGAAATAGGTCAGGAGACGCTTCGTTAGTGACAGGAGAAAGTTAACGTCGCGATAACTAGAAGCGGCTCGAAAAGAACCCTAACTGAAAAAATCTATGCAGGATCCATAGAAAAAAATATAATTATATCAAGTGAAGAATATGTAATTATAATTAACCTTGTCATGTATTTCCATCATAGATGAAGAGAATAAAGACAAAAGATCTGACTTAGAAAGTTAGAATCTGGCGGTTTGACTTGGTGGTGATGTTGGTCTGCCATCTGCCATATCATCATGGCCCCCAGTTAATACAAATTTAAGGCTCAATTCTTTTCCTTAAGCATAACAGTTTCTACTAAACACTATTCTATAATTATATCTTTTCCTTAATCTTTGGGATTGTTAATCTGTTTAATTTTTTTTCTTCATAAATTCACATATTGCAAAACTCAAAGGTTAAAGAAACTCCCTCTCGTAAAGTCTCTCTGAAGTCAAGTCTCCAAACCTTAGCTGGTCCATCATCTTCTTCGTATTGCTGTCACCGACGGCCACCGTAGCTCTTGGTCACGAGGACTGTCGGTGGAGATCTTCACCTCAACAACTCCGCTCGTCTGTATCTTGTTTTCGTTTTCTCCATCAGTCAGTCGTGCACCTCCACCAGAGCACAGTTGGCCTTGTCCCGTCGCCTTTCCCCTGCGGCCACCTTTGCCCTCCACCCTTGTCGCTTCTCCTCTTCTTCGCCGGCCAGATCCGCCGGCCTAGCACTCAAGCCGGTCAGATCTGCTGGAAAAACTCCTTCCACCATTTTTGCTCGCGTTCTTGTATCTGTAGTCAGCCTTCTTCCACCGTCTGCAAGCACCCCCCCCCCCCCCCCCCCCCCCCCCCGCCGTCGTGTCGCTCAGATCCGCCCTCAGACAAGTCGGATCTACCGGATGGGCTCAGTCGGCGAGTCCCACCAGCCCATCCGACCTCTTCTCGACCCCTACCAGCCTAGTCCCTGTCTCGCCGGACATACTCGCTTTCCTCGCCAGATCTGCCGCCTTCCGACCAGAACCACCCCGTCCCTGAACCCCTCCGACCTCACCTATCACCCACCGCCCGCCCCCAGCGATTTCCGACCCTCTCTGCCTCTCTCAAGCGAGTCTCCGACCAGACCAACCTTCCCCCTTTCAACCCAACATCCTCCTGATCAACCCCTTTCCCCGGCCTTTTGCCCCCGACGACAGCGGTGGTCGGCTGCCCGCTCCCCCTTGGGACTTATCTACCGATGACGACGACCCCTCTGACTGAGCCTCTCTGGCACTCCCCTCCTTGTGCCAGACGGTCAGATCTACACCCATCTTTCGTCGGAACATCGCAGTACGAGCCGTTCAACCGTGCTCCTGTATATCGTGTTTACCCGGCCAGATCCGTTCATCAGCCCCTAGCAGATCAAATTTGCACCCGTCGGCGTCACCCTCCTCATCCTAGTCTTCGGAGGCCGACCGCGAGTAGTTTATGTTCATCATTGTTTTTGTCATTTATTTTGTTTATGTTGTATGGTTTTTGTTGCCCCTGCCGGGAGCCCAGATCTCCGGTAGGTGTGGCGGTTGTCTTGGTGGCGTGTCCGTTCGGGTTTTTGTATCGACAGATTTCTCCAGAGAGTCGATAAGAAAACCCGACTTGATAGTAGTTGGTTATCTAGGCGATGTGTCGCCAGTTACGAGAGCTATTCATCACGCTAGTTGTTTCACGGGTTTCCGAAAACGACTGACGGATGCAACACTTCTGTTGTTTCATATTTGTAGTTCGGTTTGTAAGGTTTATTAATGAATCTTTCCGTTCATAAAAAAAAAAGTTAACCTGTTTAATTTTCTATCAGACAAGAAAACAATAAACTTTAATTTAATAAACACGAAAATAACGAATAGACACAATTCCTTGCTAGTAGGTACTAGCTAGTGTCTGTCTTCATTATACAAATGTAAAAATAGACCACACATATACACATTCACAGTCATACTACACAACCTATCCTAAGAGACGTGTTAAGAAATCAAAAACAGACGTGGACCATTTCCAGAGCACCATTTAAAGAGTAATAAAGTAAATGCTTCCAGAAATTTCTTTTAATTTTTTTTATTTCTCAGTTTCTTCATAATACACAAATACTCAACCATGTTAAGTGTATATATTTTTGCACTTAAAGATAATTAATATTTCGATTGTAAAGATTATTAAATTTGTTAATCTTACATTTTTAGAAAAAGAAACTGCAATTAGATATTAAAAATAAAAATACATCGAAACGTACCGGGGAGTATATTTACTGATCACGAAAATCAGACCAAAAATAAATTCTTTAGATCCAATACGATGTTATATTCGTTGAACACATAATATCAAACTTGAGTTTAACATCCTCAAGCCTTATGAAAGAGAGAAGGAAATTTAATTTTCTATACTTGAAAATATCTTATAGATGTTTTATATGTATGTTAACATAGATTAAAATTTGAATTGCATACCCATACTATAAACCCCTAAAATAAAATCTGCTTAGGAGGGTATGAACCTTTATTGTTCAAGACAAAATCACAATGACTTAATCACTCAAACTAAATTTTGTTTTTTTTGACATATCGATATCAATTTTATTGATATCAAAAGAGATGGAGTACCAAATAATACACAATTTAGGAGATATCACCTAAGATACAAATTATAGTCTGGGACCCTCGTATACATATGTACCAGTGCTCGGGATCGTAATAATACTAGCTACTTTTTTCCCACCTGAAATTTTCAGTAATACACAAAAAAGATCATACTAACGATGACTATTCCCGATGTATACTTAGGGTATCTGACCCTAATCTCGTGAGTAGGCGCATCTTGTTGGGTTTGCCCTAGGCCCAATCGGGTTTCAAGCCCAATTGCGTCTTGGACCCAATAATTAATTCATTATAAATAGATAATTAGGGTTAAGAGAATAATTAGATTATTCTCTGCAGCCACTTTTTCTATTCTCTCCCAAACAACCAAAAAGAAGAATCGTTCTTCTCCATAGCCGTCTCAATCGTTGAAAGCATCAAAGATCGTTACTCGGTGTGGATACACTAGAGGCTTCGTAGTTTCGGAGCTATATCGGTTTTGCTCTACATATCAAGTAAGTAAACCTTTTATTGTTTTTAACATTAATTCAAATGCAAATAGATCGTTTTGGATCGAATTCTTTTATTCCGTTGCGAACATATGATGTTTGTTTTCGATCCTTCAATTGGTATCAGAGCCTGGTTTTTTGCGTTTAAATCATATGTGAAATAGATTTAATTGTTGATATATGTTTATATATACATATACATTGTCTTGGGTAAAATCGTGTATATGAATATATGTTATACTTGGGTACTATTTTTATGATTATATAAATCATAACTTGATTCCAATATTTTTTTTGGCGACATGTACAAGGTATGAATGTATACTCATATCTGTGTATGACTGGTTTATGGCATATGAATGTACAGGGTAATCATGTCTTGATCATTATGTTGTTTTAAAAAAAAATGGCTAATATGATTCTTACTCTAGTAAATCACGTGTATGATCCATGACTAAGGCTTGTTCTTAAATAGATGAGATATGATCTCTGTCCCATTGAGTTAGGTGACTTATACGATTTACTTTATATGATAAACCTTATTCATAAATATATATGCATGATGATGTGTTAATGATGCAATGTCTTGTGTTTTATGAACACAAAGTATAGAATTGTTTTTTGGTATACATGATTGGATAATAATCAATTTTATTATTAACGATTATATACGATATAATCGTTAGTGTTGTTAAAATTGTTTTAATAACATGAAGTTGATTATTTTAAAATTATTGAGTTTTAATTGATAAAATATGAGATATTTTGTCAACGGCTTTTCCATCCAAATAGATAAATAATATCAATTTTCGTTTACAAGGAACGACTTGACTACCAGGGGATTTGTAGTTCGAAATAAAATTTATTTTTGTTTATAAGGAACGACCTGACTACCAGGGGACTTGTAGTTCAAAGATAAATGTTATTTTTTTCTCTATTGCATATGATGCAAGTACACAAATTTATTTTTGTTTACAAGGAACGACCTGACTACCAGGGGACTTGTAGTTCAAAGATAAATGTTTCTCTTTCTCCGTTGCATATGATGCAAGTATAAAATGTATAAAATTTAAATTTTGTTTACAAGGAACGACTTGACTACCAAGGGACTTGTAGTTCAAAGATAAATATACTTTTGATTGCATATGATGCAAATGGAAATGAAAAGTTATCTAATATTGTACTTATAGTTTGGACTACCCAGATGGTATAATATTAATTAACTTTGGGAGGAGATGGTATATTCTGTTGCATATGATGCAAGTGAAATTAAAATTAACTTTGGGAGGAGATGATATATTCTGTTGCATATGATGCAAGTGAAATTAAAATTATTTAACATTATACTTATAGTCTGGACTACCCAGAGGGTATAATATTAATTAATTTTTTTGGAGAAAATTAATTTATTCTACTGCATATGATGCTAGAGTGAAGAAAAAATTATTTGATGTTACACTTATAGTCTGGACTACCCAGAGGGTGTAATATTAACTGGTTTTATGTCACAAGGATGGATAAACTCAAATATACTAATAGGACCGACCTGACAACCAGGTGACTATGTAGTATATAGCATGTTGTGGTTTTATGTGATAAAATCAAGAAAAACTTTAATTATGTGTGAGAAACGACTTGACAACCAAGGGGCTCACTCATATTTTAGAGTTTGTATTATCATTTTGATGAAGTCCATGTCTTAATGATGTATGTTTGTGCTATTGTTGTTTTCCTTCATGGTTAATTTCTGAAATTACTGTTTTTTCTCTACGTGGCATACTAGATGCTAACAAAATGTCTGGTAACAGTTTTGAGATGACTGGTACCGGAACCCTAGAATTGTTCTCATGCATGAAAAGCTTATCGATGTGATCGATAACCCCACTATGGAAGCTCCTACTGAGGGAATGACTGTTGTAGTTGCATTAGATGTATATTTGAAGTACTGGGAACGAAGTACTACTACTCAGTGCATCATTTTAGCTTCCACGAGTCTTGTCCTTTAGAGAAAACATGAAACTATGAATCCACCACAGATAATAGAACATCTTAAGAAGATGTAGGAGTATCAGAATATGAATGCTAGATATCAGATATCTAAGTCTCTATTCATGTCTGAATTAAAGCTCTATGAGCTGGTGCGTATCCATGTTGTAAAGATAATTGATCTTATAGAATAACTTAAGAAGTAAGGATGCACACTTATAGCAGGATTTGATCTTGCAGTCTCTTTATGATACTTCTGTTATGTTAATTTTAACATGAATAGGGTGAATTGTGATATTCATGAATTTCTCAATATGTTGATCAATTATGAAATACAATTCACATCGAGAAAACAAAAGTATCAGGATCTGTGCATTTGATTGACGAATCTTTAAAGAGTAAGTGGAGAGGCAAATGGATGCCTGAGAGAAAACCGCTTGCACTTGAGAATGCTGTTATGAACACATTCAATAAATTAAAGATGAATATTGATCAATAAGATGTTGGACGTTTCTTTTGTAAGAAGTAAGGACAATGGAAGAGAAATAATCAAACAAATCGAGGTTACTTTTGGCTTTTTAGGCTTGGTCATATCAATGAGAAAAGAGTAAACGAGTTGCATAAGGCAGTGTGTCTTAGGCAGTATGATTATGAATCATATGATACTTGTGAATCTCGTCTCATTGGGAAACTGACAAAATCTCCTTTTAATGGAACTGGAGAAAGAGCCAGTGAACTTTTGGGACTCATACATAGTGATGTATGAGGACCAATGAAAGTTCAACCAAAAGGTGGATATTCTTACTTTATCACATTCATTGACGATATGTCGAGATATGGTTTCGTATATCTCAGAAGACATAAGTCGGAATCTTTTGAAATGTTCAAAAGGTTTAGAAGTGAAGTTGAGAAACAAACCGGTAAGAATATCGAGGCACTGAGATCTGACCGTGGGGGGTGAGTATCTCACGGATGATTTTATTGATTATTTATCACAAGATGGAATCCTATCACAATGGACTCCTCCTGGGACACCGCAACACAACGGTGTTTCTGAGAGGCGAAATCGTACCTTATTAGATATGGTACGATCGATGATGGGGTTCACAGATCTTCCGATCTTCCTATGGGATATGCTTTAGAAGCTGCTGCATATTTGTTAAATAAGGTTCCCACTAAAGTAGTTGCTGAAACACTATATGAGATATGGAAAGGATGGAAAGCTAATCTTAAACATTTAAGGGTTTTCCAACCTATGTCAAGCGACTGCAATCAGACAAGCTTGAGGCTAAGTCTAACAAATGCAGATTTGTTGGTTATCCCAAGGAGACTATGGGATACTATTTCTATCTTCCTTATGAACATAAAATGTTTGTGTCTAGGAACGCGAATTTTCTTTTAGAAAATAAGTTCCTTGATATCGGAAGAACTGGAAGTAGAAATAGATCTTGATGGAATACAAGAAACCAATGAGTCAGCGCCGACTCAAGGGCATGAGATGCATATTGAGTAACCTTTTCTTGATGTCTTACAGTTTCCACCGAGGGTTCCAACCTCAAATGTTGAGGTAAATGATTTGGTTAATGAACCAATTCAGGAACAATGGTAACAACAGAATCAAGAAGTACAAGCGCCTCCTAGAAGATCAATTAGAGAACGTCGTGCACAAAATAGGATTAATCTATTAGTGTGCGATAATGAGGATAATCATATTGATGATGACCTTATTATTAAAGACGATCCTAAGTGTTTCCAAGAGGCGATGGCTATGTCCAGACCATGAGAAATGGCTTGCTGCCATGTGATCCGAAATGGAGTCAATGAAAATCAATAAAGTATGGACTTTAGTTGATGACTCTAAGGACTTAAAACCTATTGGGTGTAAATAGGGTTTTAAGAGATAGATTGGAGCGGAGGGTAAGGTTGAAACCTTTAAAGCCCGTCTGGTTGCTAAGGGGTATAATCAAAAGAATGATATTGATTATGAAGAAACGTTCTCCCTTGTAGCAATACTCAAATCTATTCGGATTTTGCTTGCTATTGTTACATACTACGATTATGAGATTTGACAAATGGATGTGAAAATGGCTTTCCTTAATGGTGAGGTCAAGGAAGATGTCTATATGACTCAACCTGAAGGTTTCACATTGTCATCTGCTCCTAGTAAAATATATAAGCTACAACGATCCATTTATGGATTAAAGAAAGCTTCTCGTAGTTGGAAAAATTCATTTTCACACGACAATCGAAAAGTTCGGTTTTGTGCGTTGTGAAAAGGAGTCATGTGTGTACAAGAAGGTTAGTGGGAGCGTTATTATTTTCCTAGTGATTGTATGTAGATGACATATTTCTAATAGGAAATGATGTGTCAGCCATGCAAGAAACAAAGATTTGGATATCTGAACAGTTCTCCGTGATAGATGTGGGAGAAGCAACTTATATTCTTGGAATAAAGGTCTATAGAGATAGATTATGGAAGTTGCTTGGGATCTCCTTATCTATGTACATTGATACTATCTTAGGAAAACATCACATGGATAAATCCAAAAGGGGTACTTACCTATTGGAATTGGAGTTTCTCTTTCTAAGGGGATAGTACTAAGACACTAGAGGAAAGAGAACGCATGAGTATAATCCCATATGTTGACATAGTGGGAGCTATCATGTTTACCATGACATGTACGAGACCGGATGTTGCCTATACGCTAAGAGTAGCAAGTAGGTACCAAGGAAATCCGGGCGAGGCACATTGGAAAGTTGTTAAAACTATTCTTAAGTTCTTGAGAAGAACTAAAGACCAATTCCTCATATATGGAGATCATGAGCTTAAATTTTTAAGCCACATCAATGCAAGTGTTGCACCAGATAAGGATGATAGCAAGTCTAATTCTAGTTATGATTTACCTTGAATGGTTGAACAGAAATTTGGAAGAGTTCCAAACAAGCTACTGTAGCTAATTCAGTAACCGAAACAGAATACATAGCTACATGTGATGCTGCTGAGGAAGGTGTATGGATAAAGAAGTTCTTAACTGAGCTTGGTGTGGTTCCTTCAGTAAAGGAAAGTGTTCCTTTATTATGTGACAATATGACCGTTATTGCACAAGCCAAGGAGCCAAGAGCACACCAGAAATCCAATCACGTTCTTCGGAAGTTTCTTCTGATTATAGAAATAGTTGAACGTGGAGACGTTCAAATTCTGAAGTTGGAAGAAAAGGAAAACGATTCAGGTCCTTTCACTAAGGTGCTTGGTTCAAAGCAGTTTGACAAGCACAAGTGGAATATAGGATTGAAATTCATGAATGTTTGGCTCTAGTCAAATGTTAATCTTCATGAAACATTTTTTAGCACATTTCATATCATGTTTTTCTTATTAGTGGTGACTAATATAATGGCTTTTTACTGTTATCATATATGAATGTTTATTGACATTAGATATGATAAGTCCTTGATTAAACTGATATTCTTGTCATCATAATAGGGATTATGATAATGAGAGTCAAGTATTATAGAGTTTGATCTAAAAGTGTTCTTGGTCATATGATCATCCTACTAGGACTAAGGTGATCCGGATAGACCAATATATGTATAACAGTACTCATTGGATGACTATTAATGGATCTCATTCATTAAGTTATAATATAGATGATGCATATAGTGGATATGATCATTGAACTAACCAAACGTGAGATTTCCAAATGGTTGATTTTACCTATACTGTCAATGTGGAAATTCTCTTAAGGAACAAATGTATATTGTTTTGTCCTTTGACCTGAGATCACCATAGTGATTAATAGAATGCTTGTTATACTTTGATATCGGACACCTAGTGTGTAAAAATGCTAGTTGAAAGGTCATTGGGTATAATTGAGTACCTATAAAATCAGTGGCGAGTCAAGAGGGAATCCATCAACTCAAGGTAATGAGTTTGAACTCTATGTTGTTATGAATCTTATGGTTGGAAAAGATCCTTGGCCAAGGCAGAAGAATGATTTAGGAAAGGAGTTTCTTAAAGTCATTCAACAACCAATAACGATCAACATGAAACATAGTGGTTATCTATTAGGGTTTGACAGTCAAACCATACCCTAGGATAATCCGGAGTTGGAAAGATGGAAGGAAAACGATTCATCGTCCTTAAACCAGGTTCGTCTTTATTGGATATTGATATTCACGTTATCCGGCCGTCGAGGAGTGTTGTTAGACGCCAACCTCGATTAGTAGTTAATAAGCTTAATTACTACCGGTGTAGCGTTGAACCTATGTGGTCACACACTTACGGGTGACGTTTGATGTTTAAGATCATTTAATTTATTATGAGATAATTTATTGAAATGATCTAGATGGCATATTTGTTATATCTTCTGCTAACACAGAAATGTAATAAATATTGGAGTTCTTGACAGATTGGATCTAGGTCAAGTGGGAGATTGTTGGGTTTGCCCTAGGCCCAATCGGGTTTCAAGCCCAATTGCGTCTTGGACCCAATAATTAATTCATTATAAATAGATAATTAGGGTTAAGAGAATAATTAGATTATTCTCTGCAGCCACTTTTTCTATTCTCTCCCAAACAACCAAAAAGAAGAATCGTTCTTCTCCATAGCCGTCTCAATCGTTGAAAGCATCAAAGATCGTTACTCGGTGTGGATACACTAGAGGCTTCGTAGTTTCGGAGCTATATCGGTTTTGCTCTACATATCAAGTAAGTAAACCTTTTATTGTTTTTAACATTAATTCAAATGCAAATAGATCGTTTTGGATCGAATTCTTTTATTCCGCTGCGAACATATGATGTTTGTTTTCGATCCTTCAATTGGTATCAGAGCCTGGTTTTTTGCGTTTAAATCATATGTGAAATAGATTTAATTGTTGATATATGTTTATATATACATATACATTGTCTTGGGTAAAATCGTGTATATGAATATATGTTATACTTGGGTACTATTTTTATGATTATATAAATCATAACTTGATTCCAATATTTTTTTTGGCGACATGTACAAGGTATGAATGTATACTCATATCTGTGTATGACTGGTTTATGGCATATGAATGTACAGGGTAATCATGTCTTGATCATTATGTTGTTTTAAAAAAAAATGGCTAATATGATTCTTACTCTAGTAAATCACGTGTATGATCCATGACTAAGGCTTGTTCTTAAATAGATGAGATATGATCTCTGTCCCATTGAGTTAGGTGACTTATACGATTTACTTTATATGATAAACCTTATTCATAAATATATATGCATGATGATGTGTTAATGATGCAATGTCGTGTGTTTTATGAACACAAAGTATAGAATTGTTTTTTGGTATACATGATTGGATAATAATCAATTTTATTATTAACGATTATATACGATATAATCGTTAGTGTTGTTAAAATTGTTTTAATAACATGAAGTTGATTATTTTAAAATTATTTAGTTTTAATTGATAAAATATGAGATATTTTGTCAACGGCTTTTCCATCCAAATAGATAAATAATATCAATTTTCGTTTACAAGGAACGACTTGACTACCAGGGGACTTGTAGTTCGAAATAAAATTTATTTTTGTTTATAAGGAACGACCTGACTACTAGGGGACTTGTAGTTCAAAGATAAATGTTATTTTTTTCTCTATTGCATATGATGCAAGTACACAAATTTATTTTTGTTTACAAGGAACGACCTGACTACCAGGGGACTTGTAGTTCAAAGATAAATGAGGGGAGGGAAAGAGACAAAAATAAGATTAGGAGAGGAAACCTCTTATTGATTTATTTGAATTTATATTTTAAATAAAATTAAATTAAATTATAAAACATTATCCCATTAAGAACAGATATCTTGGCTATAGCCATGTCTTTTGCCATAACTTATGTCATGGTTATGCTTCTCTCTTCCATATATCCTCTCCCCCTCATCTCCCTCATGAGTCATGTGATGAGTTTTTCTGATAGGGATCCCATTTTCGAGCTTCCTCTAGTCACCGCGATGTTGGCTCCCTCACGCCACCAACGAAGCGTATCCGACCTTGTTCGGTCCCCTTCTACAACCCCGATGGTTGTTGTCTGGCTCACCTCGGTGTCAATTGACCTCAAAGCCGTCTCTGAAGCCGCCGCCGCCTCTAAAGCCGCCCCTGAAGTCGTCGTCGTCTCTGACCCTTAAGGCAAGCCAATCATTCCTTCACTACTGATGAACACAAGTTCGGTTTACAACCAGACGAAAGGAGTCCTCCCCCGAGGGGCAAGCGACACTTTGACCACACCTTGAGCAGTGTTTTTCAGTACCCTTTACTTTTAGTTGGCCCTTTTAAAGACCGTCTTAGACGTTCTACTATGAAGAGAATAACAAACACTTGTGTTCTTTGTCTATTCTTCGTGGTCAGAGATTTATCCCTAACGTACTCCGATGTAGTTGAAATCTAAATTAATACAATTACACCTTTTTTTTCTCAAAAAAGAAGAAGATGTTTCGTTAGCTTAAGAAAGAAACCTAATTTTATTATCTAGGGAAAATGACACATAACCCCTGCTAACTATCACCGTTTTTCACATCACCCCCTAACTATTTTTTGTGACATTTAACTCCTCTAACTTTTAGTTTTTTTTCACTTTAGTCCAACGATGTTAACTTTCCATCCAATGAAAGTCGAATGTCCAAAATACCCCTCATTAACCATCAAATTTTCAAAACCTTTTTTCACTTCACCCCCTAATTATTAGTATTTTATTTCCATTATTTTATTTTATTTCTAAAAAAAATTTGTTAATCCTTTTTTTATTTTCTACCTTTATTTTAGTAATTATGTTTTTAATATTGATATTTTTATTTTTAATTAAATATTATTACTTTTATATTAAAGAGTGTTTTTTTTCTTTACTAATTTTTATTTTCATTAATGTGTTTTTATTCTTTTCCTTTATTTTCATTATTGTTTAAATATTTACTACTTCTATTCATTATTGTTTGGAGTTAGAAGCTTTGTGTGGCTGAGAGAATATGAGAAGGAGGAAGAGGGGGAGAAATAAGGGCTTAAGTTTAGTTAGGTTAAGTTAGTATATATGAAAGGGTAGTTATGTCATTTAATAAAAATAAAATATCATGTGCTTTGCACATGGTTGTTTCCATCCAAAATTTAACACCGTTAGACTAAAGTGAAAAAAAAAGTTAGAGGAGTTAAATATCACAAAAAATAGTTATGGGGTGATGTGGAAAACGGTGATAGTTAACCGAGGCTATGTGTCATTTTCCCTATTATCTAATATCTCATAAAAAAAATCTTGATGGTATTGCCAAATTCATTTAATTCATAAAAGAGTTATGTGAATTATTTTAAATGCCTATTGTTTTTTTTTTCCTTCTCTGTTGCGTGGGTACTATTTGACATTGTAGGGAAGAAGAGAGAAAGAGGCTGTTTGTTCTTCGTACGTTTCGTTCTCCAGTAACAGAAAATACACCTTCTCTCTCTGCGTCGTTCGCACACACACACCACCAAACCCTATTTGCTTCTCTCTCCCAACTCTTCACTCTCCATTGCCATTTTCATCTCTGCTTCTCTCTCCGCGTCTCTATCTCTGCACCCATTTCGGTGTTTTCCATCTGCAGTCTAGAACCTCGCTCCGTCTCTGTGACGCATTGGTTTCGGGATTGAGGATTGGCCCGGCGCCAGCCGAGACCTTCGTGTTTGTCTTCCTTCTATTGCTGAATCAATCGAAGCTGCTGGTAGGGTTAGCTCTCCCTCTTTCTCCATTTCTGTCCTGTGTTGGTCAAATTTTCCTGTTTTCTGATTGGCGCTGCTGTGGAAACCCTAGGTTTTGGGAGTTACGTGTATACGTGTGTGTATCTGCTAGGTTTCAGTGCGTCTGCATATTTGCTTTCGGAGGTAGTCTCTAGGGTTTCTTCTGATTGAACTGGTTGTGCCCACTTTTAATAGAATCGTGGGCTTTGTTCCCTTTTTAGTATTGCTCCCCTAGTGGGACGCAGACCCTAGTTCTTGTGGTGATGAGGGTCTATTGAGAGAGTCACTTTTCCCCGGCAAATACATATTTGGTCAGATATGGAGGTGTAGACATACTCTGCTTCCAACCATTTCCATTGCCTTTAATTCTTCCATCTGGGTTCTTACCCTAAGCATTCAAATTCACTTCCTTTGATTGTTTAACAAAGTGATTCATCGGTTTAAACAAGATCCTGCTGAATTGGTATAAACATCTGTGAGCGGATTGAGGCCTGGGCTGAATTAGTGGTGGCTTGGAGTGGATTGGTTGTTTTATAGGTGAAATGAAGGTTACAGTTAGAAATTAGTGAGCAAGAATTCTGTTTGCGAAAGGGTTGGAGAGGGTAAAGAAGGTGAGAAGCTGGTTTCTTGGCACATCTGATGACATGCAATATCCCTTATGGAAAGAAGTGAACCTGCTTTAGTTCCAGAATGGTTGAAAACTTCTGGAAGTCTTACTGGCGGTGGCAGTTCAACCCGCCATTTTCTGTCGTCTTCTTCGCACTCAGGTATTTGATTTCTGATCCTCCATATTGTATTTAGGTACATGTCTTCTTCATTAAACATGTGATTCATAATGTGTTTGCTTATGAAAGTCTTATATAATTACCTTAAGTAAAAAGTAACTTTGGTTCTTAGTTATGCATAATGGTAATCGTGTTATTTTTCTTATTACATAGATGTGACTTCCCTGAGACAGCATAATAGAAATAGTGATTTTGACACCCCTCGGCCGTCTTTTTTTGACCGTTCATCTTCGTCAAATTCACGGAGGAGTTCTAGCAGCAATGGTTCTGCAAAGCATGCATACAGTAGTTTCAGTAGAAGTCACCGTGATAGGGACCGAGATAGAGAAAAAGAGAGATCAAGTTTTGGGGATCTCTGGTATCATGATTGTTCTAACCCTCTAGGAAGCTTATTCCCGCGTGTTGAGAATGATACGTTGAGGCGCTCCAAGTCAATGGTAACCAGGAAACAAGGCGAGTTGGTGCAGCAAAAAGCATCCATGGATTTAAAACTTGGTCTCATCAACAATCACTACAATGGCAATGTCACTCATTTGGGGGTTAGTAGGGCTGGCAGTGTAGGTAAGGTTGTATTTGAGAGTGATTTCCCCTCTCTTGCAAATGAAGAGAGGCATGGAGGGCCAGATATAGGAAGAGTTCCATCTCCTGGTCTGGGTTTACATGTCAGTAATTCTACTTTGATTGGTGAAGGATGGAGGTCTGCCTTGGTTGAGGTCCCTCCCTTGCCTGTTCAACGAATTCCTGTTGGAAAACCGGGGTCTGGGGCTACAAATACTGGGGGTAGTCTGAATATGGCTGAAACATTGGCACAGGGTGCGCCTTCACGAGCGAATACAGTTCCTCTGGTAATTAAGCAAGCCATTTCTACCTCTTGTATATGTGATGCATACTTGACTTGTGTCTTTCTTGTTGGTATGCTGATTTTTTTTTATGTTCTTTAGGTATCTGTCGAGACACAGAGGCTTGAGGAATTGGCTATTAAGCAATCAAGGCAACTGATACCTGTTACACCTACCATGCCTAAGACTTCGGTAAGAAGGATTTCCTTAAATGTATGTATAGGAGTTTGTTTCTTCTACTCATATATTTTTTCTTCTGAAAAGTGGTACTTCATGTATTATGCAATTGTCAGAACTGCATGCAATTTATCAATCATGCATTTATTTGTGAGTTCAAGCAATCCAGCTTCTCCCGGTACTTCATGTATCATGCAATTGTTAGTGTAACTGCACACAATGTATCAATGTGCTATGTAATCAAGAGGTACCTTTATGTCAGACAAACCAGTTATCTTTATATTTTATGGAATTATATGGGGGTATTCTTGACAAAAATCAAGAATACCTAAACACATGCAGCTGAATAGGTGTCACTACTTCAATGACAGCGTCAAGCACATGCCAATCTTGTTGCTACTCTGCATATACTTTCTTGTTTGAATCAGCATGATATATTAAGGGTAATGATATAATCTGATAGTACTGATGCATCTGGAAGAAATAACTGATAATTTTTTTTGAACTTACAAATCTCTGTTTGACTTACTAAATACTTACAGTCTTAGAACAATACTATGAAGGGAACTTTACCCATTATCTTCAGTTTGGTGATAAATTAGCTTGTAATTGCTATTGAAGTATTATATTACTACCTCATCTCTCAGATTAAAGCTGTGCAGATAAGTACTGCAGTTGTCAATTCTCTCAGTTTAACAGTTTCTGCTATTCCACAGATCATATACACCTATTTATACAAAGACCTTGACGATTCCCGCTTGTTAATATAGGTTTCTGTCATAAGAAAGATATAGATGTTTTTTTTTTGCTGTAGTTTATGCCTTATGTCTAATACAGTGACTGGCTTAGTTATTAAAGAACAATAAATTTTACCTGTTAAAATTTGTATTTTATATGCTTAAAACGATAGACAATATGCCTTGAGAAAATAGTGCAAGCCTACTGATCAGAAGAGACGCCAAAAGTGGATTCTTCGTACATGTAGTTAATTTTTCTGATGGTTTAAGAACTTTGCATGTGTAGTTATTACTATAGGACATGCTAGATTATTTTAAACTTGTCGTTTTGGGGATTTCTTTTTACAGTGTGATTCTGATAGGTTAGTTTATTGGGTATTCTGAAGCTGTCCTATGGATAATTTTCTGTGAAGTATGCCCAGTATTTATATCATGTTTAGTTTATCGGGTTCAGGAATAGAAGCCTTTCTCCTTTCTTTGGTCCAGAGCATGAGACAATATTATCTGCAAAGAAGTCTCTCAGGCTTATTACTGTTACATTGAACATTTTGTTTTCCATGTGAGTCTATGATTTGAGATTTAGATTGGGCTAGGTTTGAGTTCTATGCGTGCAAAGAAATATCTAAGACTGAAGGGTCTAAGGCATACAAATCTGGCTATTCTTGTAGTCCATTTGGGTATTGACCTTTTGATTTAAATATTTTGATTTTGGTGTTGATTACACTGCACTAAATTATTTTTACCCTCGCTCAGGCCCTCATCAGTTCTGATAAATCAAAGCCCAAGCTAGTAGCCAGAAACGGCGAGATGGTTTTGGCTGTCAAGAATGGGCAGCAGCAGCAGCAACCTTCACCATTGCACCTAGTTAGTCAACCTCAATGTGTTGGAAATGTAACATCTGATGCATCAAAGACATCTCGTGGGAAGTTTCTCGTTCTCAAACCAGTATGGGAAAGTGGTCTCTCCACTGGTCCAAGAGATGTATCCAGTCCACCAAATAATGCCCCCAGTAGGATAGCAAATAGTCAGCCTTCTCTTACTGTTATCCCGCCTTCCGTTGCAGCTGCTTCTTCAAAGAGTCAAAACAGCCCAAAACTATCAGCCATTGAGCATAAGTCTCTCAATCCTGGATCTACATTGGAGAAGAGGCCATCTTTTGCTCAAGCCCAAAGCCGTAAAGATTTTTTAAATCTTATGAGGAAGAAATCCTCAATGAACATTGCCCCCGTCCTCCCAAATGCAGGCCCCAAAATGACTTCCCTCACTTCAGAGAAATCTATCGAAGAAGTAAAGGAAGTGAGTATCAGTCCTCACACTATTGAGAATGGTAGTGAGGTTAGAAGCAATGGTAGTGTCGCTGGAGAGTCTAAGAGATATTCTGATCTGGGAGAGCAAAATATGAGGCCAGACATAGCAGTTTATCCAGATGAGGAAGAGGCAGCTTTCCTCCGCTCTCTTGGGTGGGAGGAAAATGCCGGAGAGGATGAAGGCCTTACAGAAGAGGAGATCAATGCTTTCTATCGGGAGGTAAAATACCTACTCAATTTGTTTATACTACAGCAAGGCGTGGAGTGACTATACTGCTCAAAAGTTTCTTTTTAGCATTTTGAACTTATGATATACTAAATTTGTTATAGCATATTCTGAGTGGCCTTGCCTTTTTTATGCAGTACATGAAACTGAGGCCATCCTTGAAACTGTGTGGAAATGCGCTGCCAAAGCTTGCAACTGTAACTGAATCTCATGCAACAACTGTCATGGACAGAGGTGCATCTGAAGTAAGCTCATCTGACTGACTCTGGTTCTCAAGTCTGCAGAAATAAGAACCAATTATTATTATTATTTTATACTTATCTTTGTGGCACATTTTCTCTAGAGAGAAAAGCTGAAGAGTTGGTTTATGATAGGAATTTTATAGGAACTCTGCAGTTTGCAAACAGAGGAATAATTTACTGTTGTTGCCTCAGTCACAGTCAGAGCCTGCCTTAAAATTGGGGTATGTCTGTTTTATGTTTCAAAGGAAGGTGGGTTGGACTTGGAGGGGTAGGATGATGTGGACATATAAAAATCTCCTGAGTCATTTTGTTTTTTCTTTCAAAGGGGTTTGCTTTTCTAGATAAAAGAAGCTTATGTTATTTTAGGGAAAGAATAGAAATCAAAGAAGCAGTTTTATTCTTGGTTTAAATTCCATTATAATTGTATTTCCAGTTACATTTCCTGTAGTATTTGCTTCTTTTCTGGTGATCTTATCTCTTAGCGAAGCAAGATAAAAATTCACTGTCCTGCTCCAGTATAGAGCAAGTATGATGCTATGTTATACTTTCTTTTGATGGTGCCATTCAAATTACCGACATATGTTATGATGAACGAAGTACGTGGATTGAAATCATTTTCATTTTGACGGTGTCATTCAAATTAGGGATAATTGTCAAAACATGCACTAAAGTTTCGTCCACAAATGAAATAGTGCACAATGTTTCGTCCACGTTGTGTGGTTATCCTAAAGTTTCGTCCACGAACATTTGTTAGTAAAATTACTTATGAAACCTAAATCAGCAAATTACTTTAGGGTAGCCACACAACGTGGACGAAACGTTGTGCACTATTTCATTTGTGGACGAAACTTTAGGGTAGCCACACAGCGTGGACGAAACGTTGTGCACTATTTCATATTGTGGACGAAACTTTAGGGTAGCCACACAACGTGGACGAAACGTTGTGCACTATTTCATTTGTGGACGAAACTTTAGGGTAGCCACACAGCGTGGACGAAACGTTGTGCACTATTTCATATTGTGGACGAAACTTTAGGGTAGCCACACAACGTGGACGAAACGTTGTGCACTATTTCATTTGTGGACGAAACTTTAGTGTGTGTTTTGACAATTATCCCTTCAAATTATTGACAAATGTTATGTGAAAGTCTAAAGATGCTGCTCTCAATAATCGAATAAAGCAAAACTAAACAGATAAGTATGGAAACATGTAGATTGATTAACATTCTGTCATAGACATAAAGTTTGAGGTATCTTGGGGGTGTTGGTGCTTCTAAGCCCTTGCATAATTCTTCTTACGATGGCGTATCTCATCCGAAACTAAAATGTTCACTACGAACTTATAGATAGTGTAGAGTATTTAGTTGTGTGAGTTTAGGGACTAAACCTATCTTTATATAGTGCACTAGCTCTATTTATCATAGAGCTCAAAATGATGAAATGTGATATGCAAATCCGATAGAGATATTGGACCACCAATGCATGAAATAGCTTCTAAAAGCTAACTATATGAAAAAGTGTGGGGTCTACCTTATATCATGATCACGTCTCATACATGATTGACTTTTACTAAGACATATTATTTTAATATGCCAACATTCTGCCACTTGGTCCATATTCCTTCTTTTCCAAAGCATGAAAACATAATACACGAATAGTGGCAATAATCCCTTTTAGTAACGAGAGTTATCTTCCAACTATCAAAATGCATCATCTCTTCTTTAACGCTTCCCATAAACTTAATGAATCAAAGTGATATTTCTCAACCAAATGTGTACACAAAAACTAAAATGAGAAATATCCAAAAACAGAGTTTCGATCGTTCTTACGATAAACTATATAAGGGAACCAAGTCCCATAATGCCCACATGTCCAAAATTATACGGTGTTATGAACAAACAGAAAGAACACAATCCCGTAAACAATATATGAAAAAAGCTAAATTTACCTCAGAATTTATTGAGGAAAACTTACAAGTTTCAGTCAGACAATACATGAAATACTAGCTAATAATAACTAAACTAAAGTAACCGTTACAAGCAACAGAGAAAAGGTTGATACACAGGAGTCATATTAGGGTAAAAGAGTCCGAAGTTCTGCTCCACTCCCGCTGGCTTCAAGTCTTCATTGAACATGGCAAACACAAAGGTCTCCAGAAACGCATCAGGCCTCCTCGGAGTCCCCGGACTCGCCGACCTCGTCAAACGACCATACATGTTCGAGTTATACAACTCCGCATTCTCCTTGCTCGCGTACGGCCACCCGCTCTCCCCCACCACGATCCCCACCTCCGCCGCCCCGACCTTCTCCAACGCCGCGTAAACACCGTCCACCATCGCGTCGAACAAGCTAAAATACTTCAACTCCCCGTCCGCCACCGCCGCCTTCCCGTCGAACATAGCGTAGTCCAACGGAATCTCGGCCGCGTTCGCGGAGTATGCGAAGTAAGGGTACACGTTGAGCATGAGGGGCGATCCGGTGCTTTTCAAGAAACGGGCAATGTCGGTCATGGCCGGGACCGAGTCGGTGCCGAAGGCTCCGGTGGAGGGAGGGAACGAGGCGCCGAGGACGGTCATGGCCACGACGGTCGTGACCTTGGTGGAGGCGAGGCCGGCCGAGTCGAGAGCGGCGCGCATGTTGGTCATGGCGGGGGCAACGTATTGAGCTAGGGGTCCGGGGATGACCTCGTTGCCGAGGGTGACCCACGAGAATACGACGTCGTTCTTGTAGGGGATGATGTTGGAGGAGACCCAAGCTTGAGCTGCTTCCGTGCTGGTTGAGAGGGTTTGGAGGTCTTCGTTTCGGACACCGAGCGAGACCTTGAGGCCGGAGGATCTTAGGGCTTCCGATACTTCAGCGGAGGGCTCCAAGAGTCTCATAGACTCGATCCCACATCGCTTGTACAAGCTTACCACTTGTGCTGGACTGGCAGATTGTCACCGTTTCTTCCACACCGATTTGATACCCTATACACATACATTTATTAATCACAAACATAATAATAACACGTGCGATAGCTAGTAGAAGGCCAGACCCAACGAAAAAACTATCGAAAAGACGGGTTCATACGTGAGATAACCACCAATTTGATAGAGATTTTTTTGCCTCAAAAATAAATATATAAGGTTTGACCTTCTACACGTATGTAACTAAGAACAAATATCATGACGAGTCAATTTTTGAGAGGAACGATGATTATTATGAATCGGTTTTTGTAGTTATTCCTATAAGAAGGGAATAAATAAAGGGGTGAAGTCTACTCTAGACCTCTTAGAATTACATGAACAAATATAAGTTCTGATTCCTATATTATTTATTGGATTGCAAGTTGTTTTTGTGTTACAAGGTTCCAACATGAGTTGAACATGGTTTTGAGGTACATTAAAATTTAGGACAAAGGGGCATACCTGTGCAAGGAGCCATCTGAATTGTGGCTGCGAGCATCATAGCCACAAAAATCGCCGTCATCCCCTCCATAGTCATCAAGCAAACCAGTGTTGTGCCATCTACCAAAATAATTAGGCTAATTTATAGGAAAAACAGAGAGGTTAGAATATATTACTTACCTTATTCTCTGTCTTGTTTGAGTTTCCATGTTACGTACATATTTCCCTTTGCTTTGTTTGACATGACAGGACTTTCCTCTTACTATGTTCATGTTATTTATTTCAATTCAATGATGCCAAAAATGAATTCCTGATTCCTTTGTAAGTGTTGCGGGCTCAATTCAATTCCTGATTCCTTTGTAAGTGTTGCGGGCTCAATTAATTTTCCTTTATCATCATTGCTTCTTGATAATCAAACTAAGCTTTTTTAGCGTTGGCTTTTCTTTATTTTAAAAGGAAGCTAAGCTATTTTTGTAAATTGGATAAAAATAATACATTAAAGTGCGTTAGCAGGGTGGGCCCCCGACCACGAGTGAATATTTCAAAAACAAGTTTCACTAGTCAATTAATGGGACGCCTTGTTTGTTGAACGCTTAACAAGTTCGAGTTCTGTAACTTTATGAACAAATATAATATCAAAACACATCAGTCAAGACTTCCCCAAATAACCTCAGATTGGAATTGTCAAACGACCACCTGGATGCCACATGGTAACTCTGGAGCAGCATTGATCTCAAACCCATCAGAGACTGACACATAAGCCCACTTCCTCAACATAGTTTGGTTGTGCGCTCCTTGAATGATCCCATTCTTGACAGCCGTTACTCCTCTCATCTCGTCTCGGCACATGAAGCCTAAAGTAGTCTCGTTAGCATCCATAGAGACTACCCCGTCAGTATTAACGAAAAGCATGCCTTCGCCGGGGGGGGGGGGACCACAAGTCATCTACGGTGACAGAGGCACCAAGTCCCACCCCGGTCACCGTGATGCCGAGTAGCCTGAGATAGTGTCCAATTGAGGATTGTCTCTTTTTTTCTATTATCGGGACCCAAGCACTAATCGGTACGACTTGTCTCCAACCAACTTGTTTTGAGATTACCATAGTGAGGAAACAAGTGATTTGCGGACTTTGGTGCATGGTGGCATATGGGGAAATCTAGGGGATAACCACCCACTGTTTAGAGAGTTTCATAGCTGCCTGGAGACATTGCGAATGGATGTTCTAGAGGAACGTGTAAACTTACAGAACTATAGGAATGTCCCAAAGAGAGGTCCAGTGAAGGACACCATATTGTTGTGTCTACCGACCATGATGGAGTTGGAGGAGTCGGTACCCTACTTTAGACGAATAGGTCCCTTTATGATTCGTGTCACACCCCAAATCCGGTTCTTGCCCGGACTCGAGGCATGACTAGTAATAAATGATTAAAAAGGCAATAATTCAACATTTAGTCCCTGAAAATCTCCAATAAGAAACTCAAATCCACAAAACTCAGTTTAAAACACAAATAACCCTCCAGGGGTATAATAATAATCCTCCACAAGGTTTGTTCAAAACAGAAAAGTGATAAGAACGAAGTCTCTACAATGCACCCACACCGAGAAGCTCCCAAGCTTCTACTCCTCAATCAAGCCTGTAAACACAACAATAAACTCATAGGGGTGAGCTTGCGCTCAGTAGGGAAAACACATAACAAGGTGGACCTTAAACTCAATAAAGTCAACAGCAAAGTCAACAGATATATCTTAACAAACACGGGTAATAGGTAAACCAGCCAATGCCGTGGCACATGAAGTCTCCACCCTCCGATCCACATATGATGTGTCCTCTCGGATTCTCCCTCAAATCCAGAGGAGACGCATAACATTGAGGCGACCGGAAACAACCCTTCGGGGCGCTTAACATCGGGATTCTCAGAAACGTCTCTAAAGGATTCTATGTCCTCGGGAACCAAGGTATTACTCCCATAGGAAGCATACACTTGAACAATTTAATAATAATCAGTTAATAATTGAATAACGCACTCAACCGAAACGCGAAATCATCCAATCCCAACAACCACCAATTCATTGCCACACATAGCTCACACATCACCAATTCACCACAACATACAGTACACGAATCACATAATCATAGCACACCAATCACACAATCCCAACTTACCGTTCACTTACCAGTCTCGAACCAACGGGGCATCGATCACCTGATTGCACCGCTTGGTACAACCAGTCATACTCGATGCTCCAAGCAACCACTTAAGGAATACAAGTAATCATTCAAACACAATCAACAGTCAAGCGAGAGTTTAATCAACCAATCGTAAAAACCTTTAATCGAGCATTCACATATGCAATTCAACTAGTTCCGTTAGACTCTTTAGCCTATCCACTAAGCAACCAACAACCGAGCATGTGATCCTAACACGCAACTAATCCGAGGGCTTTGCCAAGGATCCTCTACCAGACAAACAATTCCCAAGTATTGAAAGCGAATTACACTAGTGATTGGCATCCTATTCATTCACCACTAGACACTTCCGGTTATTAGAAATCGAAAGACAATTATTCTAGTTATTCGCATCCCATAGGCATTTCTAGGACCTTTCCAATTTTATTAGCCTAACATGCATACTAAGCATTTAAACGAGAAGTTAAGACTTTCCCTACCTCGAGGTCTTCCTCTAAAACTCTGTTGTCGAACTCGGTAGTAACAAGTTCGTTCCTCATACGGGTTCCGGCGTGATCTTCGTTTCTCTAGCCCGGGTCCAAGTTCTTCGCTCTCGGGCAAAGTCCCGTCTAGGTTTGACAAAGAAAAGCCCAGTCAAAACCGGTAATAGTTCCAATTCGTCCTTTAATTGTCCAAAAATAGATTAATTAGTCATTTAATTAAACTGATTTTAAAATGGTTTTTCTTTAAATCAGATTTGACCCGGATCCGACTCGGATCCACGCCCAACCCGGATCCATACCTGATCCGATCCAGACTGCTCGGTTCTGGGCCTGGCCCAACCTTCGGTGCTGGTCCAAACCACCTGGCCCAAGGCCCGAGTTTAGTCAGGTCCATCCTGACCTGTTCACGGCCCAGACCATCTGCCCGGCCCGATGCTTTCTGGCCCAAAGTCTGTTCGAGTCCAGCTCGGGTGCCCTGGCTCCGGTGACGTCTCCGGCGAGCAACGGTGCTCCGGCCACCGACCACAGCGTCGGATACGCTCGGGATCGAGAGGAAACAATGCGGTGAGGGGCGTAGTGTTGCTGGTGACGTCGTAACTGTGATGGCGAGGCCTGAGATGCGACCCCCGTCGTCTTCTATCAGATCTGGAGAACAAGCTTCGCCGGTGAGGGTTTCGTCTGAAAAACACTCGAATCGAGCACGGGAATGGACGAATCCGGTCGTTGCGAGGTCGGGGAGGAAGAGAGATGGTGTGAGGAGGGTCGAGACGGACACCCACCGTCTCTAATGCTCACAGCGAGCTCAAAATCTCCATCGACGGCGCTGCTTCGTTTGGTTCGACGGAGAAGAAGAACGAGTGAAGGGTTTCTCTGGTTTGGGCTTTGCCGCGACGAAAGCAGAAGGAGAAGAGGGAGGTGGTGAAGGGTTTGACGGACGTGACCGGCCGGAGGAGGGAGTACGGCGGTCCGGATCTAGTAACGCAGAGAGGGAGAGACGAGGGTCAGGGGAGATGAACAGTACCCTCCCTCAGTTAGGGTTTGTCCTTATAAACCGGCTCTTTGGTCCGGGCCTCGCACCTCAGCGAACTGGGCCGGCGTGTCTCAGATTTGGCCCAGCCTGGCCCAGTCTCCTCTTCAGTCCAACTAACTTCTTTCCCTTTTTATTTTTTTTTATTTTTCTTCTCAACTTCCAATTGTTGCAAAAACAAACCTTAATGTTTCGATTTTCCAAAAAGTTACCCTTTTGAAAGAGTGGGGTATTACAATTCGTCTCCCAATACCACTGGACACGCCGTACCGAAAGGGATATCTCCACCATTATGATCTCCTCTTGATCCCATGGTGCAAAAATGTTTTAGAGGACCTCCATATCGTAGGCCTGAGTACCTGACACCATCAAAGAGATCAAAGACCGTCCCACAATATATTGAGAGACCATATGGATCAACGGTTCGTTCTCCTAGAGATAGGTCCCTCGGTAATCAAGTTCTGGTCTCTTGGACCCACTAGAGGCCTTTTACCATACCTGATCAGTCATGGGCCTCAAGAATACTTCTCTATGTGACGCTGAGGTTAGCACCTTATTTAGCCTTGAAGAAGGACGCCCCTACATATTTTCTCTCCTTCAACACCCGATCGACCAAATTGTCCTCATTGGTATGGTATATTTTTGGTACCTCATATATATTGATTGGATATTGTGATATTGATTGGGATGGAAGCGTTACTGATAAAAGAAGCACCTCTGGTGGATGTTTTTATCTTGCTAACAACTTAATTTCTTGGTTTAGTACAAAGAAAAACTGCATTGCTCTTTCGACTGTTGCATCAAATATATTATTGTAGGAAGTAGTTGTACTCGTTGTTATAGATGAAACAAATGTTGGCTGAGTATGATGTCTGCCGGGATGTTATGACATTACCTTGTGACAATGTCAGTGCTATAAACATCTCGAAGAACCTAGTTCAATACAGTTAGACAAAGCACATTGACATCAAACATCATTTTATAGGGATTTAGTGGAGAACAAGACAATCCAACTCGAGTATATTCCTAGTGAAAGACAATTGGCTGACATCTTCACAAAAGCACTTGATGTCGCACATTTTGAAAAGTTGAGGTATGCTTTAGGACTTCGCACCAACATTAAGATGGTTGGGTCTGATAAGGGAGGTATATGGTTTGCATTAAATTAGTTTCTCTTTTAATTCCTTGTCAGTACATGTGTACGAGTTGGTTGAAAATCTAGAGCCAAGTGTCGGTGTTCTGTGCCTGAAATCTAGTGTTAGTGGAAGATGTTTTGCATTCATGATTCTAAAAAAGGGGTAAGAAGTGGAACAGTTTTAGGAAGTTAGACAAAAGGAAAGTTCTCTCTGAAGTCTCTCAAACTCCTTCTTTACTTTCAAGAGATTAGGGCTTTAACCTTGTCTCAGCCCCACAAATCCTTAAAGAAGAAGGAAATTCTCTTATGTTCTCCGTCTCTCTCATTTGAATCATGAAGGACTCAACGAAGATGAAAATAAGAAAGCTTTCCCTGAAGTTTCAAGCTCGGCAAATGATCATCAAGTCCAAATCAGAGGCTAAATTGGGGAAGAATGTCCTACAAGAGCAATCTGTATCAAATCAAGAAGGTAACCAAAACCCTAAGGGTGCTGAAGCCCTTTCAGAAAAACTTCTCTCTGCTCGAACGGCGGACATGGTGAAAGGTAATCCTAAATCCTCCCGAGAACAAGTAGTTGTGGATGAGGCTAGTAAAGATCAATCGAATCAGAAGGAGTCTGAGATAGTTTCAAGCAAAAACAATAACCCTAGTGATGTCTTTGTTATTCCTTCAAATGCCCATGTTGAGAAAGTTGTGCTTACTTACTCTCGGTATAAAGATAAAGATAAAACTAAGGTAGTTGATAAGGATAATGTATTAGAAACTTTTGCTGAAATCCTCAAAGAAGATGAGAAAGAGGTCCGATCTAAATCTAGGGTAGAGAATTCCATGTCTGATATAATAGAAGAAGTTCTCAAAGATGTTGAGAAAGATGTTAGTCTCGAAGTTGGGATAGAAGTCTTAGTTCATGCTCGTGAAATTTACAAAGACATGTTTGACAACCAAAAGGAGGCTGATGTACAAGTTGAAGAAGAAGTCGATCCTATAGACCTCAAGGTTGTTGAGAAGAAGGAAAGAAAGATAAAGGGAAAGGGTCATGCTCCTGTTGCTAGAAGAGAGTTCAAGAGACTTAAATCACTATTTTTGAAAGAAGAAGAAGAAGAAGACGCTACTCCCATTAATAGTTTGAAAAAGAAAGCCCTGAGCACTTCCGGTCTTAAGAAAGATATCAAACCAATATTGTGTCTTGTTGATGAGTCTTCCTCTAAGGATGAAGAGATTGAAGAAGTGGTGCCGAGCTTTGGCATGCCGAAGGGAAGTTGTACTCTTCAGAGCTTACACCTTTCTACTCCGTCCTCTTTCGTATTGGATTGGCAAACTGGGCACCTTCCTCACATGGATCCAGCATTACCCCGAACTGGCATGCATCATCTATGCAATAGGTACGTCCGCACATTTAAATTTTGGTGCATTTGTCATTGAGCATTTTAGTCGCCATGTTAAATCCTTCGGTACCAAACTACATATTGGCTTTCCCTCTCTAATCTCTAGGCTAATATTGAGTCAATATCCCAAACTTTTGAGGGACTATGATGTTAAAGGAAAGAAACCAGCTCTGCTCACATTTAGCAAGAAACACTTTAAAGACTCTCATGTCCGTGGGAATGTCCGGAAATCTTTCAAGATCTCTTAGGGTGGTAGTGGCTTTGGAGCTCCAGGACATCAAGGAGAAATCATCGAGACGGTCCGTGCCTCGATAAATTTCATGGACAATCAAATTGCAACCATTCGTGATCAGAAGAAAATGCTTGAAGATCTGCTCCAGGATTTACTGGTTGGACAAGATGTTGGGGAGGAGGTGAATCAAGATGTCTCTGAGACTGAATCCAACGATATTTGAGCTAAGTTTTCTCTACCAGTCAATATTGTTTCTACTGGACTTTTGTTTCAAACACTTATTTCCTCGGGGTCTGTCCGAGATTCTTGTGTGGATAATGTACTATGGAACTTTGCTTCTTGACGCTCTTTTGAATTTGGCATGATGATGACACTATGGCATGCTTAGTTTGCTACTAAATCAAAACCTTCTTTGTTAGTTATTTTTGTTCTATCTTTGGCAAGTTTTTTGAGGCAATCAAAGGGAGTATATATCTACTTGATGAAGCATGCTAAGGGGAAGCTAGTATTTGGTGAAAGCATGCTAAGGTTAACCTAGTATTCTCTGATTATTGTTCTTTGATTATGGAAGCACTAATTTTGTTTGTTATCCCCTGAGTATAAAGTGTTTGTCTAAAAAATAGCCAAAATGGGAGATTGTTGTTACATCTAGATTGAATATTTAGTTGTTAAGTAAGATGTTGTTTTGGATGTCGATCAACAAAGATAGAAAAGATGTCAGATTGTATGTTGACGAACATTCAGCGAGTTTCCTAATTTGAACATACTTTCACTCTAATTATTATTTTACCCCACAAAGCTAATAATGTCCCTTTCAGAATTACCGTTAAACCACTGTTAATTTAGAACAACGCCAGAAGAGAAAGTTGATATATTTCTTAGTTAT
Organism: Erodium maritimum; assembly: GCA_963921825.1. Classification (NCBI taxonomy): domain Eukaryota; kingdom Viridiplantae; phylum Streptophyta; class Magnoliopsida; order Geraniales; family Geraniaceae; genus Erodium; species Erodium maritimum. The sequence continues at coordinate 62,414,666 of OY997592.1, read as the reverse complement.
GTTCACATTATGTATTTTGAAATTAAATAAAATAGTTATATTGTTTAGTGCGATTTTGATCATTTGTCAAACCTTTCGACCTAAACTCAATCAAATCGATCCATGTTGTTGTACTAGTCGAAACCATTAAGACCCTTAATTAGACTCTAATTAGACCAATTCGACTCTATATTTTATCGGAGGTGCTCTGAATAAGCAACTGATCTAGATAACTAAAATATTTACTTTGTAAGTAATTAGTGGCCAATTCATTGAATGGCGAGGAGAGGAGTCGGTGAAGAGAAAGAAACACAAGCCGGTATGTAAGGAGATAAATAGATGTTTGTCTTACCAAATATGAACTGAATGATGGCGCTATCCCTACCTCTCAATTTATTGATTAAAACAACAGGAATTTGTAATTTGTAATTTTAATAATCCCATGAAACCAAATAGAAAGGACAAAAAGGTCAACATACTCTAATTGTATCATATAATTCAGAAGACATTTAACCCATATATGTAATTAAATTTGTAGAAGTGAAAAACATTTACAGTGAATAAGTAATCAGATCAAACGCTAACACTTGTGGGTTGAAGACGATGTGATGCGGCGACCTGGATCTGTAACCCATTCATCTTCGATCTCCTCTTCCACAGACTCTCCGGCGCCGGCGCCGCTTTCTTCTTCACGACCGGCAACGGCGGATCCATGTCGGCTATACTCTCGATCTTGCTCCTCCGCTCCTCAACCCTCTGGGATGTGAGATTGACGGTGTTCTTGGTGGGGAAGATCTTCAAGTACTTATTGTGGGTGTGGAGAGTCGGAGTTGGGTGGCCGGAAACTCTAGAGCTGTTGTTCCGCTTGACGACCTGACCCATACAGCCCACCCTCGGCGACAAGGGCTCGCCGGAGAGTCGCCGCCGATCCTTCCACTTGGTGGGGACTATCACCTCTTTTATCGACGGCTTCGAGCACAGCATCGGGAGCAGAGAAATCGTGATGTTGCCATTGCTGTACTGAGTGCATCTCCTCCGGTGACCACCCATGAAATTCACACCTACAGGTTTGGGCATTGATCTATTTGAGTGTCAGAGAATCAGATATAGAGAGGGCTTTGCAATAAAAGAAACGAGGGGGAGAGAGAGAGAGGTCCTACTCGTGCTCCTCCTCAAGTCCAACTTCATTTACTATTACCATTAATTTATGTTTGAATTCTGAATCCAATTAATTAATAAATGCATCCCCTGCCTAATGGGTCCATTCTTATTCATTTTGTCCATTGCTCTTATACCTAACTACTAAAACTTAATATTTACTTATTTACTCTCTCTATAATCACTTTTCCTCAACTTTAGTTTTCTGGTTTTATGTCGATTAATCTTGGAGGTAATAGTAGTTGTGCAGCATCATAACTTTTTTTATAGAAAAAGAAATAGCTTTCGTTTAAATATGAGAGAGAATCGTTACAACGGCCAGTACCCTAAAACAGGACAGTGATCCAATAATCTTCAGAGGTGAATCGATCCAATAAGACTCGGTTATAGAAATCATACTATTACAAGAAAAGTAACTAAAACCGAAAATAAACCCAAAACTAGAACATAAATTTAAAGCAAAGTGTGTCGTTTGCCAGGAACAGCTTAAGGTGGAGTTTAAACGTTGCTTGGTCTCTGCTCTCCAAGGACTCGTTTTGTCAGTTAAGCCACCGAACTTGAATCTGGTGATATGCCAGGGAGGATTGGCTCTAATCAGGGACTCCTCCCGGAGTAAGTCCCTAGAGCCATGAATTCCTTAGCGGGGTTGTTTCCCAACCCTCGCCTAATCTTCTCGCGGCTCTCCATTCGTGCTCCTCTTCTGGCCCCTTAGGCTCTACAACATCCCAGATGGGACAGACTCAGGGAAGCCAATCACTGAATACCTAGGGAGGCCTATCGTGGACGATTGACTGGGCCCCAAGTGGAAGGCGCCTCCCGAGTCGAACCTGGAACCCTAGGCCCGGGTTATGTACCGAGTCCGAGGTCATGAGGGGCTCACCCCTCTAGATGATTCAGTCTTAGGTATCGAGTCCGAGGTCAACGTTGTGAACCCCAACAGTGGTGGAAGTGGCTACCCTGCCTAATATGTAGCGTACGACCGATTGAACTTCGTCGTTTTGAACTCCAGGATTGAGTCATCAAAACGAGGTATCCACGATACCTTCCATGCGTAGTCCCAGGCCATATGACCAATCTTGCCACAATTGAAAAAAAAGCAGAAAGTTTGGCATATGTTAGGGTAACACGGACCAGATCTTGATATACCCAGAACCGCATGACCATGGTTCGCCGGAGGGGCCGGTGGACGTCCATCCAGAAACAGACCCTTACCATACCTCCCTAGCAGAGGCCCCACTGATCACACGGGGTTTTCACATGCTCACCTAGAGTTGACCCTAAAAATTCCCCGATCACCCTTGTTCGGATGAAGGGCGGTATCCCCCGAGCATATACCTAGAGTTAGAGGCGGTCTAGGCGACGGAGATCCCAGGACATCGGGTATTCTATTTCTCCAAGCAGTAAGGGTGGTCGTGGAAACACCACGGTTCATTGTGGCGCACCCATACCCGGGCTTATAAAGACACGAAGTAGAAGGAAAACGTGCATGGCTCAAGGTCTTTGACAAAGCCCTGAGGAGGTTTTGAGGGCATAATGACTGGTGGAGGGGTAGTCAACTCACTTGAGGAGGGAGACAGACCGTCGGTAGAGAGCAACAACACGATAGACGAGGGCGACGTTGACATGACAACAGATAGGCTAGAGCTTTCTCCAAAGTTTGGGTTCCAAGTACCGAGACTTTTTGTTTACCGTAGCATCATAACTTATCATAATCACTTGATTGTTGTAAAGACCGCCCCGGTTAAAAGATTTAATATTTAATATTTTAAATTGGTACGTCCTTGGTTGGAAAACGGGTTGATTTTTGGATCGAAGTCAAAAAAAAAGAGGAAGAGGGGGAACAGGCATGGGCCAGGCCAACCACAAACATTGGGCCGAGCCAGAACCAGGCCCAGTTAGAGAAGACCAGGCCCGATCTACCGAGCACAAGCCCAAGCAAGGCCCAAGCCCACTCGGCTCCACTAACACTAGGAACACTGTTCCTCTTCCCCATTCCACGCACGAACCCCGAGGCTCTCACTCTCGCGTCTCTCTCTCGATGTTCTCAGATCTCACCCTTTTCTCTCTCTCTCTCTCTCTCTCGCTTCACGCTGGAGCCCAGATCCCCTCGCCGGACACTTCTTCCTCCACCCACGACCCACCCCCGCCACCAGGAAGCTCCATAAACCCCCTCCTTCTCTCCCTTCTTCCTCCTCGAATCGAAGCAAACCTCGCCACCGTCCTCGTTTCCAGCCACGAAGCTCCGGCAACGAGAATCCGTGCAGGTGAGCCATCCCTCGGGCCAGTTTCACCTTCTCCGACCGTCCTTCCCTAAAAATCAAGCGTGCACGAGCTCGATTTGGCCGAGCTCGGCCGGAGAAACACGGCCGTAGTTCTCGAGCTCCAGCTCTTCGTTCCCACGCCGGCGAGCACCTCACGCCGTCAGATCTGGACGGAGAGGCTCCAGGCTCGCACAAACGACCACCACGGTCACTCCGAGCCTCCCTGACGTCGTCGCCGCCGTTGAAAACCCACCCTGGCTCCGCCTCTCCCTCGTTCTCGCTTCGCCGGAAACCTAGCCTCGCCGTGTCTCATTTCCAGCTCAGGCCAGAGCCAAAGTCACGGGCCTTGGGCCAGGACAAGACACAGGCCTTGGACTTGGGCCTAGACTCGAGTTTGAGTCGGGCCTGGACTTGGATCTGGGCTGGGCCTGGACTTGGGTCTGGGTCGGGTCTGGATCCGGGTCTGGGTCGGGCTCGGGTCGGTTCCGGTCTGGACTCGGATCCGGGTCAGATTTGGATCCGGTTTCCGGATTCGGGTCGGATCCAGGTTGGACTCGGGTCGGGGTCGGGTCAGGTTAGTTTTATTTAATTATTTAATTAATTTAAATAATTTAAATGGGAGAATTTAAAGGATTTAAAATGGAAAAAATTAAAGGACTTAACTGTTAAAATTATAGGACTATTTCGGACTGGACCGGGACTGATTACCGTCCTTATTTGTTAAAACCAGGCTTTGACCTCAATCGTGGAGAAGACCGGAGGTAGGCCAGGACGTCAGCAGCTAGGAGATCCAGATAGAGATTGAGAGGTAGGGAAATACCTCGATACCTACTCTCCTACGGTTGTATTAGAATGTATATAGGGAAACATAATGACCGGATAAATAACTAGGTCGCATATATGATGTGATTAACTAGCGTAGCCTTATAAACTGTGAACCACCTACGAGCCATGTCGTGCCGTAGGTGTTGGTATGCCGTGCTGGTAGATACAGGTCATGTCGCGCCTGTAGGATTGTTTGTTGATTGTGTGCTCTGTGTTGTTGAAACGGTTAATAAATAACGAACATGAAAACGAGTAGAGGTGAACTTAGCGATGCATATTAGTGACTTGATTGGTTTGATTCTGTTTTTATGACCCGTTGAAATATGGGCTTTGTGGAATGGATACCGGCTAAATCGGTGGGGTTACCACGTTGAGAGTGGTGTCGGTAAGTGATGGTAAGTGCGAGTTGGTTTTGTGAGTATGATTGTGACTGTGATTGTGTTTGTGGGTGCTTTGGTTACCTGAGAAAGGTGGTTTCCCTACCTTCCGACCTAGAGTCGGTAAAGCGCTGTGTCCCGCGAAGAGGTGGTTTCCCTACCTTCCGACTAGCACTCGGTAAAACACTGTGTTGTTTCGCGATGAGGTTGTGTCGCGAAAAGGCGATTTCCCTGCCTTCTGTGTATCGGTAAAACGATGTGTCCGCGATGAGGTTGTTCCGCGAAGAGGCGATTTCCCTGCCTTCCGTGTATCGGTAAAACGATGTGTCCGCGATGAGGTCGACCGTCTATCCCGACTATGTGTTGGGGAAGTTGCGTGCGGCTACGTCGGGCCGAGCGGGTTGCTCCTAAGACCGTGCAATTGTTACGAGTTGCGTGTGACTGCGAATGACTTGATTGTGATTGTTTGATGATGAGTTTCATGTGTGTGGTTTCCCGTGTAATTGAAAGTGTCGTTTTTGGGCTATCCGTGGGTCGGTCGCGAAAGTGTTCTGGTCGGGGAGTTACGGGTTAGTTTGTGGTAGAGTAAAGTGAAGGTTGTTTAATTTGGGTTACAAGTCTCGTTGTTGTCTTTCTCTTTTATTTTGTTAAAGGTTAATTGGAAACATGCTAATAATACTTTATCGGGCCAAGTGTTGTGTATTTTCCTACTGAGCGTCAAGCTCACCCCTTACCCTGTTTTCTACAGGTGTTAGCTTTGATCTGGATTAGAGGGTTACGCAGATGTTGGGAGCTAGCGAAAGCCCGAGTTTATTTTGTTTATGATTAATAGAGACGTATTGTTCCTTTTCGAATTTTGTATGTGACTGAGCGTAGGACTCAGTGTTTTGGATATTCTGTTGTCTTATTTTATTCACCCTTTTCAAATATTAATCACTTTTAAATTGTTTTCATTTAATTTCACCAAGTCACGTCTCGAGTTCGGTTAATACCGGATTTGGGGCGTGACAATTGTAGATGATTTCAGTACTGGATTTGGGATTAAGAGTATGTCACGGCATACCATGTCTTGAGAAAATCATATAAAATTATAAAGTTTTTAGATATTTTCGATTTGATATTTTAAGAATTAAATCGAAGTTCATAAAAATCTATTAAGATCATTTGAAGATTTGTGGTGCGTTAAACCTCATTTTACTTCAAAAGGCAAAATTTTAAAAGAGTTAATTGTGTTAACTTACACTAACATATAAACGTATTGCACACACTCAGAGTAACCTTTGAAAATTACACATATTTACCCTAACCTTTACACTAAATAACGTCTTCCATTTTTTTCATCCAAATTTGTTAAGGTTTTAAGCAAAATGATAAAGATGCCCCTAATCAGTTTCCAAATTTTTAAATCACGGTCATTTTTTCTCTTGCACTTTGTTCATGATTGGATATTTGTCTTTATAAGAACACTCATCGAAAAAAATCATATTCAATAATTTTATTTAATTGATTTCATTTCTACCCTAGAATTCATGATGTTTTTTTTATATTGCTTCTTTTCTAATTCTGGGAGTACGAGCTTGTGATGGACAATAGGGTTTCGGATATGGAAACCCAGATAATGGTATGGCGATTATCATATATGTGATATTCTTGTTCGTCGGAATCAAGGTTTTGGGCTTCATCCACGTCTGCGTCGTCGGTAGAGCTTTTGGAAGAGAATTTTGCAAGAGTGGTGCGGCGAAGGGAGGTCGGCAAGCATGTCCAGAGACTAGGTGGAAAAGCTTCCTTGCTTCGATTACACGATGGCAGAGAAAGTAACAAGGTACATCTCCGTCAATTGTGTGGTGTGCTTGTAGAGCTTCAAGGACATCGACAAGTGCAGGTTGTTGCTGATTTGCAAACACAACTTTCATGGTTGGTGTGTGGATTCCTGGTTGGTGAAGATGCCGATAGGCCCAATTTGCAAAAAGAGTATGGATTATGGGAGGAAGAGAATGGTGTGGTTGGAGAAGAAAGGGATCTGTTGGGGATTGATAGTAAAATTGGGTTGAGATGGTTGATATCCTCAAATTTTAATTAAGGATTGAAATGATAGTTATAGCTAATAATTAAAGCCCACTTGAGTAAGCTTGGTGGTATAAAGAGCTCTTCACGTCTCACTCCTCTTCGATGTCACATGTTCGAATCTCAATGGGTACATCTGCTTGAGAGCAAGCGAGGATGATGGATTAGATTAGGTTAAATAAGATTTTCTTGTATTTCTCTGATATAAAAAATAATTAATAATTTAAAAAACAAAATTTATAAAATTAATTATGTAATTTAAAACTTAAAAATTGATTTATTTCATATTTTATTTTAATTCATTTATGGATTATGGTTTAAATTATAAGCTTTCGAGGGGATTAGGGGTGAGAGGTATTTTGGCCATGTTAGAAAAATAAACCCTAAAATCTAACTGAATTGGATGGAAAGTGTAACAATATTATTTAGGGTAAAGGTTAAGACATGTATTGTAGTTTCCAAAGGTCAGTGGGTGTATGTGTAATACATGTGTAATAAAAGTATTTGTTTATAAGTTTTGAAAACTCATAAGTCCGACGAACAGTATATCTCTGACCATTTGTTCCATATGTTCCCGTATACACCATATGACCAGTTATATGTTTTTCCCAGAGCGTTCTACCCATAGATGACCAAATAGCGACTGATCATTTGATTTGCATGACGGGTATGAGTTTGTGTACTGTTTTTTCTTTCTAGATAAAATTCCTCCATGAAAATTGTAGATATACGAATTTCATTCAATTTTGATATCTTACTAGCAAAATTGGAGCTTGTATAAGAAATTTATGTCATTTGAAAGACCAGTCAAACTCTAAGACTCTTTAAACTAACTTTGATTTTTTTCTACATTTAATTGTTATAAGTAGCATACCCTAAAATAAATTTTTTGATCCTTCCTTGGATTATCCTCATGCATTGAAACTGTAATGAACCAAACGAAGTTTCATGAAAAGTTAATTTTCTGAGGAGCATATCCAGAACAAGGGTTATCACCTTGGCCTTTTTAGGGGGTTTCAATTTTCGACCATCTGTAACATATCCTCTTTTCGTGTTCTTTGTTTTCGATTTTGACGGCCAAAACCCGATCTATGCTTTTTTATATCGCAGTTGGCCTTCATTTCATATGAAGTCTATAATTTTGGTTATTCACACTGATGAACAGAGTTAAGACCTTCGTTTTTTACCAATCACTAAAGAGCAACCGCGTGTCGTCTTGTCTAAAAATTCTCAAAAGAAATTCTCTCACCCAAACCAACATAATGGAACAAATACTAGTTATCCAAGGTCACGTTGAAGGAGGAAAGTCATGAAGAGTACGAAGCGATGAAGTAAACTTGAATGTTGGAGAGTGATTGTTGTGGAGTCATCACAACACAAGCCTGAAGGTATTTGGTCTGAAGTCATGCAAAAGGCCACCTGTCACGCCCCAAATCCGGTCACCGATTTTGACCAGACTCAAGACGTGAGCTAGGAATAATAATAAAAACGATAATAAAAGTGAATTTAAACGAAATTAAACTCCAAATTTTAGTTCCAAAATAACACCTCCGATAAACAAAACATGAGTCAACCGCTCAAATCCGAACAATTTAAAACATAGTTTAGTAAGGAAAAAGGGGTGCGTCTCTAATACATAAACCACCCGGATCCTCAAAGCTCCTGAGCCCTGAGACAACCTCTAGGTCTACTCATCGACGAAACCTGTAAGAAAACAGTAAACACAGAGGGGGTGAGCTTACGCTCAGTAGGAAAAAGTAGTAAAGACAAGGACCCCCGCTTCGACAATAAAATTCTCGATTAGTACGATTTCCCAAAAGACAAATATAGATAGAGATCAACAAGAATTGCAACACTTAATAAATTAACTACTCAAAAGGAGATCAACGGGGAGACAACTTACTCATCAAAGAAGCCAACTCAAGAGACACACGAGTACCGAAATATAGATAATTAAACGACAAGACTCCGATCCACACATCAACACTCATATCGTATCGGAACACACATCGGCCTAGATATCTTCCCGGAATTCACATCATCGAGGTGAAACAAGTCTCCCCGGAACACGTAGCATCAGGATGAGACAACAATATACTATGCTGGAATATCCCTCGGCCTAGGTCTTCCCGGAACACGTAGCATCGGGGTGAAACAAGTCTTTCCGGAACATGTAGCAACGGATAAGACAACAATATACCATACCGGAATGTCCCTCGGCCTAGGTCTTCCCGGAACACGTAGCATCTGGGTGAAACAAGTCTTTCCGGAACACGTAGCATCGGATAAGACAACAATATACCATACCGGAATGTCCCTCGGCCTAGGTCTTCCCGAAACACGTAGCATCGGGGTGAAACAACAAGATAAGCATATCGGACCGACACATCCCTCGGTCGGATTGCCTCCCAAAAACACACCTCGGGGCAAGTAAACCACAATGCACACAATACCAAACAAACACACTACACCGAGCTCATATTATCAACCAAGCTTACCGGCATGACTTACCAATCACGTCCCATCGATCTATCATTCACCCGATCACATCATAAGGTACAATCATATCACATTCAACACATTCACTCAACCAATCATGTCACGAAGCAAACACTTATATCACAAACATCATAATTCAATTAGTTTAATATGACTCTTATATTAACCCGAGAATGGAACATGCATCGACATTAAGGACGAACAACCATCATCAAGCACATCCAACACGCAATCTTAAGGCTCGACATGACCATTCTACCATCACGGCAATTTCCCATAATTGAAAGCGATTAATCTAGTGAATCACATCCTATATGCAAACTAAGACTCGTCCGGTTATTATTGTAATTGAAAGCGGTTATTCTAGTGAATCACATCCTATATGCAAACTAGGACCTTTCCGGTTATTATCATCCTATAGGCATAATATTAACATTCAATAATTAAAAGCGGAAATTTACTACTCTTCCCTACCTCAAATTCTCCAAACGCTTAACCAAAGCTCAATCACACAACCGACGTGTAGTCCCCTCCTCCGAGCTCGAGAACATGGTCTAGGAACATACATTAATATTAGAATTAAAGACTAAACAGGGGTGGTTTTAAGATTCAAACATCAAAGTAAAAACCCCCAAACAAACGGTTCAAGATAACCTTTCAAATTAAACGAAAAACACCCAAAGAGGACTAAAAAGGGGCCAAAACTGGTATGCCACGGTTCGGGTCACGGAGCCGTGAGACCCCCCCCCCCCCTCCCACCGTCACGGATGATGTCATGGACCCGTGACGGCCCAGACCAGTTTCGTCCTTCTTCTTCCTCCAGCCTCCTTTCCACGAAATCAACACCCAAAACTCCATTTTTAACCACCCAAAACCTCCAAAAGAGTCACATAACTTCAATCCTTCACTGCCCAAAGTAGGATTCATCAAAACAACAATTACCCAAGAGATTTCAAATCCAAAACAATAAAAAACCATTGATTTCTACAAAAATCAATCATCTACCTTTCTAAAAAAACATCATCTAACAATACTAACTCAAAAACTTAGCTAGTTCTTGCATTTCTATGGAAACCCAGAAATTGAAATGAATTGAAAATGGAAAGTTAGAGTTTACTTACCTTGGAAATGGATAGATGAAGAGGATTTTGGTGTTTTTGAGAAGATTGGATGAAGAACTTGACTAAAGATTGCTCCTTTCTCCCTTTCTTCTTCTTCTTCAAGTCTCCATGGTTTCTCCTCTCTTCCTTTCTCTCTCTAAATTTCGGCTAGCACTAGTGAAGTGGCTGAAATGTGCTCCCAATTGCTTTAAAAACCTAATTTAATGAAAGTCCAATAATGCCCTTAGGTCCAATTCTTCGATTTTGGCTTATGTGAGGGTAAATGGGTAATTAAAGACCCATTTCTTCTCCTCCAAGCCACTATGGACACATGTCCAAGTGGGGACCACTTAGCCCTTAGAAAAATCCAGCAACTTCAATTTAACTTGTTTTAGTCGATAAAAAGTCTTCGTTTGACCGAATGTTGGTTTTTCCACAATTACAGTCATTTGAAAGGAAACGGCCCAACTAAGCTAACCGTAACGACGGATAAGCTTTTTGGGCCCGGGAAAGGTCCCGAATGACTCTCGGAGTCATCGGTTGACTTTTTCGACAAAAAGACAACTTTCGCCAGGATTCACCGGTTCGACCGGGATCGACTGGAGGCGGTTCTTACACCACCTATGACTTGTGCATGATTACTTTTGGATGAAACAACATCTGTTTCTCCACATTATGAGGGAAATGGTTGAGTAGAGCGACATTCGAGGTGTGCTGGGCTTTTTCCACACTATAAATGGGCGGCTTCACTTCGATGCTAGCTTATGGTTGATCTATTGATTCGTTGGATGAAACAATACAAAAAGGTTTAATAACCATCATGGAATGCCTACAAAGGTTTTACAATGACGTGGTTGAGAATTCCGAATATTATATGAAGTGACCAACTTCTAACGACATAAGGCGCTTATTATGTGTTAGTGAGAGACAAGACTTTCAAAGCATGATTGAAAATCTTGACTACATGCATTGACAATGGAATAATTGTCCCGCCACAGGGAAATGACAAGTCACTTGGGGGGGGGGGGGTGGAGATCATGTGTACCAACATGTTGTATGTCATGCCTTTTTGGTACGGTAGGGTCAAACAACGTCATCAATATGCCCAAAGACCCAATATTGTTCATCAAAGTATTGCGAGGAGAATAACCAAGTGTGGACTAAGTAGTAAATGGTGTGACCTACAACTACCTTACTATTTATGTGACTGCATTTATCCTCCATGGAATAGGTTTGTTAAAAACATATCTCGTTGATTGTCGACAAAGTATAATGATTGCCTCACATCAAGACGATGCAAGAAAGAATATAAGAATTAGGAAGAGTGTTTGGAGTTCTTTAGACCTGTTGACATACTATTACCTGACTAATTCGTGTGTGTGAAGAAAGAACTATCACAGACATTATGCATACTTGCATCATTTTCCGTAATATAATAGACGAGGACAAACATATGAAATGAGGAGGTACAAAAGATTTCATTGACCAATAGGATGCTAAAATACCGTCACAGACACGATAACTGAAAACTCATTGAGGGTTGATAGGTAAATTCAGTACTGTTACTAAAAACTTTACCGAATACACTTGAGCACGATTGGATGCATAGGCGGACCTACATAACGTCCAGGGGGGCACGTGCCCCCCCCCCCCCCCCCCCCCCCTCAAATTCCAATTCATTCAACTTATTATTTAGTTTTTTGAAATATCTTCTTTAAATTTCCATTTTTTTAATTCTATACCCCTCCTCAATTTTATTTTTAATATTATAACTTAATTTCTTTAAATGTCCTTCCATAAATTTCCATTTTTTCAATTATACTTTTTCTATTTTCTTAATTATATACAATTAAATTTCAGATTTATTATATTATTTTTAAAATTTTGTGATTATTTATATAATTTGTTATTTATGTTGCTTAATTATACTTGTTTAAGGTTAGAAACGATTATCAGTTTGAGTTTTGAGTCTGAGTAACTACAAAATTACTAGCTATACAGAGATATTTTAAAAAAAAATCTTACTCATCAATCCCGACGAGAAGAAGAGGAAATTGAATAGGATACCAATGTATAAGTGATAGTACGTTTGTATACATCGAGAAAAATATTTTTTAGCGTATTAACAAAGTGTTTTACAACATTCTCAAAATATAAAATTTTGACATTATGCATTGTAACAATAGCCATTATTGGTAAAAAAAATTTAATAGTTATTTTAACGTTATATATTAGTATTAAAAAAATTTAGTGCTCTTCTCATTCGAAAAGCTGGATCCGCCACTGATTGGATGATATTTAGGATCTCCCCTATCCGCCATACATGCTCTTGGATCTATCCACTTCTGGGTGCTGTCCTGTATTGGGCAAAATCCAAGAAAATGTGCTCCTATTCCAAGCTCACAAACTGTAGAAGATGGAGAATCTACAAAGAGCACTAGATAAGTTGCAGAGAGAGACTTGCAGCTACTTTAGTTTGACACGCCTTAAATTCACCTACTTCTCCAACTCTCCCGTATATTTACATTATCCCATAACACAAAAAATATTGAACTTTACTCTATTTGTTTGGTAGGCGTTGACATGGATTCCTCTGCTTCCAATAATTCCTTAGCAGAGCCGCAGACGGCAAAAGGGAAAAACAAAATTGGGTCCTAATCCAAACTCTAAAATTATTGAACCTGAGAGAGCCAGAATGAGAGCTCAACATCATTTATGGCTAAGAGAAATATTTTTGGCTTGAACTTGAGTTGATTGGAAATTGTTGGGAGGGCCACTCACGAGCACGGTGTATTAGGCTTTAATTTTTGGTTTGTGTCTAAGGTGTTTATTCCTTACCCTTAGGCTTGGACTTGATCAAGAGTTTTGACATTAATATTTATATTGATCAATTGTAAACTTAGTCATACTTTTATGCTGAATTGGTTGGTGATGGATGCTCTAGCTTGGGTCCCGACTCCCGACTACTTCACCATTCAACATTTCACCTATTCTTTGCACGAAAATAGTAACACAAAAGTCGCAGTTCGACAAAATATTTCAGAAGTCTTGATCTACTAATTTCATATGTTCTGATATTTACAAAATACATTTTCTTCTTTAAAATCATTTCATTAATATGCAGTTTTCTCATACAAATTGTTTAAAAATTATCATCTTTAAATCATAAACAGCACTGCTTTATTTTTGTATTTTGACTGATGGAGTGAATTGTAAATATTTTTATACAGGACTTGCTAACTCTCTGTTGAGCAACTATGATATCTTCATATTTGAAATTTCTTGATATGTCAACGGCACTGTATATGAAATGTATTTTCGGTGCTCAACGCCTACTGTCGGGCAGTGCCAATGCAATAAGTAATCCACTAAAACAAGACACTAACAACTTCTCATGAAAATGCACTTTCATGCAAAAGATTTCCTCAAAGATGCTTTGATATGTCATAGTAATCAATCTAACAAAGCAAAAATATGATCACATCCTATACAAAATACAAAGCATCGACTATCAAGATAATCAAACAATACCTTCGCTAATCATCTATCAAAATATAGCCCTGTAAAATCAAGCAATACTACTGCGTGAGTAAGGATTACGTTGTACACATGAGGATGCTTTCACACAACAAAAAGTTTACATTAGACCAGTTTGAGCAAAGTAGTATTTCAAGTTACTGCATATGCAAGCTGTGAAAAGAAAAACTGACATTATCCAGCTAAAGTTACTCCCAAAAGGTACATAGTATAGAAAAGTATACAAATGTGTTGAAAGGATGAACATGGCCTGCAGATGAATTTTAAGGTTTTGATCATTTCTTCCTAGCCAGAGCTGCTGCAATCCCACCAGCCAACAGTCCAGCAGCAGTTACAGCAGTTGCAGCAATTCCTATCCCAATTACACCGTCTACATTGAAGCAAAAATGACGTTAAATGACGGGTCAAAGAGACTAATTACTTCCGTTTTAATTACAAGTAGTTACCTTTTTTAATCCGTTCTTCGATTGCTTTCTTAAGGGTCATTGCCTGTCTCCAACCAGGTTCCATCTGCAATATGATTGTATTTCCAGCTTTGTTCACACCAATGAAAGTATAGATAATAGTGACAACAATGAATCATGGAAGACATCATACCGTCAAACACTGCTCCACATATTCTCTGCTCCTAGCATAGTCCCCACTTCTATAGTATCCAACAGCAAGAAGATAAAGCTGCTCTCTCACTTTCAAAGGACTGCTTGAGGCAGGCAAAGTAGCTGCAAAGATGCACACGAGTCAAAACTAAAATGTCAAGTTAGACGGCATTAAGCAATGCAGTGCCTATCTTCTAAATTAAGAGTTCGACAGCATTGTCCTAACCTTCAAGCATAGCTAATCCTCGTTGCACATCTTCTGGTCGTCTTGAGTGAACAAGAGACCAAGATAGACGCATGAGACAATCGCTTCGGAACTCATCTGATGAGCCTTTTTCAGCCTCAGCAACCTCTCTTTCACAACCCTACCGTTTCATGGTTAGGAAGAGGATCAAGAAGAAATTAAGAAGAATGAATAAATCAAATTAAGCGAAGGACAATTAGTATTTTGTCACATGAGTATTAATAATACTTGCAATTAAGAAAAAGAAAGGAAGGTGATAGCATGCACCAAAGAATCTGCTCCTCACTGTTACCTCAATCAACAAGTTATCAGTAGTTAGACAAAAACAAAACATGATACTAAGAAGGAACCTGAAATAGAAACAGTTAAACCATCTGAACTAATAACTAGAAATGCACCCCAAACAGCCAGAATACAGACAAAGGATGTAAAAATAGGCTTTGTAAACAGACTCTAAAACAATGGAGATTACTTTGACAATTATAATTATCTCCTTAACTTATTTCACATTAATAGCCATGAACTAATTGTTTAACAGGAAAGGGAGCAAAAAAATATCAAAGAAAAAGTAAAGGGAGCAAAATACTAAAACAAAGGCAAGGTCAGGAAGCATATACAAGATACAGATGCCGTATTTTCAAGATAAGATGGTCAATGTTGCTTAAAACAGCAAAATTCAGAATCAGATTAATAGAAAAATAATCATCCCAGCCTGCAAACCTGCGTATTACTGTTTACAGCCATCGTATCTAATTTTTATAAAAAATATTATGCAGACTATCAAAATTGTTTATAAAGGTGCACCAAAACGAACTTTCATCTCTTCTTTATTTTGTTCATTTTAATTGAGAAACTTAAAAGGATCCTTGTTCGATTCCTCTTACCAAAGTAATAATATTATAAAATAAACCAACACTAGTTATATAAACTACTTGATGATTTTTCAATAATCACCGCAATACTGCAAATAACTTCATCGGACATTTTTATCCTTCTACGAAGTCCATCATTCACCACTTTTACGTGCTAATAATGACACATCGTCACACCATGAGCCACATGGTTACACAAATGATATTGACACACATAAAAGCACTGTTTCACAGCAATACAGTATATGACTATATACTAAAGTCGCTTAATCATTTTCATGGAACCCACCCGGCATATTCTACTTGCTGGTGCCGCTAACAATGAGAGACCTTAAGCCACCATTGAATTAAGACTTTAGAAATTCTACCCATTAACTCAATAATCTTATGTACAGAAATGAGCATGCATCTTTTTACTTCAAGTAATACTAGCATAGCTTAAGTTAACCTGACTTTCTTTTTCCATTTGAATATAAACATTCAAATCCTTAAAAGCTAGAGGTAGAAAGTGTCTAGGCTCTATAATCAAACACATATTCAACAGATAGGCTTAAAATAATCACAAATGCAACAGATTAAGAGCACAACCTTTCTAAAAAAATTATCATTTGAATATAACTTATCATCAAAACCTTCAAATCCTTAACAGCTAGAGGTAGGAAGTGCCTAAGCTCTATAATCAAACCAAACACATAATAAAAAGATAGGCTGAAAAGTTTCACAAATGCAACAAATTAAGAGCAGAAGCTTTTCAAAGAAATTTAGCACAATTTTTTTTTTCTGAGCTCTATATAGCTTGAACAAAATCGCGATCAGGAATCAGAAACAGGAGAGCAAAATCAAATGGAAACTTTGATTTAGAAATAAAGAGAAGGCATAAGAGGGAGCAGGGTCAGAATTAAGTGCAAGTAGTGGAAACCCTAATTTACTGGCTTAGCGTAAGTGAAACATTGAAAATGGAGGAGCACATACAGTGACGATGTCAGAATCGCACCAAGGGATCTGATCGGCGCCGGAGAAGAAGTTGCCCACCGACTCAAAAAAGCTCCCGATCTTTGCCTCCATGGTTTTCTTCAGCACAAAACTGTGAGTCTCTCTTTGGTTTCACTGCTGCTCTCTATTTTCTAGCTTCACCGCGGCGCTATGTTATTTCGTCTAGCAATATCCTCCTTTTCAGGACTATTTATTTTGGCAAAACAGTAAATGGACGTAAAATATTACGGTAAACTACACATGTTTTACAAATCCTTTCCGTATATTATATATATATAACTACTTGATCAAACAAACTTTTCAATATTTTATAAAAAAAAATTCTCTCATTTCTGAGAGCCTCCTCTCTGTCCTAGCCGCGCTATGGAGCAGCCCCCTTTTCTCCGTTGCTGGATCCTCAGCCGCCTCTCCCGCACCGGTCGACGTCCTTGTGACTCCTGGTGTTGCTCCCCCTTTTCTTCTTCTGTTGTCGTCGTCAGAGTCGTCCCAAGGGCGTTTTTCGATTTCGATCCAGATCCCTCCACACTCGGCCGCGACGAACCTTGGACCGTCACCTCCCACTGCACCCTCTTCTGTAGACCCGTCTCACCGCTTCCGAGTCCCCCCCCCCCCAACCCCCTGGGCGCCCTATGATGCGGATCAGGCCCCCCAACCGCTAAACCATAGGCCACCGCACCCTCCTACACATCCAGATCCACCGCCGGTAGACCCTAGTAAGGGGTCTTTCCTAGCCCCGACTACTGACCAAGGCAGGGTGCCTGTTTCTCAGGACTCGCGGGAGGACTGGGATGCCCTAGCCCACCTGGATACCGCTTGGCCGTCAACGCCAAAGAGTCATGACCTTGCTCTGGCTCAGTTCGAAAGGAACAGCGAACCAAAGCCCTGGATTCAGTCGCCACCTAGCACGGGGAGAGGATCTAGGGCCCCACATCCATAACCAACATGGGGCCGTTGTGGTCGGTCCCTGGTCCTTACATCCCGAGACCTTTGGGGCCATGGATAGTCTGCTAATGCCAGCCCCGTCGTCGCCCTTTTCCCCGGACGCCGACACGGGTGCTGGTCCGACCAAAGGATCCCTTACACTACGTGAAGCACCTCCCAAGAGGCAACTCCAAGAGGCAGTTTCACGACAAAACTCGGCAAAGACTCAACATCCGAGCCGGGAGAGATGGTATCCACCCGCAGCCTCAAGAACTGGCCCTGGGAGGGGTCCCTGTCTGAGGTGTTTCCTCCCGTCATCGCTATCACCGTCGAGTTCCATCAGCTCCTCCCGTCTCTTTTCTACCTTCCTCCGCCTTCTGTCCTAGCCCATGGGGCACCAATCCAATACCGTCAGGGACGGTTATTTTATGAAAATAATTGCGAGTATTTTACGTGCTCTATGTCTGTTCTTGGTGGTCAGAGAGTCTCTGGCGCACATTATTGTAATTGAAACATTTGATTAATGAAAACAACTTTCGCTCAAAAAAAATCCTTTCTGTATATATATTTTTTGATATATATATTATATTTTCTGTTACACATACTTGCCGAGTATTATTTTTCATTCGCTTAAGTGTAAAACTCTGATTTGTATCTGCTCGGATGCACAGGTCCTGTTTCATATGATCCTTCATGATCAGATTTCATTGTTTCTGATAGATATAAATATTCATGATATCCATAATATATTAGCTTAAAAAAGAGGTATCTCTCGAATCTGTAAAGAGATCTGCGTATAAGGCAGCTCATTGGTTAGCCAGAGAGACCCATTCAACACTTGTTCTCCCGTGGTTAAGAACTCTTCCTGATGCACTACGATGTATTTTGAACTCTGACCATTAATATACAGTTTCATTTTACTTAAAAAACGTGAGATTGAAAATTGAAACTTGAAAGATATGTATGTCACGTGTAATTTTTTTGGGGACGAAAGGTGTAATGTTATTAAATTAAGTTTCAATTACAAATGAGTCTATCAAGAGTAAGTCCTTGATTACGAATAAAAAAAGTTATTAGACTATATAGAGTCCCAGAAAGTCATTTAAAAAAAACTCTGAGACAAATGATCTGGTACAACCGGTGTTGGAAGTGCCATAAAGGCGTACTAAAAATAAAACTAAACTATGACGAAACCAATTATTGTTGTTCAAGGTGTAGTCTTTATGTTCTATTTGTTGTATTAAACCGAACCTATGAATTATTATTTCAAGAGGAGACAGAGCTCTGTTCAAGGACCCCTCTTAAGGCCAGTCCCTAAAGCACTGAATCCCTTTCATTCCTCCATGTGGGCCTACTTGCCCGCCCTGTCCTGATTGTCTCAAGGTTCCCCATTGGACCCTCTCTTAACTCCCCCGGTTCTTGTTCCAACACTAAACTTAGTTCCATCTCCAAGTCCAGTTCTATCTATGTGCCCAAGTAGGGTCGGGGCGTCGGATTTCCCACTATCCGAGGTCATCCGATTACCAAGTTTTTCCAACCAGGAACGGAAGAGCGGGTCGCACCGTTAGGTGCAGTAGCCGAGGATACTATCGGGCCCCTGCCTCGAGACAAGGGGGTCTTAGGTGTCACGCCCAAAATCTGGTTTTGGTCGGACTCGAGACGTGAACTAAGAAGATAAATAATAAAAGACAATTTAAAAGAAATAAACTTTAAAATAATAATCCAAACCCACAATTCCAACATAATGAGTCAACAGCTCAGAAATCAAGTAATAACGTTGTTTAGTAACAATAGGACAGTACGTCTCTAGACCGTACTAGACTAAGACCCTCTCTAGCTCCCAAGCTCTTGAGATTCCCGCTAGACCAAATCCCGCTCAAAACCTGTAGAACAGTAAAGTAAGGGGGGTGAGCTTTCGCTCAGTAGGAAAAAGTAGTTAAGGCGATGAGTTGTCCGCTCACCACCACTGGTAACCATCCAATTAGGGCATACTAGTAAGGCACAACAACTAACGATATCCACAGGAGACACATAACACAAACTACACTTACACAATCATAACCACGCTCAATCACATCATTATCAATCATCAAGCAACAACACACAATAAAACAAGCATAGGTCCCGTATAGCAGTCCCTTACGTCGCCGGATCTCACAGCCCGACTCAACCATATTGTACCGGACCACACATCATCGACCTAGATATCTTCTCGGACCACACAGCATCGGGGGATAGCGCACAATACATCATACCGGACCACACAGCATCGTCCTAGATGTCTTTCCGGACCACACAACATCGGGGTACGAATCATACCATCCTCGGCCTAGATACCCTACACCGGCATACACCCTCGATGTAGGTATCGTGCCGGAACCTCAGCCTTGGGGGACCGCGTACGTGGGACACCACCCTCGGCCTAGATACCCTACACCGGCATACCCCCTCGGTGTAGGTATCGTACCGGAATACCTCGTTTCGAAACATATCGTGTCGGATCACAACCACGAATGTATCAAACATATCACAATGCCATAGTCAACTATCAACACACCAAACCAAACAATCTTACTGAACACATCACATCGGTCTATCACTCACCCGATCATATCACAAGCATCGGTTCACGTCATACCAAACATATCACACTTGACATACATATCAACATCTCACACTGAGCATACCATATCATGATCCTCAATCTAACCACGTATAAACCACATATCAAACATCACAAGTCATCATTCATAGCACCACAATCAACACACAATCCTAAGGACCCGACCGGGGGCCCACATGTGATACTATAGCACGGCAATTCCCATAATTTAAATACGAGTACACTAGTTATTCACATCCTATATGCGTTTCTAGACTTTACCGATTATTAACGTCCTATATGCATACTAGTAACTTTCCGCAATTAAACCGGTATTCGCTACTTTTCTCTACCTCAATCGCGATCCAAACACTTAGTCACTTCGAGACGCCTAAAAGCCTCCTCCGCCGGGCTCGGGTCCAACGTCTAAGATCACGAAACAATCCAAGAATTAATGCTAATTCAATTGTGGTTTAACGAGAAAACAACTGAAATACTCCCGAAAATCAAAACATGGGCCGAAGGGAAAATGGGTCGGAACAAGGCACATTCCGGGCGGCCCACAGGCTCGGTACTCAGCCCGGCCCGTGCTGCACTCCGGCTCGGCACCAGGCACGGTCCGTGGGGCACACCGGCCCGGTACGTGGCCCGGTCCGTGCGGCACACCGGCCCGACACCTGGCACGGTCAGTGCGGCACTCCGGCCCGGAATCAAGCCCGGTCCGTGCGGCGTTCCGTGCCAGTCTGGGCAGACACCTCCTTCTCCTTCCTCCAGCTTCTTCTCCACGAAAACAACACCTCACAACTCCATTTTTATCCCCCAAAAACCTCCAAAACAGTCCCAATAACCTCAGCAATCCAACACCCAAGTGGGTTTCATCAAAAAAACACAAAACTAATTGATTCCTATCACCAATCTCCACTTCCTCTTTATTAATCATCATCTAAAAATCAAAAATCAAAACTAAGGAAAATCCAACTTAGTTCAAGCCTTTTTCTATCAAACCCATAACCAAATCTTCTCCAAAACGAGTTTAGATTGAGGGATTACCTTGGGGAATAAAGGGAGGATGAAGAAACTAGAAGAATCCAAACTTTTGGTGAATAAATGACCTCAAAGCTCTCTCTTTTCTCTCTTTCTTCTCCAAGTTTCAATGGCTTCCTCTCTCTTTTTCTCCTCTCTAAATTTCGGCCAACATTATAATGTGGCTGAAATGTGTCTCAATTGAGGGCTTTTAACCTACCTTTGAATTGTCTTAAATGCCCTATTGCCTCTTTGCCTTTCATGTTCAAGATTTTAAGGGTAAAAGAGTCATTTCTCCCCCATTTCTTCTCACCATAGCCACCATGGACATGTGTCCATGTGGGATCTACCTCAACCTGAAAATATCTCTAGCTCAATTAATTTAATTAGGTTTAGTCATTGATTAAACTTAGTTTGACCCGAATTTGACTTTTTCGTAAAAATAGCCAATTGAAAGGAAACGACCCAACTAAGCTAACCATAATGACGGCTAAAATTTTTGGGTCTCGGAAAGGTCCCGAATCACTCCCGGAGTCATCGGTTGACTTTTCCGGTGGAAAGTCAATTGTCGCCAGATTTCACCGGTTCGATCAGGATCGACCGGGGCGGTTCTTACATTAGGTGCAGAAGTCGAGGATACCGATTTGAGAGACGCTTGATCATCCCAATTAGTGGCATATATCTTTCGTTGACGGTCTTTATGGAATTCCAACATCGAGGAGTCGAGCCGGGGAGTGCCCACCACATCCTTGTCGCACTCGGCCACCATGTGATCTATCATCCCACAGTTATAACAAAACACAAGTAGTTTTGTATAAGTAAGAGTGACACGAACAGGGTCGGGAAATTTCCGAAAACGACGCAGGAGCTGTCTGTGGAGGGGGAGCTCCACAAGATTCCAGAAGCAAACCTTGACTGATCCTCCCCAGCATGTACCTCATTGATAGCACGGGGCATGGATAGAAAGCCCCATCATTGCACCAATCGTTTCTCTCGTGGTTTTGGTGCGGACCAAATGAGGGAGGTCACGGGCATACACCCATAGTTGGATCCTATCCAGGGGGGCTCTCTAGCTATCGTGTTCAGGTCACCCATCAATAGTGGTCTCCCATCGAAGCACCACGCTTCGTTATCTTAAACTCATGCCCGGGATTTCTCCATCTCGAAGTAAAACCCGAAGATACCCAGTTCGATATCCTTGATCCCCAGTACCTCAACTAATTTACTTCATGCCTTGGTGATGATCCGAAGGAGAACCTCTTTTCGGGGCGTCTTGGACGTACACAACTTACCCATCACGACAAATTGTAGCCTAGATAGAATTAATGGATTCACCGGAGTGTACGGTACCATCACATCGATCTCCTCATCTTCCTCCAAAGAGCATGCTGAGAGACCATCCTAAAAGTTGAGTAGTTGGGAGTCCAGAGATTTTTTTTTGAAACGATGTCATGTGTAATTTAAATTTTAAAATACATATATATATATATATATATATACGTATATATATGGTAGGTATCAAATACAAATGACATCATTAACCTAATGAATGAGGGCTCTGTCAGGGTTTCGACGTCGCCTCCTCGCGAGCCACCCCAACCTAGCCGGTCACAATCCTCCCGGCGTTGTTCCGTTTCTTCAATTCTGCTGTCATGGAGTTCCCCTCAACCCTCCAATTCCTCTCGCATCGGATTGGGGAGGAACTTTTCTCTAGGAGGCGATCTCCCTCGCCAAAATCTCTCGGCAATTTCTCGACCGCCGCTGACTGTGACCCACCCGTCTCTGCAATCTCTACCTACTCCCCGACGAACGGTATCCTCGTCGATCTTGCCTCTATCGGCGGACCCTCAATTTACAACTGTCACGACCCAATTTCAGTAAAACCGAACTCAGAACGCGAACGTTTAAAACAATAAAACCTTTCAGACATTTTAAATCAAACACTTTAAAATCACCATTTAGTTACACAAAATAGTTATTTACAACTCAAAAGTACGTCCCACAAGCGGGAAAAATACAAGTGCACGTCGCTAGACTCAAAAGTAAACCCGGACTCCCGCTCCTAGCTCCTCAAGCTTCGGAAGCTCACCTAGTCCATTCTGCGACCAGTACCTGTAGGAAAAGCAGCTAGGGGTGAGCGTTCGCTCACCACCACGGATAACAGACTGACTACGGCATACTTAGCAGACAGTGCCGGTAACCCCAACAACAACTCAACACCGGGGACTACTATCCTCAAACTCAAGTAACCCGACTGACACACACACGCTATTACTTTCCTCAACCGACTCAACACTCGAACATGTAATGTAGACCTGACTCAACGATCGACGACCTCCTCCAAAGACACGGCAGACAACCACGCAACACCCAAGATCACAAAGGACCGCACACCAAACAAGATCACAAAGGATCGCACTCCAGCTGCTCAGTAACCTCTCTCACTCACGCGCTTTGCCAGTCCCGGTCAGGCCAGGCGGTCGACATGTCTCAGTAACCTCTCTCACTCACGCGTTTTGCCAGTCCCGGTCAGGCCAGGCGGTCGACCTGTCTCAGTAACCTCTCTCGCTCACGCGCTTCCCCGACACAAAGTCGGGCCAGACGGTCGACCTGTCTCAGTAACCACTCTCACTCACGCGCTTTGCCGATCCTCGTCGGGCCAGGCGGTCGACCTGTCTCAGTAACCACTCTCACTCACGCGCTTTGCCGATCCTCGTCGGGCCAGACGGTCGACCTGTCTCAGTAACCTCTCTCACTCAAGTGACCACAATCACAATCACAAGCAAGTTCAACAACAGCAACAACACAGGTTCAACACTCCACAGGCACTCATGGCCACCCAAGACACACCGACAATAACTCACGGGCTCAACGACCCCATAGGCACTCACGGCCTCCCAAGACACACCAACAGTAACTCACGGGCTCAACAACCCCACAGGCACTCACGACCTCCCAAGACACACCAACAATAAAGACACGGGTTCAACAACCCCACGGGCACTCAAGTGTCACATGCATTTCTAATATTCGATAACCTACTTAACCCACGACACCCAAGTGTCACATGCATTTCTACTGTTAACTTTCCCTAGTCAGGACCGGGATCCGACTACTTTTCCCTACCTCTTGAAGCGTGTCAAACCCGATACTCATACTCCGGCAAAGCTCCATAATTCTCGCTTAGCCTCCTATTTCCACGGTAGGCGACACGGTCTACAATCATTACAATTAACACACTTTTTAAGTAAGCATGCGAAACCCGAATTTAAAGAATTAAACGCCCAAATGCAACCCCGATAATGTCGATCACTCCCAAACTTTCCAATTTCTCGACATTGTCACTAATGGGCCCGGAAAGGCCCGATTCGCCCGACATGGCGAATCTGCCCGGGTTTGGAAAACGTCCTTCCGGGGCTCCGAAAATTCCCGTTTTCGTTTCTACGGTCTTAGAATAATTCAAGGGTTCCTAGGCACTCGACGGAATCGAGTTCCGACTTCCGAGTAATTTAATTTGCGTTTAAAGTTTCTGAACCCGTCAATTACAACTTTCACAATTTAATTCCAAATTTTGATCCGGGTATAGATTAATGACTCGGGGAACGTCCTAAACCACCCGAACACGAAACCCAAATTCCCGAGCATGTGGGCCCCACACGGCCACAATGGGAAAATCTCTTTTTCGCCCAAAACGTTCCTAACGAACTCCAAACCTCAACCATTCATCTTTAAACCAATCTTAAACAAAACCCAACCTTATTCAAACCGTTTAAACTCAAACCCTAAATTTCAAACGTACTAAAACGAGAAAAAAATTGGGTTCTCAACGTAGGGAATGACGAGGGGAGTTCGAATCTTCAATCGTTGAGTCGATCGGTCGATCGGATCGTCGGGAAATCACCAAAAACCCAACCTTCTTCTTCCTTTCTCTCCTTCCCTTTCTCTCTCTTCTTTTTTCTCTCTCTTCTCTCTCCTAAATTCTGAAATGGCCGTGTCTCTCTCATCCATTCTCTTTCTTTTTGTTTTAAAAACACAACCTTTTAACATATTTACAAAACTAACCTACATGTCTCATCTTTTGTTTTGTTCAATAAACCTAACACCGCCACATTGGTGACATGTGGCAAGGTGGGTCCCACACCTTTTTGAGAAAATATCTCCTAGATATTTTCCAATCAGATTCGCGAAATTCGGTCGTCTCGGGCCCCGAACGAGCACTTTTTTCGAGAAATTACGAAACTTCACGGGCTACAAGGAAACGGCTCAACTAAGACCGCTGCGTCGACGGCTAATCTTTTTGGATCCAAAACGGTCCTCGAATGGACCAAAACGTCGCTCGGTTGACTTTTCCAACAAAAAGTCAACATTTCCCAAATTGGTCAGAAAGTTGCCCTGAGTCCCCCGGAACTCACTTTGGTCGATATCGGGGTCAACTTAAGTCCGGTATGACCCTCGGGGTCAAATTTAGGTTCATTTAAGTGCCTGTCCAAAATTTTTAAATTTTCCCGTTTTTCGCAGATTTGATTGGCGTTGACTGGGAGTGGTTCTTACAACAACGACTCCTTCCCCAATCTCGTTGACTCAAGCTACTCTCATGCCTCAATGTCAACGCCAGTTGGATCTGGGATCGGGAGTTCTTCCTCCTCCGTCTCACCCATTGGAGAAGCCTGATATTCGCATCTTGGCTTGGAATTATTAGGGCATGGGTTCCCAATTACATAAGCAGCACCTACGGCACGTTTTTTTGTGACAAGCGCCCACATATTGTGTTCCTCTCGGAGACCTTGCTCTCCATCCAAAATTGTGCCTTGCTGTCCTGATCAATGTGTTTAACGGCCATCGTTGTGTCTCGACTTCGGATGCCCATATGGATTGGCCTTGTTTTGGGTTGCAGGGGTCGATGTGGTGTCTTGGGCATCAGATACCTATTCCATTGATGTTGAAGTCTCGACCCCAAGGTATGAGGACATGAGACTGACAAGTATTTACGGGTAGGCTCGTCGGGAGAATCGTCACCGGACCTGGGATTTGTTTCGCTAGATACACACACCGTCCCGTCCAAACTGAATTATTATCGGGGAGTTTAACGATATTTTGGATCAGTAGGAGACGATCGGAGGTGGTACCTATACTCTGAGCCTCATTAAAGACTTTTGTTCGGTTGTTGACGAGTTTGAACTCGTGGGCATCCCGATGACGGGACAACACTACACCTGGTTCGGAGGACGGACCCATGATCGACGTATTCTGTCCTATTTGGATATGGCATTGATTTATGGCTCGTACTACTACTCTCTCCCAGACTTGGATTTCTGTAACACATGTACCGTGACTTCGGAGCATTGGTTGGTTCTCTTCTCGTTAGCTCGAACAGTGGCACATCGCCCCCCCTAAATTCCGTTTTCAATCCCAATAAGTGCATGTGATAGGCTGTGGCCTGGTTATACAGGATAGCTGGGATAAGTTTCCCTCGGTCTCTTTAGTTGATGTGGTCCATAAGGTGGGGGTTTCTATGGATAATTAGGGGCAGAATAATTTCAGGAAGAATGTTAATCACATCAAGTGGTGTCAACAATACAACTGAGTTGAATGTAGAATAGACCGGGCTGGGGTCCACAAACGGGAAGCAATACATATTCAGTATGAATGTGCACTAAGTGCGTAGGAAGCATTCTGGAGGCAACAAGCGAAACAACACTGGCTGACAGACGGGGATCAGAATACTAAATTCTTTCAGGCTGTGTGCTCTTATCGTCGTCGGGTCAATGTAGTGACTACCCTGAAAAATGCGCTAGGTAAGCTGGTAACGTGAGATACAGGTATGCGGGATATAGCATATCATAAATACAAAACTCATAACACATCAGAACAAATATAACTATGAGGGGCAACTACAAAACTGTATGTGAGACAGAGAGAGAGAAACAAATTGGGATAAAAACGGGAAAGAAACTACACATCTAGTTTTCGATCAAAAAAGACAAAACTTGGGCTACATCAAGAACCCAGAGAGAAACCCCAAATCAAAACACAAACCCAAAACAAAACCTCTCCCAAATTCAAAACTTTGCAATCCATGAGCTCTCAAAACAGCTCAACAATGCCAGAATCAAACAATCACTTCCCAGAGATTATAAATTAGATAGGGGCAATTTGGACACATAATTGTCCAACTTAACTCCGTTTTCTACAGTGATACAAGATGGAAGTTCAAGGGGGAGATGTGATACAAATAAAATAAGATCGTGACGATATGATAAAATTGTATAGTTCATGATAGTAAATTGGAATTTTTCCTTAAAGAAAAATGGCCGAAACACTTACATGAGACACCTTGAAAGGGCTTGTGTTTCACTTAGGATCATAAAAGCATATATAATTAAAAGGCTTGGATTAGGGGTTTGGATTGGAGGCTTGAATGCTGACTGTACAAAATAATGGGACTCATGACTCAAAATAGGTTGTGTTTTACAATGGTGAGTCATGGATTGAGGTTTGGATTGTTAGTGGATGCTGACTGGTTAATTAATTGACATTTTGCTAGTTTTATTTAATTAGTTCTCAAAACAGTTAATATTATATAAAATTGAAATAAATGTGAAAAAAATAATTAATGAGAATATAAAATAAAATAAATTATAAATGTGAAAAAAATAATTAATGAGAATATAAAATAAAATAAAATAAAACTGATAATTTTATCCATTCCCGAATAGGAGCATCAAATACAAAAGACTAATTGTTGGGATCGAAACTAGCTTCATATAGATCCCATAAATGCTCAATAAGATCATTTTGTAGTTGTTTGTGGGTCTGATGAATTGTGACACTTTGTTGAGCATCCAATCGTTGTTGGTATTGCAATGGCCCTCCTCAGTGCCATCGTTCCGGTGGTGTCCAATTCGGCATTTCTGGAGGTTGCTCGTACAACAACTTCTCATCTCCATATTCGTACCGGTCGTGTTCATCCTGTACAATCATGTTGTGTAGAATGATGCAAGTGTGCATGATATCAGCCAAAGTGTGTTTGCTCCAAACACGAGCGGGACGGAAAATGATGTGTCACATTGCTTGAAGTACTCCAAAATCCCTTTCAATATCTTTCCGAGCACCTTCTTGGCATTTAGCAAACAACTTCTCTTTGGGCGTGTAGGGATGTCGAATACTCTTCACGAACCGTCCCCATGATGGGTAAATGTCGTCCACCAAGTAATATGGCCAGTCGTACCGATGCCCGTTGAACTCGTATTCCACGGAAAGGTCACGGCCGTAATAAGCGTCCTGAAATAAGTGGTTGTTGTTGAGGACGTTGAGGTCGTTGTTCGAGCCAGCCATCCCGAAAAAAGCATGATGAATCCATAAATCACGGGACGCTACAACTTCAAGCATAACGGTACTTACCCCGTGATGACTTCCTCGTCCATTGGCACCTTGCGATGCGGTTGGGCAATTCTTCCATTCCCAATGCATGCAGTCAAGACTCTCAGCCATTCTGGGGAACCCTCGATTGTACCCTTCTCGGAGTAAGCGTTCCATGTCAGCCGACGTGGGTGTACGCTCGTACTCGGGTCCAAATACCTCAATGACGGCCTTGCAAAAATTACGTAAACATTCAAGTATGGTGCTTACCCCAAGGCGTAGAGCTTTATCCAATGAATCGGTCGAGCACCCATACGCAAGCATCCGTATCGCGGCGGTGCACTTCTGTTCGGTAGATAAGCCCAAGCGTCCGGCCGCGTCATGCTTCTGAACGAAGTAATTGTCGTGTTCCTTGACCTTGTCCATAACTCGTTGAAGAAGTGGTTTGCACATACGGAACCGACGCCTAAACATATCTGGGTCATATATGGGTTGATCGGCAAAATAATACCTCATTAGTTGGTCGTGGGCTTCGACACGACCTCTGTGAATCTCTCGTCGCATTGGTTCCCCACGGTCGATCATCTCCCTCATAGCGTTGATCCTTGGTATTGCTCTTTGTATGCCTCTCTCAATCTTTCGTCGGACTCGTTGCTTAACTACCCGCATTTGGGCTGCCAACTCTGCATATGATGGACTCTCATAGTAAGACATTTTGTATCAAAATGTAGCAATGAAATTTGTAGAGAAGTTGTAAGAAAGTTTGTGGTTTGAAAAATGGATTGAGGGTATTTACAGAGTTCGAATTCAGGATTTTTGAATTAAATAAATATATATATAGCCGTTACACCCATCGGTCGAGACACGTGGCACACGGCCATTAGTCGGCTTCCGGACACGGGACGCGGGCCTCGGCCCGTCCTGCGTTTTTGCGGGACGCGTGTCCCGCAAAAACGCGGGCCGGGCTGAGGCCCGCGTTCCGCGTCCCGCAAAAACACGGACCGGGCCGCCGGGCGGCACCACTGTTCCTGCTCTAATCTATATGAGACACCTTGAAAGGGCTTGGTTTCACTTAGGATCATTGTCTATATGAGACACCTTGAAAGGGCTTGTGTTTCACTTCGGATCATTATCGGGTAATACAAAATTAGCAAGCAAAGCAGTCACAAAAATGAGTTTTGCTGATATGCAGGTACAGTACAACAGCATATTTTTTACTGATAAAATGTTGGGGGAAAAGTTATA
Source organism: Erodium maritimum (assembly GCA_963921825.1). Lineage (NCBI taxonomy): Eukaryota > Viridiplantae > Streptophyta > Magnoliopsida > Geraniales > Geraniaceae > Erodium > Erodium maritimum. Next base: position 62,385,011 of record OY997592.1, on the reverse strand, counting down.
CATTTTTCAATCGAAAAAATTACCCAAGTTTTTTATTGGACAATAAGGCCCTGTCATGCATATCCTCCACAACTTCCCATATTTTGCTTTCCTTTTCCCAGTTCCATACATTGCTCATGCTTGAGCTCTCACTGTCTTGTTTCACTTCATCCGATCTCCCAAATCCCTGAGAAACAGGTACAAACAATGAGGATAGCACAGAAAAGCAGTCTATTCAGTAATTCTAATACAAACTCTTACTCTACCCAAATATCTAAAAATATTAATCACACAATAAAACTTTAATGCCATAACACTAATTAATATGGAGATGATGTACTGAGAAAGTATATTTCACTCACTTTTGTAGAGAAAGATAACAGGGGAAATTCATTTGCATATTCTGTCCCATCAGCTTGTATATTCAGTGCTTGTTTTGCAGCCAAATATGCCGACTCTCTATCAAGTATTCCAACTTTCACCATCCTCTTCAAGACTCTACATTGATATATCTTCCCTCTATCACAAAGTAAAAAGATTTTAATACTATACCTTATTTTCTGTAATTAAGTTATCAAAGATAATAACCAAAGACTAAATCAAGTACCCAAGCACATAATGCAACAAGTGGAATGTACAATATAAGAAGGATCCAGTATTAGCAACTTTTACAAACCTGGTACAGTCCCTTAGTGGTGATCGAAGCTCTGGTGCAGGTATCATCCCGACAAGCAGTGCTGACTCTGCAAGACTTAGCAGAGATGGATGCTTCCCGAAATAGAAAAAAGATGCCGATTCAATTCCATAGACACCATGTCCCCAGTATATCTGTAAAATTAACCTCTTATAAGCTCAATGGTGGACAAGGAAAATTTATGCAAAGGGGAAATGAGATAGCAATGTTACAACTCCTGATGCAAGAACTTAGCTTATCAGATCCATTAGTCCATATGACCACAAAAGCAGAGTTCTTGAGATCACCCCTCTGGAATCATTGCCAGAGTCCAGAGAGATCTTCACAGGCCTACACAACTATGTCAAGATTTATTTATACATTAATCTCACACCATTTCTCTACAAGTTAATTATCTGAATAAATAAAACTAAAAACAATTGACAGGACCAACCATGTTTTACTGCAAGCTTACTGAATTAGACTATTATGTTCAAACTCTTATAACACAAACAACCCTCCCCATCCCTTGTCCAGCAGAACTAGTTCCAATTGCAGTATCCAAGGTCACAATTACTGACAACCCAAGCCCAGGAAAACAATTGAGCTTGTTACATGTTATCATATCTTGCATGCTTTCAAACTGAAAATAATGTAGCTGACATAGCCAAGTTTATAACAGTAAACCACATAGTTACTAAGAGAGCGTTTAGAAAGGAAATAGAAGGACACTTAACCTTGCAAACATAGGAGCTTAATATTCTCCATTTTGACATTGCCCGCTCAACTGCTAGTGCCAACACCATCTCAACAAATTTTCTTGAAAGTGAGCGCTCATTTCTTAATAATGTGTTCTTGACAAGCTGCCATGAAATTAAGGACGTTAAGGAAAAGTAGAATGGATGAAATCAAATGGTTCTTTAATTATATAAAATTGCAAGCACGAGTCAACATAGATGTATATCAAGGAGTACGAAGATATAAAACTGTTTGAATCAGAAACATTAAATACAGGTTTTCAGTACAAGGAATGATAAGACTCCAACAGAAATATGGAATGATGTATTGTAAGATCCTAACTCAAACAGTGCCAACAAGAGAATTTACGTAGAAATTAAGCCAGCTTCAATGTCATCAGTAAAACAACTTCAGTTGTGTGTGGCTTGAAATCATTGTTGGCACATGTCACAAGCTTGAACTTAGGACATGTTAGTTCATCCACATGGCTCCAGAGTCTGAAGCTCCAAAACATCCTGATAAATGTAGAAGCACATGAATAATGAAAAGTTTTTCATTCTTCTGATTGCCAAGTTTGGTCTTCACCTTGTCAGATTATACTGCACCAACATCTTTCAGACCATTGACTTTCAGTAACATTTTATGTAAGGTTAAAAAGACTTTCAAATTGAGATTAAAACAATGACAGCCTACTGATGCATTCTAGCTTTCAAATTGAGATTAAAACAATGACAGCCTACTGATGCACTCCAGCTAAACTCTCTTAGCCACCAAGTTCAAGATAATATGCTGAAATGATGATGATACAAACATTCCAAGTGTTGATTGTCTGATCATCTCGAGGCACATAAGAAGAAAACTGAGACTTATATGAAAATCTACCATATTGTAACTAAGGAAAGTAAGTTTGCTTATGAACTTTATCTATTGTGGGAACTAGAAAGTCTTACATGGACTTATGTAACGGAAGGGGTAAAGTTAGAGAGAGTGTTTCTAAGAGAAACTCTGATACAGGGTATTATGAGTCCAATAACTACCCATGATCAGAATAACTAAGTGGCTGTTAATAGCTAATAAATAACTACCCATAATTACTAAGAAATATATTGGACTCATAACACAGGGAATGAATGCATATGTATAAGAGCACCTAACAAGCCAAAATCTTACATTTTCAACACTACCTCACTTGATAAAAGTAATCTCGATAGATCTAAGAGAAATCACAAAACATAGTGCAACTGCTAAATGTACAATTAAATTACACATAATGGAGAGAAAAATTCTCTTACTCAAGCATACTACCGAAAGCAAGTTGACACTGACACCTTGAACCATGATTGTATAACCGATCATGTAGTTTACTTAAGAGAGAACAAATTAAAGTAGATTGCAGAGGTCAAACTGCAATATGCATTGACAATAAACTAAAATACAATAAGATAGACAATGGCCATCCACCATCCCGCACTATCTTGGTCCTGAGACCTGCTGTGAAGATGCATAAGAAAATGAAGCAACTGAATCACCTCTTTTGTTAGTATGAGAATAAGCAATTTGTCGATACAGCATAGTATCATTGTGGCCATTTCCCTCTTCATTCATGGAAGCCTCAGTAAATGTACGGCCATAAAAGCGCAAGAAATTCAATGACTTCATTCTTGGTTGACCCAAAGGGATCTCACCTTCCAACATGCCAACTACAGTTTTCATGCTAGGCCTGAGTTCAGGTTCTTCATGAGCACATGTCAAAGCCACACATACTAACTTCTCTACTTCTTTACTTGTTACCCGTCCCTCCAGCCTGGGATCAGCAAGATCCAAGTACCTTCCTTGCTCATGCTTCTCCAAAGCTAATAGTGGGAAATAAACAAGTCCCAACCCAGGTGACAGTGATGACTGACCACCATCAACACCACTGTTCTGATCAAGGCTATGGCTTTTTGTCCGTAAGGAGCAGTTTTTCCTTCCACTAATAATTTCAAGCAGAACCATCCCATAACTATAAACATCTGTTTTTTCAGAGATAGCAGAGCTCGTAAGCCATTCGGGTGCGAGATATCCCCGAGTTCCTCTCATCGTTGTGAATAGACTGGACTGCTCAGGATTAAGAAGCTTTGATAGCCCAAAATCTGATATCTTCGCCTGGAAATGGTCATGCAAGAGAATGTTCTCTGGCTTAATATCACAATGGATGATCTTATGTTCACACGCACCATGTAAGTACACAAGTCCACGAGCTGTTCCAAGCGCTATATCAAATCTCTCTTGCCATTCCAAGACTGGTCCAGAACCAAATAAGGTTCGGTCCAATGACCCATGATTCATGTACTCATAGACCAATAATCGCTGACTCCCTTGGGCACAAAACCCTTTCAATTTGACCAAATTGACATGGTGTATATTTCCAATAATTGCAATCTCAGCAAAGAACTCTTTTTTACCTTGGATCCCAGAATTTGTTATCTTTTTTACTGCCACAACCGATTGGTCATAAAGTTTACCTTTGTACACAGAACCAAACCCACCTGACCCAATCAGGGTTTTAAAATTTTCAGTTCCCACCTCAAGCTCTTTGTACTCAAACCTTTTAGGTAAACCCGGGATGTAGAAAACGTCTAGCTCTTGTGAAGCAGGTGAGTCCGTACGAACAGACTTTAAGTCTTTAGTCTTCAAGAGCCTCCATCTTCTCCAACAGAGAAAACCCAGAGTAACTAAAAGGAAGATTCCACTGAAAGGTAAAAACACTATCGCAGCAACAGGAAATTCTTGCCTTCGATTGCCTAAACCTTTGTTACCATCAGAGTTTGGGGGTGAAGATCCGACTACAACCTTTACATAGCCCAATAGATCATTTTCATCACTGCTGCTTGACATGAAGGACCCCAACTCATCTTCAATCACGTAACAAGAACCAGAGGAACTCCCATAGAAAACTCCCATGCAAGAACAGTTTCTTGAGCAGATAGCTTCACACACTGAAAAGTTTACATTGTACAGCACAGGCTCAGAAAAAGTATTGGCAGAGTATTTCACACCATTGCCAAGGCTCAAATATGAGAGCAGTGACAGATTCAATTGATTGTGGCTGCTGGATGAGTTACAAGTAAATGGAAATGAGTGAGAACCACTGCTTGGGACACAACCATTTGAATTTTGTGAACTTACATGGAAGCCAGCCGGACATGAACAACTTGGACTACCAGTTACAGCATCATCCTTGCACATCCCCGCTCTGCCACAACTTAAGGGAACTAGGCAACCATCAACAGGCTCAACCAATTCCTGATTCCAGCTACCACCAGAAAAGCTACTGATGGAAAATTGACCAGAGGCATCTAACTTTGCAAATCGAAAATCAGATGGAGACAAGACAACCTGAACTACAAGTACTGATCCATTACGACCAAGCAAATAGAGGCCTGTTTTATTCATTTCCATATATTCCACAAAATAGTTTGAGTTCCTATAAGCCTTGGTGTCCATGGACAGTTCCCAATATGTGGATCCAAGCCACTCAAATACTGCATCATATGCATTAATTGTTAGCTTGTAATTACCAACTGACAGGTTGAAACTTGACACAGCGCTAGCCAAAGATGCACCAACAGGTAAGTGCTGTCCAATCACCACTGTATCTGTTGGATAATGAAAGCTTTCCCAAATAGAACCATTAAACTGATCAAGCAAGACAAGGTTTCCCATTTCAGTCAGCCATAGTGCATATGCTGATGATTTGAAAGGCGGTGTTGACCACATGAGATTTCCATCATGATCAACAACGGTGATTCCCTCGACCGTTAGATTCATTCTACCCAAACTTGAGATGGGAGCATCCCGATTAGCTGACCAGATGATGGTATTAGAGGGCACGTGGATAACACACAAATAAAAATTGGTTCCTTCAACACCAGGGCTGAAGATGGCAGCTTTGAATGTTCCATTGCCAGAAATCAAGAATGAACCCTTATTGTCAACCAATTGAGAGTTTGAAGCGGAAAAACTGGGGTATATGAACTCAGAGGAAAGACCTGATGAGAGTGAATATAATAAGAAAATAGTGAGGAAGAACATGAAGAACCCCATGTGAAGTTCGGTAGGAATGAACATGGAGGATAGAGTGGTGTTTCAGCTGAAAGGGGTAGAAGGAAATGTGGAATCAGCCTGCTCTGCTTATCTCTAATTCTGTGTCACGGTTCGTTGACTATTGATTTTGATTGGGAGCGAATGTTACTCAGTAACAATATCAAATGTCGTCATGTGATCCCAAATTAAGACTTTTCTCCCAGTCAACCCCTGAGGTTCACGGTTGTGTTTGGGGCTTCAAACATAAGCATCCTATTTATGTTTTCAATTCCACGTTGCAATCTAAATTATAGAGACTGCCAACTCATGATGCTAGAAACTCAAGGTAGCTGTAAACTTATCATACTAATATACTTGTTTCAGGAACTAGTACCCCATTGTGATTTATTTGCTCCAATCAGTCTCATTCCTCTTATTGTCAATTTGATCACTCAATCCTACTTTTTTTTAATAATCAACTTAACTACCCAAAATCATGACCATCAAATATAAAAATGCAGGAAAAAAAATAAACAAATAAGAGAGAAGCCACGATTCAGAATGTGGAAATAAACAAAAGCCACTTGATTTGATTGAGTAAAATTATCAAACACTTGGTGGTCATGAAAACAGGTCAACCACATATTACCTGCTGGGTTATGGTGCTGCCGCCGCCACGAGCCGAAAACGATAGCACAGCACGCGCAACCCCAACTGGGTCAATCCCGCAATGTCCAAAGAAGCGCCGGTCTTCGTAAGCGACAATGGCTTGCCACACATGCGGAGGGTAGGAACAGGTCTGGGACTGATATTCTTCCGAGGAAGCGATAAGATCGCGCCACCGGAGATCGAAGTCGGGGAGAAACACATTGGAGAAGAGGCGGAGGCATAGAAGGAGCAACGAGACGGCCAAGAGAAAGATAATTTCGGGAACGAATTGGTTCGGAGAGTGAAGGCGTGGGTTGGACGAGTTGACTCGGCCGTGCAGGGTTGAGGGTTTTGAGGAGAAAATGTGCAATGAAGGGATGGAAGCGAGAGTTGGGTATGTGGAGAAGTGGAAGAGGAGGTGTTGTGGTAAGTTCTTGTGTCCGCAGATTTGGCAATTTGAGAGGAGAAGACGATGGCTTGGAGTGTAAATCATTTCCCAGGCCTCACCCTCGCTACCCTGTCAGTCCGCTGAAGTCTTCAATTTAGAGCATGTATAGTGGGAAAACTCTTACAAGGGGTGCATATAAGGGGTACGAATACTGATAGTACAAAATATAACTTCAGTGTTTTATAATGAGAGACTCAGTTATGATAGGATGGTAGTGAAGGTCTTGCTCCGAAAGCTATCGCAACAGTAATATAATAGTTAAGGATTTCTTCAGTAATAGTGGGAGACAAAGCATCGTTCTGAGATCCTTCTCTGGGCCAGTCTCTGATGTCTGATCGACCTACCATTCCTCCTGGCGAGACTGCTTCCCCGCCCTTGCCTGGTCATCCCTAGATGCTCCAGTTGTCGTGCACACCAGCGGTGGCAGACCTCGGACATGCGCCCATAGTTACACCCGATCCAACTTTGGCAATGCACGAGCACAGGGATCCAGGTCCAATAACAACAGGGTCCGGCCATCAAAACACCACGGTTCGTGATCCCGAAACCATGACCGAGCCTCAGCCGATCTGAAGTAGAACCCAAAGGTACTCGGTTCCAATTCCTTGACGACCAAGCCTTCAACTGCTTTTCCCTAAGCCGTGGTGATGATCCGAAGAAGGGTCTCCTTCCGGGGTAGTGTCGGCGACTACAACTCACCCACCATCCCCCATTGTTGCTTAGCAATGGCAGTGGAGATGGCGGGAGAGAATGGAACCAGTACCTCAACTTCGGCCTCATACTCGATTGAGCACGAGGACAGCCTGTCCTGAAGAGCCCCGAGAGAGTCCCGGACTTCGGAATCCATTGTAGCTGGAGGTGAGGGTGGCTCTTCCAGGCATAGTGTCACCGGACGACCCGACCCATGCCACCTGGATTAGTCAACCAGGTGGAAATGAGTTGGATACGGTCCCGATTTGGGAGGCACCAACCCAACCCTATCGCCTCCGCAGCCGTTCTTGGAAGGTTCGTCATGTGGGCCTTCCCCTTTCCCGAGTCTCATATCAACGGTGGGGGTGATGGTGCCGTGGGGGCCAGAGCAACAACCCCAGGGATCCGACCACCATCGTCTGGTGGTGCAGCAACAGGAGTTGGTGGGGAAACAAGACCCAGAACCCTAGCGATCAACCCACTCTAGGCTGGTGGCGACGTAGCAGGACCCAGATCCTCCTCCCGAGGGTTTAGTGGTGGGAGGGCTAGAATTGGCGTAAGAGACGACGGGATAGAGTTGCTTGGAGGAGAAGCAACTGCACACCTAGTCGGACGCCCCCTCCGTGGTTTCGTATCCAGCAAGAGAGAGTGAATGCCCATTGAGAATGGGAACAAATCAAACGAGAAGTCGGTGGGAGGACCAGGCTGTCCAAGGCCGATGGCCGAGGAAGGAGTCGTAGAGAGTGGTTTCAGCCTCCTCCTTCACCGCGTCTTATCCCCCACACAGAGCGCGGTATGCGGGGTTGGATGGGACCTGCGAGCACGGGGGCGGCATGACCGACATCCGCAGCAACAACATCATTACCAAGAGGCGACCCTATAGACGATTGAGCGGCGGTCGTAAAAAAGGGGAGTACCATAGCGATATACAGTCAGGGCTAGAGAAGGGTTCTCAAGCACCGAGAGAGAGTTTTTTATATGCTTTTGTATTTTATGTATTTATTAAATTTAGTATTAAAATAATTATTATTTAGAAATTTAAAATAAATTAGATTAAAATAATTCAACATTGTATTAAAATAAAATAAAGCTTTATAAATTATTCTCTGAAAAATACTATCCAATACACATTTGATAAGACAATTGTTAAAAAAAAACGTTGTCACTCGATGTCAGAATAGTAATCTGCTTCAAACCGACCCTAAATGTGCTCAAAAAGATCATTTTGGAGTCGTTGGTGGGTCAAATCATTTATCACATTAAGCCGAACACGCAAGCGTTCTCGGTACTCCAAGGGCCCTTTCTGGTGCCATCGTTACGACGGTGTCCAATCTGGTATTTTCGGAGGGCCTTCAAAATACAAGTCGTCGTCTTCTAATTCGTACCGGTCGCGTTCGTCCTCTACAGTCATGTTGTGTAGAATAGTACAAGTGTGCATGATATCAACCAAAGTATGTCTGCTCCAAACACAAACGGGTCGGGAAATGATGTATAACCGTGCTTGTAAGACTCCAAAAGTCCGTTCAATATCTTTCCGACAACCTTCTTGAACTTCACCAAAAAACTTCAGTTTGTGTGTACTGGGATGACGAATCGACTTCACGAACTGACTCCGTGAGGGGTAAATGTCGTCAACTAAATAATATGGTCGGTCGTACCGATGCCTATTGATCTTTAACTCCACAGCACACTCACGACCATGAAAAGAGTTGTGGAATAAGTGATTGGCACTGAGGACAGTTATGTTGTTGTTCGAACCAACCATCCTGAAAAACGCATGCCAAATCCATAAATCACTGGACGCTACACCTTCCTGCATAACCGTTGGCTCCCCGTGGTGATCTCCTCGGGCATAGGCTCCTTTCAATGTGGTTGGGTAATTCTTTCACTTCCAATGCATGTAGTCAAGACTCCCAATCATGCCGGGGAACCCTCGGTTGTACCGCGATTCGAGTAATCGGGTCAAGTCCTCCGATGTTGGTTTACGACTATACACCGGCCTGAATACTTGTACAACGGTCATGCGAAAATGAAGAACACATTCTCTAGTATGGTATTTACCCTAATTCGTAGTGATTTGTCTAACGAATCGGTCGAGCACCCATACGCAAGCATTGCAACGGTGCACTTTTGGTGCATTGATAAGCCCAACCGTCTGACAGCGTCACCCATCTAGACAGAGTAATCTTCATGCTCCACTATCTTCTCCATCATCCATTGAAAAAGTGGTTGACTCATACAAAAACAACGCTTAAATTTCGGGCCCATATATGGAGTGCACGACAAAATAATCTTGCATCAGCCGGTCATGGGCTTTGAGACGACCTCTGTTAATCTCTCACCAAGAAGGTTCCCCATGTTCGATTCTTTCTCTCTTTCAGTTGATCCTTGGCATTGCTCTCCCTATCATTCTATCAACCCTTCGCCAGGGTCGTTCTTCGACTGTCCGCATGTTGACTTCCAACTCGTCGTCAGACATTTTGAATCAGAATTTTGTGAGAGAAATTTTAGTTTTGGGGGGAGAATATTGGTGGTTTGTTGAATGAGAGTGGGGGTGTATTTATAGATGAAAATATGGGTTGTTTTAGGTTAAAATATGATATTTTTAATTAAAAAATAGATGTTACAAAACGTTACCCAACAACCGGATTTTTTTCAATCGAAGGGGACACATGGTGGGCGGTGGTTGTCCGGCGCGCAACTCGTGATGCGCGAACCAGCAACCCGCTATAGTTGTTCGCGGGCAACGCACCGCGAAACCGAACCGCGATTTAGCGATTCGACGCCACAAAAAAACGCGCTCCATAGTGTGTGACTCGCGACATCGAACCGCTAAATCGCAGATCGCGTTACGTGTCGGTGAATTATGAGGGCTCTTAGGCAAACCGGTTAATTAGGAGAAATTAGCAAAATAACTCGTTCAATCTCCTTTTTTCAATTTAACATCCACTTTTTCACCTCTCATTCTTTTCAATTTAAACTTACGAAAATACTATTTTATCCCTCCTTTTAAACATTTTCATTTTCCCTCTTCTTTTCCCAATACCATTGTAACTCTCAATCCCCTCATTCCAACACAACTCTTCAACTTCTCTCTCGCCTTCTCTTCAGACTTCTTTCATCAAATTTTTCTTGTTGTTTCTCCCATCTCCATTCATCGACGTCCCACTGAGCTCGTCGCGAAATCTCCATCACCATCTCGTCAAGCTCGCCACCAAGATACCTTCTTCTTCTCCTCCTCCTCCTCCTTTTTCTTCTTCTTCTTCTTCTTCTTCTTCTTCTTCTTCTTCTTCTTCTTCTTCTTCTTCTTCTTCTTCTTCTTCTTCTTCTTTACAGGGGGGTCTCGATCGAGAACATGAATATAGTGGATCGACCTGACCAAGTACCATGAAGTTGGTCGATCAATTATGTATTTGGTGGATCAACCACAACCGATCTACCAAACTCATGGTCGATCGGCCAAGTTCATGGCACTTGGTTGATCGACCATGAAGCGATCCACCAAATTCATGATCGAACGACCGTGAATTTGGTCGATCCACTAATTTTTCCCGAAAAATAAAGAGGAAAATTCGAATTTTGAAAAAAGGAAAAATTAGAAATATAGAAAATTTTATTAAAAACGAAGGTCATCTTGTAAAGAATTTAAAAATGAAGGTCATCTACCAAAAGAAAAAACAAATTAGGGTCATTTTGCTAATCCCCAGTAAAAGCATGTACATGGTTTATTTGTTTGTTTGTTTGTTTGTACTGAATCTTGTATACATTTAAGGGTAAACTACAAATACCTACCCCAAACTTGTAGCGTTTAACTGATATCTACCCTAAAGTTTTTTTTTAACTGATACCTACTCAAATGTTTAGTTATTTAACTGATACCTACCATAAAGTTTTTTTTAACCGATACCTACTCAGATGTTTAGCTACAATGACGAAAATACCCTCAACTACATTTCAGTGATTATTTTTAAAAAAATATTTAAAAATCACTTTTGTTAGGTATATATATGTACTTATTAAATCACTTCAGTTTTATTTAAAAAATCACTTCAGTTGTATTTTAAAAAAAATATTTAAAAAATCATTGAGGGCATTTTCGTCATTTTAGCTGTCTTCTTGGGCTATCAATAAATAACTAAACATCTGAGTAGGTATCAGTTACAAAAAAAACTTTAGGGTAGGTATCAGTTAAACGCTACAAGTTTGGAGTAGGTATTTGTAGTTTACCCTACATTTAACGAACAATCAATTTTTTCTTTTAGTCCGCATAAAAAACGATTTTATTGATTCAGGTTGATAATATAAGATGGGGAACAACAAGGCTTGGAAACAGAATAGATCAACAAGCTTTTAACCAAAAATAGAGCGAGGGTTTGAGGTCCATGGGCATGTCTGGCTGCTCCTCCCCGCATCCATCTACCATCGTAGCCAGGTTCCTCACAAATAAGAAATTCCTTCAAAAGAAAATTTTCAACGTAGTATAAACAACAACTATATTAACAAGCATTATACGTTTTATAATCCAACCCAATGTCCTTCACCACTTTCTGCGTCTCAACAAATGATTTTGGATAAGTGTTCGGGTCAATGAGTCGTACACATTTCGTCAAACGCTACATTCGACACCTTGTATTTTTCTTTAAAGGACACCAACTCCATAATGGTTGTCAATCTATCGGAACTAGTGCATCCCTCGTACAACGATGTTTGATACACACTCAATAATCTATTGTACTTGTCTGCATCTTCCATTGCAACCATCTCATCAATATCGTACTCATCGAAATCATCAACCATATTATCACGCTCAACCGTGTCACGATATGGAAACCCATTTTCCACATACTCCCTTGTTGCATCATAATCACCGGATGATGACGCCTCATTTTTAATATTATAATTATCAGGACTCGATGATGACGCATGATATCTAGTCATCTCCCACATATTTTCCAATCGTTCTTCCTCTTCATTAGGTATGAGGTGTGCTTCACCGTTATACTCCCATATTTGGTAATTTGTCATAATACCAACCAATTTACTGGTTAAATGCTCCATCAATACATCGATTTTCCACCAAGCGTCGTTCGTACAATTTAGACACGGACACCTGAAGTGATTATTCACACCGAATTTTTAACCATTAACTATGACATGCTCAAGAAATCCCAAAATACCTTTCACATGCTTTGTATCATCTCTTGGAAACTTCATCCAATTCTATCCATCTACGTATATACAATTCATTTTAATCATATAATTAAAAACACACCATTAAAAACCTATTTTATCGATCCTAAATATATTCATAAAAAATATGAGTATATAAAGCATATACTAATTAATTAATTGTATAATTAATAACTACGTACAGAAACACTAATAAAAATTAAGTTAATTACATGCATATTAAATTTAAACAAACCTATACATATATTATTAATCCTAATTAAATATAAATAAAAAATAATTTCATTCACAAAATAAAATATATTCATCAAATATATATATATATATATATATATATATATATATATATATATAAACATACCATTAACGAGTTTGTTGACATCCATTGTTTTGCTTGGAAGTAAATTAATAGAACAAAGTTGAGAGAGAAAATTATTTGAGAGGTTTTGTGAGAGAAGGAAGAAAATTATGAAGAATTTTGAGGGGAAGGGGGGTTTTGAGAGAGAAGAAATTTTTTGGTAAAGAGTGTAATGACAAGTTAGTGTGGTATCAAAGACGATATAACTTATGCAACGCCATAGTCATACTGTCGCAAAAGTTAATTCCTTTACGACGCCATAATATGACCTCGTAGAGGTCTCAATACCTCTACGACGTCATACCATGGCGTCGTAGAGGACATTAACTTCTACGATAGTGTGCCAATGGCATCGCAGAAATTGTGTTCCTCTACGACGCCATGTTATGACGTCGTAGATGATATAACTACTATGACGCCATTGCATGGCGTCGCAGAAGAACCTAACTTATGCGACGCCACTGAAAGGGCCCTGTCGTAGAAGAGTAAAGATGGTGTAGTGTAGGGCTGGGCACGGCCGGGTAACCGGCACCGGATCGACTTCAGGTCACCGGAACCGGCACTCCCGGTTAACCAGTATGTGCCACCGGCGCCGGCACCGATCACCGTCCAAATGGTCAAAAACCGGCGGTTATTATAACTGCCGGTTCCGGTTTTTAACCGGTTCAACCGAGCCCAATGGGCCTATACTTGGGCTTACAAGTTTGGGCCTACTTTTGGTTTTTAATTAGCATAATTTCAAGACGATTTTTTGCCCATCACTTACCAATTATTCAGTTTTATTTTGAGTAAAGCATCTCACAAATCATTACATTATATTAATTCTGTTACATAATTGAATGCTTAGTTTCACTTCAATAAGATGAATCTCGGTTGATTTTTAACCAAAAAAATCGACAATAAGATAATAGATATGAATATCTGAATCTCAACAAATGAATGGAGATAAATGGGTAACAAATAAACTTGACACAATAAAATAAATAAGAACAAGAGCTACATACCAAAATAAGAACAAGATCTACATATACAAAATAAGAACACGATCTACTAATTTGAAGATAACATAATATAACAGAACTTAGTTACCATCATGTAAGGATATAAGATTAAGTTGAAAACAAGATCTAAGTACACAATAAGAACAACAACTAAAAAATAAAAATAAAGGAACAAATTGTAGAGCAGAGAATTAAAAACACAATCGAAGCAAGGAAAGAGGCGATATCAGTGGATAATAAAAACTCATAATAATTATAAATAAATGAATATGTATAACATGAAATAAAAAAATCACAACAGTAGATTAAAAACCCTAACTTGTTAATATGAGTTCTTAAAATTGAATCTAAGAACCCTACCGAAAACTTTAATCGGAAATACAATTTAGGGCTTCAGAAAGTCGGATCTCAGAATTTCACTTCCATCATAGATCCATAAGAAAAATCAAGAATTGAATACAAAATAAGAACAAAAGAGATAGGGAAAACAATAACATGCAACAAAGATGAACAAAAATATAGAAAAAAGAAAGAACATAGATGATTGTCGTGTGTGTGTGTGGTGCTTTGAGAGGTTGTTGTGTTGTTTTGAGTTTAGGAGAGAATGGGTAGTAGCATTTGGTATTTATAGAAGAGAAAAGCTAGGGTTTTGAGTAGGAGCTTATGAGATGGGATGGTCTAAATAAATAAAATGACCAAAATTGGGGTTAAAATTCTAATGTATAATTATGTTTTTCTAACCCTATATTCAGCCGCCCGCTTATCTTCTTCTTCTAAACATCACAGTTGCAGACGCGTAAGGTAAGCATCGAAGAAGGGGGACTGTGTCGGCCGGTGCCGGTCAACCGGCGGTGTTCCTTTCCCAAAACCGACCACCGGCCAAGAGAAGATCGGTTCTCCATAATCTTCACCGGCACCACGCCCGAGTCGTCCCGGTTCCGGTGTCTCCGGTGCCGGTTCCGGGCGGGGACGGTGAATTCGGTGTATTATGCCCAGCCCTAGTGTAGTGTCTCTCCTTAAATGTCTATCCCTAGTTCTCACAACAATCATATTTTTCTCCCAAACTTCTCTCTCTCAAATAATGAATAAATATCTAATAGGGTTATCTACGATAAGGTACCCTAATGTTTCGTCCACGAACGATAAGGTACCCTAATGAATTTTGTGTCCGATAAGGTACCCTAATGATTCGTCCACGAACGATTTGGTTTAAAATTGGCATATTCCGTTAAAAACTAACGGAATATTCCTCTAACTTAGACATTTGCAGTTAAGTGGGGTGTGAAATGACGATTTTACCCTTTCTTATTTTAAGCTTATAAATTTGATAGACAAAATTACCATTATACCCTTAATTATATATTACAATAAAATATAATAAATAAATAAATAAATTTAATTTTTTTTTAAATTTAAAAATTAAATTATTTAAAATAATAATAAAATATTAAAAAATATTAAAAAATACAAAAAATTAAAAAATCATTTTAATTTTTTTTTTAAAAAAAATCGCAGAACTGTTCTTCTCCGGCGTCGTCTTCGGCCAGCCACTCCTCTCGCCGTCGTCGTCCCCGGCCACCCCCACCTCCGCCGCCGACTCCTCCCTCTTCCACCTTCACCGTCTGAACCAAATCGCGAGCTTCAGCTCAGCGAGGAGGGTTCAGACGGTGGAGGTGGAAGAGGGAGGAGTCGCCGGCGGAGGTGGGGGTGACCGGGGACGACGACGGCGGAGGAGTGGCTGGCCGGAGACGTTGCCGGAGAAGAAGAACAATTCAGCGATTTTTTTTTTAATAAAATTAATTTTTTAAAAAAATTAAAATGACTTTTTATATATAAAACTTTTTTAATAAAAAATTATTTATATATAAAAAAACTAATTATTAAAAAAAACTAATTAAATACAAAATCTGATTTTAAAATATAAAAATCTGATTTTAAAAAAATAAAAACAGATTTTTGAAAAAAAAAACAAATTCAGTTTTTAAAAAATATAACTTTAAAAAAAATATATAATTTATTTATTTTATTTTGAAAATTAAAATTAATTAGAAAATATAAATTAAGGAAAAATAACAACTGAGGGTATAATGATCATTTCACACTTAAGTCAAAAGTCAACTGAAATGTCAAAGGGCAAAATAGTCATTCTACATAATTCTGTTAGTTTTTTAACAGCATTAAACCAAATCATTCGTGGACGAATCATTAGGGTACCTTATCGGACACAAAATTCATTAGGGTACCTTATCGTTCGTGGACGAAACATTAGGGTACCTTATCGTAAATAACCCTATCTAATATATAAGGGTTGAAAAATGCAATCGGGAACAGAACTGATGTGCGCAACCTGTAGCGACGGCTGGAGCATGCTTAAATATGGCCTGTTTGGCTGCACGGAACGTGCAAAACACCATCCCATTATGCGGCACGGGGCGCGCTTGCTAAGGGGCACAAATAGTAAGTGCAGGGCCTATTTGTCTATTCGACGCCTGGACCGGCCGTTTGACCGCCCGGAACGAGCCTTAGTCCAACCCGTTCTTCTACCCAGTCCACGCTGGTCTCTACGCAACTGGCTTGGCTCTTCCATCTACACTCTTAGATGCATTCATGGCCACCGAAACCGACATCTCTTCAATTCTGATCACCTGAGCCCTAAATATCTTTGTTTCGCTTTGAATGTTTGCAAACCATTGGATCAAGGCCAACTGTACACAAAGAGAAAGAAATGTATTAAAATACACTAAGTCAGGAATGAAAAACTCAAGATGTGGGCTTAAATACATCGAAAACCCATGTACTTTGCATCCATATCAGTGATGAACTTTTCGATCTTGGAGCCTTGTTCTATTCTCAATGATACTTATGATGTTCATCGCTGGTAATGGTCCTTGGCGGGTCGTTGCATTCAAGACACCAATATGCGCAAACGGATCAACGGGGTATAAACGCCGTCGATCCTCAACAATTATGTTCTGGAGAATAATGCAAGCATTCATGATCATCACGAGTGATTTCCTATCCCCATTCGCCTTGGACGAGTGATGATATAAAACGACCCTACAGAACTCCAAATGCTCGTTCGATATCATTCCTCGCCGTCGCTTAGTGTTTAGAAAAACACCTTTGTTTTGGTATTTGTGGACATGGTATTATTTTCACAAATGAAACCCAAGGAGAATAAATTCCATATGTCAAGTAATAATGGGTTGTGTACTCGTGGCCGAAATCCGATCTGTAAGTCACTTTGTAATTCTTTCTGCCATCTTTTTCACAACTTTGGCCTATTCTTGGGAAGTCATTTGAGTCGATTCCTCCATTGTTAGGCATGGATCTATCGATAAAAGAATAAAGAAAATTAGAGAGAAGATGTGAATTGTGGTGGAGAAGATGTGTGAAATTGGGATGAGAGAGAGTTCAATATATAGGGGAATTTATGGCACCCAATTTAGCTGCCGCGTGTCGCGTCGTCATTTGACCACCTACTAGTTGTGGGCTCCAAATGGGCGTTTCCACGTTGCAACACATTGTTGTAGGATCCTGCGGCGAGGCGCACTACATTTCCGTCCTGTAACACCTCATGTGTCAAGGACTCGTGGCTAAACCTACCATGAGTGGCCTGCAACGCCTCTACAACGATTCACTGGAGCTGCTCTAAGTTCCACTCTTCCAAATCCCTCAAGTAGAAGCCCAATTTATTAAGCCTCAATCAAGGATAACCCAAAACTGTTCAACTCAAACTCTTGAATCCTAACGACTTAACCAACAGACATTGTCCATCTCAAGTAAAAACCAAATGGGCCATCCATTGATCGAGGACTACAATGAATCATTCTGGTCGCAATCATACAGTTGCAACACACAATGAGAAGTCGAGTCAGATCCACACCTTATCTTTTTTTCTTCTCATCATCTCATGTCCTGTTCCACCATAATTGATATGTAAATGGACAGTTTTTCTTACCGCCTCCTTCCCCGCCGGCTCCGACAATGACTCCGGCCAGGGATGAGGCCGGCAGAGGCTTCTCATCATTATCCCCCTTTCTTCCCCTCTTACCCTCCTTCTACTCCTTCCTCCCTTCGTTACCCGCTCGTCGATTTCCTGTTCAAGCCTCTACAAGCAGATGTAGGAGTTTCTCGGCCTTTGCTCCTCGTCATTGCTCCGGCCTCGTCTTCTCAGCCTGTTGCTATACTCCGGAGTGCTTCTTCTCCGGCCAGCGTCGTTCTTCTACTTCGCGCAGTGGTGGTTCGCTCGCCGATCGACCAAGTTCTATTCCTCCGGTGCGTCTCGCGTCTCGTCCCCGTCCGGAGTGGTCGCCTCTTGTCAGCGCCGCCTTCCTCCGACTCGGTTTTCTCGGTTAGGTAGGGTTTGTTTTGGTTGTTGAGCCGGGTGTGGGTTGGGTTGGGGGTAGGTAGGGCCGGGGGTGGTTGGGATGGGTGCGTGTTGGGCTGGGTCCGGGGTGGACCGGGTTTTATTGTGGGCCAAGTGCTGGTGTGGGCCAGGTGCAGGTCTGGGCCGGGTGCAGAGCCGGTTGTCCTTGGACGGGTCTACCCGGTTCGGGCAGGTTGGGCCAGTTCGGGTCGGACAGTTTGGACCAGTTCGGGTCGACCGGTTTGGGCGGGTTGGGATGGTTCGGATCGGGCTATTCTGCATACCCGGTTCCGTTGGTTTTTTGCTTGGTTCGTGGTCTTGACAGCGGGTCGTGATCGTGTTATAGCTCTAGAAGTCCGTATCTTGGTGGTGTGGTCATCTGGGGCTTTGACAAATTTTGGGTCCTCGCCGATGTTGATATTGTAGATTCGATCAGGTGCGGCCTTTGTGGGCTGTTGAGCTTCTCTACTAGTTGTGGCGTCAGTTCTGTTCAGGTTTGGGTTGGCTCCTGCTCGGTATCATTACAGGCCTTCCCCTAGGGTTCTCGCTTGGTTTTCGCCGATGACAAGTAGCCGTTCTTGGTTTCGGAACGCTCAGCTCGAGTTCCAGCTTTGTTTTCTAAGAGAATTGATGTGCTGCGGTTTGCTCAGAAGTCTAGGCTCGTACTCGGTAGAAATATCGGTCCTCCTTTTTGGCCCTTCTCGGTGTCTGATCCGTCCCTCACGGACTCGACACTGAAGCGTATTTCGGATCATTGGAGGTTGTTAGTTCCGGCTCTGGTCGTGGGACGCACTTCTTCATCCTCCCGGGTGGGGATCGTTGCGGAGCTGTTCTTCCTGCGTTTAGTGGTTCGTCTGCTTACCTCATGTTTTGCTTCAGATTCGGTTGTGAGACGCGCTTCTTCATCCTCTCGGGTGGGGATCGTTGCAGAGCTGTTCTTCCTGCTTTTAGTGGTTCGTCTGCTTACCTCATGTTTCGCTTCAGATCCGGTCGTGGGACGCGCTTCTTCATCCTCCCGGGTGTTGATCATCGTGGGTCTAGCAGTTCATCGTGGTACCTATACTGGTATATCCCTCTATGCAGCTTAAGTTTTGTGTCCCCGTATTGCCCCTTTTTCGATTTTGGTTTGATATGCATATGCTTGCTTCCACTTCTGTGGTTAGGTCTCGTCGGTTTAAGGTGTTGGCCGCTGGTGAGGGTTCAGGCCTTTGTGCCTTTCAGTTGTTTTCTTACATATTCGCTTTAGGGTTTTATGTGTTCTGGTGGGTATTACTCATCGAAATTGTCTTTATCGCTTGCGGTGTTGATCGTCGATGTGTTAGTGCTCGTCTTCTAGTCTATGTGACTGGTTGATCATACTAATGAGACAGGGTGCTATACTTGCTTAGGATGTTCGTTGGTTTTATATCAGTATCGCTGATGCTTATTGGTTGACATATCAGGGTTGAAGACATTTTCCTTTTTTAAGCGCTTCATGGTTGAAAAATCCGGGTGTTATGACATTTTCCTTTTTCTTACGTTGCGCTTAATTGTTGTAAAATTTGGTTTCTTAGACCTTCACTGCTCGGTTTGCTTCCTAGCTTCAGGGTCTGCGTACCAATTCATTCTTCAGGGTCTGCGTACTCATTCATAGCTTCAGGGTATGCGTACCCATTCATAGCTTCAGGGTCTGTGTACCCACTCATAGCTTCAGGGTCTCTGTACCCAATCATAGCTTCAGGGTCTGCGTACCCAATCATAGCTTCCGGGTTTGCGTTCCCATTCATTGTGTTTGATGGTGTTCCCCGGTGTAGGGCTTTAGGGTCTACGTACCCATTCAGTGGCGAAGCTAGGTATGGCCCCGGGGGGCACCCCCCTCAATTTTTTTTTAAATTTTGCTACTAATTTTTGAATTTTTTGAAAAATACCCTTTAAATTTTTATAATTTTTTAGTTGTGCCCCTCCTCAAATTTTTTTACTTTGTGTATTACTATTGAAATTTTTTGGTGCCCCCCTCACCAAAAAACCTAGCTCCGCCACTGTACCCATTCATAGCTTTCTTGAGACTGAGCGACATGCCAGCGCTCGTTTTACTTGTTCTCTTAAAAGACGACTTTAAGCGTCTTGGGGTTCTTTTTTGTTGGTTTGTAGCTAAATCTTTTTTTCTCTTTCTCCTCAAAAGAGGGTTTATAAAACTTTCAATATGTATTTCTGATTAAAAAAAACATATAGAAAATATTTGTATGTTGCAAAGTGCTCGACATGAACAGAGTCGATGAAAAACAGAATAGTGAGTCAAGATATAAACCTTTTTCCTCAAGTAAAGAGAGAACAACTAAAGATGATCATGATTTGGAAACCAAGAAGACGTTTCCAGACGTGCAGTTGCATGTGGTGTTAAATCAATCTGACTACATTGTAGAGATAAAGCTATGTGACGACATAAGTCCCAATCACCTTAACATGATTTTTTCCGAAAACAATTTACCTGATAACCAATATTTATATCTACATTTCCATGTTAAATCCTGCATAATTTGTCACTTAATTATGTGCTCATGCATGATAATTATTGGTCATGGAATATTTAGGTACAAAAACAAATGAATTTGAGACAAGATGAACAAAAACGACGGGCTGCAACACATAGATTGTTATACTTTACATTCTAATATCCCATTATATATACGATACTCCATATTGTTGCCCAACATGGATTGGACAATAAGATAAAAAGAGAACAAGGATGCGTGACGAGATGTGATACTCATAAAGATACACTTATAGATAGGCAACTCAAGACTCTCTCCATCTTCTTCCTTAATTAAGGGACGGTAATATTAATATTAGTGCTAATTTGCAGGAGTAACATTCTTGCTAATTGGGCTTCCACCATTATTGGAGACAGGTAATTCCAGGGTCCCACTTATATCTTTCGACGACTCCAATGGATCTTTGCTTTTCCCCCAAACCACTGTGTACAGTCCCATCACTATCAGGATGGCTCCAATTATGCTGATATATTCATCAACAAACATTAATCACAATTTCATTCAAATAAATACATAATTATTTCTCTTTTAATGTAATTATTATCCATAACAAGCTAGTACACTAGTACGTACCTTCCAAGGTGGACAAGTTCGGAGAGGACTATGAAACCCAAAACGGCAGTAATGATCATGCAAAGCGGGCTAAAGGATGTAACGAACACTGGCCCTCGTTCCCTTATCACCACTCCTTGCACATAATATGCAATCCCCGAACATACCACTCCCTACATTAATATAAATCGTATTAAAAATCGGACTCTGATGTCATATTAAAGAATCAACACAACTAAAAGCTATGGACTCACAGAATAAGTGGCAGCGAGAAGCCTGGAATCCCAACCGATGACCCAAACGCTAAGCTTACGTTCCATCACAACCGTCACAAGTGAGCCCTCTAGCATGCCCATCAAACATATCCACGCCGTCAATGACAGCTCCGCCGGATATTCTTTTAACGTGAATGACTATATTGAGTACAACAACGTAGGATAGGATCAATTATCGATTACTAAGGAAGATGTCGGGAGAGAGAATTAATTAGTTATGTGCTAATTAATCTTACTTGGACGATAAAGAAACTAGCCCAACCGCAGCAACTGCCGATGAGCATGACGGTGCCGGAGACCCAATGCTGATCGCTCGATGCGGTGGAGCTGCCTGCGCCGTCGGATCCTCCACCGGAGTGGATGAAATTGATGATGGGTCCTTTGTACAACGTCATCACCATCGCTCCCGACACCGTGATGGTTGTCCCCACCACCTTTGCCACACTATGTACCTTCTTTATATTTACCTTTTCTAATCTGCATGCATGCATATTGTATTTATTAATGTATTGTATTTAAAATAAGCCTGTTACTTTCATAAAAAACATGTATGTCTTATCTTATGATTGATACCATGAATCTTGCACAATGGAACTAATGGAATATATATGTGTACACCATATGAGGTGTGTTTCTTTGGGACCTTAAAAATTCAAACTCATGCATCAATGTCATTTGGAATTGTTGTTTAAATTGCTTATTTGATTTATATATATTTTTTTTTCTGTAACACTTCCAGATTATAACTGTATGCGGATTGTTTTAAAGGTGAGTGAAAAACGTAACCAATACCAAAATTTAAAAACATATGCTTTTTCGGTCGATTTTTTGACGGAGAAAGAAAACCGTTTGCTTACTACATTAAGCATAAATTCTAAAAAAAGTTGTGTTAAATCCATTTCGTTTGTATTAAACCCATATTGTCATTCAACCAATTTCTTAAACGTATGTTCGACTGTTTGTCACCTAAAAAAAATCATTTACATCCGGATAAAAAGAGATTAGCTCATCCACCAAAACATATAAAAAAGTTTAGAATATAATAAAACTAATTCTGATACTATGTGAAATAGATAGGCTCTAATCAAATTTATACTTTATTTTTACAGTCATCACCCGTCCTTATAATACATATTTAGAACCATATTGTACTAAAAAATAGTGGGACCAGAAATATGTCTTCCACGCAGAGCGCAATATACTTATACATGATTAGTTAGAAGAAAAGTTAATTAATTCACCTGAAACTGAGGGCCATTATGAAGGTGATGGCTGGAAGGATATTGACAACAGCTGATGCAAATGTTGCCGAAGTATACTTCATTCCCAGATAATATAAGTTCTGGTCCAACACTGGCCTGCACTCATCAACCCATAAACCAACAATTAGATTCAAATTTCACTAACACAATTTAAATTATTTGTTAATCTATAACTCATGTTTTGTATGTATGTCAAACTCTTATATTTGATCAGCGAGAAATACAGAAAAAATCTTATTTTAGCCTAATCTAACTTACCGTCCACACTTGCTTCCAAACAAGTGTACCCATCAAAATTCAAGTTTGTGACTTCAAAGAAAGATGAGACGTAAAAACTATTTACCATCGGGTTAACTCAAGTGAACATAACATAAGTCAAACTGGAAAGACTCACATCAACACCCAACAAAAAGTTTAGGAACCCTAATGTAAGGACAGAAGTAAGGTGACAACCGATGGCAAAAGCATTTGGATGGTTAATATAAGATAGAATAATGCACAAATCTCCCTTAATTAATGGTTACTTATAGGTAGAAAATGTGTTTGAAAATGAAAATTCTAAGTTCTTTTTGCAATGGTCTAACTGTAAAGAAGCCTTCAATCCTAGAGGCCCCCAACAGATTGGAACTGTGCCCACCAGACCAGTACAATAAAGTGATGTGCTTACATAGCCTACATTAATTGTGGTATAGATCCCTTTGAGGTCTATAGTATATTTCATAAAATAATACACATATGATAAGAGTTTAGAGTGGATTTGAGAGGATTACTCTAGGAAACCCAACAAAATTATCTTGAGGAAGACGGATAACGTCATCTTTGGCCTTATTTTCCTGCAACAATAACCAAATCGTCTTGTAACTTATAAGCTTCAGACAAGAACGATTACACACAAATCGATCGTATTATTTCCCGTTTAATCACAAGTTAGAACAGAGTGTAACCTTTCCACGAAGAAAGCAATAGGAGCAATGAGGAAGAAGGCGACAACATGACGGTAAGTAGCTAGTACGTAATGACTCATGCCATGGTTCATGGAAATGAGGCTGATGACATACATGCCTGCATACCCAAATTGAAGAGAGACCATGGCCAAATAAGGCTTCATCTTCTTCATGAACAACCAACACACACCACATGATGACTCTAATAATTGGTCTCCCATTCTACTCTTAAGAGCTAATTTAGTAATAATATGTGTCCTTTTGTGTGTGATAAAGAATGGGAGGTGCATGGCCTTCTTATATAGGCACATGAGAAAAAGGAAAAAAACCCATTTTCCCCAAAATAAAAGAATTGTTAAAAACATTGTGTCCAAGCCAATGAGCACTCATAAAAACAAGATTCCATTGTCCATAAGGCCTAGAATCATCAACTTGATAGAATCTAAAGGAGGGAGGGAGAGTTTTGGGATTGTGGGTCTCTAAGTAGATGATGCTTTAATGTTATTTATTATTAGTATATATAAGATTTAGATTTTGTTTTGGAAGGCTTCTTTAATTATTTGTTTGATTGTGGGAAGTGGGGTTTCGGTTCATTGACCACCAAATCAAATTGAGGTGTAGTGCTGATGACGATGCAGAGGAGCAAATTGTATCTCTCTTGACTATATAATGTGACGAAGGAGTGGGTGGCATCAAGAGTTAGTGGACATCACCTTTACAATAACTCACTAATTGAGGGGATCACTTGTGAAAAATAATCCATACTCGGTTTTGCCTTGCCATAGTTTTTCTTCTAAATAAAAATTATTCAGATAAGTAGATTTAGAATATCTATAAACTTCGTTGATTAAGATTTAGGTTTACACCCACGTTTAACCTTTAACTCTTTGTAAGTATATGTTGCTTTCTAAAAGATTCAAAAAGCATGGTCAAGATACACACATGTCATGCATATCCTCTCAATTATGGAGAAAGCAGTTCCGGGACAAGCTCAATCAGATTACAACAAGCCAAAAATTTCGTCTTGTAATTACTCATTCCATCTATATATCCCTTACGAAAACGGTGCTACAGAATAAGGAAAGAACAAACATTTAGAAGACGAGTAAAAAGAGTACTAGTTTACGTGACGTTTCGTTTGCTAGTTCAATCAAAATTTCTCCTACATTTCACATATGAATATTATGTGTTTCAGGTAGGCGTATGTCCTCTTCAACATCAAAAAGCTTCTTCTCTTTATACACCAAAGAAACGTGGGAAAATAGATTTTGAGTTATATTGTGTTTTGGTAAAGAAAAAGAATCTCATGAACCTATAATAAGGAAATAATTAGGACACACATGATAATGAAATTACAGGATGAATATTCAGTATAGAGTTAAAGATTCTTGCTAGCATTTGTCTAAAAAAAACAAAGTTAAAGATCATATATCAACCAATTATTTATTTCATTCCGTATTACGTCATCCAATAGTCCAATCCATATTCCTTTACCCGGAAAGCAATCATATACTCACACCTATCATGCAGATTAGACATGCACTCAAGTTTTAAAACTCCAATTATAGTTTTTCTACTATTAGCAAAGTTTTCTAGTTGATCCATGTTGATTAAGTGGGGCATTCTTTATATGTATTAGAGCAATACTCTGAAATAATAATAAGAATATTAAGTTTTGTAAGAACATGAAACTAAAACAGCAAAGCCTACATTTTCAAGCAATACTATTCACACAGGAACTTATAATGTATGTGTAAAATGAAAATAGCACATAATAATGCATGGGTGACGTGATGAGAACAAATGTAAAGTGGTGCTTTGTTGATTGGATCCCAATACCATAAATATTTGGGGTTGGTCGGGTGCGTGGCATTCCACTAATAATATAATTAATTACGATTATGGTACCTCAAAAAATTACGATTATGGCAAACACCAAGCATTAGTATAACGAAGTTAGGCAGGCTGATAAGATGTATGTCGTCCTCGTCGTCGTTATTATCATCATAAGGGTTACGAATAACAAGTATTCATTTTGTTTGCAAATAGTATCTGGATAATTATAAGCATACCAATATAATATACATTTTCATTTTGTGTGATGCTCAATTTAGTATTGTATTTTATAATACATTAGTTTATCATTACAAAAAGTTGTTTTCTTTTATTGTGTTACTCGGAAAAATGGATAGAAACACAAGATTTTTTATGATTGTCTTTGAATATTTTTCCTTTCGAAAATCGTTGATTTACATTGAGTGTGAAGTTGATGATATATTCATTTCCTTGAACTAATGTGGTATGAAAAGATAGACAAATTTGAAAGACGACGGATCTAAACATGTGTTTTTTTTCAGCCTTTTAACTAAAATTGATATGTTTTTTTTTATCAGCAAACGAGATTTGATTAAAAGTTCAAGCCTTGCCTTCGAGAAGAAGGGATAAAAACAAGAGAATACAACATCCCTCAAAGAGTATTCCTTACAAGAATTCCTTAGATGGTGGTTTGTCATAACCCCTGGAAATTACATGTATAGTTTATTCTCAAGACGACTTACTCTCGTGTTTACTTGGTTGAACAAGTAATTAAAATGAATAAACAGTATTAATTTGAAGATATTCACTTTTGAAAAAGTGGGAAGTAATCCATAAGAATATTTAATAGTTCCATGCTATAGCTAGAATAAATTGAAGTCTATCCGAAGCTTCACGTATAGTTGAAGTGACCTCAGATCCCCAAGCATTGTATATTGTATGTGAATTGTCATATTATAATAAGTATACATGGATTTCTCTTTGTGCGGATATTTTTCGGAAACAACTTGAATATGTATTCACATTCTCTCACGAATCACAGAAATAGGGTTTTGGAATCATATCACACGTTAAGTTGGCACTACTCCTGTCAACACATGTTAATTAATTACCAAAAGCAATATTAATCTGAGTCCAGCCAATACCATAACCAATTTCTTACATTGCATTGAAGCTAAGAGCATCCACAACCATATAGTTAGCTGCTGGTGGGGACAATAAAAAATCATTTTCTTTGGCTTACAGCCAGCATTCTCAGCTAGCTCCGTACAATGGTAGCCCTTTTGGTTGATTTTATGATAACCCTTTCCTTCATATTTTTGCCCCCAGGTAGCGATAAGGCCTGGTGGTGAGCTACCAGCCAGCACTCCCAACCATCAATTTTAAATTAATTTTTTTTTGGACTCTCTCTCCTCGTTTTTGTTCCCATCCGGGTCCCAGCCAACCCACTATGGATGCTTTAAACTATTCTAAATCTTAAAATATCTAGCAATGGAAGAAAGAGAGTAGAATATAATATATGTCGACTCAAAATCTAAAATCTATGAATCAATACCCGGCTACCTACCTACTGACTTGATTTAACTCTATGTACAAGAATAAGAGTTATTATTGTGTAGGAGTGAATATCACTAGCTAGCTAGTGTCATAAGATTATCACTATTACTTAAAACACAACAAATCAAAAGAGGATCAATCCAATTAAAAATTCAAACTATGGTTATATAGGCCAAACAAGTACGTGTTTCTAACATGTGTTTTTAAGGCCAAACCAGTTACGTGTTTTTTTCATTATTAAAATTGGATCCGCCACTTAAATTGGGTTTCAAATCAGTTTGTGGTGTGATAAGGATTTTTGCTTTATTTTTTATAATTGGTTTGGGTAGTTAAAAGGGCTTGGGTAGTTGAATGAGCTAGATAATAATTGATTGAATAAAAGAGTCGAGCCCAATTAGTTTACCTCATCTAGCCCATCTAGCCACTTTATCCGACCATCATCTATGTTTTCCTGGATCACTATTTCTTTCTGTTTGTGTTTCACTCTTTGAATAAAAAAAATGGTTTCTTTAGCTAAAAATGACATGGCTAATTTTTTCAAAAGTCTAGAAACTAACTTAATATTTGAATTCGTAGTGTATTAGTAATAGGCGGCGTTTAAGCGGGGTTTTGCAAACATCGAATAAAATTGCTCGATTACAACATCTTCGGCGATGTTTTCAGGTGGCTATTTCGTGCCGATGGTACCATTAATGTTGTGAGGATAAGTCGGTCGGTGGCCCCAATTTGATTTTTTTTTTATAAACAAGGATTTATTTATCGTAATATATGAAGAACATATACAAAGAGAAACCTATCTACCCTAAAGAATCATGCTCAAAACAAAGGAAAAGAAACAAAACGAAACGAAACAGAACGAACCCACTAACACAAGCGGTTCTAGACAGTAAAGACAATGGACTTCCCATGCACAAGAGACTGAAGCTGCTCCATTGCAAGAACAACAAAAACCGAGAAGCCCAAAAGACAATGGCCCCAATTTTATTGTTGATCGCATAGGAAAGAGCTCTAACCATTAGGAGGAGACTGAGTGACGTCATGTGGTGACACCTTTGCACAAACTTTCCTTATTTAAACTCTAACCATTTTCTCCAAAAGCACCCCACTTCTCTTTAAACTCTATATACTATTTTTATCCATTTTATTTTTTGCTTGTTATGGATTTCAATCCTACTTTTGGTATAGAGGAATACGTCCCAACAACGCAAAAACCAAACATCGATGATGGCACCCTGCACGAGTTGTCAAACCCCGAGGCTACCCAAGACACTCAAGACCTTAGTTTGCATCCGTCTTCGTTATCCCATGGTTCCAAAACCCCATCTACATGTAGAGATCAAATAGACTCCCAAAAAAAACCCCACCAGGAGCCACAGCCAAAGCTCCAAAACCCCTACAACTGATCCTCAATTATCAATTGACAACTCACCGCCGGCCAACACCGGTGGCGACGCTGTTAAAAGGAGGTCGGTGAAAATCACCCACTACCAAATAACACCTACAATAAGTTCAAACCTTAAGAGATTTCAACAAAGCCCTTCGGTGAAACCCCCACGGTGGCTAACCTCAACTGTGGGTCCTCAATCTCACCACCAAGATCGAGGAAAAGGAAAACTTAGAAAGAAAAAAACGAGATAAGGGTACTTGGAACTGAGAGGGTAGTGAATACAAAGGGTTGAATCCCCCGATCTCTGTATCTCGGAGGGACGAGATCAACGCTACCGACCAACATCTAAACGACGACCACTAGGAGAGAGATTCGGCTCGTAAGATCCCAGGCGACAACAAGCAATGAGGGGGCTTTAAGGCCTTGGTAAGAAGAAGAACCAGTCAACACGAACCCAATCCAAATCAAGCCCACCCAACGCCGATAATCAACGCCAGTAGAAAGCTATGGACGACAAATACGTAGCCAAATGGGATAGATCTGAGGCCACGAGACAAAAAGATGAGAGAGAAGAGAGGGACGAAATACGGGTTAAGGAATAGTAGAAAGAGATAAAGGTAAGGAGAAGAGGTGACCATCACCAACGACCTCTATGGTCGTGAGAACCAAGTAAACCACCAGCGGAAAAATAGATCACAGACGGTGGTGGTGGTGTTTGAAAGAAAAGGTAAGGTTTCTAGATAGAAGTCATACCTTCTCTCTAAATCTTTCTAATTTAAGGATCCTTAGTTCATAATAACTTGTTGAACAACGATGAGGCCAACTCTCCTCTCCTTTGCATCCTTCGGATCTGTGCTGATCTCCTTGTACGTTGAATATTGTACAACTGTAGGTTCAGTTAACACATGTAGAGAAGCGGAGGTGGGATCGAAGGTCTCTAATCGCAGGACGAAGGATGGGCTCAAGGCTAAGAAGAAGGCCTCTGACAGTTCCCGGAGTCGCCGACGATTCAAGGAAGCTACCATAAAGCCTGTTATGTCCGGGGATGGCGAGGCACAGGATGCAGGTGTGGTTGGGGACACTGGCTCCGGGGATTCCGTGGTTCCGTCCAGTGAGCATCAGGGTGTGGAGATTCCAGCAGAAGCTCCTGTTGAGAAGTTACCTATTGCGATTTCTCAACCGAAGAACACTCAGTTCTCCTTGCAAGAGGATGATGTCTATGCCCGTAGTTTGCCCTTTGGAACCAGTAGCGATTGGATCCGCAATGTTTTTGGAACGTTTGGCGAAATCGTGTCTTCCTCAACTCCTCGTCGTCCGAATCATGAGGGTCATCTTTTCGGATTTGTTCGATACCGATCGAAAGAAGCCGTGAATGAGGCAGTTGCTAGCCTCAATGGATTCAAAATCAATGGCCACATATTGTTTGTGGCTATTTCTCGTCGCCGGAAACACACACAGACAAAGAACCAGGAATTGACTTCAGAGGAAGCTGTTCAGGGAAATGGAGGGTTGATTCCTCCAACTGGTTGCCGTCTCGATATCGTGCCGGCAAAAATCTCCGGCGATGCTTCAACTGCCCATGGATCTCGCGAATCAGAGCACTCGGATCTGCCGGATATTTCGGAATCAAATCACCCTGAATCTCGGGTGTGTGTACCTGAAAGTGAGATGGGAATCGATTCTGGTTTGACCGTGATACAGGCAGGGTTGGAGAAGAATCGCGAGAATCGCGATAACGTTGTGGACGCATTCAAGGCAGGCCTTGAGCCTGTGTCATCTTGGGCTGCAAGCCTAGTAAGGAGTTCAGAAACAGCCCATCTTTGTGGGTCTGCTCCAGTCCAGCTTGGCTTTGGTGGTTCAATTAAGGACTCAGTTCGTGGGTCGGTGATTGGGCCTAGCCCAAGCCCATCTAGTAAGGCCCAAGATTCGGGGCTCGGTTTTAATGGGCCGGTTTCCGACTTGGTGACCCAAATTCCACCATCCGGTGTGAATGAGTCTGAACAGGTGGAAAATGGTGATTCGATCGGGGTTCGTCCAAGTAGTCCGTGGAAGGAGGCTCTGCTTCAACCTCCAAATCCTAAACTTCTGAACAAGGGTTGGCTTTCGAAGCAACCTGCTAGAACTTCGAACCGACAAAGTCAACCTCCCAAGTTCTTAGGGGATTACTATACCCTTCACATCAAACCAGCCCATTCTAGGAGTCGGGAGCGTGTTGTAAATCCTGTGGACTTTGGGAAGCAGATCTTACAACACAATCAAGTTGCTCAACTGACTCGTGCAGATAAGGCTTTTGATGATCCCACGTTGACTTCGGAGGATGATGAGTGGGTCACTGATGGTTAATTCTGTGTTTTTCTTTGTTCGGGGTTTGTTCCCGCGGCTCCTTCTGAGAGCTCTCATGTATTGGTTGCCTTTGGTTAGATCCTTCTTGGATCTAACTTTTTTCTAATAAAAAACAGCGCTTATCCAAAAAAAAAATGTTACATGTATAAGGTTTCAGTTTGTACCACTTGTGCACTAATTTCTGACATCTCAACAGACAACATGTGATAAACAACCGCTAATTTCTTCTCTGAAAATAATGCATTGATTTCGCATCAAACCGAAGAAAATCATAGCATCAGTAGTCAACATTTATTTATTTTTCATCAGAAACATTTAATATTCATACCATATATCATGTAACACAAATATCAATACATGAATATTTCAAATCATTACGGGAGTAACTCCAAAAAATGGATGTGAAGTATATAATCTTCACTTTCACCCTCAAATGAATCATACGTACTGTCAGTAACTAAGTAATCAATTCAAGAGCAACGAATATCATTAATGTTGAGTCGGCAATTTTAGCAGAAGCTCCAAAGACGAATATCCCCATCCTCCTCGTACCCATAATCCATCTCCGTCATAGGCGGGTCGAACAACACATCGCTGAAGATGGTGTGAGGTGATGGTAAGACATCGAAGTTGTTGTACCAAGACTCGTCGTAAAAGGACTGGTATTCATCACTCTGCGCCGCCGGTGAAGAGACCTGATGGCGTTCCGGCGACACTGACGGGGAAGGAGCATTGGCGGCGGCGGCAGCAGCGAGTCTTTGGATGGTTTTTGGGGACAAGTCTTGATCGGCGGCGAGAGGTGAAGAAGAAGAAGGGGAAGTGATTGGGAAGTTGAGGGTAGCGGAGGAGCCTCTGAGGCAGAGAAGAGCGGCGTCGTAGGCTCTGGCGGCTGCTTCGGCTGTGGAGTAAGAGCCGAGCCATATCCTTGTCTTCTGGTTCGGAGCTCTGATCTCCGAGACCCATGAGCCCCAGCTCCTCATCCTCACTCCCTTGTACTTGTTTATCTTCCGGCTGCCGGATGAACAAGACATCATTGCTTCTTTCGATGGCGACGACGATGACGATGAGATGTAGTCATTAACGTTGTTGTTGTTGTTGTGGTGGTTGCTGTCTTGGTGCTCGGGCTTCATCTTCATCATAATAATGGTCAAGTGAGATGTGAATGAGAGCAAGGAGTGGGGATTGGAGTATTTATATTGCATCTCTGAAACCAGATCCTTGTTTCTATTCGACAAGAAACAGTGTTCTCTACTTTTTTTCTAGTTGTTTCTCATGATGTAATGTGGAAAAAAGTTACACAAAGATGACTTTTTTTGTCTTTACGTGATCTCAACCAAAAACATATTTAGCGTTACCTATGGTTGGTTGATTGTGAACAAGTCAAATGTTACCTCGTTGTTTTACAAGCAAGATTTTTTAATTTTGGCCCTCTTTTTGATTGACCATTTGCTATTATGTATAAAAAGAATTCATTTTTGTTCTCTTTTATCTAATGTGATTCTTCCATTATTCATCTGCATATAAATGGATGTATATTGGATTGTATTTTATTGATTTGTATTGATGTGAGCGGATTAGAGATCGGAATAAATAGATTTGTGGGTAATCTGGATGCCTACACATGATACTAAACCTAATTTAATACATAGAGCATAACTAATCATAGTATGTAGCTTATTACAAACAACTCAACTACAAGTGTGAAATTAGTAATTTTGTATAAAATCAGGTGCAGTACTTTCGTTATGAAACCATGTGTTTGAAAAACTATTTCAGTTAGAAAGCGGTGATAGTTTTTCCAAAATATTTTTTATGTCCCGTTTTAATATATAACTACGGTTACACCGATAACACCTGATCCACACGTGTATTTATACAAATGAAATATGCCAAATATTTATCTTTGATGAGTAGGATGTGGATCACATGAATCTTAATCCGCAATTGTATGGTCGGGTTAAAATCCTCTCACCACATGTAAGATATCGTCCATTAACTCCCACAAAATTAATCACTAGAGCAATTAGAGATGTATGTATAAAGTCAACAATTAAAAAGAGATAGAAAAAAGCACGTAATCCAACAGTTACATGTCCAGAGGCTTGATGAACCAATGAGCGACCAACAAGGGAAAGAAAAAAAAAGCTTTTACCAATAATAAATTACTATTTATCTGTTGTTTCGTGTAACTGTTTTTATGCAAAAAGAAGAAAGAAAAGTATATCTCAGTCCGAAGAAAAAGAATGAGCAACAATGAAGTTGACTTATAAAAGATTTAGTTAATTTAAGTTAAAGTTATGCTAGTATTTACCAGTGTTTTAAAAATCCCGATCAATTTTCGTCTAGGCGTCCACTGAGACGTCATTTTTCTGTTGGTCGACTCGATTAATTTTGATTAATTCGATTAATCTCTGTTTAATCCCCAAAAGGTTCAAACCGTCCAACTAGTGCTTAACGATTTTTAAAACACTTTTTTATCAACAAAGACATATTATAAAACCTGCTCTTTGTAGTAAAGAGCACGGATGAAGTACAACCAGAGAGCATTCATTTCTAATAGAAATGTCATGAACCATTCTCAACACGCTGAGGGAAAACTATGAACAAAACCCAACCAAAGAAACAGGCTGTCAAACAACGAGGATGAAATGAAACTAGAAAAACTAACAAGTTGTGAAAACTAGATTTGTCTACCATAAATCTCTTACAAAAATGGATCTGAATATCCTAATTTGTCAACCATTAAACCCAGTTGGTATTTACTGTTCTATCATCTACAAAAGAATCACTAAAATACAAAATCAATAATAGATTTATTTTATTTAAAAATATTAAAAATGAAATGGGTTTCGAGTTTTGGGTGAGTTTAGGAATAGTATCATGTACCATTTATATAGATGAACACTATTGAAGTAAATGTTAATTTGATGAGTACAATGATGTAAGGATAGGATTCGGTAGGGGAGGCAACTTCCACGAGTGTGAGAGCTTTGGCTGTGATACACAAAACACCTAAATCAATGGCAATAGCAATAGCAGTATCAGCTCTTACCAGCTATTGCTTCACTGTCTTGCAGAGTTTTGAAAACGCGTTGCTCATTAATCATTAATTACATATGGTCCCATTAATTCCATGCAATACCAAATCAATCCCTTGTAATAAATCATGACAAGTACTAGTCCCTGTCCTTTGTACTATTGCTACTTCCATATCTCTCCATCAAAACCATGTTTTGGCTTATCCCATTCCCACCCTGATTGCTTGTACTTTTTACTTGTATAATAAAGCCTATTTTAGGCTCAACCAATAGATACTAGCTTATTATTTCTGGTACAAAATGACTGCACCAATATTATGCTTAATTTTAGGATTAATTATCTTGAGCACTCCTTTTATATAGGTAACCCATTTTTGGTATCCATCGTCTCAAAGTGTTCAATAAAAACACGTACGAGATGTGAAATATATGATTCCGAATCCTTTGATATGATAGAAAACGAGATTCGACGATATCGAATCCTATCAGAGGAGTCAAAAATCGAAACCAATGATCACTAGTTTGTATTGATCACTAGTTTGTATTGAACCAATAACTTTAGTAGATAGAATCTTTTATATATAATACAGTCAAGTGAAAACCATAACCAATGATACAAATGGGGAACTATGCCAAATGTAATTCAAACTAAAGTATCGGAAACAATCGAGCTCCTGTCAATCCGAGAGGCGTTACAATGGATTATAATGCAAGGCTGGTCGGCGGGGATAGTTGAGTCAGATTGTCAGGGTGTAGTTCAGACATTTGGGAGTGAAAATGAGACACTGTCATCGACGGAGCTGATAATAGCTGAGTGTAGAAGCATCCTGCGAGACCTTCCGAGGTTTTCATTGCTCTTTGTACGTCACACTGCAAATAAGGCGGCTCATTTATTAACTAGAAATGCTATGTTATGAAATAATGTTGAGGCGGTTGATATAGTCATTCCGAACTATCTGTTTCAAGTCTTTATGGACGATTTGAATTAATATATTCCATACTTTCCTCAAAAAAGAAGAAAACTATTAATAACGTGATTTAGAGATATATTAAAAAAATTATTTATTTTAACACTTAAAAATTCCAAATAAAATCATGATCACATCTTCCACTTGATATAATGAATTGGTTTTTACATATAGGGCGTCTCTCTCTATATTTGTATATAGTCCTAACTGGTACAAGTGGTACGGTCCACCGTACCCTGGTCCGTATGTACATATATTGGAAAGAAAACGACGGTAGCAGTCCAAGTCGAGCCAGCTGGGATATGAGATGTGGTACGAACTATCCAATAATTCAGACACCCTACCGCATGAGACGACCATGTAATAAGGCCAAGTTCCATGTTAATAATGGGCATGTCGGAGGATGGAGAGGCACCACCATCGTGCCTTATGAAACTATGTC
This sequence comes from Erodium maritimum, assembly GCA_963921825.1. Lineage (NCBI taxonomy): Eukaryota > Viridiplantae > Streptophyta > Magnoliopsida > Geraniales > Geraniaceae > Erodium > Erodium maritimum. Next base: position 62,349,738 of record OY997592.1, on the reverse strand, counting down.
ATCGTCAACAAACAACAATCATATCTCATCAGATATCACCCTATCTTTTTTACTTCCTGTAATTTTATTGCGTTGTTCTCTTGCAAGTGAATGGGAAATTTCCCCACAAAAATTACTGCACCAGCTTATGAGTCTCAGAGATTGATTTTCTTTCGAATAAATACGTTTTTTCCCTTCTTCCTTTCTTCTCTCTTTATCGTTGTTGTCATCCTCTTCACCAACACCACCACCACCACACTATCGATCTCATCCACCTCCATCTCCTTTTCAACGAAACGTAGGGTACCGGTTCTAGATACTCTTACGTCTCTAAAAACCCATGTGGACATCGAATTGCCACCGCCACAAGGCCCATTTTTGGCCACCCCTATGGTTCACTCATGGTGGCAATCCTTCGAGACACGTTGCTGCAACCTGTTGTGGCAAAAGGAAGATCCATTAGACATCAAGCCATCATCATGCAAGTCTGAATCTTCGTGTGGTTATCCTCAACGCCCTGCCGACCCTACCACCAGAGTCAACCATGATCCCCGCTCATCGGGACCACCAGATCTACACAAGGTCCCACCAAATCCTGTCGCTACTCACAACTCTTCCGTCGTTCTCGGAGGTGGACGAGATCTAAGGCCATTCAGGAGCGTTCTCGTTCAATGACAAAGAGGACCTTGTGATCCAGGTCCCTAAGGAACCAATCCCAGCCAGGGCGACAAGGAGGTACCTCCATGTTATAGCAGCGCACATAGTGTCGGATATTGCATGCAACCGACACATCCTCTATGGGGTTATGGCGGATATCACCTTTTACTTCCCAACCGTCGTGGCCATGGAGAGCATAAAGCATTGGGGCCTTTGGAGTTTCAGCGGCTACCCGCTCATCTTGCTGCCTCTCCTTCCATGCATGAAACCGAACACCATTGTCTTCCTGTTCATGGAAATATGGGTTCGGGCTTTTAACATTCTAAGAGATGCCAGAACCGCGGCCATCTGATCACTGATGGCCAATGAACTAGGAACGGAGGTCCTCTCGGCATCGATGCCTCCAAAGCGACGGTGGGATGAGATTATATGGTTCAAGGTCAGCTTGGACGTGGATCGTCCCCTGCGCAGAAGGATTCGACTACAACTCCCAGGACACACGAGCCCTAGCGCCATCGACTTCCAATATGAGCGTCTTACAGGGTTTTGCATCCGATGAGGAAGGCTTACTCGTCGGATCTAAAGCTACCAAGCTCATATCCGAGGGTTGGCTAGGATATTATCTGATTTGATGGCGCCATCAGAGCCATTATAGGGATGGACACAGAGCTCATTCTTTGGACAACGTGGGAGGAACCTGAAGTGCTCAAACTTGGAGACTATTACCCCCGCCATCTATGGGGGTGATGCAATCAGGGGAACGAGTCGCCCGAGCATTCATATCACCACCGGGTTTTCCTCGGGAACTACCACTTCCACATGTTTCTCCATTTGTACAAACATCGTTGTTGAAAGGAGTGGAGCTACCAGAATCTCGTGACTTGGCTAAGGGACATTCCGAGGGAATGTCGCCGTTTATTTTGGGAAGGCATCCAAGATCAGATGTGGAGATAACCAGAATCACGAAACCTCGTGACATGGCTAACCCGGACCATCCACTGATCCTAGAGAGCTCCCCCAAACCTCGTCATGAAATAAAGCGTCAGCTAACGGGCATTGATGCCAGCCTACAACATCGGAGGCATAAACAAAAGGATCCCAAAGAGAAAATGGGGATCTAAGACCCCATTATATGAAGAGATGGAAGCCCAAGAACCGGGGAAAGACGACTCTGACCTCATCTAGGATTGGCAAGCTTAAGAGGGAACTTGACCTCTCCGACATCACCACGTATTCAAGATACTAACTAGTGGATAAAGAGGAGGAAGAGGAGGGATCTCAATAGGCGATGTCAACCAAACTGCCCCGCCAGAAACCATGTGTCCCATATCTGAAGAAAGGGTCGTGAGTAGCTTGTGGCCTACCCCCTATGACATGGGACCAGGATGGAGCAACATAGGGTTCCCTGGTTTGGTATTTTGTTTATCTTTTATCGATTTCAATAAGTTTGTCGTTGTTTCAATGTGTTGTTGCTTAGGATTTTGATGTTTATTTTGTTATTCTAGGAGTTGGACGATTTTTGGGTAGATGGTGGATAAGTTTTTATTTGTGTAAGTTGATTGTTAGACTATTTCTACTGGTCCATGAGCGTCGAGTCACCCAAAAGAGACTCGACCTTATTCTGAAACCCAGGGTTTTTACCCAGACAGTTATAACCGGTTTTTATGAGTAATGAAAATCCATCGTCGCCTGTTTTAAAAAAAACATAATAGGAAATTTCCGTGTGTGTGTTGGATATAATGAGAATTTTATCTAGTTGATTGGTTAGTGAGATGGAATCCAAGAGACCAAGTATGTTGTTTTTATAACCTAAGGGCATCTCCAATGGTAATATCATGCGCAGTGATTTGGAGGAGTGATAAGAACATATTTTGAGTTTCTCTTTCCTCCAAACCACTACCTCCTACCACTGCCTCTCCAATGGAAGACAATTAGTAGTTGTTTGGAGCCATTGTTTGCATTTTTCATATTTTCAAAATCACCCCAAATAAAACTAGTTATTTATTTACACCAAATATGAAATACATATGCTAAGCTATGAATAATAATTAAACATACGTATGATAATTAAACATACTAAGAACGATAATTAAACATACGACATTTCCACAAACCCGACGACCATTCAACTATTTTCTAATCGCGCAAATGTGCATACGCCACTTCCACTCATCCTTCAACATCTCCCACACAACACGTTTAGTCCATGGTTTGTTTTTTTCCTCGTAATCAGCCACGATTGCAACATAAATTTTCTTCATCGGTTTCTACTTTTATAGGATCATTGAGACAATCCCGGTATATCTCATCGAAGGTCTTGCACTTTTGGCTCGTCTGAAGGAAATGATCCTTCAACTGCTTCCTTATCCGTGTAGGTCACTTTTCATCTATGGTTTCAAAGAAAGCGAGGTAGACGTTTTCCCAGTACTTCTCCCTGACCTCGGAAACGGTTAGCCATGTCATCACCAAGTGCATCTCCTTCTCTTCCGACCACAGTTGACCAGTTGCCCAAGAAGACGAATACATTCTCCAAGAAGAAAAATGATGGATGATGAGAGAATTTAAAAGAGTACTGGGGAGAAAGGTGTGAGAATTTAAGAGAGAGGAGTGAGGTATTTATAGGGAGGGAGGGCTTTTCGGTGTGGTAGCGTCGACCCATACACACTACTCCCTGAATAGTGTGCGTACACAAAAATCGAGGCACCGGGAGTTCGATAAAAAAATGAAAACTTCATTTTTTTTCATTTTTTATTAATCCAATAAAAAAACAAATTACAACAAGTAGAATAATTTTTATTAATCCGAGCCTAAATCAAATAGACTCCAAATGTTTCCATGTGCTCTCTATGAGTGAGGCACGAGCATTGCGTTCAAGCGCGGTTATATTGGTGGTGTCTTGTCTCTGCACTTTCACCAACATCTGAAGCACTTCTTCCTACATCTTTTCTTTGGTCGTAGTAATTTCGGCCTGTCGGTCAGTCATTTGAGCCTGGCGCTCACCAAAGTCTTGAAGAAACTGAACTGCTACGGGTGCAACGACCGGTTCCGCTTCCACTTGTTTCCCTTTGCCTCTAGCTCTAGCCTTGGCTTTTTTCTGGACGGTCAAACGCTCCTCCCGTGCAAGTGAGTTCAACTCGTGCAAGGTCTTATCACCTGATGTGTAGTTGCAAGACTCGTCCAATTTTATACGCTTGCTTACTTCACTTTCTACATCGATTTCCATGACATCAATGTCAACGTCACATTGTGGAAGCATGAGGTTCTTCCAGTTTGGTTTCCTCCTCACAATCCTCCAAACATGCTTCTAAGCAAACTCGCGCCCCTCCTCTTCCTTGTATGCCCTTTCAACTCTTCCACGATGTCGGTGTCGCACCTCCCACTTTGGTATGCGTCATCCATACTTGTATATTTCTCTTGAAATTTAGTGACTTTTCTGTTGATATGATGCCAATGGTCCTTCAAATTCTTCCATAACCTTTTTAGGTCGCTTGGCTTCCTCGTCTCGGCAAACTCAACTCCAACTTTTTTCCAGTACATGTCGTTTTTATGGTTCTTCCCTACGATGCTATCTAAAGAATGGTTGAGCCATGACGCCGCAAACTGTTCCTCCTCATCGACGCTCCATTTCAGCCACGGACCTATAGTCGATGTAGATGTAGGGTTCTTCACCTTTCTTCTCGATGGATTAGCCGGAACAGATTGGGTAAGTTGCTCGTTGGGGAATTGTGACTGTGATACTTGGGAATACTAAAGCGGGTTGAATTGCGATAGAATGGATTGGGTCGGTTGGAGGAGGGAGGTGTAAGATTCGATATGACAACTGAGCTCTTCTTCATTGTGCTCTGACTCGTCCACGTTCAAAGAATCGATGATGTATTCAAACTTAGGCGGTTCGTCCATTCTAAAAAAATAAGGAGGAGATAAGGAGAGAATAAGAGTAGAAGAAGAGGGGTGTGGTTTTTTGGTTGGGGGTCAATTTGTATTTATATAGAAAATGTAGTTTTTTTAAATTCAGCTTCCACATGTTGGCGTAGGATAGGTCTGCCGACTAGCTATTGGGAAAACGATGACTAGTCATGTCGTGGCAGAGACATGAGGCAATAGACTACGTCGGCGATCCAAACCTCGGCTCCTGCGGCTGTTAGCCATGTCAGCGAGTCGTGGCAGGGCCTTCGATGGCACGCTTACCACGTCCCTCCAACGACCAATGGAGATGCTTTAAGATATTATTATTTCGACTCTATGTGTTGGGATTAGTTTATTAGTGTGTACCATAAGTTAGGCTGCTCCAAACTTTTGGTAAGGAAATTGAGAAAGAGGTTTAGAGAGAAAAAAAATAGAATAAATGTTTGAGGGTTACTGTTGTTAGGAGGAAATATGTTCTCATTAACCAAAGTTTGGTTATTTGATTGATTTATTTTTGAAGTTAAACCAATATTAATAGAAATAAAAATGCCCCGGACTATAGTAAGCATGAACCAAAGTTTATATGAAAGAAAACAAAACAACATAATAGGGAATATAATGAATAAAAATAAGGGTTAAATATCGAAACTTACTCTTAAGTATTGGTCACAAACATTACACTACCCACGTTTTCAAAATGAACACTACACTACCTCTAGTATTGGTCACGCGATTTTGTTCGTAAAAATAGACGGAATTTTTCATTCTGTTAGTCATATGACCTCAAGTGTCATATAATGGATGGTAAAATGACGTTTCCCCTTAATTATATGACCTCTACACATTTTATAAGGAACATTACCATTGTACCCTCGTTATTATTCCTTATAAAATGTATAGAGGTCAAATACTTAAGGGCAAAAAACGTCATTTTACCATCCATTATATAAAACTTGAGGTCATATGACTAACGGAATGGAAAATTCCGTCCATTTTTACTAACAAAATCGCGTGACCAATACTTAAGGTAATGTAGCGTTCATTTTGAAAACGTGGGTAGTGTAGTGTTCGTGACCAATACTTAAGAGTAAGTTTCGATATTTAACCCTAAAAATAAAAATAAAACTAACAGGTCAAGTGTCAATAGAAAAAAAAAATCGTTTGACGAACAATGTTGGATGAGTGGCGACTATTAGTCTCGGTGTCCGTAGTTCAATCATAAATCTACAAATGTATATATCATTGGTTGCAGTAAAAGTAAAGCAACTTTATATTACTTATGTTTTGGATTAATATATTGATGTGTGTTCCGATCTATGTCCACCATGCGAATAGATACATAGATCGAGACAAATCACACTCGATGGGTCTCTAGTCAACAAAGCTTTGCTAGAAGCGACTAGTATAAAAGATGGATCTTTATGACTTACGTTCTATTAGTCATTGGAATGAGATTCTAGCGTTTGATCATAGATATCATGTGGGACATGATATTGGACGACCCGACTTGAATATGTATCATAGATCAAATCATGAAAATATTCAGAGTCTTTGTGATTGTTATGCAGTAAACAACTGAGTTTGACTTGAGCCCAACGTTGCTCATGACAAGGCTTTCATAGCGGCCAGGATTGGATTGGGGACGGATTGGATTTATCCCTCATACTATTATATGGGAATGATATCTGTTCACGGGCGCTTGATCGAGAGACTAGTAATATATTCAGTCATTTCACATGTCGAGGAACAGTGATTGAGAATAGTAAGGATGTCGGTTCTATTTCTTATCTCAATCAGGGGTATCTAGAGGTATAAGGATAATGACAGGGACGACAGAAAGGTTAGAATAGACAATGGTCGATTCTTTATGTAGTGTTAGTAAATACTAAAGTCTCGTTAGTTGCCACTTATGTAGGATCAAGTAAAAAAAATGAGATTTTACGTTGATCTACCAACATGCATAAACCTAATGGTCACACCGGAAGTTGAAACTCATTAACACACTGATGGATAATGACCAAGCGGGAAATGACACGAGACATGACCAAAACTAGGTTTTGGGTCATATGCCCATGAGTGATTAGGATATTACGAATCCGGACTAAACTTGGAGTCTTGAGAATGACCTTGTCGGATAATGTTGGACATATCTGAAGTGGAAGACATTGGAGACGATTAGAGCGTCACGGGACCTCAATAGGAATGGCAATGGGCCCCATCCACGAGGCCCAATAGGAGGCTCATGCTCTAAAGGCCCAAGGAATTATCAGTTTGAGTCTTGACTAGAAGACTTCAACTATATTAGTTAAATTAGTCAGTTAGTAACTAGGTGGGACCCTTCCACTAACTAATTAATTAACTAATACTATTTTGTCCACTACCCTAATTAAGTATTATAATAATGTGTTGGTGATGGTTGATGGATCATTTAAGAAACACCACTTATCTTAACATGCAAGACCAACACATTTACATATGACATGTAGAAGGAGAGACTTTACATAATTCTTCTTCTTCTTCTTCTTCTTCTTCTTCTTCTTCTTCTTCTTCTTCTTCTTCTTCTTCTTCTTCTTCTTCTTCTTCTTCTTCTTCTTCTTCTTCTTCTTCTCCTCCTCCTCCTCTCTAAGCTCCATTGTTGTTGTGTTCTTGAGTTTTATACCTCAAGAACTACATGACTTTTGTTCTTTGGAGGATACGTAAGCGTCTTGGATACTCGAGCCATTCATCATTCCTTGGTGTTTTCTTCTTTTACTTGGTGTTCTTGAACACGATTGGTAAGGAACTATGAATTGGTTTATTCTCTTGTGTTTCTAACATTGGTAGTTTTTTTTGGCATGGTTTCGTGAGTATATTATGCATCCGTTGGTTTTGTTCTTCATCTCCTACTATACCTCGTGACCCAACAACGACCACTATGTGAGTATTTGACGAAAGACTAAGTCGGATCCTTGGATTTCCCATCCTTGATGAACTTGTTTGGCGCAGGTGTATAGACTCTCATCCTAGTTAACAACTTCTGGTGTCCTCCTTTGGATAGATCTCACGGTTTTGTGCATGACAAGTATGTTGAAAATTGTCTGACGTGATAGGAGACGAACTGATATATGGTGGTGCTAGTCTTACTTCGGGCATGTTGATTGAACAATATCTACCCAATCACCTGCCCCTGAGGTCCTCATTCAGTTCGGCGAGGGAACTTCCCGCCCCTCACCTATTGCACCAATACCCTTAAATCATGATGGCGTTGATAGTAGTCTCTTGGCATATCCTGAAGACGTATCTAATACATAGACCCACTTGACAATTCCAATCACTACTAAATAGCTTGTTAATGCGAAATCAATATGAATCCAAAACCTAAAAGATCTTCCAAAGCTCTATGTCTACCTATAACCAGGCCTTGGGTCCACCACCGTACCAACACAAGAGTTGCATGTTAGGGTCGGGGTCTTCTTAAAGTTGAACCATAATCACCACCACCCTTTTCCTAGGTCTGAACCCTTACGCTGCTCCCACATTATTGTTCACCGTGTTGAGAACCCCTAAGAAATATTGAGTTTCGAAAAAATGATCAAACAACCGATGGAATCATTGAGTGGCCAGACAAATCAGATGGACCAGCTCCAACGGCAATGAAACCGTTAGGAGCACGTACTCCATTTTTGTAAGAAATCTCGACCCAACGGCGAACATGTAGGACACAGGATGGTGCCTGGCTGCGAGAGCCATATTTCGAACCGTCTTTTTTGCGGTTCTGCTCCCATTAGCTAATTCGTATGCCATATTCGTCATCGACACCGAGTTCACCATCTTCATCATCCTGGAGGAACTGGGTCTGCACCTTAGATCGAGGGAATAATCATTCATGGTGGATACGACTGTACAGACGACACCCTTCCTCCCCTTGTATCATATATACACCCACACATAGAACGAGAAATTGACGCTGATGATCGTCGTCAATATCCAGTCACAGATATCAAGCTTGCACTTGTGCAAAATGATTTTCCTCCACCCGCAGGTGACGTGTCATGTGGTCCCCTCCACGATCATGACGAATGATGTGCTCATCCATCTCCCAATCCCGAATTCGCTCGAGATGACTTTGCTGATGCTCCTCATCACTTCGATAAACGCCGATTGTCTGCAATAGTTGATTACCTCGATGCTCCAGATGAGAAAGAGTAGTGTGAAGAGCCAAAAAAACAGTCAGAAAGCCAGTTAGGGTGGTTTCGGCTCTTCTACTCTACATCGACGACATTGAGAGAAAAAACTATTCGATTTTTTATCATTAAACAAACAAATTTTGGTTTGTTATGTTTCTATATATTAATTTATTTTCACTATTTACTTTCATATATTGTCTTTTCTTGAACTCAATACAATCCATTAATTCTCAAATATTCACTCTTCTTCACCTTTTAGCATAAACACTTCACTATTTCAAACATTTAGGTGTATCATTCCTAATAATAATTCATATTTAATTACATCATTATTATTGTTTATTAAAAATTATATGACATGACTAATACAGTATTTTTGTTATTGATTATTGTCACACCCCAATTTCAGTAAACCGAACTCGGGACGCGAACGTTTTGAAACAATAAACCATTTTGAAACACTTTTTATAATTCACTTTAAAATCACCAAATGATCAACAAAATAATATTTACATCTCAAAAATAAGTCCCAACAAGTGGACAAAAGACGAGGTACACGTCACTAGACTCAAAATAACCCAGAAACCCGCTTCAAGCTCTTCAAGCTTCAGAAGCTCACCTAGTCCAGCCTGCGAACGGTACCTGTAGGAAAAGCAGTTAGGGGTGAGCGTTCGCTCACCACCACAGATAACAGACTGACTACGGCATACTTAGCAGACAAAGCCGGTGACACCAACAACGACTCAAAAGACACACACACGACCAATACTTTTCTCCACCGACTCAACACTCGGACACGTGATGTAGACCCCACACAACGATTGACGACCTCCTACAAAGACACGACTGACAACCACGCAATACCAAGATCACAAAGGATCGCACACCAAACAAGATCACAAAGGATCGCATACCAGCTGCTCAGTAACCCAATCTCTGTCTCTCGCCCTTTACCGATCCCAGTCAGGTCAGGCGGTCGACCTGTCGCGCAACTTCTCCCGATCCCAGTCGGGAGGCTAACCCACAACCTCTCCGCTTCACCCGATCCCAGTCGGGTGGTTAGCCACACCCGTGCGTCCTTCCCCCGATCCCAGTCGGGGAGCTAGCCCACAACCTCTCCGCTTCTCCCGATCCCAGTCGGGAGGCTAGCTACACCACACAACCTCCACCATGATCAAGTAACCAAACACAATCACAAACAAAGTTCAACAGACAGTAACGACACCCATCCCAACTCCACAGGCACTCAAGGCCACCAAGACACCAACAACAAAACACGGGTTCAACAACCCTACGGGCCCTCATGGCCACCCAAGACACCAACGGTAGAGTACGGTTCACAACCCCACGGGCACTCACGGCCACCCAAGATACCAACAATAATAACACGGGCTCTCATGGCCACCCAAGACTCGACAATAATACACGGGCTCTCATGGCCACCCAAGACTCGACAATAATACACGGGCTCTCATGGCCACCCAAAACTCAATTTACACCAACAACCTCCGGGCATGGTCATATGCCTCCAGTAATTCTAATATCGCTAAGTTCTCTGCTCCTACGACACTACTAAGTGTCACATGCACTCCCAATAATTTCTACGTTCCCGTAGCATGCCTTTCTAATATTTGATAACCTAATTAACCCACGACACCCCGGTGTCACATGCAATTCTACAGTTAACTTTCCCTAGTCAGGGTCGAGATCCGGCTAGTTTCCCTACCTCGAGTAAGTCCTCCAAAAGCCAACCAACAAGCTCCGGTGTGACCTCAGTCACTCACCCAGCTTTCCCTTGCCTCGGTCCGCGGCACGATCTAAAAAAACACAATTTTCAATGCACTTTAAAGCTAGTATGAATAAACCGAAATTCAATAAACTTAACGCCCAAACGTAACCCCGACAATGTCGATCACTCCCAAACTTCCCAATTACTCGACATTGTCGATAAAGGACCCGTAAAGGCCCGATTCACCCGACATGGCGAATCTGCCCGGGTTCTGCAAATGGCCTTCCGGGGCTCCAAAAGTCCCCGTTTTCGTTTCTACGGTCTTAGAATAACTTAAGGATACCAATGCACTTGACAGAATCGAATTCTGACTTCCGAGTCGATTAATTAACGTTTAAAGTTTCTAAAACCCGTTAATTACAACTTTTCCAATTTAATTCCAAATTTCGATTCGGTTAAGCATAAATTGTCCGGGGAACGTTTTGAACCACCCGAACTCTAAACCCGAGCACCCGAGCACGTGGGCCCCACCCGGCCCACTTGGCCGTGGGCCCTAGGGTTTCAATGGGGGCTCGGCCACCATGGTGGTGGCTGGTCCCGCTCCGGCCAGCCACCTCATGGCCGGCCGACCACTACCCACGGTGGCTGGAGCTCCTCCCGAGCTTCCGGACACCGGAAGACGTGCAATCACACCCCCAAACACCTCTAAAACGTCTCCAACACTTCCCCAACCTCAAAACACCTTAAACTAATAGTTTTACATAAACCCTAACTTTTGGAAATTATCAAAACGAGAAATCGATTCCGTACTAACCGTAGAGGAAGACGAGGGGAGTTCGATTCTTGCGACGATGATACAATCCAAAGGTTGAGGCTTCGTGAATAGTGGCCAAACCCTAACTTCTTCTCTCTCAAACTCTCTTCCTTTTCTTATTTTTTTTTCTCTTTCTACCCCTCTCTTGTCTTGCTTCAAAAATACCTAGCCCCACCCCTTTAATGACATGTGGCAAGTGGGTCCCCTTTTTAAACAAAATATCTTGTAGGTATTTCTGTCAGATTCGCGAAATACGGACGTTTCGGGCCCCGAACGGGCACTTTTTCCAAGAAATTACGAAACTTGGCGGGCTACAAGGAAACGGCTCAAATAAGACCGCTGCGACGACGGCTAAGCTTTTTGGATCCAAAACGGTCCTCGAATGGACCAAAACGTCGCTCGGTTGACTTTTCCAGCGAAAAGTCAACATTTCCCAAATTGATCAGAAAGTTGCCCTGAGTCCCCCGGAACTCATTTTGCTCGATAAAGGGGTCAACTTAAGTCCGGTATGACCCTCGGGGTCAATTTAGGTTAATTAAGTGTCAGTCTTTAAAATTTTAAATTTTCCTGTTTTTCACAGGTTTGACTGTTATTGACCGGAAGTGTTTCTTACAATTATCTTCTCATTCCTTTCTATTATTATCCATCTCTAAAGTTCCATATATCAAACAGATTGAAAATCTCGATTTCAAAAACTCAGAACGTGGTTTTTCCGGACTACAACTTCTAAAGGCTAAATTTTTGTTTCCCTACCGGGTCTCTGATTTGTGTGATTGCTTGTGTGTCAAGTCATTTAAGTTAAATATTTCTTCACATCGGAAGTAGGGCCGAACCAATGATTATTTGGGCCTAAAGCGAGAATTTGATCGATAACTTTTTTTCTTATGAAAGAATATATTAGGAAAATAAGTAAACTCGCTCGTATAAAAACATTATACTAGATGATATTAAGCAGATGAGCTTCATCATCTATTTATAACACTATAAAACCACAAATAGATGGTGAATATTAGTTTTCAACAAGACACCCTCGATGGATAAGATTTACCATCTATATTCTATACAAAAATCCAAATAAGATATACTCATGTCATGTTTAGATGTGATAGGTTCATAATAATTCTAGAAAATTGTACTAAATTATCTAGAATATATGCGACGTCGTGTATGACTAGTTATTTTCATTATCTTCTAGAAATTTCCACACTTAAAATAATTTTTAAATACTAAATATGAGTTTTAACTATGATCAATCGAGTATAACCAAAATAAGAAACCCTTCAGAACTTAGAATAATGGTGCAATGTTATAGGTAGGTGAGAACTTTCAAGAACTAAGGGTATTCGTTATTGAAACTCACCGTTTAACCGACAAAAACAAAATAGGAAAAACTCAACACATTCTCCTGGTTACCTCATGATATATGTCCAAATTCATTTAATTGTTGTTGTTTTATAAAGATTAAAGACACTTATAAAAAAACTCATATTTATTGATCATCTTTATTTTAGACTAAGGAACTATAAATAAATCACCATTCAAGTTCATGTCCTCTAGTATTTGCTCTCCATTGAGCATCTGCATGTCAACGGATGAGAAGCATCTCCATCTTCAACGAGTGAATAATTTTCCTAAAGTCTGGACAATACAACTTCATGTGATAGTGTATATATATATATATAGGGTAGCTATCCAGTATAAACCATCCTTATTGTGCAAACTACGAACCAATCTAAGCCACAGGATGCGGTCAAAGTGACGTCAGCAGAGCGCACGCGATACTGACACGTGGCAACTTCGCGCGCGCCTCTGCCCGCGCGCGTGAGCGTGTTAACCACGCGCGCGCACGGTGCTAATAGTTTGGCGCGCACAGTGCTAATAGTTTAGCACAGTGCCAAACTATTAACACCGTGCGCGCCACGTGTCAGCACTGTGCGCGCGCCCCAACAGCGCGCACGCACCAACAGCGCGCGCGCCCACGTGTCAGCACCTGATAAGTTCGTAGTTTACACAATAAGGGATGGTTTGTACATGATACCAACCCTATATATGTATATGTATATATAGGGGTGGGCATGGTCGGTTAATCCGACCATGAACCCCTATCCACCACCACACCGGAAGTTACCGGTCTGATAAAAGTGCCGACCACCACCGGCCCCAACACCGGGAAGTGGAGATTAATTCCGACCACCTAAACATCGACCGGTTAGCGGTTTAAACCGGACCGACCATGATTTCATTGGGGATTATAGTTGTACGCAATATCATTTTCATATTCGGTTCATTTGTGGATTCACTTATTTGTTTTTTCATTATTCAAACATGATGAACGAAATAAAATCAGAAAAATAAAATTAAGAAATGTAGAAAAAAGATGAACAAATCATAGATTCATATACATAGATAAACTATATCACAGATTTGTTGATTCACAAGGTTGCATGTTGGTTTTTTATCGGTATAGATCTCAGTTACAACTTAGAATACACCATCTAAGTTAACGAACATCATAGATCCGAAAACAAGAACTATGAAAATAAGAGAAGACATTGAACATATTACAAATCTAAATCGATAATAAGTATTGAACTAGAAATAGATACCATCACGGAAATAACAAAAAAAGGTAACAATAGATGTTGTAAAGATAAAGCTTGGATTGTGGTGCTTGGTTGCGGCTGAGATTAGAGAGGCAAGGGTTAGGAGGGGTGTGGTGTAGTTGCTGTGTGTATGTGGTAGAAGATAGAATGTTAGGTATATATAGGGCTTGCTAGGGTTACTGAAAGAAAATAGATGGGCCAATGTAATTTGGGCTTGTAAGCCTAGTATATATCAACGAAACACATGGCCCAATTCAGCCATCTTCTTCATCGTAACTTACGGATGACATGGAGAGGGTGCAATTGTATAGTAAATGGGCTAATATGGTGAGCTACGTGGAGATATAAATAAAAAAAGGGAATGCGTATTGGGCCTTAGCTAAGCCCATACAGTCTGGTCGGTTTCGATCGACCACCGGTGTAGCATTTCGGGACCGGCCACCGACCATCTTGTCTCCGGTTTAGCGTTTTTGACAACGGGACCACGCCGGAAACCTCCGGTTCCGGTTTTTTTCCGGTCCCGATAACGGTTGGGTTGGTCGGAATCCACCGGTTCAGACTTTTTTGCCCACCCCTATGTATATATATAGGATAACAATCAGGTACAAACTTGTATGTTTCGTAAGAACGTAGAACTATCGATCTGGGCCCTTGGATCGTAGAATTAATGGCCTAGATTTAATGCTTATCTTTTAATATCTTTTTAATTAATGCATATAAAGTCAACTCTACTTATTATCTTGATTAATCATGAAATGAAACTTTCGTAATACTCATTTTATTGTAATAAGTTTGGAAGAGTTTCTCTTTAGCTTGACAATTTATTTTCTCATATTGTTTTGGTTTAAGCATTTTTATAATGAAGTTGATAACTTGCTTCAAACAAATACTATAGTGTGTATATAAATATTACACTTTTTTTGTTCCATTCTTTTGTTTGATCCCTATTTTTAATTCACTAATCACTGATAAATTGAACTTGAATGTTATGTTTCGCTAACGAGGGCTTTACTGCTAAAATAGATCCATAGAGTTGTTAGAACGTTTAACAATCAAGAAAAATTGTCTTCCTTTTCGATGAGAATTGTTTTTTATTCTAAAAAAATTGATCCGAGATCAAAATTGGCACAACTAGTGATAAAATTTAGTTTCAAAATTATAAGTCTCATATTTTAGTTTGATTAGATTTGATCAAATAGTAATAAATCCTTATTTTTTGGGGGTGTTTTTCGAACTAAAGCCTTAAGAGGTTGATTATTTAGTTCTATGAGTATTTTTGAATCTGAGGCCTTAAGCGATTGCTTAACTCGCTTAATGCTTGAGACGACCCTCCTCGTAAGGCATGTTATGACAGATGCATACACCACATGCTTAATTTCATAACACTCAAATTTAAAGAGATTGTAAACACCAAGACATGCGCAATCGCTCTCTCTCCCCTATGGTTTGCAATCGGTTTTGCGATTCTCTCTCGAAATCTATGGCTACATCGACGACCAGGTTTTCCAGTGAGTCCCGGGATGCTTCCGAGTGGCTGCGCGAACCAAGTCTGAAGCAGTTCACGGACGATCAGGCGAAGATGGCGGAGGACGGCGGAGTTTCGCGCTCGCCGGAGTTGCAATCTTCGAAGTCCTCTCCGAAACCTTTGACGCCGCGGGCAAGGGATACCGGGGACGAAGAAGGCATGATGACCTTCTCGGTGACTACGGCAGAATCGGCGCGACCGGTTTCTCGCCGGAATACTTCGCGTGGAGGTGGTGATCGGGTGTTGCAGCCAAACCTGCCGGCATAGCGTCGGGGTCTGTTGCGGAGCACACCGGCGCGGGGATCTCGTCCTCGGGTGGGACGACAACAGAGGACATCGGAGGGACGACCGGTGGCTTCGCTGTCACGCCCCAAATCCGGTTTTGACTGAACTCGAGACGTGAACTTGAAAGATTAACAAATAAAGCAATTTTAAAGGAAATAAAGTTTAAAGTAATAATAACTTATAACCATAAAACTATAAAAGAGTCGGCAGTTCATAAATCCAGCGTTAAAGTTTAATTCCAAGAAGAACACAGTACGTCTCTAGACAAGCTAGCCTAGGACCCTCGGAAGCTCCCAAGCATCGAGTTTCCAACTAGTACGAATCCCGCTCAAGACCTGAAACACAACAAGGTAAGGGGGGTGAGCTTTCGCTCAGTAGGAAAAAGTAATAAAAATAAAAGAATCCCCGTTAAACCATAAACCGATTAGCACAAATATACAAAGTTTATAATTAGCACGATTACGCGAAAGTGTCGTAAATGTAGATCAAAAAACATTTCCAATGCTTTAAAGAAAGTAACACTCAAGGAGATCAACGGAAAGATAACGAATGTAACGAGGAATTGATTAAAGAAGTACACAAATACCGAAATAATAAATATTAAACCCAAGCCTCTGATCCGTACACTGACTGGTACATCATATCATATTGCCCCTCGGTCCAGAGGAGACACATGACGTTAGGACTTCCCGAAGCATTCTCTAGGAATGCATATCGTCGGAGGTCCGGGAAATGTCTCCAAAGGACCACAGATCATCGGGGTAAAGTGAGTCTCTCCGGAACACGTAGTATCGGAATGAGACAATAAAGTACTATGCCGGGACATCCATCGGCCTCGGTCTTCCCGGTACACATAGCATCGGGGTGAAACAGTCTCTCTGGAACACGTAGCATCGGATAAGACAACAATATAACATACCGGAATAACCCTCGGCCTAGGTCTTCCCGGAACACGTAGCATCGGGGAGAGATAATAATATACCATACCGGAACCGCACATCGGCCTAGGTACCTTCCCGGTATGTCCACCTCGAGGTCCACACTCACATCATACCGGAACCGCACATCGGCCTAGACGTCTTCCCGGAATGTCCACCTCGGGGTACACGCTCAAGCCACA
The DNA here is from genome assembly GCA_963921825.1 of Erodium maritimum. NCBI lineage: Eukaryota > Viridiplantae > Streptophyta > Magnoliopsida > Geraniales > Geraniaceae > Erodium > Erodium maritimum. The sequence goes on along the minus strand of OY997592.1, from coordinate 62,332,954 downwards.
CAATAGCATAACACACACAAAATAGTCACACACAATGCCAAATCAAGCTTACCATCATGACTTACCAACCACGTTTCATCGGTCTATCACTCACCCGATCATATCCATAGGCACGACCAATTCACACTCAACCATTCATTCATTCAATCAATCATAATCACAGATCAGTCCAAAACCTTACGATCATCGTGATTAATTAGTTTAGTATGACTCTTATCATATCCTAAGGACGGAACATGCATCGACCTTAAGGCAAACAACCATCAATAAATACAATCAACAAGCAATCCTAAGGCTCGACATGGCCATTCTACCAGCACGACAATTTCCCAAGATATTGAAAGCGATTAATCTAGTGAATCATATCCTATATACATACTAAGACTCGTCCGGTTATTATTACAATAGAAAAGCGGTTATTCTAGTGAATCACATCCTATATGCATACTAGGACCTTTCCGGTTATTAATTATCCTATAGGCATACTATTAATGTTCTTAAATTACTCGAGGAGTTTAGTACTTTTCCCTACCTCAAGAAGAACCAACAACTACGTCTCCTAGCTGCTGACGTCCGGGCCTACCTCCGGTCTTCTATGGCGAAGTCCAAGTCTTATTTTAACAGGTAAAAGTCATAATCAGTCCCGGTGCAGTCCGAAAGTCCTCTAAGTTGTTAATTTAGTCCTTTAAGTTCTCCAATTTAAATTATTTAAATAATTAATTAATTAATTCTGCCCGACCCAGATCCGACCTGAATCCGAGAACCGGACCCGAATCCGACCCGGATCCTACCTGGTCCAGAAACCAGACCCGGCCTGACCCAGAACCGACCCGGACCTGGCCCTAGACCCGACCCAAACCCGGTCCAGACCCGGGCTCAGCCTGGGCCGAGACCTGGCATGGTCTGGCCCAAGGCCCAGCTTGGATCTAGCCTAGCCTAAGGCCCAACCTAGTCTGAGGCCCGAGTCTTGGCCTGGCCTGAGCTGTGTAAAGACCGCCCCGGTTAAAAGATATAATATTCAATTTAATTAAACTGCAACGTCGTGCGTTGGAGAACGAGTTGAATTTTGGATCGAATTAAAAAAAACATAAAAAAAGGAAAAGAGGAGGTAGGCCTGGACCAGATCAGGCCCACTCAGAACGGACCTGGCCCAATCTACCAAGCCCACCTAGCCAGGCCCGACCCTTCTTCCCTAACCCTAGATTCGTCGCTTTCCTTCCTCTATTTCACGCACGCAAACTGAGGCGTCTCTCTCGCTCCCTCTCGATACCTCGCTGGCGACACCTTCTCCGCGTCCAAATCGAACCTCGCCGGACCTTTCTCCTCCACCCTCGACCCACCCTTGCCACCAGAAGCACCAGAAACCCCCTTCATCTTATCTCTCTCAGATCCATTTCTCTCTCTCTCTCTACTTTTCACCGCCGGCGACGCTTCTCCCGACCTCGTTCGAACCACACCGTCAGACGGGAAGAAACCCAGGTGAGCAACGCGTCCGGCCATCTCTTTTCCCGTTCCTTCTCCCCTCTTTCTCGAAGCTCCAGCGTCGTTTCCCGCCGGCGAACGTCGTTCTCACGCAAGATCTGAGGCGGAGGAGACCTTGGGTCGCGCGCCGGACACCGTCTCCCTCGCCACACTCAGACCAAAGCTCTGCTGTCACTCCCGAGCACCGCCGTACACCCTGGCTCCGCCTCTGCCTCCGTCCTCAGTCATCGGAACCCTAGCCCTACCTCGCCGCCGTTCACAGCTCAGGCTTGAAGCACTGAGTCTTGGGCCAGAACCGAGACTCGAGCATTTGGGTCTGGGCCAGGACAAGACACGGGCCTGGACTGGATCTGGGCCGGGCCTGGACATGGGCCTGGACTCGGGTCTGGATCCGGGTCTGGGTCGGGGTCGGGTCAAGTCCGGGTCGGATCCGGGTCGGATTTGGGTCCGGGTTTCGGACTCGGGTCGGATCCGGGTCAGGTAGATTTAATTAATTAATTTAAACATTTTAAAATTAAAGGATTTAAAGAGGAAAGATTCATCGGACTTAATTGAACAATTGAAGGACTGAAATGATAATTTAGAGGACTGTTACGGACTAGACCGGGACTGATTACCGTCTTTTTTTGTTAAAACCAGGCTTTGACCTCGATCATGGAGAAGACCGGAGGTAGGCTTGGACGTCAGCAGCTAGGCGATCTAGATAGACATTGAGAGGTAGGGAATACCTCGGCACCTTACTTTATTACGGACGTACTAGATCGCATATAGGGAAACCTTAATAATCAGATATATAACTAGTATGCATATATGATGTGATTAACTAGAGTAGCCGTATAAACTGCGAACCACCTGTGAGCCATGTCGTGCCGTAGGTGTTGGTATGTCGTGCTGGTAGAACCGGGCCATGTCGTGCCTGTAGGATAGTTTGCTGATTGTGTACTCTGTGTTGTTTGAACGGTTAATAAATAACGAACATGAAAACGAGTAGAGGAGAACTTTTAGAGATGCATATTAGTGACTTGATTGGTTGATTCTGTTTATTTGATATGTGGAAATGTGGACATTAGGGAATGGATACCGGTTGAGCCGGTGGGGTTACCACGTTGAGTGTGGTGTTGGTAAGTGATGGTAAGTGCGTGATAGTTGTGTGAGTATGATTGTGAGTGGGATTGTGATTGTGATTGTGGGTGTTTTGGTTACACGAGAAAGGTGGTTTCCCTACCTTCCGACCTTGAGTCGGTAAAACGATGTGTCCCGCGAAGAGGTGGTTTCCCTACCTTCCGACTAGCACTCGGTAAAACGTTGTGTCCGCGATGTGTTCCGCGAAGAGGCGATTTCCCTGCCTTCCGTGTGTCGGTAAAATGTTGTGTCCGCGATGAGTTCCGCGAAGAGTGTGTTCCGCGATGAGGTCGACCGCCTCTCCCGACTGTGTGTTAGGGAAAGTTGTGTGTGGCTTCGCCGGGCCGAGCGGGTTGCTCCCGAAACCGTGCAAGTATGTGTGAGTTGCTGTGTTGAGATTGCCTTGGATTTTGAGTGAGTGTTGTGATGCTTGTGGCCTTGGGTGTTTCATTGTTTATCCTTCGGTGTTTGCCTTGGTATAGTTGTTAGCGTTGAGTTAAAGTTGGAGTTGTTAGTCTGGTGAGTGTCAGGGTAAAAATGGATTTTTGTCTTTAAAATGTTTTAAGTGTCACATCGATTTATCAACCCCTTTTATTAAACTTTAAATTTTGGGAAAGGCTTTCTTGGTAAGTTTGTAATAAGGTGGATTCCGTGACTTTTTCCTACTGAGTGTCAAGCTCACCCCTTACCGTGTTTTCCACAGGTGATAGCTATGCTTTGGACTACAGGGTTACGCAGAGCTTGGGAGCTATCGGAGGCCCTGATTTATTTTTATGTTTCTTAGAGACGTACTGTTATGTTCGACTATTGTATTTGAATGAGCATAGGACTCAAGGTTTCAGATTTTCAGTCTTGACTATTATTATTTTTATTCACCGTTATCAAACATTAATTACTTTTAAACTGTTTTTATTTAATTTCACCAAGTCACGTCTCGGGTCCGGTCAATATCGGGTTTGGGGTGTCACAAGCTGGATGATCGAGCACGGAGAGGGGCGGCTAGGGTTGGGCTCCGGCCGCCTGTCACGCCCCAAATCCGGTTTTGGCCGGACTCGAGACGTGAACTAAAAACGATAAATAAATAAATAAATAAAAGAAAATATTTAATAATGTAAATCCCACAATCATAATTTAAATGAAACCAAAGTCAAGAGTCAACTGCTCTGAAATTAACAGGAAATAAAGTTAATATAAACCAATACGTCTCTAGGACAAATCCGTATTCCCAAGGAGCTCCCGAATCTTGAGACCACCTCTAGAACTACTCAATAAGGAAACATGTACAAACAGTAAACAAGAAGAGGGGTGAGCTTACGCTCAGTAGGAAAAAGTAGTAAACAAAAGAATCCTCGTTTTATCAATAAAACCGATTAGTACAAGTAAAGATCAACAAGAATCACAATACTTGAAGAAGGTAACACTCAAGGATATCAACGGAAAGATAACGAATGTAACAAGGAACCGATTGAATTAAAGAAGCATACAAACACCGAAATAATAAATATCAAACCCAAGACTCTGATTCGTACACTGACTGGTACATCATATTAGATTGCCCCAAGGTCTAGAGGAGACACATGTCGTCAGGACTTCCCGAAGCATTCCCTCAGAATGCGTATCGTCAGAGGTCCTGGAAATGTCTCTAAAGGACCACAGATCATCGGGACAAAACCATTAACAAGTAACATATCGTACCGGAAACGCACATCGGCCTAGATATCTTCCCGAAACTACCCCCTCTGGGTAAACAGTCACACGCCATACCGGAAACGCACATCGGCCTAGATGTCTCCCCGGAAACGCATATCGGGGTACATAATCATATACCATACCGGAACCGCACATCAGACTAGGTATCTTCCTGGTATGTCCACCTCGGGGTTCACATTCACATCATACCGGAACCACACATCGGTCTAGATGTCTTCCCGGCATGTCCACCTCGGGGTGCACACTCGAAACACACGAAAGCATAACACACACAATACAGTCACACACAATGTCAAACCACGCTTACCATCATTACTTACCAATCATACCCATCGGTCTATCACTCACCCGATCATACCGTTAAGCACAATCAATACCCATTAATACAAACATTCAACCAATCATATCACATTCATTTCATTCGTTCAACCAATCATAACACGGATCAATCATTCACATCACGATTATCGTAGTTCAATTAATCTAGTTTGACTCTTATCTTATCCTAAGAACGGAACATGCATCAACCTTAAGGCGAACAAACATCAGTAAATACAATCAACAAGCAATCCTAAGGCTCGACATGGCCATTCTACCAGCACAACAATTTCCCAAGCTATTGAAAGCTATTAATCTAGTGAATCACATCCTATATGCATGCTAAGACTCGTCCGGTTATTATTATAATTGTAAAGCGGTTATTCTAGTGAATCACATCCTATATGCAAACTAGGACCTTTCCGGTTATTAATTATCCTATAGGCATACTATTAATGTTCTCAAATAACTCGAGGAGTTTAGTACTTTTCTCTACCTCAAGATGATCACAACAGCTACGTCTCCTAACTGCTGACGTCCGGGCCTATCTCCGGTCTTCTCGGGCGAAGTCCAAGTCTGAGGTTAACAGGTAAAATTTCCAATCAGTCCCGGTAGTCCAAAAGTCCTCTGATTTAACAAATTCTTCCATTAATTTAACCGTTAAGTCCTTGAATTTATCTGATTTAAGTCCAATTATTTAATTTATTTATTTATTTAAAATTGTCCGACCCAGCCCGACCTGAACCCGACCCGAATCTGGAAACCGGATCTGAAACCGACCCGGATCCGAGTCTATACCTGAACTGACCCGAGCCCGACCCAGACCCGGATCTAGACGCGAGTCCAGGCCAAAGTCCAGGATCCAGACCCGAGCCCGATCCAAGTCTATGTCCGGCCCAGATCTAGTCCAGGCCCGGCTCAGACTCAGTTCCAAGTCCAGGGCCCATGTCTCATCCTGGCCCAGGCCCAAAACCCAAATCCGAGCTGAAGGCCCATGCCTCTTGGCTATGTTCTGAACTGGCGATGGAGAAGGGCGGCTAGGGTTTGGCTACGGTCGGCGGCGGCGGCGTCAGGGAGCTCGAAAAGGGTTCTCGACGACGGCAAAGGCGACAAGAGACTCGGAGAGACGAGGGGAGGTTGGTAGTGTGAATCCCGGGCCTCTCCGTGCAGATCTGGCGGCGTGAGAAACTCGCCGGCGTGGGAGTGCCAGATCTGGAGCTCGAGAGCTCCGGCGTGCCTCTCCGGTCAAACACGGCTCAAAACGAGCCCGGAAGCTCGCGATTCTCAGACAAGAAGTGACAGGGGAGGTGAATCAGCTTGGGAAAAGGCTCACCGTCACTGATTTCTACGGTTGCAGGCGCAGCAAGGCTCGAATCAAAGACGGAGGCGTTGCTCGCTTCGATTCGAGGAAGAAGAAGGGAGAGAGGAAGAGGTGGTACGGGGACGAGGCGATGGTGAAGGAAGAAGAAGGAGAAGATGAAGGGAGTTCGGAGTGAGAACGGCGGCGCGTCTGGTTCGCGAGAGAGAGAGAGAGAGAGGCGAGAGAGAGGGAGACAAAGGACTTCGGGACGCGTGCACGGAATGGGGAACGAACGACGCGAGCTAGGGTTAGTTCACGTTGGGTTTGGGCCGGTAGTGGCCTTGCGAGCGTGGGCTTGGGCTCGTTCTGCTTACTGGGCCTAAGCCTGGCCCAAGTTTGCTTCAACCCTTTTCCCTTTTTTTTTTCTTTTCTTTTCTTTTATTTTTATTTTTGAATTCGATCCAAAAATCAACCCGTTCTCCAACCCGAGACATTCCCAACAATAATTTAAAATAATAATTCTTTTAAACCGGGGCGGTCTTCACAGTCTACCCCCCTCAAAAGAATTTTGTCCTCGAAATTTAAAACATAAGCACCCCAAAGGCCAAAAAGGTGGGGTACTTCGCGCGAATCTCGTCTTCGCGTTCCCGAGTCGACTCTGCTTCATGGTGCTTCCGCTGCACTCGAACCAGAGGAAAGGTCTTGTCACTCAAGATCTTCTCCAGCGCATCCAAAGTCCTGACTGGCTGCTCCTCGAACGAGACATCATCAGTTACCTCGATGTCTGTCCACTCGATAACGTAGGAGGGGTCCGCAGTGTACTTCCACAGTTGGGAACGTGGAAGACGATAGACAACGGCTCCAACTCTGCCAAAATCTCAAAAGGTCCGACAAACCGTGGGTGCCAACTTGCCTCCGCCACGATCGAAACGCAAGAGTCCCTGCTTCGGGCTCACCCTCAGAAACACGTGATCACCGACTGTAAACTCTAGAGATCGACGTCGTCCATCTACGTAAACCTTCTGTCGACCTTCACTTAACCGTACCTCACTTGACCACGCTAGTTACCCAAACGCCATACTTGGCGGTGAAGAACAGTCTTACTCAACAGTTCACAATTTCAACAAGCAATAATTCAAACCAAAACTCAAAGAATCAGCGAGTACAAACAACACGTAGGTTAACACCCAAACAATATGGAATAACAGTTAACGGTATAGGTATCCTTTACCGGAATCCTGCATCGGTATAGTTATCGTACCGCCACAGACAACCTCGGTCTAGATATTCTATACCGGAATTCCCCGTCGGTATAGGTATCACACCGGAACACCCCGTAAGTCGAACAAGGTCAGAACCACACGCAGACGTAACTTCTAAAATTCTCTTTAGTAACCGTTACAGGGATACTTTACACCGGAACTCAAAGATGATCAAGACACGACCAAACACAACAAATATACAAGAAAGTAATACACAAAAGCATTCATCAAGATAATGGATCTCATAATCACTGCATGGTTCAGAACAACCGCTCGGTTTACCACATCCAGTGGAACGGTAGGCGCACCTCAATAAGGAATAATAACACAAAAACCATACATTACTTAACCACACCCGTCAGTAAGTAACACAAACTCAAGATCGCTCATCGAAGATTAACCGACCCTTGATAATCCTCTTACCGTTGACACTTGCTCACATACTACCGATCAACCCAACTTATAAGTCGTTTCCTCCGAATCACCACATTAAAGAGTGCCCAATAGGCATTGTAATCTCAAGGATTTGAACGGTTTAGAGTACTTTGCGCGCATCTCATCCTTGTGTTTCCGCGGTGACTCCGCGCGGTTCCTTCAATCGTCTCTCGAACAACTCAGGGCCAACAACGGTCAACTCTTAACTCTCACTGTGCCCTTCATGGGCATAAGACCCGACCTACCATACGATGTTTCGTTCGGTGCCATCATGTTACTGGCCTGGAAGCTTGTGGCAGTTGCACTCGGCTAGCTGTTCCCGGATTCCACGTGAGGTGCTCTCACTTCTATGGCGTAAGCTTAAAGGTTGCACTAGTCCTCGCGGGACGAAGGCGTTCGTCCTTCCCTTGCTGACAAAGATACGCCTTGGCACTCGGTTCGTGTTCTCCGCATTCTGCACCGCTGGAAGTGTCGCCTGATGTCGTTGTATCTCTCGGTGCTACTTGACTGTACTGTGCGGCGCGAATGATGTGACTCTCGTAACACGTCTTCTTCACTACTGTGCGGCACGAACTCCCTCCTCGATCTGCTACATGTTCACGATCTTTGGTGTCGTCGTTGTTGACCATCTTCTTCTAAAACTTGTCGCGTCAGCACTGAGTATTGGTTCTTCATCTTCATTCGGTCCAGCTTCCGGTGGTCTTCATGCCTCTTACGCGCTCCACTCCTCTTGTTCACGAAGCGTGCTGCGTTCTTCACGGCGATGCGCTTGGACAGATAAATCTTCTCTCTGGCCCTCTGGATTGACATTCAGTTTGGTCAACTCTGCTGGTGCGAATCTGCATGGTCCAAGGATGTTGGCGTCGTCTCTGGTCTCGGGTCAATTCCGAGTCCGACTTCGTGACCTGGCAGCAATCCGATGGGCTCCTCTGGGAAGAACTCAGGGAAACACACTCTAATCTAATCTCACACGTATGACACACACTCGTCAAACTCTTCGCCCATTAACCGGGGTGTCAAGACATAAAGGTCGTCTCAAGGGTTCGATTCTTAAGACTTCAGTCTTCCAGCAGGGGTAGAAGAAGCTGGAGATTGCGACGCTTGTGGGTTATGGGCCCACCATGCTTCCACTGCGCCACTCTGATCTTATCGCCATTCGGTCATCTCCTGTGATTGGTCAGCTGTTTACTGGTCATTGCTGCAGGCCCTTCACTGCTCGGCATTCGTTGCTGATAGCACTCGATGAACGCCTGATGGTTCACAATTCGGTTCTTAAAACTCGATCAACACGCTCGAAGAAGGAAAAGAAACTTTCAGTACGACAAGGTCTTTAAGAAAGAGACGGTCTGTTACTCCACTTTCAAACTCACACTGACACTAGTCGGTATTACCACACCTCCAGTCGGCGCGTTAAGGTACGGGTGGGCTTAACAGTTTTAAATTTTGTTCCAACATAAAGTAACCACAAAACAATACAAACAAGCGTAATACTCAAGTGTCAGCAAACACAATATCCAAAATTTAAAAGGTAAACAAGGACTCTAAGCGATCTCAAGATCGGAAACGTGTCCCTCGGCTCGGGGTCCGGCAATCGCGTATACTCGACCCTGCTGAATCGGAGGTCCTCCTCTCGGGGTTGGTGTAAGAGCCATCTGCTAATGTGGAGCCCTCTGTTGATGCCTCTGTTTTGGTACTCCTACTGCCTGTCTGTGGCTCTCGTAGCCTGAGCCTGACGCTGGCGGAATGGAGGTGCCTGGCCTGAATGCGGCTGCTGTGGTCACTGCACTAGTCCTCCTCCAAACCAGTCAGGGCACACGGTGGAGATGTGTCCCAATCTGCGCAGTGATAGCATGTCCTCTCAGTGGGACACGACCTCTCCTCGGCTCTCGTCGGACAACCTGCGGAGCGGTCTGCAGATCCACCACTCAATGGGCAGTCTCGGCCCAGATGCCCCGACTGCCTGCACGAGGGCAGAACTGGGTCAACGGAGCAGGTCCAAAAGACGCTACTGTTCCCCCTTATCGCATCCCACCGGACTGGGCATGTGGTTGAAAGAATCCCGAAGTCCTCTACCTCCTAGGATCGCGGCCCTCGGACGGCCTCATGAAGCCACTCGGCCTCGGCCTGATCTCTCGCGCTCTGGCGGTCTCCCAAAAGTGCCTCTCCACAGCTAGTGTCTGGTCCACTAGTGTAGAATAGTCCTCCGACCTGAAGGCAATGACTCGGTTCGCGATAGACGGGATGAGTCCTCTCTTAAAACGCCTGCAGCTGCTCTCCTCGGTCCAGATGGGCCGACCCGGCCCAGGCCCAGGGTATAAAACCCTTGGTTTTAGGGTTTCAACCCATTCCATTCTCTTCTCCTGCGCAGCCGACCCCTCTCACTCTCCCCCACTCCTCTGCTTCGTCTTCTTCAACCCCCCCTTCCGATCCCGTCTCCCTCTCGTCTCGCCGTCGCCGGCCACTCTCCGACCTCGCCCCTCTCCCTCACCGAGCCGCCGCCGTCCGACCTCGCCCCTCTCCCGAGCTACCGGAGCCACCACCGCCCCCGTCTTCTCCAGCTCATGTCGCCGCCGCTACTGCTGGCCGAGCCTCCGTCCAGCCACGGCACCACCACCGAGCTACCCGTCGTCTCCGATCTGGAGAGGACCGGCCACGACCTCGCCACCGAGCCCCGCCTCTCTCCCTCGTCTTCTCGGACCAGAGCCGCCGTCGCCGGCCGTTCCCCGCCGTCCCCGAGCTCCTCTCGCCTCTCTCATCGTCGGAACCCTCGAACCCGTGCCCTATCGTCCCAGATCTGAGACGGGTGAGGGGCCACCGTGCCTCGCCGTGCTCCGCCGCCACGCCCGGCACCGCGACCACCTCCCGCCGCCCTTATCTCCCTTACGGTGAGCCACCACCGTGAGTTTCCGGCCGGCTTTATCGCCGTCGAGGGTCGTCAGATTTTATGACCGAGCCCTCCCTTTCGTCAATTGTTTTCGATTTATGTTAATCTGTTAACATTGGATTTGTTAATGTTAGATCTGTTAATGTAAAATCTGTTATTGTTAAATCTGTAAATGTTGATCTGTTAATACGAAAACAATTGTAAATTTTGGATCTATTTAGTGGAATCAAAATCGGATTTTGGAAAGAAAAGTTGTAAAACGAAAATCAGATTAAAGAAAAAGGAATTTAAAATAAAAGAGAATTAAAATCAAGTTGGGTTTTAAAAACGGTTTTAAATCGAGGAGTTGAGAATCAGATTTGTTAGGAAATAAATTAAAACGTCGGAAATAAAACTTGGGTTTTAGAAAGTCGAGTTAAGTGAACAGTCAGATTTGATTTAAAATGGATCTTGATCCGTTGAGCGTGGAACGAATAATCGGGCTGTTAAAATGGACTGCAATTTGGGTTTAAAAGGGAACAAAAGCAGACCGCTGAATCGGACCTCGGGATTCGTGCATTGGGACTGTGCCTCGCATGCACCGGTTTCGGTGCTCGGGTACTCAACCCGATTCACCGTGACCCCGCTTTTATCCCGCTCGAGTTTAAAGGACAACTGTCGTTTTTAGACTGATTTAATCGTGACCTTTAGATTAACCTGGGAACCGCCTCTAATTTGTGGCTTTCGTGTTATCCTTAGCGTCCGGCTTCGATCGAAGTGAAGCCCGGAGGTAGCGAGCCAGAACGTCAGCAGCTAGGAAGCGTAGCGGTTGCTCTTCAGTTGAGGTAGGGAAAAGTAGCCGGATCTCGGCCCTGACTAGGGAAAGTTAACAGTAGATTTGCATGTGACACCGGGGTGTCGTGGGTGAAGTAGGTTTATCGAATATTAGAAATGCATGTTACGGGAACGTAGAAATTATTAGAAAAGCATGTTACGGGAACTTAGGAATTATTAGAAAGGCGATACGGGATTATAGCGTTTATTGAGAAAAGCATGTGACACTTAGTAGTGTCGTAGGAGCAGAGAACTTAGCGTTAATTGTTTTACTAAAGGCTTATGACCATGCCTGGAGGTTGATTGTGAACTGTTGATATTAGGACTGTTGGCGTCTTGGGTGGCCTTGAGAGCCCGTGTATTATTATTGTTGAGTCTTGGGTGGCCATGAGAGCCCGTGTTGTTAATCGTGTTTGGGTGGCCTTGAGAGCCCGTGTATTTAAATTGGTGTTTAGGGTGGCTTTGAGAGCCGTGGACTAAGGTTGGTGTCTTTGGCTGGCCTGACCGAGTTAGAGTCTCGGGGGGGTTGCAAGCTTACTTTAGCTGGCTTACGAGTTAGAGTCTCGGTAAGTTGCAGACGCGTTTTATGGTTGGTGTCTTGGGAGGCCGTGAGTGCCTGTGGGGTTGTTGAGTCCGTGTCTTACTTTCGGTGTGTCTTGGGAGGCCGTGAGTGCCTGTGGGGCTGTTGAGTCCGAGTTTTACTGTTGGTGTCTTGGTGGCCATGAGTGCTTGTGAGTGTTGAACTTGTGTTGTTACTGGTTGTTGAACTTACTTGTGATTGTGATTGTGTTTGTGGTTACCGGAGGTTGGGGGCCCGCTTCCTGAAACGGGGGTCCACGAGCACACGCGTCTGCACGTTCAGACGGGGTAGGGGGCCCGCCCGCCAATAAAGGGGTCCTGGCCGCGCGTGTGTGGTTTGGGTTTGTGAGCATACTTGGCTGGCTTGCGGGTTAGAGTCCCGGTAAGTTGCAGCATTCTTCGGCTGGCTTATGGGTTAGAGTCCCAGTAAGTTGCAACATTTTCCGGCTGGCTTACGGGTTAGAGTCCCGGTAAGTTGCAGCATTCTTGGGTTGGCCTGACCGGGTTAGAGTCCCGGGAGGGCGTTCTCGGCAGCTGGTTTGCGATCCTTTGTGATCTTGTTTTGGTGTGCGATCCTTTGTGATCTTGGTTGGTGTGTGATCCCTTGTGATGCTGTTTGGTGTTGCGTACTTTCTTTTGAGTCCTTGGAAGAGGTCGTCAATCGTTGGGTCAGGTCTACTTTACGTGTCTGAGTGTTGAGTCGTTCGAGGAAGGTCATCGTGGGTGTTTGTTCAGTCAGAGTACTTGGGTTGGGGATGGTTTCCCCGGTGTTGAGTCGTTGTTGGTGTTACTTGCTTTGCCTGCTATTTATGCCGTAGTCAGTCTGTTATCCGTGGTGGTGAGCGAACGCTCACCCCTAGCTGCTTTTCCTACAGGTACTGTTCGTGGGACGGACTAGGTGAGCTCTCGAAGCTTGTGGAGCTAGGAGCGGAGTCCGGGTTTTGTCTTTTGAGTCTAGTGACGGATACCTTGTACCTTTGTCCATTTGTTGGGACGTGTTTTAAACTGTAATTATTATTTTGTTGAACCAAACTGGTATTTTAAATTGTTTAATGAAAACAGGTTTCAAGTGTTTTTATGTTTTTAAAACGTTCGCGTCCCTAGTTCGGTTTACTGAAATTGGGGCGTGACAGCTTGGTATCAGAGCTCGAGGTTTCACACCTCGGACTGTCCGTCAATTAGGTGGGGAGAGTCGAGTCAGTAAAGTCCCGCCGTGCGTTGGGTACGTAGGTCGGGAACCGTGTGTAAACCCTTAATGTCTTGAGTTTTGTTTTGTCTGTGTGTATGTGCAGTACGGGGTTACTGGCATACTGTTTGTGTGTGCTGCGTGAAACGTTTTTAAGCTGTCGCGGGTCGACTCAGGAGCGCTCCTGTAGTCGAACGTGACGGTGCTGATGTCAAGTCGGTACAACGTAGTTCGGGGACGCCTGGACCGGGTTGTAACCACCTGATGTCAAGAATTGAGGTTTTAATGAAGTGGAGAAAACTTTAAAAGAAATTTGAGTGTCTTGATTTTGTGTGACGCCGTGGGCGTTTGTGTTTGACTTCGTTTGGCCCTGTGGGCATATTGTGATTGTTGTTGGTTGGCCCGATGGGAGCTATTAGACTTTGGTTGGCCCGGTGGGCGGGTGTCGTCGTTGTTGTTGTTATGGGCACTTGGAACCGCACATCGGATTAGGTATCTTCCCGGTATGTCCACCTCGGGGTTCACACTCACATCATACCGGAACCACACATCGGTCTAGATGTCTTCCCGACATGTCCACCTCGGGGTGCACACTCGAAACACACGAAAGCATAACACACACAATACAGTCACACAAAATGTCAAACCACGCTTACCATCATTACCTACCAATCATACCCATCGGTCTATCACTCACCCGATCATACCGTTAAGCACAATCAATACCCATTAATACAAACATTCAACCAATCATATCACATTCATTTCATTCGTTCAACCAATCATAACACGGATCAATCATTCACATCACGATTATCGTAGTTCAATTAATCTAGTTTGACTCTTATCTTATCCTAAGAACGGAACATGCATCAACCTTAAGGCGAACAAACATTGGTAAATACAATCAACAAGCAATCCTAAGGCTCGACATGGCCATTCTACCAGCACGGCAATTTCCCAAGATATTGAAAGCGATTAATCTAGTGAATCACATCCTATATGCATGCTAAGACTCATCCGGTTATTATTATAATTGAAAAGCGGTTATTCTAGTGAATCACATCCTATATGCAAACTAGGACCTTTCCGGTTATTAATTATCCTATAGGCATACTATTAATGTTCTTAAATTACTCGAGGAGTTTAGTACTTTTCCTTACCTCAAGATGATCACAAAAACTACGTCTCCTAGCTGCTGACGTCCGGGCCTATCTCCGGTCTTCTCGGGCGAAGTCCAAGTCTGAGGTTAACAGGTAAAGTTTCTAATCAATCCCGGTAGTCCAAAAGTCCTCTGATTTAACAAATTCGTCCTTTAATTTAACCGTTAAGTCCTTGAATTTATCTGATTTAAGTCAAATTATTTAATTTATTTATTTAAAATTGTGTGACCCGGTCCGACCCGAACCTGGCCCGAATCCGGAAACCGGATCCGAAACCGACCCGGATCCGAGTCCAGACCCGAACCCGACCCAGACCCGGATCCAGACCCGAGTCCAGGATCCAGACCCGAGCCCGATCCAAGTCCAGGTCCGGCCCAGATCCAGTCCAGGCCTGGCTCAGACTCGGTTTCAGATCCAGGTCTAAGGCTCTTGTCTCATCTTGGCCCATGCCCAAAACCCAAATCCGAGCTGGAGGCCCAAGCCTCTTGGCTCTGTTCTGAACTGGCGACGGAGAAGGGCGGCTAGGGTTTGGCTACGACTGCCGGCGTCTGCGTCAGGGAGCTCGAAATGGGTTCTCGACAACGGCGAAGGCGTCAGGAGACTCGGAGAGACGAGGGGAGGTTGCTGGTGTGAATCCCGGGCCTCTCCGTGCAGATCTGGCGGCGTGAGGAGCTCACCGGCGTGGGAGTGCCAGATCTGGAGCTCAAGAGCTCCGGCGTGCCTCTCCGGTCAAACTCGGCTCAAAACGAGCTTGGAAGCTCACGATTCTCGGGCAAGAGGTGAATCAGCTCGGGAAAAGGCTCACTGTCGCTGATTTCTACGGTTGCAGGCGCGACGAGGCTCGAATCGAAGACGGCGGCACTGCCCGCTTCGATTCGACGAAGAAAAGGGAGAGAGGAAGAGGGGCTTTCTGGTACGGGGACGAGGCGATGGTGAAGGAAGAAGAAGGAGAGGATGAAGGGATGTCGGAGTGAGAACGGCGGCGCGTCTGGTTCGCGAGAGAGAGAGAGAGAGAGAGAGAGAGAGAGAGAGACGAAGGACTTCGGGACGCGTGCGCAGAATGGGGAATAAAGCGACGCGAGCTAGGGTTAGTTCGCGTTGGGTTTGGGCCTGTAGTGGGTTTGCGCGCGCGGGCTTGGGCTCTGTCTGTTGACTGAGCCTAAGCTTGGGCCAAGACTGCTTCAACCCTTTTCCCTTTTCTTTTTTTTTCTTCTCTTTTCTTTTCTTTTATTTTTGAATTCGATCCAAAAATCAACCCGTTCTCCAAACCGCGACGTTCCCAACAATAATTTAAAATAATTCTTTTAAACCGGGGCGATCTTCACACCGCCGTCGGCGGCATCAGGGATGCTCGAATGGCAAGCAGAGCTGGCCGGGAGGAGCGTCAGGGCTCCGGCGTGGCCATGGCAACGATGGTGGTGGCAGACGCGCGGTCCAACACCCCTCCGTTTTAGATCTGGCGAGAGCGAAGCTCTCGCTCGCCGGCGTGGGGCTGCGACGAAACTCGGGGTTTCAGGCGACGAAGCTCGTCCAATCGAGCTTCTTACGGTGGGTTTTTCAGGCGGGGAGTGGTTTGGGAGATGAACGGGGTGACGAGAGCACGAACCCGTGTGATTTTCCTCCGTCGTCGGCGCGGTTCGCGTTCTGGGAAACGAACCAGAGAGGTTCTCCGGCGTGGCGTGACTCGGTTTGCTCTCAGAAGGGAAGAAGAGGGTGAGGGCGGTGCGTTCTGGTGCGAGAGAGAAGAGAGGAAGAGAGAGAGAAGGGAGGAGAAAGATCGAGAGAGAACGAGAGAGAAGCTGAGGTTGTGTCTCGGGGTTTGTGCGGCTGCGCGAGGAAGAAGAATGAACAGTACTCGCTAGGGTTTGGGTTTGGGCCTGAGCTCGCGTGGGCCTGGCTCGCGCGCGCGTCTGGTGCGGGCTTGGCCCATGTTAGCGAACTGGGCCTGGTCCTCTGACCGGCCCAGTTTGGCCCAAATGCTTCCTTTTCCCTTTTATTCTTTTCTTTTCTTTTGCATTCGTTCCAAATTTCACCCCGTTTTCCAGCCTTGACGTTCCAATCGAATAATTTTAAATAATTACAAAATTAACCGGAGCGGTCTTTACATTCGCCGCCACCTCATACGACTTTCGTGTTGGACATGGCACCGACGGTGTGGGTAGCTCCGTCGAAGAACGGGAGTAACAGTGGCGAGGAGGAGACCCACGATGTGGTGGTGGTCTCCTCGGCGTCGGAGCAACAGTCGGGGACGCAGCCTTCACCGACCTGGACGCGACGACCAATAAAGGAACCCGAATCTAGGGTTCCACCCGCAACACTAACTGGTTCGGGCCTGGGCCGGGACGCTGGGCCTGGACTGTTGGCGTATGCAAGGTGATTGAGTCCGGACGAGCTGGACCGAATGTGGGCCGAGAGGCCTATGGGCAGGGGCGCGGGTCTGAAGCAGTCGAGTCCGGGTCGGGATCGGGTCATGAATCAACCTAGAGATCCTATTCTGACAATGTCGGGGAGGAGGGGGGCTAAGCACCCTCGTCTCGCAGAATGAGTCAAAGATGGTCCAGAGGGGGTCGGTCGGCTATACCACCCCTCTCGATGTATGGTGGCAGCGATTCCACAAAAGACCGACATGGAACTTCCCTATCAGCTCGGAGATCAGCAATCCCACGTTTAGGAGCCCTACCACTATCAGTCGAGGGAGAATGACGCACGTTGACAACCCGGGGGAGTTAACAGTCCACCAGCAGCAGCACCGCTTTTACTGCATCTGCTCGATCAGTGCCTTTTGCTTGGCTAATACTGTATCGGTGTCGTCATACGCTACCGCAGTCTCGAACCCCGGGCAACCCAGAAATCATGAGCAACTCTAGCAATTATGCAACCATCTTTTAAACTTTTGTAACATTCCTATTTCGATAAAAAAAAATAACACTCAAATTTATCTTGCTTTGGCGGTCAAATACATGAAATTTTAATTGAAAATCATGGTAGATCACCTCTTCTTACAACTATCTTCTGCAAAATGTTGATATTCACAATCAGACATGGTATGGAAAGATGGAAACTATATAACATATATGCATATGCAAAGCTGTAAAATTTACACGTCCTTTCCATGCTAAGGTTCAGCACTAAACCAAGTTCACCAAAGGAGGATTTTTTTTATTCGGTTCAGCCGAAAACATAATTGCAATCTGCTACAAAATCAGAGAAGAAAAGGATTGATTGAACATTATACAACAAGAGCTGTCTCAATACCAGTGAACTGTGCATGGAATGCCACATGACTATTAATGGCTGATAGTATTAGCTCATTGGCACCACAGGTCAGCATAAGCAGTCATCTTATTTGCACAACAAGGATTTGTATACCTCAATGGATCACAATGTCCCTGAAGCTCCATCAAAGGAACTCAAAGAACTCATCAAGGATTCGTATACCTCAATTCCCTTCAAGTAGACACTATCTTTCAAGAACTGCAATTAAGAAACAAATATAAGGAGATGCAAAATGGTAAGCGAAACAAAGAGGGAAACACGTTATCATACCTCATTATGGTCATGAAGTAGTATAGGAGTATTTGTCATTGGGGAGAAACCGAGAGCAGGAATGCCCAGCTGTCTCATGAATCTTGTATCAGTAGTTGAAGCCAATATTTCGGGTTTAGCTAGTTTCCCTCCAGTTGCCTCAATGGCTTTCTTGAAGACAGACCACCATGGGTTCGAGTCATTAGTGGCTGTCATTAGAGGCCGACCCTTGTTATCTCTAAGTGGACCTTTCTCAATAATCTGCCACATAAATAAGGTAGATATCTCACACTTATCACACAATCAGCATTGAGAATAATACAAGATGTCAAAATTTGATATGTAGACAAGATGGCTGTAAATAAAAGTACGAACAACTTAATGTAATCTTGGTTTGAGAAAGGGTATAACCCTATTCATTGGTACTGACATGAAAATTGTCAACACAGCTTCAAAAGGTTAGTAACGAAACTGTCATCAAGTAGGAGTTTATGTGTATTTCACTTGTTGAGCAAGAGGTCACAAGTCATAAGTTTGAGTTAGTGAAACAGACTGCACCAAGCTATTTGTATGTGGAAACCTTGAACTTTGGCTACACTTTAGATTTGGGCTAGAAACCTATACATATTGTTTGGTTGTATTATCCTGGGAAGACTATGTGCTTGCCTCCCTCCACTCTCTTTCAGAGCTGTTAAAACTAGAATGTATTTAGGCAATTTCCTATACCTACTTGGCTTCCCTACGTTAGTGTATTTCATAATTTGTGTAGGTTTCTCTCCTATATAAAGGGATTACCCATTGTAAGTTAATAAACTAGAATCAATAATACTTTTATCCAATCTGTGGGAGTATGTATCTCGGGTCAGTACGAAGCTTTTAAGCACAAGCGACTCTGTATTTGATCAATTACAGAACTTGGATGTCGAGATCCCGAAAAAGCGTTTGATGATCCGAACCTGACCTCTGACGACAATGAGTGGTACGAAGATGAGGATTGATTCTTCTGTTATATAGCTCGTCTAACTAGCTGGTTATTGTTCCATTAGTTTTTGTGGTTTGGTGTTCGTTTCAGGACATGTTGTCATTTGGTGTTGGGTTAGGCCCATTAAGAGCTCCCGTTGATCAATTTTGTAATCATTTTTTGAGGTCGTTGCGACCTTCTTCGATCCTTTCCTCCTCGGAGAGGTCATCTTTTCTAACAGAATCCTGATCTTATCAAAAGAAAAAAAAAACTTCTATCTTTTAGAATTGAACATTGTATCAGAGCCTTAGGGGCTTGTTTTCTTTTTCTTGCTGGATTTACTCTGCCATTTGCTTCCTCCAGTGTTCCCTTCCAACTCTGAACAGCCCGCAAAGAGCAGAGCGACCACAAGAAATAGGTTGATCAGATAGAAGAAACAGAAGGGAAAAAATGGCCTTCTATTTGTTTTCTATATTCTGTATCTGTTTCTTGGGGTCGCCAAGAAGCAGTCCATAGCCAAAATAAAGCTATTTTTTTACTTATTTAGTGTTGATGCATCATAGCTGGTTCCAGGTTATTTGGGAAGACTATTTCATAGGTTTTAGCAAACTCTAGAAAACAATAACTGATCAAAGTAGTTGTTTTGACAAAGAAAAATATGTGACAAATA
Organism: Erodium maritimum; assembly: GCA_963921825.1. Taxonomy (NCBI): domain Eukaryota; kingdom Viridiplantae; phylum Streptophyta; class Magnoliopsida; order Geraniales; family Geraniaceae; genus Erodium; species Erodium maritimum. Next base: position 62,313,544 of record OY997592.1, on the reverse strand, counting down.
CTAGTCATTCAATTTCACACAAACCCAAAAGCTCAAGCTGATGGATGGAGGTGTCAATATACTTATCAGAGAGGTCATGTAATCCACATTCTCAACCTAGCAATGATCCACAATCCATCCAGGTGCACATTGGCATTACAAATTCATTGACCTTCAGAACTGTGACCATTATATAAGTACATTCTTAAAATCATGATTTCAGCATTTTAGGGTAAAATATTGGGTAAATAGGTAAATGTTTTTTGAGATTTGAGAATAAATAGAAACGCAAACAGAGAAAAAAAACTCAGAAGTTATCAGTGTATATTTAATATGTTGTTGGCGCATAACAACATGGAGCATGAAGCAAGCAAAAAGCAACCAAGAGAAAATAAGCAAGAACACAAAAATTTACGTGGTTCGGCAATCTGCCTACTCTTCACTACTCTTTTCTTAATTCCACACACACAAGGGGACTACAGATAAACAAGAAAGTTACATTTCGTCATTAGGAAAGCTTTCCTAATTCCTCCAAAATTCTACGTCATAGATATTTAGGAAAAGGTAAGACTTTCCTAAACTCTTCATAAATACCAAACAATATTTGTGCCAACTAAGGCTATAGAATATGCTGTTGAACAATACAAGCTCCATCTTTGGAAAACTAAATACTCTAATTTAACAATAGAACTATGTGTCACCTAATCACATTGATTCCTTGAGCTCTCACAAATATGATTAACTTTCTATTCGAACCGAGCGTGTTGCATGGGCTACTTTTTCTTAGACTTTGATACGATGCTTGAAACATTTTTAATCCTTTCTCGAACTGGAGTGACCAATAACAGTCAAACCAAATGAATCAAGAATAACATGATTTATCAAGAAACCCAAGAAAATAGTGCAATTGACACAAGTTAATCAGTCGAAATGAGGTCTTGTACTAATTTCTCCCATAGACTGACTGTTATCACATTGTAAAAAACAAGATTCAACCATAGCATAAATGTCACACGAAAAACTCATGCAAAACAAAATCCGTAGGAAGACAGCTGGACACACCCATATCCGTTACCTGAAATGTCATGTTCCTGGTAGCTGGTGCCCATTCCTCAGCAATTCTTTTCCTCATAAGATCAGGATCAGCGGTGGGTGGAAGTCGAAGATCAAAACCAGCTTCTGCCTCTGAAGGTTGCAAGTTCATAACGAATCCCTGAACAATTGATTCATTAACATAAGTAAAAGTGGAACAGTGCATAAGAAGGTTAATAACCAAACAAAAGAAGACTCACTGTAGGTGAAGGAGTCCCAGCTTTGACATAAACTGGATTAACCGAAATAACTTCCCCATTGGTAGCTTTTCCAGCCTTCATTTCATCAAATTGGCTGTCCCTGAACTTGCCGATCATTTCAATGGTCTTCATCAGATTCTCCATGGCGCTATTGTCAAACATCCTCGCCCCGTGACCGGGTATCCCCTCTGCCTTAATAATCAAGCTCCATGGCGACCGGTCCGCATAAAACACCCGGAAATCGTCTCCGGGCGAGGCCTGCCCCTCATCCAGCACAAACCCGACATTCAAATCCTCGAAGGTTTTTGATTTGACGAACTCGGAGGATCCGGCCGAGCCGCCGATCTCCTCGTCGGGGACGTAGGAGATGTGAATCGTGCGGAGGGGAGAGAACCCTTTTCGCCTGAGGTTGCGAATGGCCTCGAGGTACTGGGTGGCGATGCACTTGTCGTCCTGGGCGCCGCGGGCGAAGATCTTGCCATCGGTGGTGCGGAAGGCGGAGAAGGGAGGGTGGAGCCACTTGGAGGGCTCGGCGGGGACGGAATCGAGGTGGGAGTTGAAGAGAAGGGAGGGGAGAGAAGGGTCGGAGCCAGGCCAGGTGAGGAGGAGGAGAGGCTTGTTGGGGACGAATTCGAGAACTTGGGAGCTGAGGTCGGGGATGGAGAGAACTTGGGTTTGGAGGAAGGAGATGGCAGGAGAGTAGTTGGGATTGGGGTGGGCGGTGTTGATTCTGAGGTAGTTCTGGAAGCGAGTGATGGGCGTGTCTTGGTCTAGATCGGGGTGGGATTGAGCCTCATCAGGCGCTGCAGAGAGAAGAAGGAAGAGGGTGAGGAGGAGACTGGCAGAGAGTGAGACCGAGAGGTCAACGCTTGCCATGGCTGGAGCTTGAATTGGAGTAGGACTATAGAAGAGAGAGGAGAGGTACACACCCGACACACTCACTCGGTCAGTGCACCATTAAGTGTTTGATGGGAATAATTTCATGGACAATTCTAGGGGTGTGTCGAAAAATCCGAAATCGGAAAAAATAATCGAATTCGGACAAATCTGATCCGAAAATTAACCGATCCTGATATAATCGGACAAAATCCGGTCCGGAATCCAGATATCCGGATGATACGGATCCATTACTTGAAATCCGCCGGATTTCTGATAAAATCCAGGCCGGTCCAATTCAAGAGCAGTCCCATATATACTGGTGAAGCCCAACAACTGCATCAAGTCCATTCGTAGAAACTAAAATCGTGGAATGGCAAATCCTTAAATCTAACACGCCTCTTCGTTTCCCCAATCTTCTTCGCCGTTTTTCTAGGGATACTTTTCTCTTTTCTCTCGCTCAATCTCCTTATTATTTATATTTCCCCAGTTTCCTCTCTTCTCTCTCACAAATAGGATCCATGTCCAAACCCTAGAGAGGTCACGAACATGAGCCACACAAAGGACTTCGTATTGAGGAGAGATCGGAGTAAGTTCTCCTCTCTGCAACTTTGATTTTTTGACATGTAGATGAAGGCATTCCGAACGTCAAATGAGAAGAAATGGATGTCTACTGATATTTTTATAATTGTATTTTAATTTTAAATGTAATAAAATAACATTGTCCAGATGTATGTAAGTTTTAAATGTTGACATGATAACTGAAATATACTGGTATAAGAATTAGGTAGCAATTGGATGATATAATCTTGTAAAACATGTAACTGCACTGGAAAATGGGCTCAAAACAGTGAGCCTATTGAGGTCCGGATAAAATCCGGACCCAGTCCAGACCGATCCGAATCCGGAAGCTTAAAAATCCAGAATTTTAGACTTAATCCGGACTGGTTATGGACATCAATATTTGAGATCCGAATGATCCGGACCAGACACTTTAATGGGCTACAGACCGGGTATCCGGTCCGGTTACACCCCTAGACAATTCGACTATAATCTAATTTATAAATCATTTTTAATTAAAAAATGAGGCTTTCAAAACTCTCTTCACAAAAGGTCTTGAGTCGAGGGTGTCCAAAATTGGCCGTAACTCAATCCATCTGGTTAATACGTTCTACCCAGTCTCAGTGGGTTTTCTTCTATAGGTTACGGGGACGGGCCTGGGTTCAGAAATACCAAATCTGAAGTGAGCGATCCGAGTAACAGATCCGTGACATGGTTTCCTACATAACTCGGACCACCCGGATATAGTATAAGTCTAAGGCCTAATGCCACACTTTTATAATTTTAATTACTTTTGTATATGAAGATAAAGATTGATGGCTTGAGATTTTGAAGATGATTACCAATTTTGTAATAGAACATGTCGTAGTTTTGTGTTGAGTTGAACTCATCTTTTGTAATCGTAATTTGTTTTGGGTCAACTTGAACTCCCTTTTGACGTTTGTAATGTTTGAACCTTTGATAAAAATTTAATAGGCTATGAATTTTTTTCATCATTAAGAAGTAACCAAATTGAGAGCTTTTAAGCACTCTTTAATGACTTTTTAATGATTTTTTGGATAATGAAAAAAATATTTGAAAGTATATGTACTACTACTTACGGTTAATGTGATCAATTATTAACAAATTTGGATGGGTTGGTCCAACCCGATGAACCAGCCCATAATCTGAACGGGTGGGTTCAAAGGTATATTTTTGGGTCCGGAGTCGGGAGTGAGTTAAATTTTTTGAACCCGGCCACTCCGGGCCGGTTCAAAAATTTGGCCACGAGGCCGGGGTCCGGCCCATGGACACCCTTACTTGAGTCCCTTCTCTCCACATACTCTCTTTGTCATGTCTCACACTTAATCAAAGCTTGTATTGATTTCTTCTTTTTTTTTTCGTTAGAATTTTATAAAACTACCTTCTCCTTTTGCCTCTTCTTCTTCTCCAGCTATAACATGACTTTTAAAAACTTTTCATCCTTGGACATCTTGAGACCCTTATTGATCTTCTCCCCTCTAGGACCTATATCCTCCATCTCGTCGTCGTTGATCCCGACCCCAAAATCCCGTTAACTGATATCTCAACGCACGACTTTACTCTTTCTTACAATCTTGGTTTTCCCAAACAACATGTATGAAGTTCCTTGTTGGGAGAATACCCGGACCCGCACCACCAAGCCTCCACCTATGCCACAAGCACCCCTGACCTCAAATCCAACCAGTCTGGACTAGCTTTAGGCTAAGCTCATTGAGGTCTGCATTGATGACCCATATGAGGATGATTTTGAGGACAATGATGCGATTATAGAGGTCTGATCCAACACGGTTCCTTCAGTTGACGACTCTCGGTACTGATATGCTCTCGTCGGCCGTCTTCTCGCCGATAAAGGGGTAAGATCCCGATCCCTCTATACTGTGATTACATACGCCTGGAATGTGGGGGACTTAAAATTCCAGTCACTAACGGACAAAATAATGGCTTTCTATTTCCTTTCGAAAGTAGTGATGGATGACATTCGGGCTAAGGAGACATGTTCCTTCTACGGGACATTCCCCGGTGTTGCAAGCCTTAGAGAAAAAACCACCACAACCGTATCGTTTACCGATAGAAGGATAGTGGGAAGAGCAATGTCGATGGTGGTGGTGGTGGTGTGATCGAAGAGAAACAGGAGAGGACGTCTTAGGGTTGCGTTTCTTCTTGATCAGTTTTGGGCGGATGAACTCCGTTGGAGACCTCAAGGGTATTATGAGAGGGGTTGAGAACTCCTTCTCAACATGTGATGGAGAGGACATGTCGAGAACGGTCAACAATAACGTGGTAGACAAGGAAAAGCAAGCGACAGTGCAAACGACATGGCAAAACTATGATTAAGTCTAGAACACGATATAAAGAAGAGGCACACTACTCGAGATTAAAATATTGTCTTGGACCAATATTTTAGAATTATTTAGGTTACCACAAGTTTAGAATATTTTTTTATATTTAATCCATAATTTTTTATATTAGTGTAGAAGTCTTTAGTCATGTAGCCATAAAACATTATTAAATTGCGGTGCTACTGCCAAGAAGAAAATGACATACCCAAAACACTCCATTGTATTGCATGAGATTTGGCCATGAACAATTACAAAATATTACAAGATTGCCATCCTGACCGTGATGATGAGTTGCTGCTGGCTGCTGAAATTGGAAAAAATATGAACAATTCAATATCATACATATGACTCTAAATTAATATCTCAAATGGGTAGATTTAACGTTTCCAATGTGAAATATGATCGGTTCTCACCCATACGGTCTCCTCGTGGAGTATTTTGGCGATACCTGGTCCTGAACAAGGAGCCGAGCTGATTCCTCCACCTCCAGCATCTGGTTCCACCGGCGGCGTTAGAGGCATCTGAGTCCTCACCTCCGGCGACCAGAACGGGAGGAGCAGACACCTCGTGCCGGCAAACCGGACACGAGTTGTGGAGACGTAGCCACGGAACTATACAATCCGAATGATAAATGTGCTTACACGGCAGCTCCCTCGCCTCCCCTCCCACGCTAAACTCCTCCTTGCACACCGGACAGCTCGACCCCTCCCTCGTCAAATGACACTCCCCGATCTTCACCGTCGGTATTGCGGTGATCGCATCATCCGGCGCCGGCGCCGGTCCCGGCCGGTCGTCTTGGGTCAGCTCTTCAATCAGTTGGTTTAGTCTCGGCCCGAAGAAGTAGTCTCTTGGGTCAACCCGGGGTGGAAGGATCGGGTCCTCCCGCGACGGGCCCACTGGCCTCAGAACGATCCAAGTCCTGGGCCGCCGGCCTTGAGCTCCCGCTCCCGATTCAGCCTCTTGGACGGCCTCGGTGTCTAAACCCGGCCCAATGCGCGGCCTGAGTCTAATGGGAGGGCTGAGGAGGAGGGAAAGGGCTTCGAGGAGGCGGGCCTCCGGGGAGGGGTCGAAGTGGGTGAAGTCCACGGCGACCCGGGGCCTCGTGGTGTCCACTTGGGAGATGAATTGGCCCAAGCAGCGGGGGCAGAGAGCTGTGCGGCGTCTGCTAGCCTGGCGGCACGGTGACACTGGTAGCACCAGTAGAGCTGGTACGTCCTTGTCCCTTGGTTGTTGTTTCCAATGGGACCTGGGCTAAGTGACATTTTTGGATTGTACTTGGAGTCGTCTGTGTATATGTATATATATACCAAGTAGAGTTGGAGATTGGAAAGCAAAGAATGGATTGTGGACGTACACAAAGCAATTCTAGTTTTGGTGTTTTGAGGTTTGTTCATTTTCACACTGTTTCTTGTTTGGGAAGCAAGGGATGATTCAGATCAACTTGGAAGCAATTCATCGTCCAAATTTTGAATTGGGGCTTGAGAAGGAGGGTTGGTTGGTATCTCTCCTACTCAGACAATCAAAGAATTTTAGATTTTTATCGTTTGCATATTAAATTACTTATAGTAATTGAACATATATCAATTTGCAAGGGAAACGAATGAGATTAAACTAATATGAATTTTCTATTCCCCATCTTTTTTTGTCTTTCCTCTAGGATCCTTTTTTTCTCCTATTCACCTGCCCTGGATGATTAGCATCAAACATGCTCTTAACACAAAGGGATATTCACACCTTTGCACAAGTGAAATTTTCATTTGGTGTCACAACGGAAAAACAAACATTTCTCAGTCTGAGGCAAAGGTCATTCATTTTTTACTCCGCACCTCTCCCCTTCCCCTCTTCATTATCTATGCATACAATTAATGTCCTACTTACACAGCATAACTACTCTTTCACTATCTCGATTCAAGCACCAACCAGCCGTCCATCTGTTGTGGCACAAAGAAGCTTGCCTGGCTCAACTACATGACTGACACAACGCAACCTCAAAGTTCTATTCAGTTAATCGGTGCAGCAGCTACTCCTTGCTCATTTGGGTGGAGTGGCAGCACCACCTCACCAACAGCAGCAGCTGCGTTCCTGCGCTGACGCTCACGAAGATATAGCACAGTGAGGAGGCAAACGAATAGTGTTAGTATTGTTGCATTTCCTTCCTCCATGATTACATTTTCAACCCATTCTTCGACCTTTGGATACACTTCTGGCAATGAATCTATAAAATCGACCTAAACACACAAAACAAACCCCAATCAAATAAGAACCCACTACTGCCACAAAATCCAAATCAGACTACACAAGCAACAAAGAGAAATTACCATGAGGTATTAACATTTTGCAAATTGCTGGTTGCAACAAAGTGCCTTGGACTTCTCTTTTTGTTGCACTTTGTGTTAATTTGTTTCAATGGAAAGATTTTACCCTTCAAACATAGAATAAGTAAACAAACAAAACATCCAGAATTTTCATCTCCATTAATTATTTTTTTCCTCTTTCTACGTCCACAGAGGAAGAAAAATTAAAGGAGGTGAAAATTCTGGATTTTTTACTTAACTCTTTTTAAAGGGTAAAACCGTCATTTTGAAACATATCTACATAAAGTGCAACCAAAAAGACAAGTTCAAGGCACTTTTTTGCAACAAACAAAGAGGGCTACAATTTGCAAAAGTGAATACCTCAAGATACTTTTTTTTGCAATTATCCTTTTTATCTACTAATTATAATCTTCCTCGATTTTTTTAGAAGATCACATGATATTAACTGCTTTTGCAAACAATTGTGAACCAGTAGGTAACTCAATAATGTATGACACAAACCAGCAAGGTTCATTTCTTTGGCATATATCCTCTATTTCAGGAACTATATGTGATGAGTTTTAAGCACAATTAGATAAGGAAACTCACCAAGAAACTATCAGCATAGTTCTTTCTCACCCACAGGCTTGTAAGGGCAAGAGTAACAGGTAATTTAGCAGCAGAATCGATCTCCAAGGCTTGGTCATAGTAGCGTTTGGCAAGATGAAGATCAAATGGGAGACCTTGGCCATGCTCATGCATGTAACCGAGGTTGAACATAGCCTGTGCATTAGACTGTTGCTTGGCATGCATGTACGCCTCTGCTGCACGATCATAATCCCTCTCTGTACCCTGTGGGGGGAAGAAAAAAGAATAAAAAAGAGGTTGACATACGTACTTAGTCATGAATTTTTGCAAGCTGTAGCTTTGAGATACATACCCGGCCATAGTAATATGCATCTCCAATTAGCAAAGCAGCATGTTCATTGCCCTGCTCAGAGGCTTGCCACCACAAAGAATGTGCACGCTTATGCCTTTCTGCATCTGTGCAAAATCCAGTTTCTCCTATACACATGCTACGTTCCCCGTATTTGTCAAGAATCCAAGCAGCATTACTCTGGGCAACCTCATAGCCCAGTTCAGCCATCCTCGAGTACAACAAGAATGCCTTGCCAACATCACCTTTTAAGTATGCTTCTAGAGCCCACCTAGATAAAGAACTCCACGGCCCCCTTTCTGCAACTAGTTTGTATAATGCAGTAGCCTGAAACCAAGTAGAGCCAACTTAAGCATTTGTACATACAAGCACAAGTACACACTGCACATTACTTTAGAGCAGCGTTGGAAACCTAATGAATCGATTATTGGGCCGAGTAACAAAATAATGATTTAACGCTACAAAATAGCCAATAGCCTCATAGGGCATCAGTAAAGCTACCAAGACACTATATATGATGAAATTTAATTACTTAAAATTATTTGTCAGGTAAAGCACATATAAAATTAAGTGCAAGTAAATTAGGGGTTTGAAAATTATATAAATTCCAACGAAGGAAAAAGTTCCATGGTTACATATATACATGTATGGTTTAGAATATTCTTTTTTTAAATAACTGAGCTAACAGGCTGATTAGTCCACATACACCATATATAGGCTCACTATTTAATATAAAGTGAACATAAGATATATAGTGAAAACTATTCTTGACAGAGTTTTACAGAAAATGTTTCATACTTTGAAATAGTGAAACATGTTTAAAATGATGAACATGAAGTCATAAATGTTTCATGGTTTCGAAAAAAATCTTAAGAATAATGAATATGTTACTAAACGGATTGTTTCATTATCTTTGATACAAAATTTCCTAACTTTGAATAGTGAAAGAAAATTCAATTTCACTATTCTTGACAGTTTTATAGAAAATGTTTGAAATAGTGAAAAATGTTTAAAATGATGAACATGAAGTCATAAATGTTACATTATATTTAACATGTTGTTTCAAACCAATTAAAAAAATAATGTTTCATAATAAGAAATTTAATGTTTCATTATCCGAAATTCAATCTCAGCCATTCATATATAGCAATCCAATGGTCAGAAATAGTTTTCATTTTATATTTCAATCTTTACTTTGTATTTGTTCAATGGTCGGAAACAGTTTTTATTTTATATTTTAATTTTAACTTTGTATTTGATAATGCTTCTATATATATAGGGGAACTTTCAGATACAAACCTATCTTACGGTACAAACTACGAATTTAATCTAGGCCATTGATTTAGTAGATCCGACAGCCCACGAAATTCAGGGGGGTGGAGGTTGATTATAAAATTAATTACAGATTTGCATTAATGATTATGCCATTAACGATTTTTGTTTAAATCTGGCCTTCTATTTCCACAATCCAAGGGCCTATATTGGTTTGTAGTTTGTACGAAAGATGATGGTTTGTACCTGAAAGTTATCCTATATATACATTTGTTTGAGAAAAAGAAGAGCAACAACATTTTATATAGGAAAAACTGCATGAAGGAAACTAGTAAATAAAAACCCAACCGTCCAACCAAATCTTACAAGCCACTCTACCATTATTCAGTACCATCTTACTCAAACATTCAACTTAAAAGACATTGTGTTTCCATTAGAATTCAACTTAGAAGATAGTTCATGAGGTATGCAGTGTTTAAAATAAATTAGGGAGGAACTAGCCATGGTTGAGGAACCACAAAGAAAGATATGCTTAGCGAATAAACATTGAACCAGGAAAAAGACAAGTTTAAATAAGCTGAGTCTGAAATTCCAAGGTCAGGTATAGGATTAACAAAGAGAACATATAACATAATCCACTTTACCATTGGGAGATTTTTCTTCAGCCCCACACCGGTATGGAACATCTTTGCCAACTGATAGAATGCCTTTGGTTGACCAGCATTAGCAGCTAATATAAAATATTTGCAAGCCATCTTCACGTCTTTCTTTACTCCAATACCTTTGAGATACATAACTCCTAAGTTGTAGTGCCCACCAGCCTCTTCATTATCTGCAGCCTTCTCAAAGTACTCTTTTGCCTGTGATGAAAAATAATCTAGTTTTGACATTTACACAAATGCTAAATAAGCCTAATGCACCTGAGAGTTAACTATCATGTGAACAAATACATGTGATATATCTTACAGGGTAAGTATAGTGGTAAAGATATATCTGAAAAGGCATACCAGGGACAAGGAGTCCAAGCAAGTTTCTTTTTATTAGCAGTTTGCATATGAAGCAACAATTAATCGACCGTAGATAAAATAAAACAGCAACTGGTAAGATGTAAATACATAAATGGACATGCACACACACAGAGACATCAAAACAAATTGCTATATATTGGTCAATAGCAAATTTATTTTTATACGTTCTCAGGATTAAGACAGTACATGCAGAGTAATAACCTGGGTCAAACATGGTACGAGAAAAGTTCAAAATATTGTAATCTGTTCAAAAGATGGGTTCAGTCTTCAACGTTTGACCATACAAATTGCAATTTGTTAAGGTCTCTAGCTTCTGTTTCTATATGCAATATGTGATATTATCATATGCCAAACAAAACTGTGCATGAAAAAATGGCTGCTCAATCAATCTAACCATAAATCAGAGACAGGTATCCTATAGCATCGACAATATTTGTGAGGCAAGTAAATATTGCTTTATGCACAGTAGAGAAACCTTGTTCTCGAAAGCACAGATTGAATGCACCAAAACTATTAGTTCAGTGGCACTGTTTCTACCAGCATAACTAGAACAGCATATGAAGATGGCATAATTTGATTCTCCTCTAAAGCAAAAGAACTATAAAAAAAGGTTGGTCAGTGCACGAGGCACCCATCATATATGGAAACTTTACTACCACAAGAGGAAACACACAGCACATGAAGTATATGAGTTAAAGCTACAAACAGAAATATGGGGGAAGCCAAGGTCGGTAATCTTACTTTGGTATAATTCTTCTTTTCTACTCCATAACCTTTGACATAAAGATATCCCATCCCATTATACGCCGAATAAAGTTGCTGCTTGGATGCAAGTGTAAGCCATTCAAGTGCCTTAGTATAGTTCCTCTCAACCCCAGCTCCTCTTGCATATATCTCTCCGAGAAGCTCCATTGACCTGGGCTCTCCCTTCTCCACAGCCTTTAGAAACCATGACAATGCCTTTGCATGATCACGTCTCAATCCTCTAAGACCAAAATAGTAAAATAGCCCAATCTTGTACATAGCACCAGCATTTCCTTTCTGGGCCTGATACTCTAAGATCTGAAAGTCTTCATCCTCCTCCCCGCGTGACTTCCTTAGTCCTTCCTTATTCTCCTCAGCTCCATTATGGAGCCTAACTGGCTCAATCACAGGCGAGTCCTTTGAAATCAGGAAACTATTCACAGCTACTTCAGCTAACTCAGCATATAACTTAACTGCCTTATCGTACATCTGCAACAAAAACAAAAATCTTAATCCATCCTCAAAATGTGGTTTGCAGTGTAATTTTCTAAATCCATGTTTCCAAACAAATAAGTAAAGCCCCATTGCTATTGAAGTTAGTGCAATATGTAATTAGCAGACATATGCCCCCTTAATGTTAGGCAACAGGGATTAATTTCCAAAATTTTACCAGCAACCAAACAGTAGAATTTCCAATCAGAAGATCAATTATCAGTTTGTAAATGAGAAAATGTATTGGATCTAATGCAAGTGACTGTATACACCAATTAGGTTAGCTCAATCATGAGATGGAAAACAATTTCCAGCCCTCCAAAAACAGAAAATTGTCTCTGGCAAAATGGAAATCAGTAGAATTTACTCACATCTTGACGGGAGTAAGTGAAGGCAAGAGCCATCATGGAGTGCATATTACCCCCTTCAGCAGCGAAGTGATGATACAAGAAACCTTTAGCTTTGTTCCTCTCCCTCATCATCCCCATCCCATACAGGAACCCTAACACTGACTGCGCGTGGGGGCATCCGGCCTCGGCGGCCTCAGAAAACTCGGCGGCAGCCTCGACCGCAGCCTCGACGTCGCCGGAGCTGACGGAGGAGACCAAGCGCGCGACGCCGGAATAGTAGAGAGAGGAGGAAGGAGAGGCGGTGGCAGCGGGAGTGTCGGGTTCGAAGATGGGGCGCCAGGAACCGGGGTCGAGCTCGTGGTCGGGCTTGGAGTCGGAGTCGCCGAATTCGTCCCAATCGGCGGAGTCGGAGGGATCATCGGGGGAGGCGGGGCCGTCCTTGAGGTCGTCTTGGGAGAGGACGAGGACGAAGGGGCGGGCGGAGAGGGAGAGAGGGTAGAGAGAGAGGACCAGGAACAGAGAGAAGACCAGTTTTAGCGGTTGCTTCATCGGAATCTGCATTATTCTGGATCGGCTAATCGGCCTTGCTACCAACAACACGTCTTTAGCAAATTAAACAAGAGAAAGTCCCATTGCAACGTCAAACTTCACTCATTCCGCCTATAGAACTTCGCCATGTCAGCTATTCAGATTACATTCCCTCGTGTACTATTTTGTAAGTGAAAATTTTAGAAAATCTAATTAATTTCACATTTTCGATCTTCCTTTTCTTGAACCGAAAAGGGGTAATTTTATTAATAAAGATTAAAGACTCGGATCAAATTTACGTATAAAAAAATTAATTTGTTTTTGATCAATACGAGTTTTATTAAATATCGACAATAAGAATACTGTGAAATGGTTCCGGAATATAACCTCCGTGCCATTCCCAGACAGAGGAAGAACATGCCGCCCTGGCTAACCAATGAGTTGCTCTGTTCGTTGTCCACTTAACGAAACCGAGTTGCATACTCGAGTCTAGATAACAGGAAAATACAATCGCTAACGACTATCCCTAAAGGATAAGATAACGTTCTCCTGGCCTTGATCATATCCACTATGACCTGACAATCACTTTTGATGCTGGCTCTTTGACGTGGCTTGTGAACTAGCCACTGCAATGCGCCTCTGATGGCGTAGTCTTCTATCAATCCCGGGTTCTGGGGTCCGTGAAAAGAGGAAGAACGGGCTCGAACGAGTTGCCCCGTATCGTCCCTGCATACCAAACTTGTTCCCATTTGTCATGTTGCCGCAAACTGAGCACCATCTGTATTAATGGCCCAAATTCATTGGGCCGGGCGAGACCAACCTATATCAGCTCCTCTATATGTTCTGGATGGGGCTGGATTGACTCTCCCCTTCTGGTTTTTGGCTTCTAGCCACCCTGCATTTAGTAGAACGACCATATGATGGGTGGAGGCTGCAGATTGGGAGATGTTCTCCCATACCTTCTTATTTCTGGCCTTTCATATTTCCCATAGGATACACCCCACCAAACCACTACATGCTGGAAGATTAAGGGTTAGGATCGATCTCAGCCACTCGTTGAAATCGCTGGTTGTTGATGGAAGCTTCAGCCCGCTTCGTTGCCAACATTTTGCCGCTATCAGACATGTAACCAGGAGGTGTATCTCCGATTCATCCTTCGTCTAGCAGACATGGTATAGTGATTCCATTTCCACCCTACGCGACCGAAGTCTGGTCGCTACTTGGAGACAGCCTGAACATGTATGCCACAAAAAGGTTCGCACTTTCGGGAGAGCATCCAAATCCCAACTTACCGGGCAAATGTCCGAATGTATGTCAGTGGAATTCTGAGGATAAGTAATCATCTCATATGCCGATCTGATTAAGTAATGTCCTAGTTGTTCCTCTGCCTAGTACCAATAGTCTGAGCATGCCAATATGCTTGTAGGCACTACAAGGATGGTTAACATGTCCGGCTCATTGAAGAGGTTTTGGACTATCCCTTCATTCCACTGTCTCGTACCTTGCATCATAAGACCTTCTACATTCAAATGTTCTAACTCCGGGTTATCTGATGTTACCCATGGTTTTGTCCCTATTAACCAGGGATGATTGAGAACTGAGGTTGCCGTACCCGGGCCTATCGATCTCCTTACCCCTTGTTTGACCAGATTAGAATAAAATAAGGGTAAATTGGTATTTTCCCTTATTTATTATAAAAATAAGGGTAAAATGGTAATTTTCCTTATTAAAGTCATAAGGTTGATATGAGTAAGGTCAAAATCATCATTTTACTCTCAACTAACTGTCACACGGCTAACAGAATGAGATATTCCGTCCATTTTCACTAACAAAATCGTGTGACCTATACTTTATGTATCGCATATGTGATTTTGCAAACATGGGTAGTGTAGTGTTCGTGACCAATATTTAAGAGTAAATTTCAACATTTAACCCATAAAAGAATGTCCCTGTAAGTGAGGATGACTATATACGCCCTTAGCCAGATACCGAGGGGGGTGGGGGCTCTTAGGGTACTACCTCCCTTGGGAAGATCGAACGATACCATACCCGGTTGGGACTCACCACCGAGAGATGTTACATATTCATCATCGGTGGGAGGACAAGTGGGTGGGGTTGAGCTGTAAGCACCAGCCTCATTAAATCGTCGCCGTACAGCCCTAGTCGTGCCTTCCTCCGCTCTGAACTTGTCTTCATCTGCCAAAAGGTCGACCCAATGATCGAGTTGAAATGCTTCGGCTCGTTGCCCTTCGTTGAGGCCACGTACAACCTTCTGGCCTCCGCTTTGTACATTTCATCAATCCATCTGCTTCGAATATCGTCCTTTGAGTTTCTGTAAATGGTGATGTACCTCCGCACTCGAGGAGCCTATTGTTCCAATGACTCTTCATGGCTTGCCATCTAAACTTTTTTGGGTCAAAACACCCACTTTCAAGAAATGTTTGGTAATTGTGCCCCAGAAGGAACTACCATCTTAGGAGTTACCGTTAATATGGTCTTTGCTTATGCGTAGCTAGATATGTATCAGGAGCGTGTCCACCTTAGGGAGCCATTTGGTTCTTCTATCTGATGTCAGCTTCGTTCGTTGTACATGACATGTAATGGACGACTGAGACGACATTCAGGTGTTGTTGCTACCGCCGACGTGTTGTTGGTGGTATTGACTGGCCCCGAGGTAGCTGTATATCGACATTGTAAGGCGGGGGGTTCAAAGGTGGTGGTTGGAATGTACCTTGGTTGGACGGTGGTTGGAATGTACCTGGGTTAAAATGCATTAAACAACATAAATAATAATAATAAATGAATTAATGAAATGCATTTAACAACATAAATAATAATAATAAATAAATTTATGAAATGCATTTGACAACAAAATAATAATAATAATAATAATAATAATAATAATAATAATAAAAAATGAAAGACGGTGTGGTTGAAATGTATTTGGGTTCCAATGTTGTTGCATGAATGCAGCAGGGTCCCAACCACCGGTAGTTGGGTTGAAAGGTGTGGTCAACATCTATTGATAGTTGGCTCCTTGTGATGTGTTGACTTGATCATCCGAACGATCTGGTTGGGATGGGGGTATTTATAGGTGTGTATAAATTGAATATTTAAGTGTTGTTCGTATTTATTTTAATTAAAAATACATATATAATCGTTATTTGACCGTTGGGGCAACAGTCCGATTTTTTTCCTCTTCCTTGCCACGTGTTGACGCCTGATTGATGCGGGTGCGAATTGCGAATCGCGAATCACCGACTCACAATTGTGAGTCACGGTTCGGCCCTTAAATCGTGAACCACGATTTAGTGAGTCGCGACTCACACACACCACAACGTGCGAATCACGATTTGCGACTCACTAAATCGCAATTCGCAAGTCGGGACGTGAGTCGCACGCTGTACATTCTCTTACATTCTAGTTCACGGTACATGGTTGATTCGGTGACACCGAAGTTTTTTGTTGAATTTGGTGGGAGTGATGATGGTGTGGGTTTGGTTGAGTCCATTGTTTTGGGCCTGCTAACATTTTGGAACCGGGTCTATCAGATGTCTTTGGTCTGTCTGGTGTGGTGTCTATGAGTGTTATCCTAAGTAATTTTGTATTGGTTTAGGCGATGGTTGCATCAAAGGAGGTGTCGAGGAGGTCAAGCGTGATCTAATTTTGGATCATGGTAGTCTTCCTTAATAGGTGGGTGTTTACGTGTCGGAGGACTCAACCTTGTCTCTTGGCGGTCATTACAGCCCATGAAAGGTTGCCCTTCTCAAACCTTCGCCACTTAAAGGTTGGGTTACTAAGAGATATTCTTTGTCTGACTTTACTGTTGCGTACTCCTTTAGTCATACAACCCGTTCTTTGAGTCATGAACGTGATGTCAAAGTTGCACCTTCGGCTATGGATGTGTGGAAACAGGTGGCTCTTAAGGCTCAACGAGCTCTCTCGGACATCAAGGAGAAAGCCTTTGACGATCCCTACTTGACCTCGGAAGGTGAAGATTGGATTGAGGATGGCGGTTGATTTCGTTTCTCTTTGGTTTGTTTTTAGGACTTGTGTTCCTTTGTTTTCAAGTCTATGCCTTTTAACTCCAATGTCGGAAGCTCCTTTGTAATCGTGTCCTAGTCATTTGACCCTTAGACGTTTTCCTTCTCGGGAAGTTCGTCTCCTTTTAAATAAAAACCGAGCTGATTAAAAAATTAATTGGACAATGCACAAAAATAAAAATTTCGATAAATTTATCGTACTTGGTAAAAATAAAGATGAATATTAGTCATAAATGTTATTTCCATGCCTATAACATTTTCAGAAAACTACATAAAGGTACTGAACTGACTAGATTTTCTCTCTATCATCTAATTTGTTTCAATTATGAACGGAACCTAACAAAGCATGTTCACTTAAATGATTGTATATTTTTTAGGGTTAATTGTTGAAACTTACCCTTATGTATTGGTCACGAACACTATGCTATCCTCCTTTTCAAAATGATATTTGCGCTACCTTATCTATTGGTCACGCGATTACGTTAGGAAAAATAGACGGTAAAATGCCGTTTTTTCCATTCTGTTAGTCATATGACCTCAAGTGTCATATAATGGATGGTAAAATGACGTTTTTTCCTTCATTAGTTGACTTTTATACATTTTATAAGGAACATTATCATTGCACCCTCGTTGTTGTTCCTTGTAAAATATATAGAAGTCAAATACTTAAGGGAAAAAACGTCATTTTACCATCCATTATATGACACTTGAGGTCATATGACTAACGGAATGGAAAAACGGTATTTTACCGTCTATTTTTCCTAACGTAATCGCATGACCAATAGATAAGGTAGCGCAAATATCATTTTGAAAAGGAGGGTAGCATAGTGTTCGTGACCAATACATAAGGGTAAGTTTCAACAATTAACCCATTTTTTTTATTAACTTTCGTTATTTTTTTTTAAAATCTTCGGTTTCTTTTTCAGAAATTTTTATAAATGTTTTCATAAATTCTTTTTGGTACTTTAACAACATTTTGATAATGCCGCAAATTTTATTCAGGTCGTAGAATCCCCATCCCCGATAGGGTGAGAATGGAGTGGGATCAAAACAGGGACGGACGAGGATAGGGCGTTTGTACCCCGCCTAAACCTTGCCATATAGTTATCCCTAGACGTGATAATTTCAAAGTTATGGATCTCTATACAAATACTCATTCATGTCACTAGGAATGAGATGCAAATGTTTACTCTTCATTTGATTAGAGGTTAATTACTTTTAGTACCCTTATGTATTGGTAACACTCATTTAATACTCCTTATATATTGGTTAACACAATGGACAAAATTTTGGTCAAGTTTACGCTATTTTGATGATCTGTGACCGATTCATAAGACATTTTATTGTTCTGTTACCAATACATGAGGGATAAGGGGTATTAAAGGTGTGTTACAAAAACATAACGACTTATAAAACTTTGATTTGTTAAAGATGTGTTATCAATTTAAAGGGGTAGAAAAAGTAATTAACCCTTTGATTAGTATTGAATGAGTGGGAGAAAATGTTTCCTCCAATTTTGTTGTTGTTGTGATGCTACACTTTTTTAGATCTCGTCTTTAGGGGTCAAGTTGTTCACACATCTCGTAGGAAAATCTTAATCTTCTTAATTTGTGGTGAAACACAAATAATAAGTAAGCTACACAAATAATATATATATCCTACAGGTGATCAATAGTTTAGCTACCAAGTCCCTTACAACCGGGAAGGTCAATCCATTGCAGTAGAATCTCAATTTCACCGCACTCAACGTTGCGCAGTCTGAGGCACATCTCTTGCACAAGCTGGACTCCCACCAGAAACACCCTGCTCTCCCGAGCGAGGCAGTTTTCCCCCGAAGGCTGCGTTGTTGAAACTATCGACCCCGTCGGTAATCCAGTTACGTTCGCACTCTTCAAGGCCTCAATGTACACTTTGACGTTGAACTCTGCATCTCCCATTTTGTCATCTTTGCTAAATGTGTCATAATCATAAACTGCCTGAAGTAAAGTAACCTAATCATGATTAAAGAGCCATTCCATGCAAAACCTACAAACTTTATTCCTGAACTTACCAACTTTAACGAAACATCTGGATCTGATATTGGTAGAGTCAGATCTTCATTCCATTCTGGATTCAGGGTCTTTTTCTTTACACGAGTCTTCACTTTCTGTATTCAAATAAAAATACCAAAACATGAATAACTTATGTAAAGACCAAAACACTATACTGATGTTTGGTTTTAATTCGTACCTGTAACTTTTTAAAAATTACAGTTTCTAACGTCAAGGTTACGAATTTTTTATTTATAAACTAACGTCTAAAACCAAAGGTGAGACACGATTAAGATTTTATTTTGGAATATAGTAAGGGACTAAAAACTATAAGGGTTAAATATTGAAACTTACTCTTAAGTATTGGTCACGAACACTACACTACCCACGTTTTCAAAATGAACACTACACTACCCTTAAGTATTGGTCACACGATTTTGTTAGTAAAAATGGACGGAATTCTCCATTCCGTTAGTCATATGATCTCAAGTGTCATATAATGGATGGTAAAATGACGTTTTCCCCTTAAGTATTAGACCTCTATACATTTTATAAGGAACAATAACGAGGGTACAATGGTAATGTTCCTTATAAAATGTGTAGAGGTCATATAATTAAGGGGAAACGTCATTTTACCATCCATTATATGACAATTGAGGTCATATGACTAACGGAATGGAAAATTCCGTCCATTTTTACTAACAAAATCGCGTGACCAATACTTAATGGTAGTGTAGTGTTCATTTTGAAAACGTGGGTAGTATAGTGTTCGTGACCAATACTTAAGAGTAAGTTTCGATATTTAACCCAAACTATAATTTTCCCTAAATAACAAATGGTACATTTTAGCAAACACAAAAACCAACTCTAACATCTATTTCAAACCATGTTATATGAGGTCAGAGTTTAACCCCCAAAAAGTTGGGTTACATTACAAACAACTTCATTGAAGTTTTTTTCTTGCATCTAACTAGTTAAAAAAATCGTTGTTAGAACATTAGCATAGGTAGATATAGAGATACCCTCTACCAAATTATGTTGCATGTCAAATATCTCATTCAATGACTGGAATCTACTACAAAAAACTTTTATCTCACAAATTAAGAATCGTTATTAGAGTTGATAAAATTATATTAGAGCGTTGGTATACAATCTTTTTATCAACGGTATTACTCATGGATGCAGTTTTATCAACCCTGAAAGACAATTGTCTCAAATAAAGTTTTGTCAACTTTGAAGATGATATATTTGGATTCAATTTTACCAACTCTCCGATACAACTTCATCAACCCTAGAATTGGTTTGCATGTATGAAATTGAGCAATGCAAAGAAAGCGGAAAAACAAGACGAAGAAGAGGAGAACCTGACAGCCTAACTTGATAACCACATAAGGGTCGCTGGAGCGAATGTCCCGGATGGCTAGGTTGATACCACGTATGACACGAACACGGAGGAGGCCGAGAAGGTCTTCCATCCTCAACATCGACTTGCATTTTTCGACACGTGCTGGTTGAGCTGAAGAAGCCGACGCCTCCCCATTCTTTCCCCCTTTAGATTCCGCATCCTCGGGACCTCCCAGCCTTTTTTCATTGTACACACTCCGCAATACCTCTACATGATCATCATTAACGCAGTTTCGGTCCACACAACAAATTAACAATGGAAAATTCAATAAACCTTTCATAACATTGTGAATGAGAATCGACAAGTTTGACTACAACTTACGCGGGTTGAAAATCTTTGCGCCTCCTTGATATATGTTCTTAAACATTTTGTATCGATGTTGTCTCCCAATCCCACCACCTCTACCGTGTCGATCTCTACAAAAATAAAAACAACTTTTAAATATATTTATCTTCTTACATGTTTATTTACTCTTGTTTGTAATGGGAGGAGGTAGAGGGAGAGATACAAGAAAGGAAAAGGAAAATGAAAATGGTTATTTTAGGGACGAGTTTGTGACTGTGTTACAAATGAATGGGAGACTATGCAAACGTCATTAATGGGATGTGTGGTTGTTAATGTATCGTTGACTGATATTACGTCTATTTGTTTTATCAGTATTCATTAAATGGTCATTATATATGTTTCTTTTTGAAGATACGAACTATTTCTTAGCCGACCATGATATTATACATCACTGATCTTTATTGCACGCCAAATCCATATGACACTCTTCAATCTAGTGTAAATTATGAACTTGAAATACAAATTCTGTTTTGAGCCTCTCATTCTCTCGCGTGCTGTCAGTCCCATCTTATCACATTTTTCTCTATCTGAAGTTGGTGATGATGTCGTCTTCCTCTTCTTCCTCTCCCCTTCACCGCTTACCAGAGCTCCATTATCTCTTTTCTACCCTTCTCTCTTCCCTTCTCCAAGGCTCTACTTCAAAACCTCCAATGTGCCCCGCTCGCACTTGCAAACACCGGTAGATTCAATCTACCCCCGTCCTCTACCTCTCTTAAATCCATCTTTTCTGTTGAATCCTCAACTCCTCCGACATAAACCGCACCAGAACCATCCACTAGCTTCTCATAAAACCCTCACAAGGACCAAATCGGGACCCAAACTCCACATACAAGAGAATCGAGGTTGGGAAATCACCAAAGCCCACCACCAGACATCCCATCCCAGTCTCAAATCCACCAACCCGACTCCTCTCCCCCAACACAACAAACCCACACGACCATCGATTCAGGCCATGCAAACTTGGAAGGTGTACAAGCTAAGCTAAATGTAGTCTCTTTGGGCCCCTCCGAGATGGATGACTTTTTTGCAGACGACGACGAGGTGATTGAAGTCTCTACAAATACCGTCCGTCCGTCGATGATTCCCGCTACCGCTATACTCTTGCTGGAAAAATCCTCACGGAGAAACGTGTAAGGCCCCGCTCTCTTTGCTCTGTTATTGCAAACACCTGAAAAGTAGATGAGATTACGATCCAACCCTTAAATGGAAAAATTATGGCGTTTTTTTCCTCTAAGGAGGAGATGGACAGTATTTGAGTAAGGGAACCGTGGTCTTTCTACGGCACGGTATTGCTCCTACCGCCGCTACCGCCAAGAACCCAACCGGAGTCTTTGTGTTTTCGCTCAATCTGAATTTCGGTAAAAGCTTTTGATATCCCGGTAGAAGCTAGGACCTCCTAGATGCGAACGTTCATTGTCTCAAATCTTGGACGGGAGATTGAAATCGGTAGAGTAAATCCGATTTCGCGAATTATGCACGTCACAACGTACGACTCGCGAACCGCAAATCACGTTTTCGCGAATCGCGAGTCGTAACCGTGGGGGTATTCACTTGATGTAGTTGCTATAAAAAGATCATCAAATAAAGTGGCTGATGCATTAACAAAAAAAAGGCTTTGGAGACTCGGACTGATAACCCTTGGGTTGGTTATGTACCGGACTACCTATTGCCTGTAATCCAAAGTGATGCTCTTGTTCAATATTAAATCATATTTATTTCAACAACAAAAAAAGGATTCGTTTTGAGCAAATCATTGAATTAAATGGCTGGTTGATACTTAATCTAAACATGAGTCCAAACTTAACTAAATTGAAACTTTAAACGAAATGCTGTGTAGTTAAGACTGCAATTTTATCATGAAAAGTCCTCCCAATTTCTGGATTAAACTTTCACTAAATGTCACAGAAGATTGACTCATCAGCAAGAAGCAAGATGGTTTTACATATCAGCCATTTTGGAAAAGCAAAAAGGTAAACTAACCAACAAACTTATCCATAGTACCAAACGGAGTGATCCTATTACTTAATGAGGTTCAGATTACCACTATTCTGTATGAACTCAAAGTCAAGGGTATGCTCACAGGCACTACAAAAGAAGTACATTCACTTGGCCAGCATCATCCTCACAAATTCTTCATAATTCACCTGACCGTCACCATCTGTATCTGCTTCTCGAATCATCTCATCCACTTCTTCATCAGTCAGTTTCTCTCCAAGGTTTGCCATCA
The DNA here is from genome assembly GCA_963921825.1 of Erodium maritimum. Taxonomy (NCBI): domain Eukaryota; kingdom Viridiplantae; phylum Streptophyta; class Magnoliopsida; order Geraniales; family Geraniaceae; genus Erodium; species Erodium maritimum. The sequence goes on along the minus strand of OY997592.1, from coordinate 62,290,781 downwards.
CCTGTCGAAGCTACATGATTTCAAAAGCCATTAGCCCTAAGAAGTAAGAATGGTACATCTTTCACTAAGAAAAGTGAACATGCTTCTCCTACCTCTGCAGCAGAAATAAATCCATTTTGATCTTTGTCAAAGACCTTGAAAGCTTCTTTCAGCTCTTCCTCAGAATCAACATCCTTCACTCAACACAAATAGATTTTAAAATAAATATTATGATGTAATGAGACTGAATTTGAATGCAAGTGCATAAGACAATGTTTCTCAATACTACGGCGATAACAGAATAGAACCAATATAATAATCATTCAAATAAAATTTATTCATTTACATGGGAAATGTGGGTGAATGGTAACATACTACTTAAGAACTTGAAGATAAGCATTCTATGAAATTAAGATCAACTTGTGCTACCCAAGGCATACAAATATTTTATTTAAATTTCCAGTTATTGAATCAGATCCTATTACTGTGCAGCGGTAAACAGTTCCTATAACGTCAAGATTAGCATGACAAATCAAGAACACAATATTAAAATAGTGGAGGTTATGAAAAATCTAGTTCACATCGAGCAAAAAAAGCAGGGGAATGTTACATTATAGTACGTTACGTATGGGAAGTATTTGTATCAGTTTCCAGCTCTGACTTATGTGATATAAAATCAAACTCACCTTCATTTTCCTTGCCATTAGATTCAAAAACTCAGGGAAGTCTAGGGTGCCATTTTGATCAGCATCAACTTCACTGATCATATCTTCCAGTTCAGCTTCAGTGGGATTTTGACCCAGAGACCTCATCACTGTCCCCAACTCTTTTGAAGTGATGCAGCCTATACAAACCAATTATAGATTGAGTAATAATTATTTCATGCCTCTACAGGGACATTCTAAATTCAAAGTGTACACACTAAATCAAGACACCAGATTAACTATCATATCCATGCGAGCAGTCATATTGACATCAATGATTTCCTTACCAACAGAAGGCCAGATTTCCGGACACCCGACTCTATAAGATTGTCAAAGGAACCATAAACTCTTAATTAACCACTGACAATGTGATGCATCTGTAGATAAAAAATGTGTACATATCGACCAGCACATTTTACACATGACTGCTGGCTGGATCTCAAGTCTTTCAAAATGCAATGAACTTGATGTTATACAACAAACATGAGCATGTGGATGTTGTAGCACAAGTAAAAAGAAATTCATCAATTCAACAATGAGTGTCCTATTTGATATTTCTTCAAAAAACAACAAGTGAAGTTATGCCTGTATTCCCCAATAAGCTCTCATATTTTACTATCACACAAGAAACATCACTTGGAAATACTAAAGCCAGCAATGACAAACAAATATTGAAAAAGAAAAGAAGAGTGAGCTGGGTTCTTTCTTGATCTTGGACCTTGTTGGCTCAAGTCAAGTGGGTTGAGGTGGGGTGGGGATAAATGTGGGTCTTTTTTAACTGTGGAGATTCTATCTTTTTCCTTCACAACCACAAAATGAAAAGGATTGATTTGGTCCCACAGTGTTTCCAGAATTTAAAACATGCACATGCTTTGCACTGTAAATCATTCAAGAAATGGACAGTAGCAAAATCACAATGGATTGAAGTGACAGGACTAACTAATCATCTTCAGAAGAAATGAGACTAAGTAAGCAAATCAAGAGATAGACCCACAACTAATTAAGCAATGAGATTGCAGAAATCCAATTAAAGACGAAAATAAACAGAAACAAAACTAAGATCAAAAGGAGCAGTAGTGAAACGATGAAGAACAAAAGCAAATCAAAGGCATTTGAAAGATTAGAAGTGGTGTATGGAGAAAGAAGAAGATACCATCGCCGTCCTTGTCGAAGAGGCTGAAAGCTTCCTTGAACTCGGCGATCTGCTCTTCGGTAAGCTTCTCCGCCATGAGTGTTGTCGAGATCGAGGGTTTTCGATTCTTTCTCAGAGCTGCTTGGGATGGAATGGATCTGTGAGCTTCTTCTGCTACTGCAAGTGCTAGGTTGGTTGCTTTTATAGTGTCAATATCTCTTTTTCTCGTGACTTGACTGCTCTGTACGGACCATCCTTCACAAGAACTTTGCCGGATACATTGGGTCCCACTTATTGTTACCCAACGCTAGACCGTTCTTCACCCGATCACTACTTTTTTTGGGGGGGATTAATTTCATTTCTAATTATTTACTATTTTTATTTAGAGAAATGAAATGTTTATTTAAATATCGGTAAATAGGATATTTTGAAGAGGCTCGGGGACATGACCCCCGGACCAATTCCAGACAGGTGAGGAACAAGCTGCCCTGGCAAGCCAGTGAGCCGCTTTGTTCGTTATCCGCTTTACAAAGACGAGTTGCACGTACTCGAGTTTTGCTAAAAGGAAGATACAATCTGTGATAATTGTCCCTAAAGGAGAGAGTAGCCGTCCTCCTTTCCTGATCATACCCACTATGATCTTACAGTCACTTCGCACTGTCGCCCATTGCTGTGGGTGTTGTAGGAGCCAAGTCAACGCCTCCCTGATTGCATAAGCCTCCACTAATCCCGGATTCTGAGGGCCATGAAAGGATGCCGACCGAGCTCCTATGAGACATCCCCGATCATCCCTACAGGTCCACCTAGTCCCCATTAAATTCACTGTTGCAAATAGTGCTCCATCCGTATTTAATGCCCACTCCCTTGGGGCCGGATGTTCCCATGTCTGTGTCGCCCGTGTCTGGCCACGATCCTATCGTGCCTGAGCCTGTCGTTTCCTTGTCATAGCTTCCAACCAACCTGCTTGTAACTGGAACGCTGTCTGGAAAATAGTTGCCGAAGTTTGTGACGTCTGCTCCCACACCACCTTGTTCCTGGCTTTCCATACCTCCCACAATATGCATCCAATTAGCCCTCCACTAGCCCGGGGGTTACTGCTTAGCGTTCGCTGTAGCCATTCTGAGATAGATTGTGCGTCTCGGGGGGTTTGTAAGCCCGATTTTGTCCAGCATTCCGCCGCCACCGGACAGTAAACTAGGAGATGAAGTGCCGATTCATCTGCTCCTGCACAAACCGGGAACGTCGCCTCCATTGCCACATGTCTCCGTCTAAGGTTAACTGCGACCTGGAGGCACCCCGAGCACGTTCTCCACAGGAACGTCCTCACCTTAGGAAGCACCTCCAGCTTCCAGATCCTTGTCCAGATGTCCGTCTGAGGTTGAAAAGTAGTCTGCTCTTGCTGACACATTCCATATGCCGCCTTCACCGTATACTGGCCCAAGTAGTCCCTCGTCCAATACCAGGAATCCGCTATGGCCGATCTACTTATCGGGACGGCTAGGATCGCCCTTTGGTCGTCCTCGTGAAATAACTGCTGAATCTTACCAGCATCCCATCTACGTTCATCAATCACCATAATATCTGAGACTGGTCTATTAGCCAGATCCGGACGTGTCGATCAAACCTGCGCCTCGATCCCTGTCAGCCACGGTTGGTTACCAATCATCGTAGTTGTTCCTGGTCCAATCGACCTCTGTGCCCCTCCTTTGACCAAGTCTCGTGCAGACAGAAGGCTTTGCCAGACAAAGCTCTGATTTGGCTTCCGTACTGCATCCAGGACCGAGGACTCCGGATAGTACCGAGCCTTCAACACCCTTGCCACCAAACTGGATTCGTCCGTCATGAGCCTCCACAGCTGTTTGCCCAACAACGCTGTGTTAAAATCATACATATTTTTAAATCCCAGGCCCCCTTCCTCCTTAGGTCTAGACATAGTCGTCCATGATTGCCAGATGACCCATTTCCCATCCGCCCCATTCGACTTCCACCAGAACCGGGCCAGCGCCACATTCATCTTATCTAGGAGACCCTGTGGTAGTCGCATAACACTCATCGTGTACGTCGGGATTGCTTGCAGGACAGACTTAACGAGTACCTCCTTTCCTGCCCCGTTGAGAAGCTTGCCATCCCATCTACGGATTCGTCTCAACATCCTAGTCAGAATATACTGGAGGCCCTGCTTCTTGTTTCGTCCCATCATGTTCGGGACCCCTAAATAGGGGGATGGCTGTAACAGTTCCGGGATACCCAGAATACGCACCCCGTCCTCCCTGCGTGTAGCTGAAGTATTGGAGCTAAAGAACAACGAGGATTTCTGTTGATTTACTACCTGTCCAGAGGCCTCTTCGAACATACGCAGATACCCCTGCACCCGCCCCATCTCCAGCGGGGTCGCCTTGCAATATACATAGCAATCATCTGCAAAGAACAAATGAGTCAACACCGGAGCTCTGGGAGTGATTCTGACCCCATGTATATCCCCCGCCCCCTCTGCACCCTGAAGGAGTCTCGAGAATCCTTCCATACAAAACAAGAAGAGGTACGGGGACAAAAGATCACCCTGTCGAATACCCCTCTTAGGTTGGACAAAGCCTGCCTGCTGACCTCCCGCCACAATATTGTACGTGACTGAGTACGTGCACCGGCGGATGAGATTTATCCAATCCTCTCCCAAACCAAACCCACGCATCATGTCCCACAGGAATCCCCACTCCACCCTGTCATAAGCTTTGCTCATATCCAACTTCAGAGCAACCCAACCCTCCTTACCCTGCCTCTTGCACCTCAGGTAATGTAGGGTTTCAAAGGATAAAATAATGTTATCCTGGATCGCCCGCCCCGGGACAAAAGCCCCTTGGGATGCCGAGATTAGCCCATCCAGCAGGCCCTTCAACCGATTCGCTGCCACCTTCGAAACAATTTTAAAAATTACATTGCACAGTGCTATAAGCCTCAGATCTTTGAGGGACATTGGGCACTCCACCTTCGGGGTCAGGACCAAGGTCGTCCTATTTAACTCCTTGGGAATTTCCTCCCCCACAAAGACCCGACGGACCCACTTGGTAACATCCTCACCTACCGTGCCCCAATATCTTTGATAGAAAAACGGATTCAGCCCGTCAGGTCCTGGCGTCTTATTCGGCCCTATTGAGAAGGTGGCCTCCCGAACTTCCTTAGAGGACACCTCACTCATCAATGCCCTATTTTGTTCCTCTGTTACCTGTTGGCAGAACCTAGGACCATTAATCCCATCCCCTCGAGATCTCCTCGACAGTTCCTTGTAAAAGTCGAGAATATGGTCCCCCAATCCTGTGTCCCAAGAGAGTACGTTTCCATCCTCATCTTTCAATTCCGATACTCTATTTATATTTTTCCGTTGAGAGGCCGACGCCTGAAAAAACTTTGTATTCTGGTCGCTCTCCGTGAGCTAGTGTTGTTTCGCTCTCTGCTTCCAGAATTCCCCTTTCTTCTCCAACGCAGTCACATATAGTTTCTGTAGAGCCCTCCGTCTTCGGATACTCGGCCGATCCGTTTTACCATTCAGCCATAGCATATCTTTCTCGTAGCGAGAGATCTTCCTTGCCAGAGCGTTATAGACCTCCCTACCCCAGGTCTTTAAAGCCCCACCAGTGTCCGAGGTTTTGCTACCAATGTCCCTATCACCTGGGGAGCCCCACCACACTTGAATGACTTGACCACACTCCGGGTCCTCTGCCCACATATTTTCAAATCTGAATTGCCGAGATCCCACCGGTTCCACACGTTGCTCAGAATCAAATAGAATAGGCAGATGATCTGATGTCGAAATTCCCAGATTGAGCAAATGGTCATCCGGCCACATCAGCTTTAGGTCGGGGGACATAAGGGCCCTGTCTAGTTACACTGCCATTCTCGTCTTCGGTTCACTTCCACTATGCCACGTGAAGCCGTACCCCTGAAGTGGAACATCATGTACCCTAACATCACGCATTGCCTCTCGAAAACCCTGAATCAGAGTCGAGGAATATCGGTTACCACCTCGCTTCTCCTTTTGTTTTAGAATACCATTGAAATCACCCATGAGAAGCCATTGTGTCGGCATCCCTTCAACAACACCCAACGATCGTATGGCCTCCCATGTCTGCCAGCGCAACTCCCTTTTCGCTTTACCATACAGACCTGTGAATCGACAGCATTCCCCCGTCGGGTCCCGAACCTCAACATCAATGAATCTGTCGTCACTCCCGATTTTTGTGACCACGATCCCCGCCGCCCATAAGAGTATGAGACCCCCTTTATGGCCCACCGCCGGGACCTCACAACCCCCCGCGAGGCCTGTTTTCAGCTTCAAAGTGTCTACTTCCCCTTTTCTCGCAATGGTTTCGCTCAAGAAAATTACCTGCGGCTTTCTCCGCCGGATAGCCCCTTTCAGGTACTCTACCGTAGCTAACTTCCCTAAGCCATCGACCCTTAAATTGCACCGCCCGAACAGCCAAGGCGGCAATCCACTACCCCACCCGAGAGCAGCCGGAACCCACTTCCTAAACCACACACAATTACCAAATCGTAGCCGGAAAACCCACTCCCTAAGCACCCCGATCGTGATCTGCCAGCGACCCCCCAAAGCAGAGATCCCCAGATAACGTACTCGCAGTCCCCTCCCACCACGTCTGGTGTGCTCGAACACGGATCCGCCCCCCAAAAACACCACAAGCGCCGTCAATCGACGAACCCCACTCGGTGCCGTATCCAATCCTTCACTACCCCACAAAGTAAACCAGGTTTGATTGAACCAAAGGAGAAGTAGATCTTACCACGAAGATGACGCGAAGGCGACGTCCGTGACGCACGCTGGAGACGCCGACGCTGTTCAAGCCGCGATGTTCTCCGTGCACTTGCCAAGGCTAGGGCCGGCTCTACCAAGTCTATACTTTTGCTATTATAATACTTTTAATTATTATTTACTATTTTATTTCACTTGGGTTGTATCTTTTTGTAGGGATTCAAATAAACATCATTCTTAAATTAAATATTAAAAAATAGACGATAATTCGAATTTTTTAAAGACAAAACAGAATTGAAATCGGAGACTTGGAATCAAGGCCGAAGTTGACCAACCCACGACATGTGGTCCTTGCACGGTCCAGCATAAATCAACCAAGAAGCCCACTACGTGAAGCCCAACCAGTTTTGGGAAATTCACGGCCCGCAGTAAACCTGCGTATCCTGGCGTTCTCTCGCTTAAGCCCAAGAAGAATCATTCATTGCAAGTCTTATTTTGTATTGTAACAATCCCATTTCCTTTCTTCTTTAGGCTCTTTTTCTACATCTCTATATCTCTCATAAGAGTTCTTCAACGCTTCAAATTTTAATAAAAGAATTTTTTTATGGATGAATCATTGTGCCACATGTTATATATCAACGAGCAATTTGACACACAAACAACATATAGACAGATTCTAAGAGGCGCAACACGCTACATATCAACAAGTACCCATAAACTGTAATAAATACAGTTATTCGTTCAGACTGAATCGAACTCAAGGCCTTGTACATGAAGATTTGAGCCTTGACCGTTGGGATGTCCCCTTGAAGACTTAGTAAAAGAATTGTTTTGAAGTTTCTTTCTCATGCGAATTACATATACATGGATATTAAGTGAGTTATCCAACAAATACATAATTCTTCCTTTTTCACAATATTGAGACAGATCGAAAAAACATGCTATCTTGTTTATTTTGATCATAGAATGATGACAAAAACAATCAACAACATTAACATGTCCAAGGACAAAAATGACCTGCAAGAACCTACAACGCACGTCTGTTTTTTAAAGTTTAGATAAATTGTAAATTTTAATCACGTGTGTGAAAATTATATAAATCATAATAATATAATCACCAATGTTACAATGTATACAAATTATAATCCCGTATTTTCAACTCATTATTTATTTCTATTCATTACTCTTTATTGATCTTTTCGTTGGAATACTGCTGTCAAACAAACATAGTAATGCTAACGAGGAACACTTGAAACATAGATGGATTGTTCCTGATCATTCGTGGAAAAATCAATATCTGGAATTTTTTTATAGAAGGTATCCGAATTTAAACAATACAGAGGGACCCAGGTTGGATGGTGGCAATAATGGAAAATAAGGAGGTATATATAAAAAAGAAACTTCAAGTAAAAGCTAGTTATTGCTTTTGTTTTAGAAAAATCACATGCATATATTCACGTGAAGATTTGATAGAACCTCAACCGCATTACTCATCACCTGATTCTTCTGGTCTCCTTATTATATTTTATCATCATCGTCAATATATACATATATTCTGTGTTTTTTTGCTCTAAAACTCAACTGTTGGGAAATTCGGATTCCTAACCGTTTCCGATGCCGACCAAGAGTAACCGTACGTTGTTATTCATTTCATATATTGCAAATAGGTTGTATTGATTATTAATTGTCTGATGATGGTTTACATATAAACGCAGAGTGAGAGTGATCGAGCATGGATCGAGGAAGTGACAAGGAAGAGGATGAGATCACAAAGAGGACATGGAGGAGTCTCTTAAGGACTCAGACTTTGACCGCTTTCAGCTCTGGACCCTCTCAGCAGCCTTTGCCTCTCCATCGTTTCATCATCCATCCTGATAATTGGTCTCTTTTCTTCTTCATCTTCTTCACTCTGCTCTTCTTTTTTCTAGTATCATCACCATGAAAATATATGTATGTATATCGAACCACTTGTTTTGATCCGATTTTTTTTTAAATCCAAACTCACATGATGTTCTTATGGCATGTTATAGCGTTCTCTGATTAACAAGTGTTTGGCAAATTTTCTTTTCAAAATGTAATAGGTATTTTTAGTGGCAGAGCCAGCTGTTATGACCAAGGAGAATAACGATGATTTTTTTCGTTATGATAAAAAACGTATAAAATAATATTAAAAATATTAATATCACATAAAAATATTATAAATTATTATTTATCAAATCATGAAAAGTCGAGTTTCGTATTTTAATCTAAGTGTTGTAAATCATATTCGTCGTCAATCTAATAGAAAAATATCTCAATCAGATTTTCCAACAAAGTTTTGATCACATTCATAGTAAAAAAAAACAGACTTTCTCATTAGTTGTAGCAAGTCGGGGTTCCAACCGGTCTGAAAATAATACTTAAAATCGAATCCCGCTTGCTTTTTACAAAAATATATACTGATTTTATTAAATAAATGATGTATTTGATTTCAAATGAATCAAAATAGTTCACAAGACTTTTTATTGAGCGAGTACGATCATGAGGTCAATTCTATTCGATCAAAGTCATTTATGTATTTTTATGAATTAGTCATAGAGTATTTACATCTTTGAATTGGTAATATGTTTAATTGAAAATCATAAAAAATTTTACCTAAATTTTATCGAGCACATACCTAATAATGATCAATTAAGTTAAGATAACCAAATATACGCAACCAATACCGTAAGATAAATGTGTTAATCCTATTTTTAAATAACTCGTAAATCTTGGAATAGACAAGTCATATTATGAAGTTGGGGAGATTTGGGCGCGAAAGAGCTGATAATAGGGTTTGTTTGTGAGAATGGTGCAGGAAGTACAAGATATGGATGCATTTCATACTGGTATGGGCTGTGTATTCCTCCTTCTTCACGCCTCTAGAGTTCGGATTCTTCCGAGGCTTGCCGGAGAACCTCTTCCTACTCGACATCGTCGGCCAGATCGCTTTCCTCATCGACATTGTCGTTCACTTCTTCGTCGCCTTCCGAGACTCTCACTCTTATCGCATCGTCGACCATCCCAAGCTCATCGCTCGTCGGTCTCTCCCTTTCCCTTCTTCTTCTTCATTTTCCTACTCTTCAATTTGGATTTGGAATTTGAATTTGAATTTATCGCCTGTGTTTTCTGTAAACAGGTACTTGAGATCTCGTTTTTCAATTGATTTGCTGGGTTGTTTTCCCTGGGATGCTATTTACAAGGTACTTTAATCTCCTCATTTTTCATTTCCTTGCTTAATTTATCTGTTTACCTCAACTATACATTGTTGTACTTGTATGTAAATGTGAATTCAAAATTATCATCAGATTAGTGCACGTTTATGCCATCAATTCACATTTATGTGAATTTTAGCTCAGTTGGCTTGCTTCAGGACCGTAGGATTGTTACAATACTGTTATATTTCTCATGTCTGTGTATGGTATAAAACATAGGGATGTTGGTTGGATGCTAACATTTATATAGTCATATGCTTTTTGCAACTCTGAGATGGTTGCCTCCCCCAATTGGAGGCTTGAGACTAAATGTGGATGCAGGGCTTTGTCTGGGGGTATTGGCTTGGGTATGGTAGTTATAAATCATCGTGGGGAAGTCCTTCTAGCGAGGGCTTGTTTCCAAGAGGGAGTGTTCTCCCTCCATCTGCCTGAATGTTTGGCTCTAAGAGAGGGTTTGGAGTGGTGTGTGGCAAAGGGTTGGAAAGTCTTGAAGGGGGAACCGGATGCCTCGAATGTGGTTTCGGCCGTCCTCGATCGGCCATTTGACGCTCTAGAAGGGTCCACTCTGGAGGATATTTGGTCCTCTTTAGATGCTCTAGGGTACGTGGTGGTACGTTACGTGTCTCTGCGTGGTAATGAGGTTGCCCATAGCCTAGCTCAGTTAGCTCTTCATATTTCGTTTATTCAGGAGTGAGATTCTTTTGTCCATCACTCTATTGCTATTGTTGTAAGGCACAACCTTTATTTTTACTATATTTCTGCCTTTCTTTCAAAAAAGATACAAATATGTTAATGTTAGAATCCCTTAGCCCCACATCAAAAAGTATGCATTTGTACACTAGCTTAAATTATAAGTTTGGGCCTCCACCTATCAGTAAAAGCATTTTTAGGTAAGCCGGGCTTTAATATGGTATTAGAGCTTGGTTGTGTAGAGTCCCGTAACCCGGCCTGCATGTGAGGGAGTGATAGAATCCCCAGTCCATCTATCATAGCTTTTAGGTTAGTTATCACTGCCTAACCTTTGCACACCCTCTCTCTTGATGTTATGGCTCAGAACAGTATTTAGGGGAGCTCATTAGTTTTTTTGTAGCCTTTTTCATTCATGTTTAATTGTGTACTTTACTACATTCTACATACTTGATAAGTGAATCTTGGTTATTATATTACAATTTGAGCTCATCTTATTTGCTCTCATCAGGCATGTGGAAGAAACGAGCTTGTGAGGTACCTACTATGGATTAGGCTAAGTAGGGCTCTCAGAATGACGGAGTACTTCGAGAAGCTGGAGAAAGATACTAGGATCAATTACATTGTTACGAGAATTGTGAAGCTTCTGGTTGTTGAACTCTATTGCACACATACAGCTGCCTGCATCTTTTACTATCTGGCTACCACTATTCCTATTTCCCAGGAAGGTTACACATGGATAGGAAGTTTAAAAATGGGAGACCATACCTATTCACACTTCAGAGAAATCGATTTTTGGGAGCGTTACGTAACATCATTATACTTTGCCATTGTTACCATGGCAACTGTTGGTAAGTTATTTAAACTATTTGTTTCAGTTTACAAGAAATAGTAAAGGTTAATCAATATAGCATCTAAATAGTATAATGTTGAATATTAATTAGAAAGGTAAAAACATAGCCTTATCCAACCAATTAACTCTCTTCTTAGGACTTCAATCTGTAACAGAGGCCAAGGCCATATTCTTGTCTTGATTTTACAAAGAAAGAGTTAAGCCCATAAAGAGCTTATAAGTGTGTGATAATGATCCTTTACCTTAGGAAGACTTCTGTAGAACTATGCACAGAATTTTTTAAGGGAGTATGATTTCTGCTTGAGAATTTATACTTATATGATATTATTATAAGCAGATAATGTTAGCATTATACAGTGAGTATTTCTTGTCTTTGACAAGAAAACCTTAACGGAAACAAAATTTCAAACAAGTATTGAAATGGTATTTGATCAACCAAATTAAATCTCTTTTTCTTTCAATGCTTCCATCAAAACCCTATGTGAGAATTTATACTAAACCAGTATTATGTTTTTGAAATAAGCACTTATGATGAGCATTAGCAGTTCACAATCCCTCCATTTCTTTTTCTTTTCGTTCAAACACCTTTTGGGGAGAAACTGACTTGATGTTATATGCTGCAGGTTATGGAGACATACACGCAGTCAATGTCAGGGAAATGATATTCATCATGGTTTATGTATCCTTTGACATGATTCTTGGTGCTTATCTGCTTGGTAACATGACAGCATTGATAGTGAAAGGATCAAATACAGAGAGGTTCAGAGATAAAATGGACGATGTTAGCAAATATGTGAACAGAAATAATCTTGGAAAGCACATTTGTACGGAGATCAAGTACCATCTCCAACTGCAGTATGAGACTACCTACACAGAGTCTGCCATTCTTAAAGACATTCCAGTCACTATCCGTGCAAAGGTAATAAAAAACTTTAAATTCTGTGGTACTTATGAGTCTATTGGTTTCTTTTTCCTAGTTTTTTAAATTACTTACTTCCTTTTGTGTATCATGTGATACTTTTCTTGAGATATTTTGTACACGTTAGTATGAATTCTTTAATGGTATGCCTGATCTTTTCCCATGAAGAAAGAACTCTGCTTACCTTATTTGGTAGTCAATGACATGATTGAAAGACAACGTAAGTCTTGATAGAAGATGTAAGCAATTGGACCAATTAATAAGTCTTTTCAGCCCCTGGCAGATGTAAAGAAAGATTGAGACTAGATGATCTTCAATATTATGAAATGTTTTATGGATTTTTGGCTTATTATGTAAACATGTGCTGGAAAAAAAAGTTTAGCGCTGCACTTTGTATTTTATGCATATGGGTTGCAGCTTCAGCTGTATTACATATCTGCTGAAGTGTGCTTAGATGGCGATGTTCTTTAAATTTCTACTATTAGGATCTGCCATTAAGATGACTTAACTGAATGTCCAATTTCTAAATTTTGGATAATTGAAGGGTATTTGTAAAAATTAAAGCGGATCAAGTAGATATTGTGAAAAAAATGAACACCAGGACATAATGTGATTACACCTTAGAAGGCCATCAATGACTTCAAAAGCCGTCTGGTTAAACCTGTATTACTAACTTGATGTGTTGTTTCTTAATTTGTAGATTTCCCAGAAGTTATATGAACCACACGTCAAAGAAGTTCTCCTCTTCAACGGGTGTTCTGCCGAATTCATTAAGCAGATTGTGAGTGATTGTGTTCCATATGCAGTATGAATCCAATTTACAATGCTAAACTTGGTTCGTAGAAATTGAACCTTACCAAATATATGTAGATTATTATGCTGTCAGTGGATTGGTTGAAATGGAGGGTGAGCCTTGGTGTGAGTCGAGATTTGTGAGACCTTGAAAGCATCGGTCCAAGTAAGGGAAATAAACTCATAGGAAAGATAGCTCAAACCCCAAATCTAAATGAATTTCCCCAGAGCCTACAATGATAGGAGCCTTATGCTCTAAAGTGACCCCTTTTAAATAGTAGAAAATGGTGAACCCAATTTCTTATTTTTATGTTAATCTCTATAACCATTTAGTACATGGTACGGCTTCAAGCATCTATCATCTTTGTTCTGCATGCATTCAGGATGGGTGGAACATCAATGTCTAATATGTCAAACTATTGCATGGAACGTCTACATGTTCAGCTGTCTTTCTTGTATTCGTCCTTTCTAATCTCTTGTCAGCTGGACTTTAATTCTGTACTCCGGTCATGAGCTTGCTTGTTAGGCTACAAAATGCCCCTTTTGGGCTTATGAGGCCCTTATTCCCCTTTCTTGTATTGTTGAGTTTTTTCCTTGTGATATAAAAGAATATAAGTTGAACTTTCGTTTCATCTTATGCCTCATCTCATGGCACCAAAAGTTCTGTATGTAATGTTGTTTAATAGTTTATGATTCCACCAAAGTTCTTTATGTATGATATGCTGTTTAATAGTTTATGATTCCATGATGTTTTTCCATTATTAATTTGACTTAATTAGATAACTGTTTCCACAACAGTGATTAAAAAAACCTCATTCTTTGATCTGGTTTGTCAGGCAACCAGAGTCCATGAAGAGTTTTTCCTCCCCGGAGAAGTGATAGTAGAACAAGGGAAAGTAGTTGATCAGCTTTATATTCTTTGCCATGGCGAACTGGTATAAGTTTCTAAAATTTCGTCTTTCATATCCTTTATGTATGGCAAATTATTACCTCCAAGCACGTTCTGATTTTGTATTTGAGTTTAAAGGAGTTAGCTTTCCTGAGATGTCCACAAGTCTTTTGAATCTAGTACTTGGTAATATAAAAACAAGTGATAACTCCAAATACCAACCTTGTATTACGCGCTTTTTGCAGCTCCAAACAGTGGACAACCTTTTTCTACTCAAACTAACAATTAAATATTATTTATTTGCATCCTTTATATTTCCGTCAAATTTGAACACATTTTTGCATTTACTAACCGTTAGTTTTTGCAAAACCCGATATCAGGGGGTAGTTTTTGCAAAAACGTCAGGGGCATTTAGGACAATCCACGTCCACATTTGACGGAGATATAACAGATGCAGTTAAAAAATATTTTATAGTTAGCTTGTGCAAAAAGAGGTTGTTCACGGTTTGGAGCTGCAAAAAGCGCATAGTACAGGGTTGGTATTTGGGGTTATCCCTATAGCAAACTGATGTCAGTGTCGTATAAAAGTAACACCCAAGGTCTATTCAGAAATTAGAATCAAAGGGCCAATTTAGCTTTTAAAAACCTTCATAAACAGCTCTGATGTTGAAAAGATTTTTTTTCCCGTAGTATAGCTATCCAAGTAATCAATTCATTACATACACCTATTCACACACACACAAAAAAACTTAGTATTATATTTAACCAAGGTGATGGATGATACAATTAGTCAATAAATTACATACCCTAAAAAACTCATCTATACCTATTTAGAACTAGATAAATAATTAATACGGTATATACACCTATTTACATTTTACAGATAGCAAAAAGAAATCATATATAGTTGCAGAAGAACCAATTTCAGTTATTACTAAGCTTAACATTATCTAAAAGAGATGAAAAATATCATTGGAATATATATTTACTATGTAGTTAAACATCTACAGGAGGAAATAGGAGGAGAGGAAGATGGCCAAATAGAAAATAGGACTTTGAAGCCTCATAGCTCCTTCGGTGAAGTTTCTATCCTGACCAATACTTCTCAGGCCTACACTGTTCGAGTTCGTCAGCTATGCAGGCTCCTGCGAGTTGATAAACAATTTTTTACGCGAATCCTTGAGATATACTTTTCTGATGGTCGGGTTATATTGAACAACCTCCTTAAGGTAAATTAACCTTTTACTAATTAAGTTTTCTTTAATGCAGGCCAGCTTCCATTTGATCTTGGGACCACATACATTTGGTTTGACTGTAGCTTAGAGTCTTGCCTATGTTATGATCATGAAAACAGCGTTTACGTACTTCACTTTCAAGTCTATGCTTTGTCTCGACATACTGTCGATATACTGGAAGCATTTTGATGCTATACTTTTGTAATATAAAGGTTTTGTCCAACAGATCTATAATTAGTCCCAATATTTCCTTTTGTAGGGTAAGGACAGCGCTAGTAGAAACAAAATACTAGAATCAGACATAGTATTTATCATTGGAAAGCATGAAACAGAGCTGGCTATGAGAGTGAACTGTGCTGCCTATGATGGGGATTACTATCGACTTAAACGGCTGATAGGAGCTGGGGCAGATCCTAATAAGACAGATTATGATGGAAGATCACCTTTGGTAAGAGTTTTATAGGTCTAACTTACTCTATAATATTCTACTGTATGTGAAAGCTTTTATTTTCATGTATTGTAGTATGTTTATTGAATAACTATATGTACCTATGCTAAAGGATCATACATATAGAAAAGAGCCAAAAGGAGAACAAGTATGTTAAAAGATGATCCCAAGACATTGGAATTCAGGAGACATGGTTAAATATGAAATAATATTTCTTGCCTTCTCCCTGTTCCTTCTATTTGTTGTCAAAAGTTCAGGGGTTAATTACCTTTTGTACCCCTTTTGAATTGGTAACATACCTTTAGGACCCCAAAGTTTTATAACGTTCAATTAAAGTCCTTACGTTTTGGGAACACACATTTAGTACCCCTTATGAATTGATCACACATCATTTAATACCCCTTATGTATTGGTAACAGGACAATTACATGCCTTATGAATTGCTCAAAGGTCATCAAAATGGTGTAAACTTGACCAATTTTTTATCCAGTGTGTTACCAATACATAAGGGGTACTAAAGGTGTGTTACCAATACTTAAGGGGTAGTAAAGATAATTAACCCAAAGTTCAGTGATGAAACATGATCCCATACACTGTAATGAACAATTATTCAAATCCTAGTAATCTAATCCACTTTCTTTCTGCTCTAATGGAAATCTTTTTAATACAATGGAAAAGGTAACACATCATAACTTTAAATTTGTTTTTACCCGTCTAAGATTAGTTTGGCATGCTATGCAATTAGTCTTTACACATTCAGCCAGCTACAGTATTCTTCTTTGTTCTTCTTAGGATCTCTCTAATCATTTAGACAAATTGATATGTGCAAATGTTCTCTTAGAGCATTTTTCTTTACAGTGACTTCATTTGAAAAACTTGGTTGCCATTGATTAGTTTTATTAATTTGTCTCGGCTTAATTATACAGAGTACCATGAAACTGCTCCGTGAAAATTTCAACTTCTACCAAAAAACTGTATTATTGGTGGTGATGTATAAAACTGACTATAGCTTGAGCAACATGCAATTTTGTATTATACTAGCATGTGTACCTACTCAGTCGTAAAGTGATTGCTTGTTTCTTATCTGAAACCCTTGTTTAGATGAATATTACTCACTAGATTTCTAGAGCTAACAGAAGGGTGTGTTTAGATATTGGCTTGTCTAAGAACTGCTTATCTATTCATATGTGACACTTTTTCTTTCTTTATACCTTTTATTTTCTTGCAAATATATCAAATCCAACTGTCTTAGTCATAAATTTGGATCCTGTTTATGAAATACATAGGAATCATACTTGTAGTATGAGCTTCACTTTTTTTTTTCAGTTTTGTAGTCAGATAAATTCTCATATGGCTTCCTTTTTCCCCTCAGCATATTGCTTCATCCAAAGGATACAAAGATATTACTCTTTTCCTACTTCAACTAGGAGTGTGCACCAATATTTCTGGTTAGGTTCTTGCATAAGACATACCACATCAGCAGTTCTTCCTGAACATATTTCTAGTAGATATCATAATTCCAAATAATATAGTAATATGGTACACTTATTGATGTCAGATAAGTTTGGAAACTCTCCCTTGTTTGAAGCCGTCAAACATGGGCAAGATGAAATTGCTGCCTTACTGGTTAAAGCAGGGGCATTACTCCATGCTGAAGATGCTGGTGGCTTCCTTTGTACGGCTGTTTACAGAAGAGATGTTGATCTTTTGCAAAGGGTTTTGGCAAATGGCATGGACCCAAACGTCAAAAATTTTGATCGCCGAACACCGCTTCACATTGCTGCCTCAGAAGGGCTCAATGAAATGGCCAGTCTACTTCTAGATGCAGGTGCAAGTGTTTTATCAAAAGACAGGTACAGTATTGCAATAGCTTATACATTATATATAAAATGTCGGGTTAAATGTTGAAACTTACCCTTATGTATTGGTCACGAACACTATGCTACCCTCCTTTTGAAAATCATATTTGCGGTACCTTATCTATTGGTCACGCGATTCCGTTAGGAAAAATAGACGGTAATATGCCGTTTTTTTCATTCCGTTAGTCATATGACCTCAAGTGTCATATAATGGATGGTAAAATGACGTTTTTTTCCTTAAATATTTGACCTCTATATATTTTATAAGGAACAACAACGAGGGTGCAATGGTAATGTTTCTTATAAAATGTATAAAAGTCAAATAATGAAGGAAAAAACGGCATTTTACCATCCATTATATGACAGTTGAGGTCATATGACTAACGGAATGGAAAAACGGCATCTTACCGTCTATTTTTCCTAACGGAATCACGTGACCAATAGATAAGGTACCGCAAATGTGATTTTGAAAAGGAGGGTAGCATAGTGTTCGTGACCAATACATAAGGGGAAGTTTCAACATTTAACCCTAAAATGTCAGTTAAAATAATACGACCATATTGCAATAGCTTAAACTTTGAAGAGATAAGGACAAGCCAATTTGCAAACAACATTAGGGTAATCTATATGAATCCCTAAGCCAAACTCTTTGGAATCTTCTTGAAACAAATTACTTTTTGTATTTAATTACATTGGAGCATCACTCAAGCACATGTAACATTACTTGGCTGTTTCATCTCTTCAGGTGGGGAAATACTCCACTGGATGAAGCACGCATTGCTGGATACAAGAACATGATCAAGCTGCTCGAGGTTTCCACAACTGCCCAATTATCTGATTGTTCTCAAGGAACCGAAGGTATGTATCTGAGTTGTTTAATAGCTCGATCCCTTTTCATAAATAAAGTAGCCGTAAAGGACTTAACATATTAGCGCGTAAGTTAATCGTTGTGTATTTTCTATCCTCTACTGCCCTAAGCTATTAAGGACCTGCTCCTTTGTGACCAAACAGTTACGATGTATAACAATGTATTTGTTTGATGGAGCAGTTGGGATGCGAAGAAGGAAATGCCAAATGTTCCCTTTCCATCCATTGGATCTGAATGAGAGGGCACAGGGAGTTGTGTTATGGGTGCCACAAACCATTGAAGAGCTTGTGGAGATGGCAATGGAGCAGTTGAAATGCTCAGGTGGCTCTTATATCATATTATCAGAAGCTAACGTCAGAATTACTGATGCAGACATGATAAGTGATGATCAAAAGCTATTCTTGGTCAGGGGATAGATGTATTGGTTGTAAGCATGTAATCAATCTTAAACCAAGTTTATGCATAGGTGTATGTAATACTTAGACAGACAGTTTAATGATTTTTTTTTTGAAACGGACGACGAGGAATTGTATTACTAGACAACGGTACACATGAACCCGTAGGGCTAAAAGCCCTGGGAACATCATATTGTCTTAGCCTCACATAGGAAACCCGGTGCGCATGAACCCGTAGAAATAGGCTAGTTTCCATCCTAAACAATGAAATATGTTCCTACGTCATTCCATGAACGGGGAAAGTAAACAACCAAAAGCAAAACAACATAACAAAAATTAAGCAAAACAATCCAAAACAGAAACTAAACAGCAGAAAAAACAGGAAATCCTTGGTGTAGACACGCTCCCCCAAGTCACAATGGGTATAACCGGTTCTGGGTCGTGAGGGGTAGACCATCAGCCTTCTACCCCCGACCTCCATGGTGACTCATGGCTCTTGGCAGAGCTGTTTAACAGCCCACGCCTGATCATAGTCGTCCTTAGCTTCATCGATGAGGACGTCTTTGGAAAGAACATCCACCTACTGACCGTTCACCTTCCACGGTTGGAACATGACGCCACAAAGGGTTTTCGGATTATTGTTAATATTAACCATAATCCTCTCGGCCAACGAGTGGCGGTATCGTTAGTCAAAGACAACGGGTATAACTTCAATCGGAACGATGATTACGCCGTCGTCCTCCAAGTCGTCATCGAACGACACTTTACCCATACGATCCGAAACGATCTCCAAAGGTCCTCTTGACGTGAGATTGCCCTGGTATGGATATTGCTCTCGATAGCATCACCGGAGAGCGGTGTGATGGATGAATTCTCGCCGACTTCTCTAGGATCTAACTCTGCATTCCGACGGGAGGAAACGCCGGTTGCTTCGCGGACTGTTGTGAAATTGCTCGGGGGGAGCTCCATCGTGAAGCCAGTAACAGAAGAGATGTTTGGCGCAACGGAGAGCTCCGGTAGAGGAGGGAGTCGTGGCTATTGGGAGAGCCACATGGAGGAGGCGACTGGCTGGAAAGCCCCACAACGAGGCTAGAGAGCCTTGCCGTTGCTGTCCGGCACACAAAGAAAGCCGTATCTAGTTGCGATAGTCTTGTGGGCGAAAGATGAATCCAAAAGAGCCATGAAAATTTGGAAAAAACATCTAAGTGGGAAGACCCTGATATTTTATTTGTAATTGTGATGTAAGATGCAAATTACAAAGAGGCCAATGTTGTGATTACTTCTCAAATGATCGAAACCGAAACTTGCAGGAATCAAAATGACTTGCTTTATTTTTATTTGTATCTCATTTCTATGTGTCTCCTATTAATCACACTCTGTACAGGTATATATAGTGCTTCACATATGGCTTAGTCACTAACTACATTATACGTAACATGCCATGTGTTTAAAGGAGAAAAGGTGGTGGCCATTTAATACACACACGTGTATTTACAACACTCCCCCTTGGACACCACCATCTACAAATGCACCTTAAGTTGCCTCATTAAAAACATCTTCAGGAAAATCCGGTGGGACAAAACCTGTAAGGAAAAGAGTGCAACGCGCAAAACATGCTTGATGCTGCCTCGTTAAAAACCTCTCCAAGAAAACCATGTGGGACAAAACTTGGATAAAGGAAAAAGAGTACAACGCACAAAACTTTTCTCCCCCTGACTTCAGGCAGGTTACTTTGGTTGTTCTGTTGAGTCGACGTACTCTGATCTTGAACATTAATTTCTCAACAAGTGGATGTCAAGAAAGCCATACCGAGTACGGTGTTTCTTCCATGTACTCACTTCCGGTGAGTTGGACGTGCATAAGAGTTGCCTCGTTAAAAACCTTTCCAGGAAAACCCCGTGGGACAAAACCTGAATAAGGGAAAAAGAGTGCAGCACACAGAAACATACTCCCCCTGACTGTCGCTCCCCCTGAAGACCGACTGAATAATCTCGGTTGCTTGCAAAGTCGACTCATATTATCTTGTACACTGACTTTCCCAAAACTGATGTCGCCAGACTTCCAGTGAACAAACCTATAGGATTTTCACTTCATGATTCTGATTGACGTCAATCTCTCATGACTCTTCTGGAGTTCATGATAAAAGCATTTCTGAGCAGCTAATGGTTGCAACCAGAACACTGAACACTGAAAACTGTCTTCCTAAACTACAAACGTCCCGGGACATGCTTAGTAGATCTACTTCTTTCTTAAAACCGGTAAGTAGTTTCTGAGCTCAAACTAGCTACCACATTTGCTGCGAATTTTCTGTCAGGCCTTGTACATCATAATGTCTCAAATTTAGATATGGTACTTCAGGACCAAATATCTTTTCATTTCTTCGAAACGAATGAGATCCTCTTTAGGATCTAACTATCGATCAAGTAGAACACGCTTCAGGCGTTTCTTAACATATGCATATTTATGGATCCATTTGAAAAATATGCTCGATCTTCAGGCCGAGATAATACTTAATCATCAAAGCTTTCATTTGAAAGTCTTTCTTTAGACATACTGCAGTTTCAATGACCTCTTCAGGAGTCCATATATTATCGACTCACACTGCTTACTAAGTACATGGTTTCTCATACCATGTCTCATTACCTCATGCAAATCAAAACCTTCAGAGAGTCATTTCTCTTGATAATTATAAATCCTTTGGGAAATGGCATTGCTTCTGGCAATTTAAATTTTAAAGGGATTTGCTTCAGGCAAGTTGAAATGCTTCAGGCAATGCATGAGGTTTGCTTCAGGAAAACTACAATGCTTCAGGCAATGCAGGTCCTTCGGGAACTTTTATAAATGTCGACACTTAAAAGTACCATTAGCAGTTGATACATATATCTAATATACCATGGTGATCACACAACATAACTTTATCAAAAGTTGACTTCAAGTCATTTGAGAAAAATACCTTTATAAGGTGTGCTTTATATTCAGCATCTTTGTTTTCTCATTCATATATACCCAGCTGGGAAAACATTCTTCGATGTTTTGATCATGATTTTGAACATTGGACATTATGTCAATAAATCAATTCTTCTGGCTTGACATTTTCTCGTATTGGTCAAACATGTCTTTAAATGACATTAGTCAACACCACGTGGTTCATTGTCAAAATCATCTACCATTTCAATCATGGTAATAGTAATGCCCTTATCAATGGAAACTGATTTTCGATTCCATGATTTTTTTATGTGTGAGTAATTCATATGAATTTCCTCATTTCTTTTCTATTTCAACTCTTCAGGAGTATTATAGTCTTCTGGTACTTCTGGACCGATTGGTATTCCTGGACCGACTGGTACTTCTGGACCGATTGGTTCATCTGGAACCGACTATGGTAGTTCTTCTGAAACTACTTCTAGTAATGAGGCTCTTTCATCGGTTGGTTCTTCCGGAACCACTGTTTTCTTATCCCCTATATTCGTCTAACATTTCCGCTTCCGAGGAACAATGTCTTTTGATCCAACTGGTCTCCCACGCTTTTGGCGTGCATTAGAGGAATTGATAGCTGCTTTTGCAGTATCACCAGTGACCTTAATTCTAGCTGGTACATTGATTGCATCTATATAAGACCTTGTCATCTTTGACGTGTCTGTAAATGCATCAGGCATTTGATTTGCAACATTCTGCAAATGAATTATTCTCTGTACTTCTATTTCACATTGTGACGTGCGTGGGTCTAAATGAGACAACGAACTCACTTTCCATGAAAGTTCATGCCCAACTTCAGGAGGCTTATAAGAGAGTTCAAGTCTTACTTCAGGAGGCTTATCTTTCTCACCTAGAGGTGGAAATGTTGTCTCATCAAAATGACAATCTGCAAATCTTGCAGTAAAAAAAATCACCCGTCCGAGGTTCAAGATACCTTATAATGGACGGTGAGTCAAAACCAACATATATCCCCAACCGACGTTGGGGTCCCATTTTTGTGCGTTGAGTAGGTGCGATCGGCACTTGCACTGTGCAACCAAGGGTTCGCAAATGGGATATATTAGGTTGGTTCCCACACACAAGTTGTACAGGAGAATATTGATGATAAGCACTTGGTCTTATACGAATTAAAGATGCAGCATGTAATACAGCATGTCCCAAAGCAGAAATAGGTAATTGTGATTGCATTAGTAATGTACGTGCAATTACCTGTATACGTTTGATAAACGATTCTGCTAACCCATTTTGGGTATGGACATGTGCAACGGGATGTTCAATATCAATCCCTAAAGACATGCAATAATCATCAAATGCTCTTGATGTGAACTCACCAGCATTATCAAGACGAATAGACTTAATGGGATGGTCAGGGAAATGTGCCCTCAACTTAATGATTTGTGCCAGTAATTTAGCAAACGCAACATTTCGCGTTGACAATAAGCAAATATGAGACCATCTGCTGGATGCGTCTATCAGGACCATGAAATAACTAAATGGTCCACTGGCTGGATGTATAGGGCCACATATATCTCCCTGAATTCTTTGCAGGAAAGATGGCATTTCAATGTTAATCTTGGTTTGCGATGGTCGTACCACTAATTTTCCTTGTGAACAAGCTGTACATGATATCTCATTGGACATTAGGATCTTCTGGTCATTTAATGAATGCCCGCATGAGTTTTCAACAATCCTACGCATCATGGTCGATCCCGGATGACCAAGACGATTGTGCCAAAGCATAAAAGCATTTGGGTTAATGAACTTCTGGTTCATTGTTGCGTAGGTTTCAACAGTTCTTATGGTTGTATAATACAAACCTGATGATAGAACCTGTAATTTTTCAAGTACATGCTTTTCACCAAATTTATTAAAAGTGATATAGAGAAACTCAACCTCATTTTCACTTCTGGTCTCGACATGATATCCGTTGCTACGAATATCCTTGAAGCAAAGTAGATTTCTTCTTAATCTACTTGCATATAAAGCATTACGGGTATTTAACCTTGTTCCATTTTCTAATATCAAGGTAGCTCTTCCGGAGCCTTCTATTAAGTTTTCAGTACCCATAATTGTGCTAACATTTGCTTCAACCAAGGTTAGATTAGAGAAATATTTTTTATCTCTTAAGATTGTGTGCGTCGACGCGCAATCAACAATACATAAGTCGCCATCATTTCTGCAAATACGTGACTCATAGTTGGGGTCCATATCCTTTCATAAAAAGTATTATATTAGTTTATAAACTTAGGAAAGGATTACAAAAACATTATATATATTTCACATTGACTTAAAGTATGGAAATACATAAACACACAAGTTCAATCTACATTTTCATCACGGTCCACATTTTCGTCATCATCTTTATAGAAGTCGGAGACTGTAAGCTTGATCGGAGCATCTTCAGGGCTCACATGATCAATGAAATTTGTCTCAGCGACCTTCTGCTTTCCCTTTATCGAATCTTGGTATAACTTTACCAAGTGGTTTGGCACACGACATACACGTGACCAATGATCAGTTCCCTCACAACGGTAACATATATTTTCAGCATTTCTGGGAGTCGGGTTCTGTGGGCCTTTTCCTTTCTCATGTCGGGTCCACTTCTGGTGGTACACCCTATCATCTCTTTTATAAGGTTGGAAATTATTATGCTCATATTCCTGACTGCGACCACGTCCACGACCTCGACCTCGACCTCTAAAGGGTCCTCAAACTCTTCTGGGTCCAGAGTTACCATCATATCCTGTCACATTCGCTTCAGGGAATGGAGCACTGCCTACAGGGGGAGTTTGATAGTTTTTCATTAATAATTCATTGTTTTGCTCTGCAACGAGCAAACAAGCAATCAGATCTATAAATTTCTTAAACTCTTTTCCTCGATATTGCTGCTGCAGGAGCATATACGAGGGATGGAACGTGGAGAATGTTTTCTCAAGCATAGATTCGTCAGTTATTTTCTCACCACAACTGCGAAGCTTGGAAACAATTTTAAACATTGCCAAATTGTACTCATTTACGGACTTAAAGTCCTGAAACCTGAGGTTAGACCAATCATATTGGGCACGAGGGAGAGCTATTGCTTTCATATGCTCAAACCTCTCCTTGAGTTGAACCCATAAAGTAAGGGGGTCTTCGTCAATTATATACTCAAGTCGTAGGTCTCTATGCATGTGATGACGGATTAATATTGTGGCCGTGGCTTTGTTTTTGACTGACTCGTTATTCCCCTCTTTTATGACGTCTCCAAGATTCTGAGATCTCAAGTGGAGAGTCGTGTCTAGCGCCCATTCATAATAGTTCTTCCCGTCTAGTCTAAGGGGAGCATAATTAAGCTTTGTGAAGTTATCCAACCTGAACATTGATCAAAATAATTGCATGTTAGGATAATACTCGACTTCAGGTCGTTGGTATTATATTTTGGAACTTCTGGTCCAACACATATCGGGTCGCTAGTATTATATATTTGGAACTTCCGGTCCAAACGTTTCGGTTTTAACGGATTTTTATTTTTATTTTTTAAATTCAGGTATTAACGGTAAAATACGAGTATGCAGTAAACATCAAATTTCTGATGTGAAAGATCCAATTTACATTGGCAGTCACAGAGCATACTTATCGAAAAAACCGTAAATAAACTTATATACATGAGCATGAATCAGATATAAATAAATTAATGATAATTTAAAAATCCGATACCTGAGCAGTAGAACAGAGCGTTCGTACTGAATAACGATTTGAGAAAATATAACGATTACAACGGAGCGGAGTCGTGCTGATAACGTGTTGTGATTACTTCTCAAATGATCGAAACCGAAACTTGCAGGAATCAAAATGACTTTCTTTATTTTTATCTGTATCTCATTTCTATGTGTCTCCTTATTAATCACACTCTGTACAGGTATATATAGTGCTTCACATATGGCTTATTCACTAGCTACATTATACGTAACATGCCATGTGTTTAAAGGAGAAAAGGTGGTGGCCATTTAATACACACACGTGTATTTACAACAGCCAATAGTATTAATTATTAAGACTATTTTTTATAGATACAAGTTATCTTAGAAAAAATCAAATAGAAACCCATCCTCTAAGGACGGAACAAACATATCTTTTTAGGTGTTCCTTTGATAATTGTTAAATATATGAAGAAAAAAAATTGAAAACTCTACTCGTAAGAGAACTGGATTATTTTGCATTGTTCATTAATCTTTCGTATGTATAATCTACACAAAAATAAAATATTTTGAGATGAATCGTATCTAAGAGTTTCTTATAACATTAATAAAATTTTCCTTTTTGTTATAATAAATAAAATTTATTTCCATATAACTCTATGTACTCTTTCTCTATTTTAAACATAATTATTTTCCCCTCCTATCAAAACGGCTAAATAAATTTTGAAACCAGAAACATAATTTCTTATTAAGAAATATTAAATTAAATACAAAATTCAATGCATAATCATTCATATATTAATGTTTTGTTAATTAGTGAAAAAGACTGTGATTGAAATATGAGGATTTTTTTTTCTTCATATATTTATGATATAATGATAAATATTTTTTGTTATTTATTAGTTTTCGTAATGTATTTAAATATTTTTTTTTATAAACTAAAAATTTATTAACCAATCGTTCTACAAGATAGTAAAACAATACTAGAAAACGATCGTAAAAAATGACTATTATGAATTTTTTTATGGCTTAACTTATATATAAGAATCTAAGATACATATGCTCATTTACTGTTTTAAAGATAACATTTCATATGTGTATTTGATCTTAAGTGGGATAACATCAATTTTTAATGATGCCGCCCTTTAGGGTTCTTCCTCCTCTACTCCTGCACTACCCATGTTCTACAGACCTCATGCTCCGTTCCATGGCATCTTCCATGGACAATCTCTCAACCACCATCATGATCGAAGCCTCTGCAACATTATCCTCTCTCTATCCGTGGTGAGCGCCATCAGTCAGACCACTACCGAAGCCTCTATAGCGTTACCCTCCCTCCCCATGGGGAACATTATCCGTTAAACTACTCCTCTCGAAGACACACCACCACTCACACATCAACGAACCATGCCACCGGTCCCAACTGGGGAGTTCATAAAATCGGTGTGACCCAAGAAGAAACGGCATTCCCATATCGCCTTCGACATCACCCATTGCTGCTGAATCTATCGTTCATCCCCTTTAAGCCACAAACGTGTATGCCGGAAACTGAATTCTTAGAGCTCATGGTCACGCTCCATGCCTCCAGAGTGGTTGGCCTCGGTCTTATTATGGTCAGACCCTTCCGACCCTATTCCCTCGCCACTCATCATTGCCGCTGCCACCCATCATTCCCACCACACCGTGGCTAGGAGAAATCTTGGCCAGACCCCAAGGTTTCATGCCTCCCGCTATCGATATCTAGGCCCTTGTGCTTGGAACGCCCATTAACCTGCCTTGACCACCCCTGAAGGTTCATAAGTCGGCACCCATTCCCCTTGCCCAGACCAGGGAAGGAGTCCCCACCTCTGACAGGATCACCCATGGCTCCGATAGCTCCACCCAAGGCAATCTGGAACCCACAAACGCCGTCGAGGAAGATGTTCCTGATGGGGTAGGAGCGAGGCACGGTGAACGGCCTCGAGGGTGGCCATGAGTCACCTAGGGCACCTCAGGGTGTATATGAGGAGCCACACCCTGTCTCTGTGAATCAGATATCTTCTGATTCCCAGCCTCCTCATTTCCCTAGCATACTCTTTGATCGAATGTTACGACATAACAATATCGGTCAAGCCGAGACAGGGAAAGTCTCATGGTTTCATAGCGCTCAACACAATTGGAATAGGGAATCACCCATAGCATCTCCCTAGGTATACTTGGGTATTTAGATATAGGATCATTGTTTCGGCCGTCACTGAAACTATATATCATTATGTTCGTTTATTTCCACTCTACTACGGTCTTTCCGATCTTTTTCATTCTATATCAATAAACAGTTTCGTCCATATGTTAAAAAAATGGGATAACTTCAGAAGAGAGAGAGTGAGTAAGGAGCCATTGAAAGATGAGCTAATGAGTTGGGGACCCAACAGCCTAGCCCAGGTCGCAACAAAAATCAGGACAAAAAAAGTCCAGCCCAAGCTACAGCAAAAATTTCTGAGGAAAACAAGGATGTGGTGTTCCAATACAACACTTTTTTTGGTAAATTGTAGGGTTTTTTTTAATAAAACTATCATTTTTTTACCAATTCACAAATTTAATCTTTTCTGCTTTGTTTGAACTCCGATTGGCTTCAAACTTGCGCCTATATTTTTATTTTTACAAGAGCTTTCTATCAAGATCAGTCATGAATATATTTTGAAGAATGAAATTTTTTATTTCGGGGATGATTTAAAAAAAATTATATCTGAGTGATTTTTATCAACACTGTACACTAGTTTTATCAACACCGAACACTAGTTTTATCACCTCATTTTACCAAATCTGAACATGATTTTTATCACCTCATCACATGTGTTTTATCAACATTGAACACTAGTTTTATCAACACTAAACACTAGGTTTATAACCACATTACATGTGTTTTATCCAATGTTCTAAAAATCCCGACTAGGTGTCGCCTAGGCGCCTGTTTAGGCCCCATTTTGTGTCTAACTGATCCGACTTGGTGCCTAGGCGCTTAGAACAATTTTGCATATTATAATGAATAAATTACAATAATTAGATGGTTGTCCAGAGTTGTCCGGTGTTGGTAATATTAAGGGTTGTGTTTCTAAGTTGTTTGGTGTTATTTTTTTAGGTATTTTAAATATTTTTTACCATTTTTAATGTAAGGAGGTTTATATTTTTTTCTTCTATATATAGTAATATACCTATTAAAAATTAAAAAATATAAAAATAAAAATCCGATTAATCCCCGTCTAGTCCCCGATTAATCCCCGAAGGCCATAGCCACCCGACTAGCGCCTAGCGACTTTTAGAACCTTGGTTTTATCAACTCATCACTTGTTTTTTTTATCACTTCAGCACACATGTTTTATCTCCCTAACGTACATTTTTATCAACACTAAACACTAGTTTTATCAACACCGAATACTAGTTTTATTACCCCGATATGAAACATTTATTAGTGAAGATTTATCAATATTAAACAATAGTTTTATCACCTCAATATAATTTTATTTTCGTGCTTCAAAATATATTCATCAGTGATCTTGATTGAAAGCCCTTGAAAAATAAAAATATTGGCGCAAGTTGGATGCTAATCGGAATTGAAACGAAACGAGAATGATTAAATTAGTGAATTGGTTAAGAACAAAAAATGGACAATTATCCACATAACATCATGCTATTATAATTATTCCCTCGTTTGTATAAGAAATGATGAAAATGTCCTAAATCTAAAGTAAGACTAGAATAATGATGTAGTATCAAAGGGAATGTTAGATAAGTTTTCACAATTTTGAGATAATAGTAGTTTTTAACCTATATGTCGTCCAAGTTACAAAAACCGAATACTAAATGAAGAATATCTTTTGCAATTATTGTGTAGCGGTCAATAATCCAACGGTCTGCGAGGAAAATGCAGCATCACAGGGCCAGGAAGCAGTGTCCACAGATCAAAAACATAAACCTGACCGTAGCTGAAAGCAGTGCCAAGTGTAACAAAAGCCACAGCCCTTGACAACCTCGAGCGTTAAGCAGAGAAAGAGGAAGAAGAAGAGAATCAATGGCGTTGCAATGGATGATTCTGACCTACGTGGTGGCGGCAGAGGCGGTGATTGCTCTTCTCTTGACATTTCCGTTACCGAAGCTCCTCAAGCACCGTTTGGCTTCCCTCGTATCCCTCATCCTCCAACCCGCCCTCTTTGTCGTTCCCTTCTCTCTGTTTCAGCTTCTGGGTGCGCTTCCATTTCTTCTTGCCACTCATTTGCTCCTCTTTTCCATTCTTCTCATTTTCCCGAGAAAATGATATTCGTTTCAACCTCGGAAAAGAAATTTATGTCACGGGTCTTCAATTTTACATTGTTTTGTAATTTTAATCAACGAGATAGGACTTTGATTCGTGATTTTTTTGATGAAATAATGTGCTTTTGTTTATGTTTCTCTCACATTTAGTGGTCATCCAAACAATGATCATCCCTCCCTCTGGGATTTGGCAAATTGATTATAACTTACAAGGATGTGGTTTCTTGTGTTGTGCTGTACAGACATCTATTGGAAGCTTGAGCATCGGTTGATGTGTACTAGTGAGACCTGCACAGCTGCTGAGAGAGATCGCTATGAGAAATCTGTATGTGTTTTTAATGTTACTCCACTCACTTCCAAAAATAACTGGCATGCTTTTGAAATTGGTTGTTCCAAAATAAGTGTAAATTGTACTGTATTATTGTTAATCTCCTTGTGTACCAAATGAGTGTGTTAGTAAGTGGGAGCCATGAGGACATCACGGTGATGTGAAGCACTAACTCCTTCAGTTCTGAATTATTGCCCAATATCAATCATGACACTTATTTTGGAATGAAGGGAGGGATGAATTTTGATTTTGTGGGTAATGTTGGTGTCTATTTTTGGGATTCTATTATTCCTGTAAAGTTTAGCAAGTTGCTTCACATTATGATTGATGTGTTGACATTTGTGTTTGTTTTGCGAACATTGTCCTTTTCAAAGCTAGGTTAACTGAAGACTGTATTACTAAAATGTTTAGATATCGAGTTCAGGTGCTGTATGTAGATCTAGAATTAGGATATAACCTTAGGAAGTTATAGTACAGCTATAAAGAGCCCCCCATTCATTTTTTTATTTAATACTCTGGTATTCTCATAGGATGCTACAAGAACAAGTAAAGAATGTTTCATCTTCTATGCTACGTGTTATTGCAAGGCTAAATATGTTGTGTAGTTATATTGTTTAAATTAGTAATCAATTCTTCCCTTTTCTGGATAACCAAGTGATGAATCCGAATTGGGTCTGATTGTTTTGTGGTGTCTATATACCCTCTTTTACTTTGGCATCCATGTCAGATTTCAAGCTTTATATAGTAGGAAGAATTTTCTCTTAATTTAGAGAACAAAACATGATGGCCATCATATAAAGGAGGCATGTTTCCAGTCACGTCATCAAACATATAGACAGGATGGTTTATTTACCTTCAGGTTGCATTTCAAAAAAAAAAAGTCTTCATGAAACACACTTTTATATACATTATCTTTGGTTCTGCAAGCTGGCCGCTTGTGGAAAAGGTTTCTCTCCTGGCAGGTCTTCAAATTTATGGACACTCCTTTCTCTGATTTCCTTAGTACCCTCTGCACATATGAAATTTCAGTTTGTTGATAGGCAAGATCCATGTGGTTGTGGTTGGAGAACTTATATAACTTGGTCTGCATTTGCTAGTATATCTCCTATAAATAAGCACGTCGTTCTGTTCTGGGTAAAACTGTAAAAGTCATATGGGTGGCAAGTTGATCTTTTGGATTTGTGGTATGATCAATTACAAGCTTTTCCTACCTTAACGGCGTTGTTAGTTTCCTTGTAAGGGCATAAACTGTTTAGACATGCCCACAATTTTTGCCCGAGTCATCTTGTCATTTGAAGATACACTTTCGAGAAAACCATCGTTCTTTTTTTATTTGGAACTTTATCTTCGTTTTTGGTGATAAGAACTTTTTATTAACTATGGACGTTTGTAAGTTATCACTTTATTTATGTTTCCTTTTCCATAAAACCAACTTAATGTTTTGTTTGAAATTTGCTAATTTCTGTGTGTGGGGTCTGAACCTAAGACTGCACATAATGATTGCAAGTCCCTAATGTTCTGTCCTACCTGGAGGTTGAAGCATTTACTATTTACTTATTCCTTAAGTTCAGTCATTTATTAAAATAGTTGAAGATATTGCATAATCGTTAATTTGTTATTGCTCCTGTTCCAAAATAATTATCCACTTTTCTTTTATTTTAACGAAGTAAATTATGCATGTATTATCATTTTTGTCCCTGTATCAGTTAGTTAGAACCACCTAAAGATCTTAGCACATGGAGCACTAGTTCTCAGATTTTACTCAAAATCAAATAAGGCACTTACTTCAGAAAGGAGGGAATTCTTTCCCTTTACCACATATTCGTCATGTTGTTGTTGCTGCTGCTATTCTTCCTATGTACAGCTATATAGAAGTGACATCATAGTGAAGTACTACTAGACCTCTTTAGTTGCAAAGAGCCAAAATACAAACATATTTGAGAAGAATGATTATGCAGATGCATACTAGAAAGTTAAGGATATCAAGAGAGCAGATTCATTATGAAACCTAGAATAAATAAGCGTTGAAACAAAGTTGATGATTATTTCTATGTAGTGCTATCTGTTTTTGAAACAAAAGAAATCATACTTTACTTGTCCATTTTCTTAACTGTTTCATCTCATCTCTTTATTGAGAACCTAATTCCACTCCCTTCTGACCTTGGGATTCTCTAAAAAAATCGTGACATATGATTTACTTGATCCAGCTTTTTATTTATCAAGTGTTGGTGAAATTAACATGGAGGTTCATTGTGCAGTATTTCAAATCTCAAAGGAATGTGATTCTGTGTGCAACATCAGCTCTTCTCTATTGGTATGTTGAGAGTAAAAATGCCTTTGTCTAATACTTGGGATATGCTATGATGATTCTGAGTAAAACGGGTTGTGGGATCAATGTGGTGCAGGTGTATCTTCCGCATCTGTAAGTATCACAAGGAGATTCAGCGTCTGGAAGAGGTAGAAAAGAGGGCAAAAGATATGTAGAAACATCCTGAATTAGGTAACTAAGTCCTTAGATGGAATATTATCCTTGTCTTGGTTTAGTAAGAGAATCTCAACTGGTCTCCATAGACCAGCTTCTTCGTCTGATATGGGCAATTTTGCATTTATCCTGTAATTGTGAACACATTTGGTAGGCACAGGCACTGTAGTTAGTTCTATGTTACTCTTTCTATTCAAAATAAGTGTTCATGGTTTTTTTCCCTCGGATTTTAATGTTCTAAAATGAATGTCCAGTCAGCTAACTATGGATGAAGTATTATTAATATTCTTAAGATGAGACCATCAATAAATAATTTTTTATCGAAAAATATATATTTATTTTGGAAAGGGATGAGTTGCGGTTTAGGTGTGTAGGTTGTTCTCACTGCTCCGGTGATATCGATATATAAGATGGTAGGTACAGTTGCATATACATTCAAATAATGTGAACTGTAAGGTTTTTTTGTTCTTCTGTAAAGCCTGATTAGATGTAGTGGGTTTAAACAATGTGGAGAAAGTAACTAACTACCAAGCAAGCACATTGCAAACGTGTTGAGAGTGAGAGACACGCTGGGTTATCCTTGTACCTGTACGCTTCAACAAAATCCAATTATTCTACACGGAATTAAAGGACCAGGTTAGGAGACAAAAAACAGACTCATCACTTTTGAGTTTCTCCTTCCCGAGGTAACCCTAGCCTCCTCAATGGAAGTCCCTACTCCTATTGTTGACGTGACTGTTGCCCACATTATCGGTCGTGTCCCATCACAATCCATCATGGTGCAGAGCATGCCACCTGTGCCACCACTGTGCCCCTCCTCAGAGGTGGTGTCCCCTATTAGGATGAGAAGGAACCGGAAGCACTTTTTGGATTTGGTTCCTCTCTCTTCTTCTCCCATGGTCCATCCTATGGCTCCGACGTTCATGACGGCCAAGACCTTCTCCTTGGGTTCCTCTGAACCGACGGTCAAACCACGTCGGGATCGACCCCTCAAACCCAAAACTCTAACTTCTGGACCAAGCTGTGTTAGGGCTTTGGTTTCTCCGCCGTCTCCGCCCAAACCCGACGGCCCGCCTCCGTCGTTGCCCCCGACGACTGCCTCAACATCTCAACTACCACCAGAACCTGGCTTCTCTGGCACGTTGTTATCGCATGTGGTCCCGGCCGCCTCTCCGTCACCTCCCCTGATCCGGGACCCTCTCTGCGGCAAGTCCCCCATGTCCGATTAGAACAAGGAGGAACCAGGGCGGAAGGAATTAGATGCCCTCTCTGAAGGATTCCCAACAGGGATCGGGTTCCGATGATCCCAGCATGTCTCTCTTCGCCGCCGGGAATGGTCCACCGACGTAGGACCTTCAAATGCAAGGAGCTTGGCTCCACCTCGAAGAATCCGGTGCTGCCCTCCGTGGACTCTCACCTGGCCAAGCTTCAGGTCGGCATGTTGGCTGCTTATTAGGGGAGGATGACAAGGTTGAGGTCGAGGTGCCATATGCACCAGTGAGCCCTTCGATCCTAGTTAGGCAGCAGTTTGCCATACTAGGCAAACTTTGGACCTCCAAGCCGCCCTGGAAGGATGTCCTCCTTAGAATCATCACGAAGATGTGGGGGAAGTTGACCGATGGCTTGGTCATCAAGAATATTGACCTTGGAATATTCAGCTTCTACTTCGAAACGGACGCGGCTAAGGCATAGGTTCGCCGGAACGAACCATGGTGCTTTGATGGCCGCCCGTTGCTTCTGAGAGACTTGGAACTGATGGCTAGGGAGCCTCCTGCTTTGGATCGGCTTCAGTTATGGGTCCATGGACATGGGTTTTCGTCGTTGGTACGAACCAAGACGATGGGAGAGACGATCGGAGCGTCACTAAGTCTGTGGGTTGAGGTCCCATGCGATCAATAGGGCATATGTTGGGGCGTGACAGTGCGAGTTCGTTTCTGGCACTCAGTGGAATGCCTCATCCGCCGCCATCTCCTTCTTCGCTTTCGGAAATTTCCCGACTTGGTTCGTATCACATTTACCTATACCAAACTCCCTAATTTTTGTTTCAATTGTGGTATGATAGGTCACCTGGTGACTGATTGTGATCGGGAGGTGGTGGAACCTCTTCGTTTTGATTCCTCCCTCCTGGAATTCCATAAGGAGCGAAAGATGAAGACTTATGCCACAGATTGGGACGACGACAAGGCGTCCGAGAAGCCCATATCCTCGGCTACTGCACCTAAGGCCCCCTATCTTGGGGCAAGGGCCCGATAGTATCCCCGGCTACTGCACCTAACCGTGTGTATCTTCAGAAAAGAATTCATTGCATTGAGGACTGTCCCCGGGAGGGGTCCATGGTCGATGCTTTGCCTCCCACCACTACTATTGAAGTCCTTGGCCAGTTTTCAGAGCAAGAATTTCAGTATCACTCTCATACCCCGCATTCCTTTCTTGCCTATATGGCGTTCCAACACCTAGGGCTGTCCATGGGGCGGGGCCCGGCCCCGTTGACGTGTTTTTAACCCAACCCGGAATGACCGGATTGCTCAAATTGGAACCCATCCTCGGCCCCAGGCCCATTAGGCCATCTAGAACCCACCCGTTCAGATTATGGGGCGGGACACCGGTTTGCACCGGTCCAACCGGAATTTTAGTCCTACAATCAACAGCTTCAAAATTATAACAATTAAGTGAATTAACATATTAACACACAATTTTTCAAGTTCAAAGGTTCAAGTTCAAACAAGAGGGGAGTTTAACTCAACCCAATTACAAAATTACAAAATAAAAGTTCTACTCAACTCAAAACTAACACAGTTCAATACTATTACCACTTATTACAAAAGAGTTTAAACTTCAAATGATCTTCAAACTAGAAATCATCTTCATGGCTTCATGCTTGCATGCTTGAAATGACATTGTACAAATAACACAAACATAAATTAACATAAAAACAAATTAAATTGAAAGTTACGAAAAAAACTATAAACTCTTAAGACTTTGAGTCAAGACAATATAAACTCTTAAGTTATAAAATTAACAATAAACTCTTAAGATAAAGTATACATTCTTAGTTATAAAAGAAACCATAAGTATAAATTGTAAGTTATGAAACAAAGTAACACAAAACAAATATAAAGTTAATTTTCAACACTATTTCATGATTTTCATCACATGTCTTTTGAAACCCCTTTAGAATTGGCGGATTTCATTAGTTCTACAAAACAAATGAATATTAAACTCCAAAGACTGAATTGAAAGTTGGAAACTAATTAATTGAACTAAGTTTAAGAAAACAAATACCTTCTTCAAGTGAATGAAAAAACTCCAAATCAACTTCTTCTAATGTAACCAAATTCAGTAAAGGTCTTACCACATCCCAATCCAAAAAAGTCAACATACCAAGTTTTTCCTCACTGTTTTTTCTCTTCCTCTCATTCATTTCTATTTTCAGCCCATAATCTTTGGTCTCATATTTTTCAAATCCCTTTTACAACTCACATGCTGCTTGGAGCATCAAATAAGTTGAATTCCATCTTGTTGGCACATCAAGACAAAGACCTTTCTTGCTTTCAATTCCAACTCGCTCAACACAAGCTTAAACAGTTTTAGTCTTGATGGAGATACTTTGATGTATCTCACAGCAAATCTAACATGTTAATAAACACTCCCATATATTTTATTCCTTTAAATGCCAATTCTCTGTAAACCTAAAAATGCATAAAAATATACACTTTAAATGTAAAACATGCATAAAATGAAACTTTGAATCTAAAACATGTATAATCAAATTAATTGGTTCAAGTTTCAACTAAACTTTAACACTTACATAATTTAAACATGTCTTAATTATCTATGATTCTTCTGTAATTATGTCCTAATTTTTCGTTCTTCAAATCCCCAAATCAGATATCATATCATCTAACAATAACAATGAATGTCAGATTACTTACCACAGTCCCAGGAAGATTTGCTGCCGCGAGTTGCTTCAAGCTTTCGGAGCTTCGAGATGATGATGGAGAAGAACGAAACACACAGCTTCAAGCTTCGAGTTGATGATGGTTGTTGTTGCGTGCGGCGGTTTCTCAAGCTACAGTCTCATAAGGGTTCACGGTGAAGAAAGAAGAACTTACTTTGAGAACTTACTTTGAGTGGGCTCCTAGTCTTATTTAGTTCAACAGATTGAATCCAGTAAATAAAATCCATTACTTTTAAAGATTAGGATATAAGTGGTTTTTAAAAATTGTTGTGCATTTTAAATGAAATCCATTACTTTTCAGTAGTAGAACAAAAAAATTGAAAATTCGGGAACACAAGTTACAAGAGTTTATTTTATGGACACCAGTTGTCAAAATCTCAAACACGATGGTCGGTTGTTTCTCGCAATTTTCTTTATATCATATATATGTTGAATATTGTAATTTTTATTTTGGATTAGCCCAAACGTTGTAATTAGTAGCATTATAGTGAGATTTGTAGGATATAGGTGTTAGCATATCAACAATAAACAAATTCATGATAATAATAATAATAGAAATAGAAATTGCAAAACGAATTTAGAATAACCTTTACCAATCAGCTAGCTTACTGATTAGGATTAAGGAAATTGGAGTTTAATCGAGGCGTGGTACTCCACTTTCCTTAAGACACTTATTGCCCCGTATGGGCAACGGTCTCCCAGGATACAACGATTAACGTAGGCGAACTCAAAACCGTCGAGAAAGTCACCAAGAACAAGAGAGTAAGGAAGGAAGACTATTTGTGAAATGATTTTTGATTGTGTAAAATAAGACTAAGGATGTAAGTATTTATAGCCTTTTGGAAAGGGAAAAGCGGGGAATTCATAGGGTGACAAGTCCCATGAATTCCTCCTAGAATTGATTGTCAGTCAATTCTAATTAACTCACATTAGTAGTCTTAAAGTTTTTAAATAAATCAGAATTTTAATAAAAGGATTAATATGATATTGACCATCATATTTTTCATTATCATCCAACAATCCCCCACAAAAATGTGATGGTGAAAGAGAGGATAACGAGGAGGTGGTGACTTCTCAAAGTCGATACCTGCATAGGATAGGTAGATGTTCATCCTTGAACCTTCCCTTGTGAAAGTATATTTAATCTGCTGACTGACTAGTAGACGCGATGTCCTTGAACTATTCTGTCGTTTATGCAAATGATCATATACCCCACACAGATACCAACACAAACGGTTTTGGTTCTCATGGGTGTGCCCGTTATGGTCATGAGCACTGCCTGGTTCTGCAAGAGTTTAAGATGACTAGCCCTATTAGCCACCCTTGAAGCGACCCCACTTCCTCTCACATAGGTGATTCACTTTGCTCAATAATCTTGATGCAATGAATCATTAAAAGCAATGCTTATCCTAAACATGTCACTAGTTTGTATCATAGGAATGGACTAGGGGTTGGACCCCCATAGTGACCGTACACGGTTTATGCAATTAGGTTGTCCCATTGAACCTAGATCTTGGGATCTCCAGTCAACTAGGATGGGTTTTTCCTTCACATAAATCCTTTAAATGGGCTTCAGTCACATTCCCTTGGATGTCTTTTTCTCAACTAGATCTCAATTTAACGTTTAGATTAACGGATCCGCGGTGTTATCCTTTGAAATATAAGGCAATAACATTCGTTTGAGATCAGTTGTTGTGTCAACTCAAGTTCTGTGTCTTATTAGTAGCTACTGAATTATACTCGTATATCGTAGACACAGATCTTAGTCGATCGGAAATATTCCGTGTAGTGGGACAGACCCCCACATTTATAAGTATTATCCAAAATTGAAATCATTCAACTTAGTCAAAGTACAAGACTTGCTTGATTTAAGAATCCAAATTTAATCATTCTAACGTGTTTCGCAATGAAAACAGAAACCGATTAATTGGTCACTAATCAAACTAGTCTTATAATCGATAACTCGTATCACAGAGTCCTCAACATGTTTTATGTCACTGTTTCTACATCATAGGAATGGACACGGGTTTAACCCCTCATAGTTACCTTATAAGGTTTATGCACTTAGGTTGGCCCATTGAACCTAGATCTTGGGATCTCCAGTCAACTAGGTTGGGTTTCACTTCACATAACGCCTTACGAGTATTAGTCACATTCCCTTGTATGTTTGTCCAACTAAATCTCGATTTAACTTTTGAAAGATCAAAAGGCAATAACTCTCGTTTGAGATCAGTTGGTATGTCAATGACACGTGTTGACTCAAGTTCCGTGCCTTATTAGTTGATGCTATATTATGCACGCATAACTTGAACATGAATCTTGATTACCCGAGAACTTTCCGTCAAGAATTTCCCTTTAGTAGTGGGACCAACCCCCACATTGACGGGTAATTATGAAAAAGGTTTCACCTTTTTCCATATCTATCCAAGATTGAAATTAATCAATTTGGGCATAAAATCAACTTTGATTTTTAATTCTCAATTAAATTTTGCGAGTCAAAGTTTAGTCATTCTACCGTGTTTCGCAACGAAACAGAAATCGATTAATTGAACAAAGATCAAATTAATCATACCAATGAGAAGTCGATACATTCGATGATCACATTGTTTTTTTAGATCCACATCGATCTTTTATAGTATTCAATTTGTCATTTTTGATCGTATAGTTTTCAATTCGTTGAAACACTTCTCATTTTTATCTATTCGTACGTGTTCTACATTTAGAACCAAATAAGATTTACGTTGCGAATTTCACGAATCCATTTGTTGATCGTCTTTACGTGTTTCCAAGAAACCGTTCCAATTTATTTCCTTCTTATAATTTTGGGGAAATAAGAAACCGTTTAGGAAATATTCCACTTTGTTTCTCTCTTGAGTTTAAAGAAAACAGTTTAGGAATTTTATTCCAAGTTCGTTTCTTTCATTTTTGAATTCCGTATGAATTCGGAATTTGTTCAAGAATATATAATTTCCTTGGAAATTAATCTTGAAATAAACGTTAATTTTCCTTTTATTTTCCACGATCCGTTGTGGAAAATACGTTTTTTTTTTCAAAATAGAAAACCGTTTAGGAAAATTATTTCCAATTTGTTTTCTTCTTGAAATTTTAAGAAACAAGTTTAGTAATTGAATTCCAAGTTTGTTTCTCTTGGGAAAACGTTTAGGAATTAAAATTTCAAGTTTATTTCCCTCGATTTTGAATTCCGTATGAATTCAAAATTGAATTTCAAGTTTGGTTCTCTTGGGAAAACGTTTAGGAATTAAAATTCCAATTTATTTCCCTCGACCATGAATTCCGTATGAATTCGAATTTGTTGATCATCTCCACGTGTTTCCAAGAAACAAGATTGATCAATAAGAAACCGTTTAGGAACAAGTTCCAATTTGTTTCTTGAATCAAGGGAAAACCGTTTAGGAATAACTCCAAGTTTGTTTCCCTTATCTTGAATTTGAAGAAAACCGTTTAGGAACGTAATTCCAATTTGTTTTCTTCTTGAAATTTTAAGAAACACGTTTAGGAATTGAATTCCAAGTTCGTTTCTTTTGGGAAAAACGTTTAGGAATAATTATAATTCCAAGTTTATTTCCCGACTTTGAATTCCGTATGAATTCAAAATTTGTTAATGAATTTTTAATTTCCCTTTGAAAATCATTCATAAAAAAAATCATTTTTTTTTAATATAACTGTCCAACCGGGTCAGATGACCCGTGACCCAGTACCGGACCGGAGGACCCGAACCCGCAGCCCTGACCCGCGCGCAGCTGACCCGGCCAGTTCCCTGACCCGCGTGCCAATCCTCTCTGTCTTGGGCCGGTTTTAAGAAAAAAGTTGGGCCCGTTTTTTTTTTAGGCTTGTAAGGCTTCTGCGGCCCACAGGCTCTCAAAAGGTAAAATTAACCCTAAGACCCACATTCATCAGCCGCACAGTCTTCTTCAACCTCCCTCTCTCAAACGCAGAGCAGCAGCAACAAGCAAAAGCAAAAGAGAGCTCAACCTGCATAGTGAAATTTCCAGCAACAAAAAGGAGAAACGAGTCGAGTTTCCAAAAAATATTTCGAGCTGAGTTAACCAAAACGCAGGTAAAACTCACTACTCAATTTTTTTTTGTTTCAGATTCAGAGATCCGGAAAAAAAAATTGTGATTTCCAAAATCTTCTTTTTCCCGTTCCGATTTTATTTTATTTTCCTTCCGAAAAAACCAATATAAATTTTCCAGATTCAAAAGCAGGTAAAATCGGTTTCGAGCTTCAAAATCAGATTCGAAATCATTTTGGGAAATGCCCAAACTTGAACCAACGTTTTTTTTTCCCGAGTGAAAACAAAATCCTCAGTGTTCTCCATAATCGCACCTGATTAGGAGAGAAAAAAAATTCGGTTCAAAATCTTTTGAATTTTTTTTCTCCTTCTGTTCTTCAAAATCGCATTTGAATCCGATAACCAAAAAAAAAAATTAATTCGGCTGTCAGAACAGATTTGCGAAGAAATTTTTTTTTCCAGTCCAAACAGATTCCAAAAAAAAAACCCAAAAACAATTTCGGAATTATTATTATCTTTTTCAGCACAACATACCTGTCAAAATAGATAGTTAGAAATAGATAATCAATTGAATTCTAAATTGTTGTTTACAATTTCTGTTCAGGTACTTCAATTCCAACGATCGAAGAATCTGCAAAATTAGAATTGTAGCACTTGTAGAACCTGTTCATTGTCAATACACCTTGTATATAAGTGTCTTAAGATTGTAGGATATAGGTGTTAACATATCAACAATAAACAAATTCATGATAATAAAAATAGAAATAGAAATTGCAAAACGAATTTAGAATAACCTTTACCAATCAGCTAGCTTACTGATTAGGATTAAGGAAATTGGAGTTTAATCGAGGCGTGGTACTCCACTTTCCTTAAGACATTTATTGCCCCGTATGGGCAACGGTCTCCCAGGATACAACGATTAACGTAGGCGAACTCAAAACCGTCGAGAAAGTTACCAAGAACAAGAAAGTAAGGAAGGAAGACTATTTGTGAAATGGTTTTCGATTGTGTAAAATAAGACTAAGGATGTAAGTATTTATAGCCTTTTGGAAAGGGCAAAGTGGGGAATTCATAGGGTGACAAGTCCCATGAATTCCTCCTAGAATTGATTGTCAGTCAATTCTAATTAACTCACATTAGTAGTCTTAAAGTTTTTAAATAAATCAGAATTTTAATAAAAGGATTAATATGATATTGACCATCATATTTTTCATTATCATCCAACAAGATTTTCTATAAGTTATTTGTTGTGTTAAGTGATCAACCAGTTATACTTATAATTTTATACGTCGATGGGATGTTGAGATATCATGTGTCTTCAGTGATTAAAATGTAGCGTGTTCTCGTAAGGGTCGGGGTTGGTTGCTGGAGATATTTTTGTTTAAGGGTATAACAGTAAATGAGAAATAAACAAAAAAGAAGATAAATGAAAAAGAAAAGGAAATAAACAAAAAAAGAAAAAAAAGAAAAAAAAAAGAGAACAAAACTTATTCAAGTTTTGTTTATATTCTCCCACTTGATTCTATGATAGATCCAAGTTCTGTTTATGTTCTCCCACTTGTTCTGAGATAAATCTGGAAAATATATCCACGACCTTACAAAAATTCACTAGATCAAGGAATTTGGTCTAGGATCTTAGCTGAGATCTTGGAATTTGGTCTGCAATCTCAT
This sequence comes from Erodium maritimum, assembly GCA_963921825.1. Taxonomy (NCBI): domain Eukaryota; kingdom Viridiplantae; phylum Streptophyta; class Magnoliopsida; order Geraniales; family Geraniaceae; genus Erodium; species Erodium maritimum. Next base: position 62,248,613 of record OY997592.1, on the reverse strand, counting down.
TTAAGACCGTGGAATTTTCTCTACGATCTCGTTATCATTTGAGATCGTGAAATTTTCTCTACGATCTCGGTATCATTTGAGATCGTGGAATTTGGTCTGCGATCTCAGGTTAGATCTTGGAATTTGGTTTGCGATCTCATTTGAGATCGTGGAATTTGGTATGCGATCTCAGTTGAGATCCTGGAATTTGTTCTACAATCTCATTTAAGATCGTGGAATTTTATATACGGTCTCGGTCTCATTTGAGATCGTGAAATTTTCTCTAAGGTCTCATTTGAGATTGTGAAATTTTCTCTGGTGTATATCTTTTTTACAACATAGATTCATTTCATCCATAACATAAACATATTTGAGAAACTGTATATGTTCATATTCATATTCACACATGAAACTATAAAAAAATACTTAATATAAAATTGCATTCATATATAATCACACATCATAATTCAGTCGTATTTCACTAGTCCATATTACAAGTTTATGAAAGCTTGTACACTTTCTCAAGTGAACCGTTACCAAATCTTCCAACTATAACATACACTAAAATCCCAAGAATACACCAAACTAAGCTACACCAACACTTTGATGTTATGCTCTTTCGTAGTTCGTATTGGAGAGCATCATTCTTTCGTTGTTCGATTTGGAGAGCATATTCTAATTTCGGAATTTTCGCAACTAGTCTAGGGCATACGGGACCATCGACCCATTGGAAAAAAATTACTGTTCCGTTTAGTCTGCAATAAATATTCATAGGTCACCTAAACAATCAGTTACAATGTTCTATAATTATAGATGAACAACAATAATAGGTTCACTCAAAAATCACTAACAATGTTTGAAAATTTGGAGCACTTACGTTGAATTTACCGCACCAATAAAATCTTCTGTTGGGGTTATTATTTGACAACGATGTCAAAATCGGAGCAGGTACTCCGCAATAACAGTAGACAACTTTTGGGGTTCCAAATTCACCATCCTTGCACGATTCACACAATATGAACTAAATAAGTTGCTTAAAATGATACTACGCACTAACACATTCTAAAATCACAATTGTATGTTTTTTTTTCAATGACTTCATTCTTTCAAGACTAGAAATTCTTCAAAAAATTATCACATTCATACAAACACCCAAATACTGTTAAGAAACGAAAAATTATCACTTTCATATTCTGAATTTGGGGATCTTTAGCTCAGGAAGCCTAGACTTTGGGGATTTCTAAACAAACCCTAGTATTTGGAGATTTTCAGCTAATAAACCTTAGCATTTGGAGATTTTCAGCTTATAAACCTTAAAATTTGGGGATTTTCAGCTCAAACCCCTAGAATTTTGGGATTTTTAAACAAACCCTTGAATTTGGGGAATTTACCTCATGAACCCTAGAATTTGGGGATTCCTATCTCGGGAACACTAGAATTTGTGTATTTTCAGCTCATAAACCCTAGAATTTGAGGATTTTCCTAAACAACATCATGTGGGTATTTCGAAAGGAGATGAATTTCACAATTTCGAAGCGAAATTATTTGACAATTTCAAACTTATTGAGGAGAAGAGGTGGAAGAAATATCTTACATGTGTTTGTTCGCTGATCTTGGATCACTACTGCCGGATCAGTCTTAGGCCACGAATCGTATATGTGGCCTAAGAGATGATATCCGTTGGCAAAGTGAAAACATGGGCCACAGATTGGATATGTGGCCTAGCTTTTCCACTTGGGCCACGGATTGGATACGTGGCCTAGCTTTTCCACCTGGGCCACGGATTGGATACGTGACCTATCTTTTCCATCTAGGCCACGGATTGGATACGTGGCCTAACTTTTCCACCAGAGCCACGTATTACATCCGTTGGCCAAGTTACCTGACAGATTTTAAAAAAAAAATAGTTACAAATCCTCCACCCAAACGTGTATTAAGCCTGTTCAAAACCTGCATATGCTATTCGTTCCACACTCACAAACATTTGACACAAACAATAACATATATAACTACAAATTAAACATTTGTCCATAGTTGTTGTTCAACAAAAGAGTTTACCACATATATATTATGTTTAACAAATAAAAGTTCGAAGGATTTACGACGGGGGGGGGGGGGGGGGGGTGGATTCCGGGACAGTGAAGGTCGGGACAGTTGATGACTCGGAAGCAGTTGATTGGGAGCGCATCATAATTTCCAAGCACCGCTGTATCATCTCAGCCTGAGTGGCTTGTAAGGCAACTCGTACTTGGGTCGCTATTTGTGCTTCCATTTCCGTCTTCATAGTTGCCTCCCTCTCCTCCATTTGGACGATACGAGCCCTTAGCTCGTCCATTTCTTCTGATGAACTGGACGACCTCACGCTGGAGGCACCACCACCATTCAAACTTTCCCTCACTGTCGGGAGTTTAAGCATCTTCCCGGGCCTAGACTGCAGACGACCCTTCTGAGGTTTACCAGTGACCATCTGGAGGAGGGAAACCTCCTGCTCTATAGTAAGTGGCTTAATCACCGAGGGGGAAGAATCCTCGCATTCTTCCAGTGCCACCTGAGTCACCTGTTGTCATGCATCCTCCATCACCTTTCTGGCCTTCACGTGAAATACGACAACTCTCAAATCAAGACATAAGAAATAACCAATGACACAATAACATTGAAATGAATATAAAAAGGAAGGATTCAAACAATCTTAATTGATAAACTTGAGCCACATATCCATTTTATATGTGGCCCAAGTATATTTATGTAGTAGTGAATGACCCTTCTGCATCCTCACCTTGTTCGATCATCTTCAAATCGTGCTTGTTCCTGTGCTTGTTCGCTGATCTTGGATGTTGGCTTTCTTGGCGTTGTGAACACGAGAGGCGTGGAGGTTTCAGTGACAAAGTTTTTATGTTAATGTAAGTTTTTAATGTAATGGAGAGAGAACACGTTAGGGTGGTGTGGAAATGGTTGACAGAGTAATGGTTTTGAGCCAAAATTTCAAGGGCAAAAATGTCTCATTACTGTTCAAAAATGAGTCACGTGATATGTATGTGCTGATCATTTAACCAAAATAGTTAGATGTAACACTATTTGTTGGTTTTTGATTTTTGATTTCTGAAACTTGTTACTATATCATATGTTTCATATATGTAGGTTATGATTTGATGTTTGACTTTAGTTCAGCAAGTTACATAGAATTTAGTCTTAGTTCTATAATACCAATATTAGTAGAAGGGAGAAATTGAATAGAAAGAATTGTATATTAACCAATGAGTACACATATGTATAGAAGTTATGGAATGGATGAATCAAAAAGACCTCTTAAGATTCTTAAAATCAAGAGAATCAATGCACTCCAAGCCAAGCCGGTAAGGGTTGAAGAGCTTGAGGAGGTGAGTGGCCTTCTCTTTAGTATCGTCCGTACAACCAAGCTGCACCACCAGCAAGAGCTTCTGGAAAGCACCCACCTCCAGCGCCTCCGCTATCACCCCCTCGTTGTCCCTCTCACCGCACACCTTCCACATCGCCGATATCGACAGCTGTGTCGCCGCCTCCGACACCCTCAGTATCTTCTTCACCAGCATCGGCACCGTCAGGGCATTCCGGCGAGCCTCTCTCCTCCCCTCCGCGACGTCGCACAGCCTGTCCAGTATCCCCACCGCCCTCTCGCACCCCTTCCTGTCTCCCACCTCCGTCCCCATCTCCACCAGCTTCGACACCAACCCCATCTCCACAAACGATGACGACGACGATGACGATGATGTTGCCATGTTGAATATGACGCCGAGACAAGCGTTTGTGATCTGGGGATTAATGGGTTCTCGGATCAGCTTCACCAGCGTTTCTTTGGCTCCTTCCATCTCCGACAAAGCCTCCGATACACGGGAACTTGATGAGAGGAGCTCTTGTAGGGCTAAAATGGCGCTCTGCTTTGTGTTCACGTGTTGTCGAGGGCTTTCGAGAAACCGTAGCATGCAACGTAACGAAGGCTCGGACCCCAAGTGCTTTATAACAACTTCTTCTTCCTCTCTACTAATGTTGTCCAACGGGTACATTTTGTTCAGCGCGGACAGTATCTCCTCCAAAACGACGTCGTTGTTATTATAGGAGAATGCATGGAAAGCGGCTGCCAGTACGGCGGGGGCTCCGGCGGCGACGACGCAGCGCCTGTCGCGGTCGCTGTCGGCGCACCATTTCTGGATCTGGAGGAGGAAGTGGAGGGGGTCGGAGGTGGCGGGGATCCAGGAGAGGAGGTCGGAGACGCGGGCAGGGGAGAGGGGGACAGGCGGGGTGGGGATGCGGGAGGTGTTGTTGAGGACGCACCACTCCTGGATCATTTCCCGGAGGCTGTGGTTGGGGACCTGATCCAGGTGGAGGAGCACCTGGTCCGTCACCGGACAGGTGAAGTTCCCGGCGAGGAGCCACCGCTCGATGGAGTCGCGGTCGTAGGTCACGCCGGAGGATATTGTCACGGGGTCTCTCATTAAGTCAAGGGATATGGGACACCGGAAGTGGCTCGGGATCTTCACCTCCTCCAATTGCAAGGGCTTCATCTTTGAACCGTTTCTTCTCCGTCTTGCCCAACCTAACACCATTTTTACTAATGGATTTGGAATTGGAATGTTATGATTCTCAAAGTATATACTCGTTGGATCGGATCGTTTAAGTTTAACAAAAGGTAGACAATTTATATATAAAGATGGAGAGAATGTGGAATTTTGGACAGATGAGAATTGAATTGAATTAAATTGAATTGAGTTTTGAAAAAGATGAATGTTGACCGTTGAAAGATTGAAACCATAACGGTCAAAGAGAGGGAAGAACCTGGTTAATGTGAAGAAAGAAATTCGTAATATTTTAACGACCCCAACGTATCCGTTGTGTGCATATATTATTATGGAAAATATGTTGATTAGGTTTTCGGCGAAACGCGTTGACTTGTCGATTTCAAAATACACAAAACCCACGCATACACGTCAAAATCTTGTTACCAATTCCAACATGTTTATGGCAACATCACTTCTCAATTCTCACACTGTGTAGTACTCGGAAGAAATAGATTGACTAATCTTTTAGTAAAAATAATAATATTACTTGCCAATAACACAAAACATCATTTCAAAGGCACCCATAATATGATATAATTTCAAAATAATTAATGCATTTGAAGATGAATGTATAAATACAATCCAAGTAAAAGTAACCCACAAAACCCCAAACTTCAATGATGTCTTTCTCTCCCACCCATTTCCATTTCCATTTCAATCCTAAAAACTTTAAATCATTTTCACTCCTGAAGAAGAGAAAAGGGATGTACATTATGCACACAAACAAGAATCAACCTTAATCTGGCCATCCACATCCTTTACACAGGAGCTTTACCTCTCATTCAGCACTCAATTCTCATTGTCATTCCTGCCTGATGTATGGAGAGGTGCTCAACTCCGAACTATAAAACGAATCATCCCCAGGGACTCCATATATATTATCATCCTTCTCCTCGTCCCATTTTAACACCTCCCTTATATACTTGAATGCCTCATCAACTGAGGATCGCTCCCGCGCTCTGGTCTGCCACACAAACAACTTCTGGCTGCTTATGGAAGAGTAGAGCTCCTTAAACTTCACTGCCACAAAGTAGTAGGCTTGGTGTGCCAAGGATTGGCTATTGCTATGAGGCTTCAGCGGACTGAAGTCTCTGAACCACTCACAAGTTGACAAAGGAACCTGGTTTATCTTCTCCTCAAAGGCATCATACTTGTTTAGCAACAAGACAAAAGGCGTGTCCCTGAAACTCGGGTTCCTCACTAGACTCTCAAACAAATCTCTGCTTGCAAGCATTTTATTACTCACAGTACCAGAGCTATGACTCCACATCTGGTCGTAATCACTCAAGGCAACACAGAAAATCACGGCCCTCACATCTTCAAACATCTCCAACCATTTGTAACCATCATGTAGTCCCTTTGAATTTATGCGAATCAGTTGGTATCTGAGAATTATCAGTAGGAAACAGTCAGTTTTCACTAGCATCTTCGAAATAGAAGAGGTTAAACCAAAAAAGGATCTTACTTGGCCAAGGGAGGCGCAGAGTCAAAGTTTTCGTCGTATATCTCAGACATGGGGCTTCTATCATCAAATGAGAAGTCAATGAAAGCAAGGCCATTGCTTTGAGTAACCCCTTCAGCACATAAAATGTCTTTCTCCGATGGTTCGTACTCATTACTTGAAATCTCTATAGCCTGTAAAACATCTATGCTATCAGCTACAGAAATCTGGGAACATGTGGACAGTTCATTCACGGAAATTATGTGATAAGCATGCCAATTTGTGAACCAGGTTTTTACAAAACATATATAAGCAATTGCATAATGTTATGGGCCATAGCAGACCGGCACAAGGTGGGATAAAGCCCACCAAAGCTGATGCGCAGCTGCTGCCAAATAGGGAAAGTCGGCTAGGGTTTAAGTTTTATTAGTTTATTTCCTTATTATTAATATCTCAAGTAATATTAGGAATAGATAAGTTAGATAATTACCAATTATAATTGTATTAAGGTTTTGGTTTTAGGTAACCTCTTGGCTATATATACCAAGAGAGTATTATGAATAAATCAGACTTGAATAATAAGAATATTTTCGTCTCTCCTAAGGTCTTTGAGTTCCCTTTATAATGAGCTCGTACTCGGGTTCCATGACGCGAATCCAGGACCATAACACATAAGTTAAACAATGAGATATCTAAGTTTTAACAGATACTAAACAGATAGACTCGTCCACCTAACCAGATACCAAACCACTCTACAATGTCACACTGGTGAATGCAATCCTTGAGCTTTATTTGTTAAGTCTCTGTTCCTTGATAATTGAAACCCAGCGACCTATGAACTATCCCTTGCTTGACTAGCTAAGCAGACAACTGATTTTGCATCTTTTTTATTGAACTGTTCTTTTTATAAGTATTTCACAATTATAATGAAATTTATTAATTCATTCTTTCTTATTCTATACAAAGGAATCCTGCCTAATTCACTAATTCGTGAGGTCTAGAATGTGAAGCTAAATCCAAGAGACTGTATACTACAAGAACAACCTCAATGTAAAACTAGGAAATGTAGAGGATATATTGATGATAATTTGATACAAAGAACAAGAGCAGCTCTCTATTTATAGAGAGTAACACTAGCATTTAAGTACCTTATTATATTAGACTCTTCACCTTCTACCCACTTAATTAATAGTAGACTCTTCACCTTCTAACTACTTAATTAATGGTAGACTCTTCCACTACTAATCATTAATTCATATTCTAACACTCCCCCTCACGTGCAAGCCGATAACACAACACTAACAACTAGAATGTAACAAGTCTTGCATGTAACAATAACAAACACCATTCCCACATAAGCTTAACATGCATGCTTGGACACACCATTGGAGTTGAGTTTTACCGATGCACACTTGGGCATCCTAGAGTAGAGACAGAGACAGGTTGACTACACACCGGGGCAGACCAACCGCTACACACTTGGGTAGCTCGTCTCTCAACAATACCGCTACACACCTGGGTAGCACGTCTCTCAACAATAACCGCTACACACCTGGGTAGCATAACCTAACAAATATCTCAAAACCAAAGGTAGTACAGCTGAAAAACAACTAGAAAATGCACTGGGGTGATGTCAGCACGTGACGGGCAGCGGTGGCGGGTACTGTTCACGGCAGCAGGTACTGTTCACGGCATTGACATTGTTCACCGTGGTGTACTGTTCACGGCGAGGTACTGTTCACGGCGGCTGAGCAACAGGCAGTTCAGGAAAAAGGCTTATCGCCACGTGTGCTGAAGAGGAAGAGGGATGCTCACAGTGTAACGCCTTGTGAATGCCTTGCCCACTCGTTACATTCATAAACTAACGAGTGGGCAAAGCCACAAAAATCTTTGAAAGCTTACCAAAGCTCTGATACCATGTAAAACTAGGAAATGTAGAGGATATATTGATGATAATTTGATACAAAGAACAAGAGCAGCTCTCTATTTATAGAGAGTAACACTAGCATTTAAGTACCTTATTATATTAGACTCTTCACCTTCTACCCACTTAATTAATAGTAGACTCTTCACCTTCTAACTACTTAATTAATGGTAGACTCTTCCACTGCTAATCATTAATTCATATTCTAACACTCAAGAAAGACCAAACGACTGTTCAGTGGTTTAAAACTTCCAACTTCCAGATAAAGCCACAAATACAAAGGGAAGAGTATGCAATTGGACATTTGCAAAGCAACGCATTAATCTCAAATACAGTAACGAAATGAGTTTGTTCTAAAAGATTCACTGGCTTTATGATTACATGCTTATTATTTATTTACAAAGTTCCCTCAATGCAAGTCCTTAGCTTGTAGAGTGTTTTTTTTTTGCCTCACAAGTATCTCCAAACATCCTACCACATCAGCTGGCATCATTATCAGCTTGAACCATCCATCCGACCAGTATGTATATTTGTTGCGCATAGCATAAAAGGGGTTGCTCCTACTCCATGAACAAAAGTTCTACCCATTCTACATATCAGAGCACCTAATGGGCCTCAATGCAAGTCTTTAGCTTGTAGAGTGTTTTTTTTTGCGTCACAAGTATCTCCAAACATCCCACCACATCAGCTGGCACCATTATCAGCTTGAACCATTCATCCGACCAGTATGTATATTTGTTGCGCATAGCATAAAAGGGGTTGCTCCTACTCCATGAACAAAAGTTCTACCCATCCTACGTATCAGAGCACCTAATGGGCCAAGCACATAGTTGGACAGGCATTGAGCATACCTCGGGACAAAGTCCATGGGTACCTCGTAAGCTCAATACCCATGTCCACCTCAGTAGGCATGCCTATGAGATTCCCGCCTACATACTCGAACAGAAATGCCCTTCTATAAACAGACCTCTCCAATCATAAGGGAGAGGAAGACATTCTGAGTCTCCAAGACCATCTCACACAAAGTTGACCACTTAGAAGCTACATAGAGGGATATTTGCCCGGTCTAAGACATTCCAATAGAGAGTCGAGTATCAATCGAACATATAGCAAACACCGAAGGTAGAGAGTCGGGTGTCATGTCTCAGTCTATTGACACATATCACCAATGAAAAGAGAGGTGCACAACTAGTTGAAGCCAATCAAGAGAAAGAAGTAGTTGATACCACAAGCAAGTTTGTTGGAGAACTCTTTCAAGTTCCCAAAAATAGTCTCCCAAGTCGCCAATATAGAAGCTAGTGGACCGATTGTTGAAACAAGCGAAGGAAAGTTTAAGAATGGAGCAAAGCTTGATGTAGAAGATTTTGATATGCACCATGGTGAAACTAATTCTAAACTAGATATTGTGGAGAACATAGAGGTCTGTTATTTTTTAAAGGGGAAACTTCAATTTACTACAAATTATGCAACTTTATCATGTCATCCCCATCAATTTTCAATTCATATCACAGTAAGTCACATGACCTGCATGTGCTTACATATTTTTATAAATGGCAAAAGTAACCATGTGTTATTTATCCTTCTATGTATCTTAGGGTAGCATTTATGAGGTTGGGTAATTTTTATGAGATATTTGTGCATTTGATTTTGGAGATTTAAAGTTTAATGGCTTTTTTTGCTTTATTTGAAATTGAATGAATAATAAATAAAAAATCGAAAAGAATTCCTCAAGGTATCTGTGCATGTCTGGTATTTTAGTGGCAACTAAGTTTTTACAGTGCAATCCTATTTTTTTCATCTATGGGGTTTTTCCCTTATTCATTATTAATTATTTTTTGTAATAAAAGAAAGAAAAAAGGGTTCGGTTTGTACGATATTTTTAATTTGCTGAAATTATAGTTAGGCCTTGAAGTTTGTTTGGAACTATAGTTTGAAAGAAGCACACCTAATCCCACACTTAATAGGTAAATAAGGGTACTTTAGGCATTCTACTATCAACTTTAACTCCATTTCCAATGGTGATACAAAATGGAAGTAGAAGGAGTAACATGATACAAGTCAAACAAGACCGTGGTGACATGATAAAGTTGCATAGTTTAGGGTAATAAATTGGAATTGGCCTTATTTTATATTTATTGGTTGAAATCAAAGCTCTTGTGGATGCTGAAATTGTAGCTGAAGTAAAGGATATACACCAACAAATAGATCCTTGGACCTAATAGTGGAAAATAAGTCAATGAAAGAGGCAAAGAAGGATGAAAGTACCCTATGCCAGATAAGAATATTGACTCATTGAGGAGCATCTTCGTATTACTTGTGCCCCTACATGTAAGGAATGGTCCTTCAAACTGGAGAAGTATTTTCACTTGAAAGATGAGGGGAATATGATAAGTTTGCTTAATATACCTAACAAATCCATAACAAGGTCAAAAACTGCAAGGACGCTAATTCCCGATACAAGGCGACCGCTGACAAGCACCAGTGTGAGAAACTCTTCAAAGAAAGAGACTTAGTTTTGGTGCACTTGCACAAACATTACCACATTCTTCAAAAGACTAGAGATAACAGTTACAAGATAAACTCTCTTTGGACCAAATAAACTAGGGACATATTTTTTTCAAGCCGTGAAGAGTTGATGTAGGACAATAAGTGATTAGGATTCTAATTATATTAGAATTGCACTAATTTATGTTTACTTAATTATATTAGTATTTGGCTAATTTAGGTTTTCTTATTACATTAAGATTGAGTTATTTAGGATTATGTTTAGTCTTTGCTTAGGGTTGAGATTACCACTGAATTGATTATCACCTTGAGTTATTAAGATTAGTTATACTTCTTTTTAAAGTTTGCGTAATACCTCCTTTGGCTTAAGAGACAACTTAGAAAGTCGAGTGACAGCCAACCATATAGAAAACAGAACACCAAAGACAGAGTGTCGCCTATATGTTCAAGTTGAATATAGACTTTTGGCATCCTTCCCGTATGATGCCCCTCAATTGTGTAGTAAGAATGGTAGCCCAAAACAATAAATTCTTACATGTCAACCCACGGGAAAACCTGATCCCACCCCACCCAAACCTGCACAAGTCATCTCTGATATACTATGACCGCGTAAAAAACAAAATCTACAAGGGGCAGGAGCAACATGTGAGGGGACAAAGAGGAACAAATAAGGCGATAGGAAAGGTAATCAAGGGAGGTAATTAATAGAGAATCAAAGGCTAATTTTGGGAAGCCATACTATGTCCTGATTTAGTTTTGTTATTACTCCAATTGATTTTTAGTTAATGCCTTGCCATATTCAGCTCATAGGGAGAGAATATAAACCGGTCGTAAGTCAAAACCAAAGGCATCATTTGGGAAAAGTATTAAATCGTGGGCCTAAGTTTGGGAGAGAATCCGGACTCTCGAACCCCATAATAAACCTTTTGAATTTCATTTGTGCTTCCTTCAATTTACTTTCAATCCTTCTATCCTATACCATTTTTGCTTATCTATGCAATAAGAGTGGTCCTTTTTATCCCTCAGACTTGTGTGCTTGTGCATGTTACACCATTTGAGTGTGACAATCTTCCCCCTAACCCAACCCAAAAACTGGTGTAGGATTCCAAGTTCCCATAGGCTTGGGGCCAAGTTGGCTCTAATTTAGTCATGTTCTCAAAATTAGTTGCTCCCATTATCCCAAATTATTTGTCTATCTTATGAGACTTACGATTCGATAGAACACTAAGACCTTAACCCCTGTCAAAATGAGTAACATTCTAGACTTGATACTGAAAGAACAGGATACGGGAGCACTAGTTCCCTGAAAAAGTCATATTGCAACTTCCCTCCAACTTCTATTCACAGAAGAATAATATCAATGTTGTGAACCCTGAACAAGCTCTAATTTTGATTCAGCACCTTGGTAATAAACAAGAACAATGAATAGTAATCACAAACACTTATCGCGTATCTGAACTGCAGTAATACACTATCACCATAAATTAGGGGGGGAATGAGTCACAGTAAAAGGTGCATGAAAAAATCTGGTAGTTGACACAGAATTACAAGAATCCATATATTAATGATACAGTGATAAAAGTTAAAGCATACCAGGTCCAAGAAGTATTTAGCAACATCAGGAAGGTCATGCAATTCATCCCTTCTCTTGAATGTTTCCTGGATGGCAGGGTCTCTCCAAATCTCATCTACAATGGGAGCATATTCACGCGTTGCAGCAGGAAAGAAAGCATCCAAGTCACCAGTAGCCATGATATCCAGTAACCAGTCAGAGAAATGCTTGAACCTCTGGTTGATTGAATAAATGCAATGTTTACTTCCATCAGTTTCTACTTCACCTGAAATACATTTCAAATCATCTATTAACTTCTTACTTAATAAGAGATTCAAGAATGCAAATTCTTCGAAAACATTGAGCACTCTAAACGTGGCCACAAGTTCAAATCCTTCTTGTCCATGTCTCATGTTAGACATGGACGCGATGCATTTTTTAATCATGTACTTTCTTTCTCGACAAGTACAAGCACATTGAAATAGGACATTAAAACAAGATAATGAAATTGCATACAAGTAAGGCTGAAACTTGAAACCCAAAAACAAAATATGCATACTACTGTCTTTTAATACTTTTAACTTCCTCCAATCCAAAATCTTAAACTGCCTGACGTATAGCCCAGCTAGTATATCAAGTGGTCATTAAATTAACATTCTTTCAATGTAGGGCACTTCAACACTCCCTCATGTCCAGGACAACATAAAAGACCTCATGATGTCTTCACATGCCCAACATATAAGGATTCTTTCAGTTGAGGGTTCTTTAAGGCTTATAAATAGTCTCTGATACTTTGAAACAAGATTTTGTTGCTTTATCTTGTTTAACTCTCAACCTTGGCCATATCTCTCTACCTAATACCTTGTATGTACCCTAAAACCAATAACCACATTGCTCTTAAGAGATCAATTTTTTGCATTCAACAGTTTAAATTATAGCTTCCATGAGGTACTTTAAATCTGAAGACAGTAACTGGGATAAACTTAGCAAAAAAATATTAAAAGAAGTACAAGTTAAGAACAAATTTTGTAGAGACAGTTGAATCAAGAACCTAAGTTTCTTTTGGGGAAATGGTTACCAAATTAGATATTATAAATTACTGTAGAGACGTATCTAGTAACATATTAGCACGTAACGTATTCAAACTAGGAAGTGCTTATGGGCATATTTTATTTTGAAAATATTTATATACAGAAAATATCAGATTATCTGTTTCCTCTTTTGCTACCATGACTCTAGTTTTTTCCTTTCTCATTGTAAATTCATGGCTCTTATTTTGAACTTCTCTTTAGCAAATACCATAATTACACTTGTTATACCCATATCAAAGAATTTAAACAAATATACATACTATTTAGCATTAATATCAGCATGAATGCAAAGACCAAAATTATGTCACTCTGTAGTGCCATACCAAATTCCAAGAGCCAAGCAAAAATTAAAACTAAAGCTAATACATTTTTAAATGACATTTGAGTAAGAAACAGAATTCAGTTGATAATATAGTTATAGACCTAATAAATTTTTCAATGAATACATTTGAATAAAGAATAGGATTATGTTGATTTTATTTGCCAAAGTACAATTTCTAATCCTTAGCTACACCAGATCAATGACAGGACTCTGAAGGTAACAAGAAAACATCAATACTGTATATTATTAAATAAAATCTGTTCCTGAAGTGCGAAGCAAGTAGTTGCCTTCATAAGAGGGAGAGGAAAAGCAAAAAAAGAGTAATGCAGTAAGAGATGAAAATATAAAGACCTATTGCAGATTCTCCGTTATCTGAAGAGGTAGGTTTATTCTCCAAAGCCTCCTCTTCAAACCGCTCTCGTCCTTCAAGTATTATACTAAGATATTTGTACATATTACTTTGAATCATAAGTTTGATATTTTGCAGCTCCTCTGTCGTGAACTTGTTCCCATACAAAAACTTAGCCTGTTTTATGAAGAAGAAGAAGAAAAGGTAAACCATTAATCAATATAGATCTTGATTTATTAACAACAATTGATCACTACATCAATCATTCTAGTCGATTAAATGCTGTAAAGATTAGATATCACTCACCCTTACCATACAAAATTTGTAAGACATGACAATAGAGAAAAAAAATACTTTTTAGGGCAAGAGTTTTAACAAGTGCAATTGGAACTTGAAGTTTTAAATTGTGCAAATAAGGGCATGAATTTTGAAGAATCGTACAATTAAGGTAAGAAATCCAAAACCATTGATAAGTCTGTTAATATTCGCTAATGTTTTTTTTGGAATGACCCAATATTTTTACTTATCTTTCTTACTTTTAGTCTTTCTTTCCCTTCGCCATTTTCAAGACATCAACCATCTTACCGACATCTATCTCCTATCTATTGTTCTTCTATAATGTACTTAATATTAAAATATCCATGAAAGTGAAACCACCAACAAGTCACAAAACAAATAAACCTCCCTCTTCCACGTTCAACTGTTTGCAATTAAAATTTGGGTTATTTGTCCAAAACTACATTAAAGTTTTGTCCACAAACGGATGCATGCATAAAGTTTTGTCCACGCTTTGTGGGCACACTGAAGTTTTGTCCACCGACCTTTTTTAAAAAAAACGTATTGCCCACACAATTATAGAATGCATTATGAATTGCCCACACAACTATAGAATACATTATGAATTGCCCACACAACTTTAGAATGCATTATGTATTTCCCACAAATCTATTGAGTCCGCGAAGAACTACCCAGACCATTCATTCTGAACATCCCTGTTACGTTTTTCTAAAAAAAGTCGGTGGACAAAACTTTATGCATGCATCCGTTTGTGAACAAAACTTTAATGTAGTTTTGGACAATTAACCCTTAAAATTTCCGCCATTATTATTCAATGCACATGCCACTCATCAGCCAAATAACCCCCTATAAATTTGTAGTGATTATTAATTTAATGACTCTAGCTCTGCTCCATGTATGAAGCTTGGCCGTTTCGGAAGAAGGTTCAGCGAATATGGACTTTGGTTGCATTACGAAAGTCTTGATGGAAATGGTTTTACCTTATCTGATATGGAGCAGGCTCGATTTGGCTTATTCTAGTTGGTTTGGTTGGTGGAAGTTGATTCAGGTGGCTTGATGATATGGAAGTTCTGGTGGTTCGGTTCAAGAGGCTATATTATAATTCAGCAACCCTTGATCCTTTCATAGTTACAGTAGTGACAACAATTGTCTAGAGAGTAAAATCACGGTCAATGTCACCTACGCCAGTTGGGCCAAGCAGTCAAAAGCTTAGCTTCTTTATCCAAGGTATTGGGTTCAAGTAATTCGGGCAGCGGTATTGTCAGTTAAGGCAAAAAGCACAGCCAATGTTGCAATATCCCACCTGCTATCCCTATTATTGGAATTTTACCAACAAATTTTTTATTCGTTTTTGAATCATTAACTAGCCCAAACTATTTTGGAATAACGTTTTTATAATCAGCAAATAGGCTTGTCAACGTTTGAACTTAGGACTTTGCTTATGTAGAAGCCAGGTCTTTGTCGCAACAAACAAAAGGTATAAATTTTAAGAATGACGATGGGGGATCACCAGTGTGCTGGTTTGAATCATATAGAAAAGTATCACATCTCTAAAATCAAACTTTTACCTTTATACTTCATGTTAGGTAATTATTCACGGGTCATTCAAGGAGGTTAATCTTGGGCCATTTAAGGAGGTCATTCATGAAGACTAATACCATGATTTGAGGACATCTGCACAAGTTTAATCAGTTTATTCCCACAAACAACTTCATGTCAGAAAATGATGGATGTGGCTCATATTTCGTCATACTTGTAGCCCATACAACTGTTTATTGACTCTATGATGGGTAGAGCTCTTGCATTATAAATACATGGTTTGGTCCCTAAGCCTACATACTCTTATTTAATGAAAATTGCACCATCCAAGAAAGTTTTGGGAGATGCATGGAAGTACCGTAACTCCCCAGCAAGCTCAGATTCATGGCAACGGAGGGAACTATGTAGTTGCATGTTTTAAATTCCGCAATAATATTCAATACTTTAAGGCATGTTTAGGTCGAGTTATATGTCTTACAATTTAACTATAGGGTTAAATATCGAGACTTACTCTGAAGTATTGGTCACAAACACTACACTACCCAACGTTTCAAAATGACAAATGCACTACCTTAAGTATTGGTCACGCGATTCCGTTAGTAAAAATGGACAGTATATTCCATTTCGTTAGTCATATGACCTCATGTGTCATTTAATGAATGGTAAAATGATGATTTTGCCCTTACTTATTTGACCTTTATACATTTTAGGAATAATTGTCAAAACATGCACTAAAGTTTCGTCCACAAATGAAATAGTGCACAAGGTTTCGTCCACGTTGTGTGGCTACCCTAAAGTTTCGTCCACGAACATTTGTTAGTAAAGTTACTTTAAATTACTTATGAAACCTAAATCAGCAAATTACTTTAGGGTAGCCACACAACGTGGACGAAACGTTGTGCACTATTTCATTTGTGGACGAAACTTTAGGGTAGCCACACAGCGTGGACGAAACGTTGTGCACTACTTCATTTTGTGGACGAAACTTTAGGGTAGCCACACAACGTGGACGAAACGTTGTGCACTATTTCATTTGTGGACGAAACTTTAGTGCATGTTTTGACAATTATCCCTACATTTTATAAGGAACATTACGATTGTACCCTCGTTATTGTTCCTTATAGAATGTATAGAGGTCAAATAAGTAAGGGCAAAATTGTCATTTTACCATTCATTAAATGACACATGAGGTCATATGACTAACAGAATGGAATATTTCGTCTATTTTTACTAAGGGAATCGTGTGACCAATATTTAAGATAGTGCATTTGTCATTTTGAAACGTTGGGTAGTGTAGTGTTCGTGACCAATAGTTAAGAGTAAGTTCCAATATTTAACCCTTAACTATAATAGCAACATAAATTTCTTTTACAAAGAATGGTAGTGATGCCCGAAAAAGAATTGCAAATGGAGGTGGCTATATATGTGACGATGTAGTAAGAGAATGGCAAATATAAAGAAGAAAGCAAATGCAGTAACAAAAAAAATCATGTTTTCGTTGTTCGTTTTTACTTCATTCATATGCCACATCATCATAAAGTTAACAAGGTAGCATAAAAATGACATCAACATATGCTAATGGGATCACTTAGCCATTATGTATGGTCCGTCTGATTGTACAAATCTTACATATTTACATCCTTATTTGTACAAATTAAAACTCCATGTCTTTCTTTGCACTTTTGGTTGGTGTTCTCATCTAGAAATGACATTTTCTCTATGATAATATGTAACTACCAATTAAGTAGTGAAGGTTAACTATACCTGCTTGAATATAGTGCTCGTTCCAGATCCTTCCAACCCAAATAATAGAAGTTTCTGAACCCTTCCCTGATCCAAATACTCGGGCACTGACCGACTGGAAAATATAGAGGGATCTTCTTTTGTTCCAAGATTATTTCCAGGTGGTACAGGCAATGAAAATAATGAACATATGAGACGAGTTGATGCCTGCCTACCACAAACAAATTAGAACTGTAGCCAAAAAATATATATCGAACCATGTGAGAGAATGCTAAATTGTTGAATCTGGATAACGAGATAACCTTTCCCCAGATGTTCCCTTTTATGTTATTTTGACCTTCTTCCTCATAAGATCCATCGTCATAAACCCAAAAATGAGTATCCTGTGGACACTGCACACCAGCCAGCTGAAAAGAGAACCAATGGGAGCACCTAATTAATACACAACAGCAACAGCAAGCATGCTCAAAGACTAGAATCTAGAGCTAGACACGCTACACGTTACCTTAAAAGAATAACAGTAGTAATAATCAAGCAATTATCTTAACTAAAGAAATGTGTAAACAACAACAAAAAAATTGCATAAATGGATTTGACCACAATGGTGGAAGCCTCATGTAGTGGGCCACCTTTTTATGTTCGCTTTTACTTCTTCCTCATAAGACAGAGTGAAATCAATCAACTTACCAGCTCCTTCAATGACATGAGGCTGACTCTGGCTGATGATCTTTTATACCAAAAATGATAACAAAACTGAACAAACTAAAGGAATCATGTGTTGGGGGATCACATCCAATAGAATTCTTCGCATTATTATGTACGAAAATAAAACAGGTTATTTAATTGATGAACAGTTTCATAAAATCTTTATTTGTGTATGATAACTCACCTCCTCATATCTTAGTTCCACATTTTCTTCATGCTTATACCAAGTAGATCATAACATTTATTATGGGTTTAATGGTAATTCAAAGACGGTTGGTAAGTCTCACCTGTCTATAGATCATAACAAATTTGAACTTTATCCTTTTTCAGCACATTAAATGTAAAATTTGCAATCAAAGTATTCAAAGAGTCAAGCGTTAAAACATTTCCCTAAAATTGTAGGAATATGGTTTCTGATACAAGGGTCTTCTATGTTTGAAGTGCTGGCTCAGGTAGATTACCTTCAACACTCTGAGCTCAATCTTTGTGATTTCGCGGCCATTTATGTACACCTTAGTATTCCCGTTACTTGCATCGGACCGAAGCTTACCCCCAACATTCAACTTAGAGCTGACCATCCTATCAGGCTTTTCACCCTCCTGAAATCCAACAGTCAGCAATGTGAACTAATTACAAGTATAAAAAAAACACACCATTTTAAGGAATATAAGACACCATTTTCACCTTTCCCCAAAGTCCTGAATCCTTGTCATACCAGTACCTCCCAGGTTTCAGTTTCTGAGGAGGGATGGGACAGCCAAAAATTTCAGCCAATTCTTCTTGCCTCAATTGTCTGCCATTGACAATGAGCTGCTCTGGACGCAGCTGATTGGCAGAGCACTCCTTCTCGGCCTTCATTATCTGTCTGACTTCCAGAGGGCTACACACCCGCAGCAAAATTCTGGAACACTTACCCAAACTGGACCGCCGTGACTCATCAATCGGCCGCCCAATGCAGGCCACGCATTTCCTTCCTTCGGGCATCGACCCCATGGCCTTGAGCAAACAGTTACCGCAGTACTTGGCCCCGCACACAATGCACACCTCTCTCTCATTCAATCTATTCCCCTTACCACACCTGCTGCACGGTCCTCTCCTCCCCGACCCGCTTTTCTCCCGAGTCCCTCCCTCCGCACGCGGCGAGCCAACGGCGCTGGACTGAGGGGACGAAGACAACCCGTCCTCCTCCGTCTCCGAGTCCCTGGGCATAGAAATCGAATTCGGATAAGTGTTGAACCTGACCACTGCAGGCCTCTTCCCTTCGGCAGCAGAATCGGCCACCATTTCCGCCTCATCGTCGAATTGACTTCTGGAGGCTGACGAGGATCTGGCGTTGTGCTGATCCTCCGGCATGGGAGGGGGAGGCATAGCGAATCCATTGATCCTGTGGCGATTGAACCTGGAACCGGTCCTGATGGGAGCAGCAACGGGATAAGAAGCGGAGGAACGGTCGGAAACGGAGGCGGAGGCGAGGGAGGGAGACTGGATGGAGAGGGAGCGGAGGTCGAGGGGATCCACCCTGGGGACGTCGTGAGGGACGGGAGGTCCGTCGTACTCGACGGCGATGGAGTAGTCGAGGTGGTCCTCGTCCGGCAATGGCGCTCCCGGCGGCAGCATCTTCCTGATAGCGTCCTGCCAGGCCCTGTCTTCCTCCGATTCCGAAGCTGAATCCATGGTGGGTGAGGATCGACGGAAAGTTCTTCTGAGGAGCAAGTGACTAACTGGACACGACGTCAAAGTCAGGAGTGCAGAGACTAGAAGTAGATACTCGAGATGCGAGCCGTAACTCCGTTAAGTTGGACGGCTGTGATGGTCTTGCAACTTGTAACCGGCGAACACGTGGGTCATCATCCGGGGACGCTGTTGTGTGGGTTGGTTTTTTGTTTTGTTTCACTTTCCTTTCCAATGATATTTAACAAGTCAAACCCCGAAATCTTTCTTTTTTAGCGGAGAAACGTATACATCCCTATTCCATCCACACCAAATTTTGGAAATAGGATTTAAAATGGGTTTACAACTTTAAGAGCACCCACAGTCATCTTGCTGGCAGCTGGTGAGATGACGCTGACGAGATGACTAAAAAACTATTTTTTTTTGTTTATAACCAGCACTCCCAACCAGCACCCCACAATGGTAAAGCCTTTTTGTTGGCTATAACAGCCCTTTTTACTCACAGTTTTGCTCCCCGCTAGCAATAAGTGTCGGCCATAAGCTCCTAGCCAGCACTCCTCGCCAGCGAGCTCCTCGCCTCCTCTTCGCCGGCGTTTTCTTCTCGCCAGCGGCATCTCACCAACGACTGTGGATGCTCTAAGTGTGGGTTACAATCTCTTTTTTTATATATTTATAATGTATTTTTTTTGTACCGGCAACTAACATATATATTTTTTGAAACGTAAGCATAGATATTTTATTAATCATGACAGTGAATCATGAACATAGATTAGGTCTCTGACCCTGATTCTAGTATATGTCCGAGACCTTCGTAGGGATCTCGACGAACTTGAAACTGTATTGGTATTCTACTTGTATTGCAGACAATATAGAACCACAAATAAACACAAAAGCGAACATAATAACACATAGAGCATGCGATGCCAGTTCTTCGGAAACCCGTAACTTTCATTGTGGGACGTTCTGGTATCGTTAGTCCATCGTCTTGAATCGACGGGATGTTTAATTGTGATACGGAGCATGTGCTCGGTGCTTCGGATGTGACTTCACTTATACTTCTTGTAGAAGCAGATTGATCATCATCAAGTCGACCCACAAAGGTTTGTCCAGCATCGAGATGCCCGACTTTGGGTGTCGTGGAGACAAACCCCAACCTATCGCCCCTCCTCCCGGATCCCAAATCCACTGTTTATATTGTTTTGAGATTCGTACCTGTTTTTCACCAGAAAAGGGGATCATCTGAAGGCATCTTCGCTTGAGAGAATAATGGTCCGAGAGAGGTGGATCAACGATGACATCGATGAAATCAATCATGGTGGCTAGTAGTGGACGGCAGCGGCAGTGTGGGGAACAATGTTCTAACAATCCTGACTGGACGCCGCCTAGGCCCCATTTTGTGCCTAGCCGACCCGACTTGGTGCCTAGGCGCCTAGAACAATTTTTCATATTATAGTTGTCACACCCCAAATCCGGTATTGACCGGACCCGAGACGTGACTTAGCGAAAATTAAATAATAACAAATATATAAGGGATTTAAGTATGAAAAAGAGAGAGTAATATAAATCAACAGAGTTTGAAACTTGAGTCCTACGCTCAGTAAAAACATAAGTCCAAAGTAAACAGCACGTCTCTACAAACAATAAGTAAATCTAAGCCCGGACCCTCGCTAGCCCCATGCTCTGCGATGTCCTCTACTCCAAGTCAAAGCCACTACCTGTAGAAAACACGGTAAAGGTGTGAGCTTGACGCTCAGTAGGGAAAACCATAGAAGTCTTCTTATCTCGGATTTACCAAAACGCATTTCCATATGTTAGAGATATTAAAAAGAGTTTGACACACGATACGAAACTTAAGCCAAAATAAAGTCAACAACCCTCGTTAAACTCCGACACTCAAAGTCCAACTATACCAACGTCAACTCCGCCAACTACTATACTCAGGCACACACCGAAAGGAACAATCCAAGTAAGACACTCAAAGTTACGGAAATACAGATGATTTAAGCCACAAGACTTAGGGTGGAGAGGGGAAGGTCTCTGGTGCGATTTCCGGGTTCTCCGTCCAGATGCAACGCCGTGGCGAGCTCGCCGGCGAAGAAACGTCAGATCTGACGTGCACAAGCTCCGGCGACGCTCTGCACCCAAACCCGACCAACAAGAGCTCACGAGGGAGCGAATTGCCGGGGAAGAAAGGTCGAGAAGGACGAATCGAGGTCGGGTAACCGCTTACCATCTCAGATTCGTCTGATTCTGGCGAAGGGAAGCTCGAGACGGTGCGGCGATGCTGCTTCGTGAGGAGTCGAGGAGGGAGAAGGCGAAGGCGAGAGGGTTTCTGAGTGCGAGGGAGGGATGTGGGTGGAGAAGAAGGGTGAGGCGAGGGGGGAACGGCTTTGTCACGCCCCAAATCCGGTATTGACCGGACCCGAGACGTGACTTAGCGGATTTAAATAAAAACAAATTAAAAACAATTAATATCTGAAAAGGATAGATAAAATAATTGTTTAGCAGTTCGAAACCTTGAGTCACAGCTCAGTCAAATACAATAATCCAAGAATAAAGGTACGTCTCTACGAACACAAATAAAGATATACCCGGACCCTCGCTAGCCCCATGCTCCGCGATGTCCTCTACTCCAAGTCGAAGTAAAAACCTGTAGAAAACACGGTAAGGGGGGTGAGCTTGACGCTCAGTAGGGAAAAACCATAGAAATTTCCTCACTTCGGAGTTACCAGAAATGTTATTCCACAATTTAAATCACCCTGAAAGTTACGGAAATACAGAAGATTTAAGCCACAAGACTCCGAACCACACGCAAACCAATACTTCGTACCGAAATACCCCTCGGTCGCGATGGGACACATATCATCGGGACTCTCGGAAACGTTCCCACAAGGAACACATATCATCGGGATTCACGGAAATGTCTCCAAAGGGACCCAGATCATTGGGGTGAAACAAGATATCCTCCTGGAAACATCCCCGAAGGGACACACATCATCGGGGTGAAACAAGTCTCTCCGGAACACGTAGCATCGGAGTAAGACGACAAATAACACGGAAAACACTCAATGTCACCGACACAGCGATACTCAGTCAAATTCAAAGCAATCACAAACACACAACTCGTAACCATCGCACGGTCTCGGGAGCAACCCGCTCGGCCCGGCGCAGCCGCACGCAACTTCCCCACCACAAAGTCGGGATAGGCGGTCGACCTCATCGCGGAACACAGCGTTTTACCGATCGACGGAAGGAAGGGAAATCGCCTCTTCGCGGCCTCATCTCTCGCGGTGCTCAACACAGCGTTTTACCGAGTGCTGGTCGGAAGGTAGGGAAACCACCTCTTCGCGGGACAAGGCGTTTTACCGACTCACGGTCGGAAGGTAGGAAAACCACCTTTCTCATGTAACCAAAGTACCATAAACGCAACACTTTACCGATTACGCGCCGGAAGGTACGATACACTTGACGGAAGTACATCTCTCACACTTTACCGGCCGCGCATCAAACAAACACAATCACACTCACAACCAGGGTCACAATCACAATCACAATCACAATCTTAATCACAACTACAGGTAACCACAGTACCACCACCACAATCATGATCACGTCGGTCTATCACTCACCCGACCATATCACAACCAATGATTTACATCATAACAATCACGACACACTTGCCCACACATAGCAACGACATGTTACACCGAATATAATATGCTTTGACCCTTAATTACACTCACAACTGTTCCGCACTTACCATCACTTACCCACACCACACTCCACGTGGTAACCCCTACCGGCTTAACCAGTATTCAAACCCCAACATCCCTAGTTCAACAAATAAGAGAAACAGAAAGGTGACTCAATCACTAATAGGCATCACCAAGTTCAACTTTACTCGTTTTCATGTTCGTTATTTATTAACCGTTCAAGCAGCACAGAGCACACAATCAGATACACTCAGCAAACAGTCATACAGTGGCGACATGGCCCGATTCTAACAGCACGACAATTCCCAAGACTGAAATCGTAAAAGTTCACAGTTCAATCGTCTACGCTAGTTGTTCTCATCCTACATGCATACTAGTTATTTAACCGGTTATTAGGTTTCCCTATATGCATTCTAAATCATCTGACATAAAGCGGGTTTCGAGGTAATCCCTACCTCAAGAAGAACCACAGCTGCGTCTCCTAGCTGCTGACGTCTCGGCCTACCTCCGGTCTTCTCCGTGCTCGGGGTAAAGGCCTGGTTTTAACAAAAAGGGACGGTCATCAGTCCCGGTCCAACTCGTAACGGTCCTCAAATTATTAACTTAAGTCCAGTAGTTTGTTTGTCCAAACGTCCTTTAAAAGTCCGATAAGTCCTTGTAGTTAACTGATTTTAAGCCAATTAATTAAACTGGTATGACCCGGATCCGACCCGAATCCAGGCCCAACCCGGATCCAGACCCGGTCTGAACCCGGAACCGACCCGGACCCAAGCCTGACCCGGCTCCAGACCCGACCCAGACCCGGTATGTCGGACCTGGGCCTGGCCCGAGTCTTGGCCTGATCCCGGTCCAATCTGGGCCCAAGGACCGTCTCGACTTCGCTCTGCCCCAAAGCCTGGCCCAAGGCCTGGTCTGGCCTGAAACTCGCGCACGGGAGAAGAGGGGCGGTGGTTAGGGTTTGGTGCAGCTCACCTGCGACGGCGGCGGCGAGGGGCTCGGGGGAACCGTGGCGACGCCGGGAGTGACGGTCGTGGCTGGGAGAGGACGTCAGGGTCTCCGGCACGCCCTCACAGACCCAACCCAAGCACGACGGATCTGGTTCGAGTTCTCCGGCGAGAGTTCGTCTTCGATTGCGACGGCGGACGGTGGCAGAGAGCTCCGAGAAGGGAGGGAGAAGGTCGGGGAAGGGACGGTCGATATTTCGCTCACCTCGAGTGGACTTCCCTGACGCCGTTGAGGTGTGAAACGAGCTCGGGAGAGAAGAGCGCGCGCGGCGGCGGAACCAGATCTGGTTTGTGAGTGCGTCTCGCCGGTGGGGATCCGTTCCTGGCACGGCTCAGCGAAAGGGCTTCGGCGGCGGCGCGTGGTTGGGGTGGTTTGCTCCGTGGCTGGGCGTGGTGGTGAGGTGGAGAGGGAGCGAGCTCGAGCTCGAGAGAGAAAGGGTCGTGAAGAGAGGGAGAGATGGGAACGTCTCGGTTTGCGTGCACGCAGCTGAAGAGATGAACAGTCGCGAGGTTAGGGTTAGTGTAGCCGAAACGGGCTTGGGTCGTGCTTGTGCGAAGCGGGCTTGAGCTCCTCTTGGGCCTGACTCGGTTGGTTGAGCCCAATCTGGTCTGGTCCAGACTACTTCTAACCCCCCCCCCCCTTTTTTGAACTTGATCCAAAAATTCGATTCGTTCTCCAAACCGTGACGTTCCAACCAAAACTTTAAAACGTTAAAAAATCCCCGGTCTTTACAGGCTCTGGTAAAGCTCTGGAGCTCCGGCGATGGCGAGAAGGAACAGACAGCGTGAGAGGGAGCGAGGTTGAAGACACGCCTCGAAGTTCGTGCGGCAGAATGAGGAGACGAGGCGTCAACTCTAGGGTTTTGACGAGCTGGGTTGGGCCTGGCTCTGTTGGGCTGGCACGCGCGTGGGTTGGGCCTGGCTCTGGCTCGGCCCAAAAGGCTGGGCTGGTCCAGCCCATCCCCCCCCCCCCCCCCTTTTTCCTTTTTTTTCGCCCTCGTTCCAATTTTTCGATCCGTTTTCCAACCCCGTCGTTTTAAAACCCTAAATTAGACAATTAAATTATCAGGTCTTTACAATAGTGACTAAATTACAATAATTATATGGTTGTCCAGAGTTTTCCGGTGTTGGTTATATTAGGGGTTGTGTTTCTTAGTTTTTTGCTGTTATTTTTTAGGTATTTTAAATATTCTTTTTACCATTTTTGATATAAAGAAGTTCATATTTTGTTTCTATATATAGTAATATACCTATTAAAAAATTAAAAAATAGAAAAATACAAATCCGATTAGTCCCCGATTAATCCCTGAAGGCCATAGCTGCCCAACTAGCACCTAGCAACTTTTAAAACCTTGGTAGGGAGAGAGGGGCGGAACTGTGGCGGCTAGGGTTTTTCCCTCTACAGAACGTTTTTCACGTCTAAGCTTCTTTCTTTAGATAATAATACTATCTACAATGCAACGAAAGGGTGGTTTGCAACCAACATATATTAAACGTAAAGGAATAACAATTTTTTTAAGAAGTAATGCGTCACTTTTATACATCTATCGCAAAGATATAAATAAAATCTACTTAGTCTATAATATTATCGACTTCTGATCGAAACTAAAGCGCAACACAGAGCGCCCTAGAACGTGCAAACAATGAACACATCAAAAATGTAATAACTTGCACTCCAAAAGTGTTATATTATGGGCACACCAAAAATACAACTACTGCACACAAACGTGCAACAAGTGCACATCTAAGCTGCAACTAGTGCAGTTATTTGGGATTAAACTCAAAACCGAACCCAAACCAAGAACTAAAGGCAAAGAAACAAAATAATAAAAAAAAAACATATCTTCATGGGATCGATCTGAACACCACGTTCCACACCGAGACGTCAAGGTAGAGCAGTACAGGTCGGGGCCAAATCACCAGACGTTTTAGAATGACATAGGTGGAGAAGATGATCGGATATTGATTGTAGGCAGAGGGCCCGAGCTTCATAGACGCCAAGGACGATGTACCCGAGCACGAGCAATATGAACACACCAAATGGGACCAGATCCATGAAGATCTAGTGCATCCATGCAAAAAAAAAGGCACGAATCGTCGGAGATGAGTTGAGGACACGACCGGAGCAACACCAAGAGGTCACCGGGAGAAGAGGGTCCGAAGGAAGCAACAATACGGGAGGGAAATGGGGGTAGGGATGAAGGAGGAGAGGGGGAGCCACCATTGACAACAACCACGGACATAGACCACGAGCGTTGTCGGTGGATGGTGGGGAAGAAAGGTAAGGTACTACGACATCTAGGGTTTGAAGGAGAAAGCTTTTTCTTTGAGGGAGAAAAGTAAGTGTCCAATGCTATGTGGTTTTATGTTAAGATTTAGCCATGTTGTAAAGCCGTATACAATGATGAGAAGAGTAATTTAAAATATTATTAAAGGAATAACAGTTCAAAGACATTTATTCATAACAGATCCGTCATAAAACAAAGACCAACGAACAATAGAAAAAAAAGGTTTGAAAATCTTAATATCGTGGGACATAAACAAAATAAAAAAATGCTCATTTACCAAAAAATTTCAAGGATGTCGACAGGAGTATAATACAATAGTTGCCAACGCAACAGGTACAACAGTTACCAGCGATGAGCTAGGACATAGTGGACCCATTTTCAGATGAAAGAAAGCGTCGTGACGGACTAAGTACTCCCCTAACGATTCAACATGTGTCGTCCTCCCTCGAATGATAGCGTAGGGTTTCAAAAAAGCAATAATATTGGCTCCCGAGATAGTAGAGGATTACCGTGTCGGTACTTGGTGGAACCACTACCACCCATCAACCAGTGAGGCGGTAGTACTCGCAAACCCCTTATTGGTCCACTTGCTCCTCATTGGTCGAGGTGAGGGTGCTTGTCGTCGTATGTCGTTGTCCGTGACGCTCCATCGAAGTGTGTAGATCTTTCGGATCTTGTGTCTACAAGGTCCCTCACAGAGCTATTCCTGCCCGAGAGGAACCCCTAGCTAGTTTGGGAAGGCTTTCTAGCCTCTCTTTCTTCCGTCCCCTCGGGAAAGTGTAGCACTAGGCCTTGGGAGTAGCTGGGACCTACATAGGCCCCTCCCTTGGGAACCGTAACCTATCATCCCAAGGTAAGGCCCCATGACGGGATAATTTATTACCCATAACTAAGAATTTAGAGATGATTGCTCCTCTTGATGAGAAAAGATCTTACATGGTCAGAAGGACCAGCCCCTCTGTCTGTCACCTTCCTTTTCCCCTTTCGGTCGCCCAAACCCAACAGATGGATCGATCGAGCCTCCGTGATTGTCTCTAGGGAAAGATACACCCCACAAAATCAGAGTAAAGGATTACCTCATCTGATGGGTTGTGTTCTTCCCTAAGAGCTCACGGTCAAGTGTCTTCGCATGAATGGAGGCAAGAAATTTCAACACCACAAACTACTAGCTTATTACCATGAGACCCGGATGTAATTCCAAACCAATTATGTTTGTACTCCTCAACAGAATGGAGTCGCAGAAAAGAAGCACCGATATCTCCTATAAGTTGCTCGAGCATTGCACTTTCAAGCTAGACTACCACTACTTTTTTGGGAGGAATGTGCACTTACAACGGCCTATCTGATCAATCGGATGCCACTTTCAGTCATTGGGAACAAAACTCCTTTTGAAATTCTATATGGAAAGAAGCCTGGTTATGATCACCTCCGTAGTTTCGATTGTCTCTATTACGTTCACCAACAAACACATGAAAGTTTTCCCCAAGATCACGCCCCTGCTTGTTCGTAGGATACCCAAGAGGACAAAAAGTTTATCACATTTACGATATTGAGAGTCGTACAATTGTTGTATCCTGGGATGTGCATTTTTGGGAGAACATCTTCCTTAGTGACCTCTGTCCCAACACATTTCCGACGTCTGATGATCCACTGTCACGCCCCAAATCTGGTTATGACCGGATTCGAGATGTGAGCTAAAAAATAATAATAAATAAAACAAGTTTAAACGAAATAAAGCTCCAATAAGTTGTTTAAAGTCAACAATACCAAGTCAACGCTCAAAAACCACAGTAAAACGAAGTCTAGTACAAAGGGAAACACGTCGCTAGACAACCCAAAAACAAGGACTCTCGCCAGGCTCCCCAGCTCTGAGACGTCCTCTAAACCAACTCACGATTGAAACCTGTAAAACAGTAATGAAGGGGGTGAGCTTTCGCTCAGTAGGAAAAAATAGTTAAGGGGATGAGCTATCCGCTCACCACCACGAGTAACCGTCCAATTAGGGCATACTAGTAAGCACAAAAACTAACGAATCAGTTAAACAAGTAACCCAAGGCAGCGCTTGACCCCCACTCGGGAGCAACCCGTAAATCAAACTCTACACTGAACCGAACTCAAGCACTTCTTCTCGACTATGCCCTTAACCACTGTAACCCAATCGATTCTCGATGGAAAACTACCACGGTTATCTCGCAACCGACCACACGTGCGAACTCGCACGACAATACACTGAACTCAAGTATAATTGTATTCAAAATCACATAAGATCACATAACAAGCATAAGTAACCACATAAAATAAAAACAGATTAACACACAGAGTAATATCATTAGTAACCACGTCCACCCTTGGTATCCCAGAGCAATACGCCGGACTCCCATAGCCCGACGTATCCACATCGTACCGAACTCGACATCGGCCTAGACAACTCATAATATAGCGGACCAGAATTCTCCGTCGGCCGGGTATATCTTCCCGTAGCACGGGGTACAAACACACCACACACACCATACCGGAAACTCAACCTCGGCCTAGGTATCCTATACCAGAATTCTCTTCGGTATAAACATTGCTCTGGAACACCCTCCTCGGCTCTAGATATCCTATACCGGATTACACACATACAGTACATGCATCGCACCGAAACCAATCCTCGGCCTAGATATCCTATATCGGAACCCTCCACGGTATAGATATCATACCGGAAGCCTCGACCTAGATATCCTATATCGGAACCATCCATCGATATATGTATCGGACCGAAACACACCGCCTCGGAACATATCGTGCCGGAACACACACATCAGCCACGATATCGAACCGGAACATCATCCTCAATCACATCATACTAAATATACCACACCAGCACACCGCGCCGAACAAATCTTACCAAACACACCACATCGGTCTATCAATCACCCGATCATATCACAAGACGATAATTCACAATAACATGTACCACGTTCTCATAGCACATCATGATCCTTAATTTAACAACGGACATACCACATATCGAACATTACAAGCTACTAATCACAACAAACACAACCAACACGTAATCCTACGGGTCCAACCAGGGACCCACATGTGATACTACAGCACAACAATTCCCACACCTAGGGCACGACATGGCCGCAAGTGGTTCCATATTTATATGACTACGCTAGTTATTCACATCCTACATACGAGTCTATAATATATCGAGAATTCGTAACCTATATGCATACTAGTAACTTTCCGCAATTAAACCGGTATTCGCTACTTTTCCCTACCTCAACCGTTATCCGAACGTGAAGAACACGAGTCGCCTAGTAGCCTCCTCCGTCGTGCTCGGGAACAACGTGTACGAACCGCTCCCGGTCGATCCCGGTCGAACTGGTGACTTTTAAGACAAGTTTGACTTTCTACCGGAAAAGTCAACCGATGACTCAGGAGGTCACTCGGGGCTTTTCCGGAGCCCAAAAAGCTTAGCCGTCATCACGATTGGCTTAATTGGTCCATTTCCTTTCGTTTGAGTATAATATTGGGGAAAGTCAACTGTGATCAAAATTGGACTTTTTATCGACTAAGACCTAGTTAATTATTGTGTTGGAATTTAATTTGGAGAATTGGGGTCCCTACTTGGCCACTTGTCCATAAAGTATTAGAGGAGAGGAAATGAGTGGTCTTGGACCATTATACCCTCCTAGGGACCTTTAAAGGGGAAAATATCAAGAGGGGCTTTTAGTCTTTGTACAACTAGGTCTATTAAAGGAATTGGAGCATCACAATTCAGCAATTTACTTATTGTAGCAGAATTCTAGAGGAAAAGAGAAAGAGAGAGAGAGAGAGAGGAGCTCCCATGGAGTCTTGAAGAAGAAGCAAAGGAAAAGGGGCAACTTGGGGCCATTTTCTACCTCTTCCTTCTCCAAATCATCACCATCTTCTTCATCTCACTCTCCTAAAGGTAATGGAACTATCTAAATCTCTTTTCCCTTCATCTCATTTCATGGGTTTTGGCTTGGGTTTGCTAGAAGTTATTGGATTTGATTGGAATGATGTTAGATGATGTTGCTAAGAAACTTTGGTGAGTTTTTGATGGAAAATCTTGGGTTTCATGGAGTTTTTGATTTGTTTATGAGTTGGAGAATCCTTGGAAACTTGTTTATTTGTTGATTCCTACCATGGGTAAAGGATTTTTGGAGGTATTTCACTGTTTTGGGTGTTGGAGATGACTGAAAATGGAGTTTGGATGGTAATTTTCGGGAAAAAGGAGCTGAAGGTTGAAAGAGGGCGAGTCTGCCCAGACCTGCCACGGATCCGTGACGGGAGGCGTCACGGCTCCGTGAGGGAGTCCGTGACGGCACACGTCACGGTTGCGTGAAGTTATCCGTGACGGGTGGTGTCACGGCTCCGTGACCTCTTCCGTGGCAGACCAGTTTTGGGTCCTTTTGGGGTGTTTTTGGTCATTTTCGATCCTTGTTTTGAACTGGTCTTTTGGGGTGGTGTTTGAGTCTTTTTTTGCCTCTTAGTTAGTTCTTGTTTGGAGTTTTCTTTTGTTCCAAATACCTTGGTTTCGAG
The DNA here is from genome assembly GCA_963921825.1 of Erodium maritimum. Lineage (NCBI taxonomy): Eukaryota > Viridiplantae > Streptophyta > Magnoliopsida > Geraniales > Geraniaceae > Erodium > Erodium maritimum. The sequence continues at coordinate 62,217,338 of OY997592.1, read as the reverse complement.
CTCGAGGATCAAAGACCTTTCCGGTACCCGTGTGAAGAACGGAGGAGAGGTGAAGCAAACGTTACAGCAGAGAATTGTTAGAGGAAGACCACAAGGTAGGGAAAGTCTTAATTTCTTATTTAATGCTTAGTATGCCTATTAGGTTAATAAAATTGGAAAGGTCCTAGAATTGCATACAGGATGCGAATAACTAGAATAATCGTATTTCAATTACTAATAAAGGGATGTGTCTAGTATGCATGCTTAGGATGAGAATAACTAATGTAACTCGCTTTCAATACTTGAGAATTGATTTACTGGTAGAGAGGCCGTGATGAGCCCTCAGATTAGTTGTTGTGCTAGGTTCACATGCTTGATTGCTAGCTATTAGTATAATCAAGAGTCTAATGAAACTAGTTTAATTTTATGTTTGATTGATTTATTGAATGTTTACTTGATTGGTTGAGTGATTGTGCGTTGAAATAATTGTTGCTTGAACGGATGATCGAGTATGACTGGTTGTGCCAAAGGGTACAATCAGGTGATCGATGTACCAATGGTTCGTGACAGGTAAGTGTACGGTAAGTGTGAAGTGTTAATGGTTGTTTGCGTTGTGATTCGATGAGTGTTGATTGATGGATAAATTATTAGAGTGTTTCTCTTATTCTTTTTCTTGAAGAGTAGACTTATCGAAGTGTTGACTTACAGAAATGGTGACTTCTTGACTTATTGGAGGGTTGCAAAGTTAAAGTCTTGAAATTGTTTGAGTGTTGACTTGGTTAAAGATGTTGAGAATTGTTTAAAGAATTAAGGTTGAAAAGATGATCCAATTGGGATGACTTTTGAGAGAAGAGTAGAACTCGAGTTTTCTTGCACTCTCTCTAATTGGGTTGTGTAATTTGTGGAGCATGAGAACTCCTTGTATTGAATAACTTGTGAAAATTAATTGGTAAATGTCCCGCTTAAGCGGAGGGTTAGTGGAAAATACGAATAGGTCATGCCGAATTTTCCGTAGAACTGAATTGTTTGCACTATCACGGGTTGACTCAGGGGCGCCACTATAGTCGAACGTGATGGTTAGATGTCAAGTGGTTACAACGAGGTTCGGGGACGCCTGAATCGAGTTGTAACGACGCGAGATCGACATGAATGTTTTGATTAAAGATAAGGGAATTGAGGAAAGAGAAAAGCTTATGATAAAGAGATTAAAGACTTATTCTTTCCAAACTGTTTGCTTTATGCTTTGAACCCCTAGTGATGGGTGTGATTGTGTGTGAGAACTTTGCCTCCTGTGGGAATTGGTTGCATTACTTGTTGCTGTGTGAGACGCACGATGTGCGGACTTCTTTGTCTATATAAGAACTATATACGACTTATCTACTTACCCTTAATCCAATTAGGATCCGCCGAGACGCACTAGAACGTCCCTTTTGCTTAAACTGGTTCGATAGTATTAAACTGAGTTTGAACTGTGCGTATTACTGCAGCGATCCTACGTGATGTCTCGTGTTTACGTCCCGAGAGGTACCAGGAGCCGCCCAGCTTTGGGGCAGAGCCAGTCACCAGCCGTTGGACTGGCAGGGGCAGCAGGTGCCAGGGTGCTGCTTCCACGGAGCACCAAAGCTTTGAGGATGGACCGTCAGTGTCACCTCCTCGAGCTACTCCGGCCGTTGAGCCGACTCAGGCGACCCCTATTGATGAGGTGGTACGCGCAGTGCTAGCAGCACTCAGTGCTCAACAGGAGACCGCAGCACCGGCGTCAGAGCCCGTGCCTGCTACTGAGACAGTCGTCGTCGAGAGGCCAGGTCAGATGGATAGCTACACGGCCCAGGCACTTCGTGATTTCCGTAGATTGGGTACACCGACTTTTTCTGGGAGTGCTGCCTCCGAGGCAGCAGTTCTACGGTTGGAGCGGATTACTCGCAACCTTGACACGTCTGGTGTTTCTGAGGGACGTCTGAGAGACTCTTTCTCCACCTTCCAGCTTGAGGGTGAGGCTTATTACTGGTGGCAGTCTGTGCAGACCAGAGTTGGTGAGGATTTTCAGCTTTTCAGTCGACTGTTCCTGGAGCAGTACTTCCCTCGTTCAGTGCGAGATGATAGACGCCAGCAGTTCCTGGAGCTGCGACAGAGGGGGATGACAGTATCCGAGTATGCGACAAGGTTCTTATCCTTGTCCCGCTTCGCACCCGAGATGGTACAGACTGAGGACAGTCGTTGCAGACGGTTCGAGCGTGGGCTCCTTCCTTCTATTGCAGATCGGATTATTTCTTTGAGGAAAGTGGTGTACTCTACTTTGTTAGACCAAGCCTTAACAGTGGAGAGACATTTTTGAGAGACCGCCAGGGTGCGGGATGTTAGGCCGAGGCCGAGTGGCTTCATCAGACCGTCCGAGGGACGTGATGCGAGGCGACAGAGGACTTCTGGTTCTTTCCAGCCTCAGTTTCAGCAGAGTGGCATGCGCAGAGGAGCAGCAGTGGCGTCAGTTGGACCTGCCCCGCTGTCACAGTTCTTCCTAGTGTGCAGACAACAGGGACAATTAGCCCGAGACTGCCCGAGGAGCAGATGACTCGCAAAGCGGCAGGTGGATCGCCCACGGGGGTTTGGTGAGAGGCAGCGTGTTGATGATCGAACTTGTTACCAGTGCGGCCGACAGGGGCACATTGCTCTCACTTGTCCCGATCGGGTTGGAGTTGTACCCCCACCGAGGACCCAACAGGCACAACCTCGTCAGGCACCTCCCGGCCGACCACGACAGGCACAGTAGTAAAGAGCTCTGCGTCAGGCGGCGGGAGCGGAGCCCCGAGACACCAGTCTAGGCCTCAGCAGCAGGTGGCACTACCACCACCACCACCGAGAGGAGGACCACCGGCACGGTAGGGCCGAGTTTATGCAGTCACAGATGCTAGAGCTGAGAGACAGTACGCCGACCATGAGGTTACACAGGGTACATGTTTACTTTTTAATTCGTGGGCGTCTTTTCTGTTCGACACTGGTGCATCCCATTCGTTTATTTCCACTGCTTTTGCTCGTTCTTTGGGTTTGAGGGTGGAGTCCCTTAGTAGACCTTTGTGTCTTGAGACCCCAATTACGGGGGAGGTAGTGTTGGGCACTTTTTGTCGAGATTGTGAGGTTCGAGTGGCAGACTGCCCATTCGTTGGTGACCTACTCATTCTAGAGATGACCGCTTTCGACGTGATCTTAGGGATGGACTAGCTTACGAGGTACCGGGCTACGATCGATTGCTTTCGACGTCAGGTGACAGTGCGGTCAGGTGACAAAGCTATTACTTGCGTTTTGGGTAGCAAGAGCGGAGTCCTTCTATCCGCTTTGACTACGGGAGTGGAGTCTGAGGTTGTGCAGGGTGGAAGAGACCTACCGAGAGTAGTTTGTGAATTTCCGGACGTGTTTCCAGAGGAGCTATTACTTGCGTTATGGTCGTTGGTGGTTGGCAGATACTGTGGGATATTGGTTGATTATTGGAGCCTGAGGGCATCGGTTACTGGATACTATGTGGATTGATTATTGGAGCCTGAGGGCATTGGTTACTAGATACTATGGGGATTGATTATTGGAGCCTGAGGGCATTGGTTATTGGACCCTACGGGGCAGTTAGATGGATTACTTCGTGAGAGATGGTTACCGTGGTTTCACCCAAGTGTATGCGTCCTACGGGAGTACTACCTTGGTTCCCTATGACCTATGATCCTTTGGGGGCATTTCCGGGAATCCCGACGATGAGCGTCCCGCGGGGATGGTTTCCGATAGCCCCGATGTATGTGCCGCCTCTAGACCGAGGGAAAATCTGATGTGATATGAATACTCTGGTGGATCGGAATCTGGGAACCGAAGTGACACCAGAATCTATTCATGGATCAGAGGCTTGAGAAAGCAAGTGGTTGGTGTGATATTACTTGTTCCCATTTAAACAATTGAACGTATTATTGGTACATTTCATACAATCTTGTAGAGCTGTACTTATCTTTGAGAATTCGATACTATCCTTATTTATATTGATTCCTAGTCTTTCATTGTTGACAAAGTTTAATTGTAATTGCATTGTCACTTTAAAACAGTTTTTATTACTAAACTGAAGGTTAACTTAATTACGATTTTCTCTACTGAGCGCAAGCTCACCCCTTTGTTTCTCTTATTGTTGTTACAGGAGTACCTGATGTCTAGAGAGTTCGAGGCTTGGGAGCTTTAGTTCGTTTTGGGGTTTATCATAGATTTGTGTTGGTCCTTTGTACTAAACATTTTATACCTTACTCTATATGTTGAGCTGTGACTCGTTGGAGATTTTGAACTATTTACTGATGATTTGAGGAAGTTTATTTGATATTTTAAAGATTTATGTCATTTATTTATCGCTTTTCTATTATTAATTCTAGTCACGTCTCGAGTCTGGTCAAAACCGGATTTGGGGCGTGACACAACGTCTAAGATCACAAAGTAATACAAGAATTAATACTAATTCAAGGGTGGTTTAAAGTGAAAATACCCAAACTAACTCTCAATTACTCAGTTTGTCAAAATGGGCCCGGAATGGCCCATTTTTCCCGGGATCAGGATAACATCCCTCGGGACTCCGAAAATTTCCCCTTTCGTTTCTATCATTCCTAATTAAATTCACGTGTTCCAACGCACTTGACGGAATCAAATTCCGATGTCCGAGCGTTCTAATTCCGCAATTAAAGTTTCTAATCACATTTTCCGAAATTTCACGAATCACTTCCATAATTCGTTCCGGGTGTGAATTATCGATTCAGGGTTCATCCAAGACCACCGGAACATGACACACCCGTACCCCGCCATGTGGGCCCCACGACCACACGTGGACCGTGGGTGGCCGGATCGGACCGCCACCGTGTGGCCGGTCACGGTTCCGTGCCTTCCCTTCGGCCATGGCCGATTATACCCCCCGGTGACCGGCCGGAGCTCCGGCGAACCTCCGGTCGCCGGAAAAATACCCCCTTTCTTCAAAAAGTTCATAACAAGCTCTAGATTCTCTAAAACTCCATTGTTAAGTTCTAAAACCTCAAAATTAACCTCAACAACTCCAAAAACTTGAAACCCAAAGTGGATTTCATCCAAATAACAACAAACCCAATTGATTTCCATCAACTCTTCCACTTTCTCTCCACAAATCCTCTATTTAACCATCAAAACCCCAAACCCATAACACCCAACCTAGTTCATGCAATTTCTACCAAACCCACAACTAGAAATTTAACAAAAGGGAAGTTAAGTGCATGATTACCTTAGAGAATGGGTAGATGATGAAGAAAATGGAAGAAAATGAGGGTTTTGGGGGTAGAAATCAAGTGAAATGAGTCACTTTTCTTCTCTTCTTCTCCTTTCTTCTTCTTCAAGCTATGGAGGCTTCACCCACTCTCTCTCTCTATGAAATTCGGCCAAGGTGAGAAAATGTGCTGAAAAGTTGCCCCCATGTGGCCTTTAACCTAAAAGTTAAATGTCCCTTTCGTCCTTTAGCCCATCTCTCTCTCTCTTTTGTCCACAAGTGGGGACCAAATGGTCTTTTTCCCCTCTTTTCTTCTCCTCCAAGACACATGGGTACATGTGTTCATGTGGGGTCCACTTCTACCCCAAAATATCTCAGCTTGAATTAAATTAATTCGATAAGACCTCCAATTCGACCATGTTTAACCCAGATTTGACTTTTTCGCGAAAGTAGTCATTTGAAAGGAAACGACCCAACTAAGCTAACCGTAATGACAACTAAGCTTTTTGGGTCCCGGAAAGGTCCCGAATGACTCCCAGAGTCATTGGTTGACTTTTCCGGCAGAAAGTAAACTTTTCCCAAATTTCACCGGTTCGACCGGTGTCGACCAGGGGCGGTTCTTACAATCCACCCTTTCCATCACAAGACACTACCATTTGTCCTGACATTCAAGCCAGGACCAGTGTGTCGACTCTTGCATCTCCATCAACAAGTGGATATGTTCCTCATGAGACCGAGGAAGGACCGTCCCTCCCCGCGAAACGTGCAAGTAGGCCTTCCGCGCGTTTAAGTGGATATGACTACACCCTACCGCCTTCCATCGTACCACATAGTTCTGCACCGCCTCCACCCACTCCTTCGGGCTTCAGCCAACTCGACGGTACATCCTCTCTCTCATCACATTTCCTATGATAAAATGTCACCAACTCATTCCGCCTTTTTATCGTCCATCTCCTCTATAGTTTTCAGCAAGCAATCAAACATGAGCACTAGCGATACGCTATGGCACGAGAAATTGCGGCTCTTGAAGGGAATAATACTTGGACCCTGACAGAGCTTCCTCCCAACAAAAGTGTCATTGACTCTAAATGGGCGTACAAAGTGAAATTTCGTCCAGATGGGAGCATTGAGCGTTACAAGGCATGCCTCGTTGCTAAAGGTTACACCTAGATAGAAAGGGTAGACTATACTAACATTTTTTTCCCCGTCGTTAACTGGCCATTTTACCAACTCTATGTCAACAATGCCTTTCTCCATGGTGACCTACATGAAGAGGTCTATATGAAAGTTCCGTAGGGATTCTCTAAGCAAGGGGAGAACGAGTTTGTCGTATACTCAAGTCACTTTATGGTTTAAAACAAGCATCCCGCAACTGGTACCACAAGTTCACTGCGCCTATCATTTCACTTGGCTAAAAGCCTTCGGTTTTAGATCAGTCGCTCTTTATCTTCGTTGCTCCCGGTTCTTTCGTTGTTGTTCTCATTTATGTGGATGATGTGGTCATCACTGGAATGGATGCCTTCCGCATTCAACAACTCAAGGAACACCTAGACCAACTGTTCAAGATAAAGGACTTGGGAACCTTGAAGTATTTTTTGGGCCTCGAGGTGACACACTCTCCTTCTGGGATAGTCCTCTCGCTGAGGAAGTATACCCTTGACATTTTGGCTGATAGTGGGTTTACTGGCTGTAAGCCAACTTCTTTTCCACTCACACATCAACACCGTCTCTCAGTGGATGTTGGACCTCTTTGCGAGGATAATGGTGAGTATCATCGTCTAGTAGGACGCTTGTTATACTTGACTATCACTCGATCAGATATCAGTTATGCAGTGCACATTTTAAGTCAATTTATGCACGCTCCTCCCCAACCTTATCTAGATGCAGCCTTCCATGCCCTCTACTACCTTAATAATAGCCCAGGATTAGGACTGTCCTTCTCGGCCGACAACCTACTCACCTTGAAGGCCTATTGTGATGCTGATTAGGTAGGATGACTTAATACTCGGCAGTCTACCACTGGTTATAGCATGTTCCTTGGATCGTCTTCAGTCGTTTGGTGATCAAAGGAACAAATTGTGGTATCTTGTTCGTTGGCAGGGGCAGAATATAGAGCTGTGTCAGCCGCCAGTCGAGAAATAGTTTGACTTCGCCAACTTCTCACCGATTTGCAAATCACCCAAAGTTCGACAACTCCACTTTTTTTTACAATCACGCTGCCATACATATTGCTTCCAATCCGGTGTTTCATGAAAAGAAAAAGTACATCGAGATCATTTGTCACTTTGTTCGCCAACAACTCCAGGTTAGAATACTTCAACATCAGCTCATTCCTACCCGTCATCAGCGTGCTAATATCTTTGCCAAAGGTTTGGGATGTGATCGCTTTCATGAACTCTTTTGTAAGTTGAGCATTACTAATCTCCATGCTCCAATTTGAAGTGGAGTATTGATGGTGATCTTATTCTCATGACTTGCATCACAAGATTGTCATATTCTTAATTGGCTTATTTTCTTAATTGTAGATATCGTAGTTATTAGCATAATCTTGTATTTTCTAGTTTACATCTAGTCTACGACACATTGATCAATAAAATTCAATCCAGTAGAGAAACAATTTCTCACTTTTATGGTTTTGATTTCTCTCTCCATTTCCTTTGGTATTTGAGTCATGTAATTCTCGTCTCTTGGCCCTCGGACTTTTCAATCAAAATGGTTTTCTCAACTGTTCCAAAAAAACAACTAAGGTTAGGTGAGTTGAGGTGAGAAACTAGCCAAACTATTTGTTAATATTGGTGACTTTTCCAACTATACAAACAAGAGTAGAAGCTGTTATTGGAAAAGCTTGAAAGCTGTAGCAGATACAAAACAACAAGAGTAGAAGATAGATTAAGTGTTTCACGAAATCTCTATTGGACCCATCTTAGGTACTTGTGGCAAGCTGCTGCCCATCAAATTTAATTTCATTTTTTCTGAAGAAAAAAAAAACAGTTGCTTCCGTGCTGCTTACGCCTCTCATTTCCTATTCAACCTCTTCACGTCTTTATTTTTGCTCATCCTCATACCATAATATGTTCAAAAATATGTTGAATTTATCGAACCATGCTAGTGTTACTCCCATGTTTCTTGTCCCAATTATAGGCTTATTTATAACATGCGTTGCCAAGTATAAAGAAGGCACGACCGTTATTAAGTGGAAGAACAGGGGCATATTCTGCAAGTCGTTGTATAAAAGAAGAACCATTCAATACCAAAAAGAAGAAAAAGAAGCAAATTTATCATATTCATCTTTGAACAGAGAGAAGAGTTGTGTTCAAATCATCATCTGTACATAGTTTCTCAAAAATTTCACTTTACATTTCAGTTGAAGAAGGATGGACGCAAGCGTTGGTAGCAGATCAGCCGTAGCAGTGGGCTTATACAACGGTATTACCACCAGATCCATCCCTCGGACCGATCTTGCTCCCTCCCTCCCTTTCTCTTTTAAGGTTTTGCCTCTTCTTCTCAACAAATGTTATTTTTTGTGCTCTGTTATGAATCTTTCGGTTCATGGGTTGTTCTTAGAAAATCAAATTGTCATCTTGTTAGAATATAATTATAATTAGGCCTTCAACTATCAACTTAAGCTTTTTAGTTGAGTCGGGCTTCTAATATAGTATTTGAGCTTGGTACCTCACGGACAGTTTAAAACTTTTAGTTGAGTTGATCCTCTAATAATATCATCTAATTCTAATCTAGACCAACCTCTGTTCCAAGGTTAAGATTTGCTGTTGAATCTTTAACTTTAGAGTACTAGGTTGTTTGTTAGTATAGTATCTGGGATGTAACAAAACTAAGATTGAATTTACATGTGACTGTACGATGACAGCGTTGTCCTAGCATTTCCCACTCAAGGTCCCTGCAGAGTATGGCTTCTAGGACCAAGAAATCAACTGTGGTCAGAGCATCATCATCTTCATCATCAGACTCAGCTGCCTCCATAGCACCGCTTAAGCTCGAGTCTCCGGTAGGACAGTTCCTATCTCAGATGTTGATGAGCCATCCACATCTTGTGCCTGCAGCTGTTGATCAGCAGCTAGAACAGCTTCAAGCTGACCGCGTCACCGAGCAAGAGAAACATCCACAAGATGCTGAATCCACTGACATAGTCTTATACAGGTTAGTTCTTGAGACACAATCAACAATTGACCCTTCATTGATGTGTTAGTTCCTCATTTTGATGTTTCTCTTGAATTAATTGTAGGAGAATCGCTGACGTGAAGGCTAACGAGAGGAAGAAGGTTGTAGAAGAGATTTTATATGCTTTGGTTGTGAAGAAGTTCATGGATGCCAATGTTTCACTGATACCAGGTGTAGTCCCCTCTTCCTCGGGCCATGTCGGTACATGGCTGAGTCAGGAGGAGAAGCTCAAGCAACTCCATTCCCCTGAAGCCTATGAGATGATCCAGAACCACATAGCTCTCGTTCTTGGAAACAATTCGGGCAATGCAGATGCTGTGGCACAGATAAGCAAGCTTAGGGTCGGGCAGGTCTACGCAGCATCGGTCATGTATGGCTACTTTCTCAAGAGGATAGATCAAAGGTTTCAACTCGACAAGGCGATGAAACTCCTTCCTGGTACAGTTGATGAAAAGGATAGTGACATGACTAAGCCCGATGTTGAGGTTTCATCATTCAGTGGTGGTTTTGGGGGTTTTGAGGTAAGAGCTTCTAGATTGAGGGCTTATGTTATGTCTCTTGATGGAGAGACACTTCAGAGATACGCAACGATCAGATCGAAAGAGGCTATTGGGATGATTGAGAAGCATACAGAGGCGTTGTTTGGAAAACCTGAGATTGTTATTTCACCTCAAGGAACCATTGATTCATCGACCGATGAAGAGATCAAGATTAGCTTTGGTGGTCTCAAGAAACTTGTTTTGGAGGCCGTTACTTTGGGTTCTTTTGTGTGGGATGTTGAGAGCTATGTGGATTCGAGGTATCGTTTTGTCATGAATTAAGATTGTCTTCCCTTGTTTCTGGGGAAAAAGAATGCTAATTTGCATAATACTACACTGTAAAATTCATGATGAGTATCGGGTTGTTCTGTACATATAATATGGAACACCAGAAAAAATAATGTTCATACTACACTAGTACATATCTTATTCATTATTGCTGATTCTGATCTCACAATGAAGACCCATATGTGAAGAAATTGGTAGGTGTCTTTACTTGGATCACAAATTCAGTCACTTGGAAACATACTTTTTCAATTTGCTCTGCTCTATACACTCTAGAACGTAGAATAGAGTTCCTTGGATACAAGGAAATCATGCAAAACTTTTCCAGAAACATCATGGAACATAATTTTCGCTTCGGTTTGGGTGAGTTGCATTGACAAGAAACCTTGGCCATCATAATAAAACTTGAGTCCATCCATGTTCAGTCTGTCAATGTCTCCTTTCCACGCCTTCGAACCGCCTCCACTGGTCAGAAACTGTATCGGGCTGTGTAAAAATTTCAATTCCCTGAGCTCTAATCATGCAGTCAATATCTTTCATTTCAATAATCTCTGAGAATACAATACCTGGTACTGCTACTTATGTGTTCCAAGCAGTGGTCATGCCCATTTATATACATATCAACCTTCTCTGCCTGCAAAATTTCCAGTTCAACATTTATTTAAGTCATGCTTATGGTCTGTAATTTCTTTTACTTAAATTTGGTCACTAATATTGGATCAGACTTCTACAACTAAAAGGTAGTTAGGTGTGACCATAACCTTTACATGCCACTTATATTGAATCGGATTTTCATCACTAAAAGGTCAATTTTATTAGTTGAGTGTGACTTTAGCGTAACTTATTATTCCTATATTTAGTTGACGTGGGATCAATTGATACTTCAACACTCTCTTTTATGTGTAGGAATGGATTTTTGCATGTGGACTACAATAAGACTGGAGTCTGGGCATCTACATTCGACCAAAGACTACAGAGTGAAGGTGACAAATGGAGCGTGGACCAAACGGACTCTTGATACCATTATGATGAGCAATTAAGTACCTCGAGGATTGGCAGAAGCTGATGAATGAGCTCCTTGGTTGCTCTGTGGTGCCCAATGCTCTTGACTGTGTGATGCCCAATTACTATTTTCCATTGAGCCACTGATTCTCTTAAACTGAACTGCAGATCCTCGAGGAGATTCGACAGGTACTTGTCTCTGGGAAGCACTCCAACCCAATCATAACGGTGCTTGTTTGGCCTTTTGAAGTACTTGTCCACAAATGGTGTAGTGTCCACGAAAAAGAACTCGGCGGTTTCTGTGTCTACAATGAAAGATCTTCGGCAAAGCCATCGAGCGTCACTGCGCGGGCTCAATTGTGCCTCAACATTTCCTCTGTAATCGTGATTCCCCAGAACTGATAACCAAATTAATATGGGTTTTCAATTTCAAGTTGTAAATAAGAAGGGGATGTGAAGTGTGTTTATGGAGGTGGGAAGTTATTGGTTATTACCGTTATACCATTGTTGTTGCAGGCTTGTAGCGGTGTATATTTTGGAGAAGGACTCTTCAAACTGAGGGTCATCAATGCTGCTCAGCCCGTCGTCGTAGAAGTTGTCTCCGGTTGAGACTACAAAGTCTATCTTCAACCTCTCTCCGACCTTTCCCATCTACCAAATTATCACTCTTAATTTACATATCAACTGAACTAAAAGTTTAGGCTGGACAAGCTCGTTTAAAGTTTGGATGTGAATTGTTTACAATGAGATATAATCCGTGAGTAGGGTTTGATCTAGCATCCGTATAGATCCATTGATAGTATATTAAAAGACCAACTCAACTAAAAGATCAAACTATTGTAGTTTTATATTCTAACAATAGTATGAAGATATTTATTTACCTGATCAGCAACTTGAGACTGATTGTACCTTCCCTTTCGTCCCCAGTCACCGACGACTAGAAGGCTGAGTGAGCCATCTTCTTTGATGGGATGCTTGAACCTCTCGAGATCGGCCGATGTTTGGAGAAAGCATAGCAGCAACACAAAGAAGGTGAAGCTCATGGCTGTGGAGATGGAATGCTTGTCCATGAGTTGGGACTGGAGAGAGTGATGCTCCTCTTTTATAAGACAGAAATATTGATTTTGTAGAGGGGCATGTGTATTGGTGGGGCATGGCATTGGCATGTATGTATGGGAATGTTATTTGTATGCATATTGACAAGTATTCCAAATTGATTGGTTTGATAAGCCAAACAGATAGTCAGTTTCCTGGAAACTTCGTGTTTTGTGTTTATTGTTGGGATACGGTGCAAGTCTTGTTGGCAACCGGAATTGGAGCTTGGAGTGGCCTTATATGCGGAGATAGGAAAGTTGACGGGGACTGTCTCCAACTTGAGCGGATAGTGTCGAAGGTAGTCCAATATGGGATGGGCAACGTTTTTTTTTTATCAGCAGATTTTCTTTTATATAAAAACCATCCAGCTACAAAGTGTAAATGAAGGTCAAGAGCAAACCCTCCAAGCAACTTTACAAATAAAGACACGCTGGCCAACATGACTCAGTCTCAAACAGAAACTCAACAAATAACCCAAACACTGAGCTAACAAACAGATGGTCTTAATACCTAATTTTACAGGCATTAAGCAAACTAGTGAACAAACCCAACCAACTACACGACAATAAAGCCAACCCAAAACAGAAACAAACAGTCCAACGACAAAAGTCTAAAAACTCGAATTACAACCGTGAACCACAGATAGAAAAACTGAGTCTTGATACTCTGATTTCACAACCTTGAAGAGCAGGAAGAAGAGAAACGGTGCATCAAACCAAAGTCGTCATAACCAAATCCAACCAGAGAAAACAGCTGCGCCAACACACACCCCTAACCCAAACTGATCCTAAACTTTCTAGCTATTACCTCCTTCGATATGAAGTCAACAACCGATTGGTGGCTAGCACCACAATCAATTGTTGGCTGGCAATGGTGAGAACCCCATCAGAAAAAGCCAAATCCCAAACACCCCTGACCGAAGTTTTCACCAGAAATCCGAAGATCTCTATCATCGCTGGCCAACACCATGAAAAACGATGATATCCTAGATCCAAAACGGATCCAGGACCAGTGAGAAGCAGTCATGAGTGAAAGGATTTATAGGACGAAGAGGAAACAAATAGGCAGAGGGGGAAATACTCACCTGAGAATAAGAGCCCGTTGCCCGTAGAGCCTCTCCAACAAGGGCCTTCCCAACCCGAACAATCCCGACCGACCAACACCAGCGACGGGACCTAGAACCACCATGAGAAACCAGAGAAAGGAGCAGCGAACCACGAGCAAGGAAGTCTGATATCTGAATGGCAGCGATACCTGCACAGGAGGATACTCCCGGTGCCAAAAGCGCTGACTCTGAGGCAAGGAGAGGAAAAAGCGCCAAAAGATGAGCGACAAACCAGGGATACCGTCGAAGAAGTGTCAGCGACCAAATATGGGACTACCCTGTAGCCATCTACTCCGCGAGGAAGAAGAAAAGCTTCCCACGGGCAAGGTAACCCAAAATCGGCGGAGACGCCCGAGCCACCCCTACCACTGCCAAACCCCAGGACCTCCAACACACTTAAATGACATCAATCTACCCCGAAGAGCAAAGATCTATGCCAGACTAGTGTCGGGAAAGGTCGATCTGTAGTCCAAAGGACTAGATCTGAAGGGGCTAGGTCCGGCGAGGGGCGCGAGGAAAGAGAGGGAAAACAGGGTAAAAGTCGAGAACAAGGGCAAGGAGAAGAAAAGAAGCAAGAGGGAGAAGGAGGGAGGGCACCAGCTGTAACATCCCGCCGTGTCAGACCCGGGCCCCACGCGCGGCGATGTTAGGTCTGCAGCCCAATACACCCCAACCCCTCTGGTGTACTGTCCACAGACAAATACCAACCTAGGTTGTTGGTGAGACTTGAACCCAAGACCTCACCCTTTATAGCATTTCCTTGAGTGATGCTATCACCAATTGAGCATTTGTCACGCCCAAAATCCGGTATTGACCAGACTCGAGACGTGAGCTAAAACAATATTAAATTTAAATGAAAATAATCAAATTAAGTCTCAAATAGTAGTTCAAAACTTTAAACAATGCCGCGAGTCACAGCTCGATAAAAACCACAGTAAAATACTTTAACAAAGAAAATACGTCTCTACGAAATACAAATAAATCCCGGGTCTCCGCTAGCTCCCAGCTCTACGTAACCCTCTAGTCCAAAATATAACTATCACCTGTGGAAAACACGGTAAGGGGTGAGCTTGACGCTCAGTAGGGAATGCCCCGAAAACCACCTCAAACAGATTTACCAGAAAGCTATTCCACAAATTTAAGTTACATCAAACGGTTAAAACAACGATACGATACTTAAGCCAATTTAAAGATAAAACCCCTTTTTAACCCGACGTTGACCAGTCCAACCGTACTAACTTCAGCTCAACACCATCCAAACGACTAAGGCACACAACGAAAGGCACAATCCAATTAAGACACCCAATTACGCTTCTAAACTAACTTTTTAACGATTAATAGGGGGAAACGACAACAAGAACAAGTAATCCAACTTAAACTAACTTCACTTTACCCGACCACAAACCGTCCCGAAATTTCCACATCCAAAGACCCTTCACAACCAACTTACAAACAACCACAATACGACACTTTAACTTACACGGAAGCTACACACATGAATTCACCATCAATAATAAAATCAAGTCATTCACGGTTACTCACACCTCATATCAAGGGAACACCCATAGCCACAAGCTCAGCAACACTCATTCAGTCCTAACATTATCGAAACCCACAACTCGTATCCCATGCACGGTCTCGGGAGCAACCCGCTCGGCCCGGCGTAGCCGTACGCAACTTTCCCCTAACACACAGTTAGAAGAGGCGGTCGACCTTATCAGAGAACACATCTCTTCGCGTAACATATCGCGTAGCACAACAATTCACCGACACACGGCCTCTTCGCGCAACACATCGCGTCTTTCTCGGGTAACCACAGAAACACAGTCACAAACACAATCACACAATCACACACTCTCAGGTAACCACAGTACTACGACTCACAGGTAACCACAATACCACAACTACAGCCACGATCACACTCACACATGGCACACTCGCCCAAAACATAGTAACACCTGCGTCACCTAATATCACCTATCATACTTCTCAATTTACCAAACATAGCAACACATGCTTCACCAAATATCATATATCACACTTCCCAATTTACCAAACATAGCAACACATGCTTCACCGAATATCACATATCATGCTTCTCAACTTACCAAACATAGCAACATATGCTTCACAGAATACCATAGTTACATCGGTCTATCACTCACCCGACCATACCACAAACAATGATTTCCATCATGACAATCACACACTTACCTTCACTTACCGTCACCACACTCAACGTGGTAAACCACACCGGCTTAACCAGTATTCGTTCCCCAACATCCCCAATCAAATATATCATGAAACCGGGAAATAACACTCAGATCACTATCATGCATTCTCAAGTCAACTCTACTCGTTTCCATGTTTATCTTTTATTAACCGTTCAAACAGCACAACACAAATCCTCAAACAACAATCAATCCTACGGGCACGACATGGCCCGATTCTACCAGCACAACAAGTTCCCAAGACAGAATCATAGATGTTCACAGTCGATATGTCTACGCTAGTGATCCACATCCTATATACATACTAGTTGTTTATCCGGTTATAAGTTTTCCCTATATGCATTCTAGTAAAACCGTAATAAGCGAGTTTCGAGGTAATCCCTACCTCTTGAAGAACTAGCAGTTGCGCCTCCTAGCTGCTGAAGTCCTGGCCACACCGGTCTTCTCCGCTCTCGGGATAACGGCCTGGATTAACACAAAAGGGGCGGTATCAGTCCCGGTACAACCCGTAACGGTCCTCAAACTTGATAATTAAATCCATCGGTTCGTTTTGTCCAAAAGTCCATTAAAAATCCGATACGTTGTCCAAACGTCCAGGTAACTCATCTGATTTTAAGTCAAAGTTGTTAATTAATTAATTAATTAATTAAATTTATTATTTAACTCTGTCCTGACCCGGCCCGGCCCGAGTCCGACCCGAACCCGAGTCCGACCCCGGTCCAGAACCCGGACCTGACCCGAGCCCGACCAGACCCGGTCCAGGCCCGAGTCCGGACCCAAACTCAGACCCGTTTCGAGCCCGAGGCCCAACCCGAGTCTAGGCCCGAGGCCCAGCTCGATTCAGGCCTGTCTGACTCGTTCAGGCCCAGGCCCGTTCTCGACACTGCCCAACCCAAAGCTCGTCAGAGACGAAGCTCGAGTTAGGGTTCCGGCGAGGGAGGCAGAGGCGGCGTCCGGCAAGGTTGGCATGATTTAGGCGGCGGTGGTGGCGTCAGGTTGCTCGGAGGGGCGGAGGGAGGTCGTCAGGGCTAAACTCGATCTCGTTCGCTCCAGATCTGACGGTGTTCGTGCTTCGCTGGTGTCGAAACAACGGATCTGGAGCTCGAAGCTCCGGCGAACTACTCCGGTTCAGATCCCGTCCCAAAGAGCTCGTACAAGCTCGGTTCAAGGAGAAAAAGAGGCGGGGAGGACGGATTTGGGTCGAGAGAGACTCAACGAGTCTGGTCTTCAAGGTTGAGGGCGCGACGGAGCTGGTTCGACGGCGACAGCTAGGGTTCCTTCTGGTTCGAGGGGGAAAGAGGGAAGAAAATGGGGGTTTCAGAGGATGGGTTTCGTCACGGGGAAGAGCAGCAAAAGAAGAAGAGACAGGCGGAGTAGAAGGGAGAAGGAGAATGGTCGGAGGATGGGAGCCATCGCCGGACTGGTTCTCTCGCGCGAGAGAGAAGCGCTGGAGGAGGACGATGCACCTCGGGGTGCCTGCAGAGCAATGAGGATCTGAAGCGGCGAAGTCCGGTTTTGTTCTTAGGGTTGGGCTGTGTTGGTTATCGGGCCTGGTTCGCGAAGCTTGGGCTCCGCCCGAGTTGGCCCAATCTGGCCCAAAAACTCCAGCCTAACCCAAAACTGCCTCTCCCTCCTTTTTTTCTCTTCTTTATTTCGATCCCAAAATAAATTCGTTTCCAACCCTCGACGTTTTAAAACCGTCAAATTTGACCAATCAAATTTTCAGGTCTTTACACCAGCATCATCTCTGGCTCTAGAGGAGTCCAGATCTAACGTCGGCGGCGCCGACGAACAAGCTAGGGTTGAGGCTCAAAGAGAAAAAAAGAGAGAAAACGTTTAAAGAGAGATGGGATGGGCAATGTTTAGAATGTTTCTTATAAACAATTTAAGGTCACACTTGATTAAATGATTAATCTTTTAGATGTAAAGTACAATTCATAGATTCTCTGTTTTATTTAGATTTTGAATCATCTATTCATGTCTCAGCTAGAGAAATCAAGTTCTATTTTGGCTAAGAAACATATGATGCAAAATTGAAAAAGTCTAGAGAGAAGTTGCTTTAACCTCTATTTAGAAATTTCCAAACCCTAGCCTTTGTTCCTGACTTTCTGTTGCTGTCATTGGTGGCTCACATGACTCCGGCCATGTGAGCCACCAGTGATCCTTTCTTCCCACCTCCTTCTCCATCCTTCTCACCTCCCCCTTTTGTCTACCCTTGCCATTTTCCTCTTCACTTTCGAACTCGGTCGCCTCCAAGCCCCCAAACCCGTCTTCTTTGGTCTCTGTTCTAGCCTTCTCAGCCTCTGGTTGAGGTCGTACGCGGTTGTGAAGTTGGTCCGTTTTCCCTCTATTTCCTCCCCTCTCTCTTTCACCCTCCTTCATCCTCCCCTTCTCGTTGTAGCCCCTTTGCCTCGCCTCCCTAGTCGTCTAGCCTCTCTCTTTCCAGATCTAGGGTTTTATCCCAGATCTGGCCACTTTTGTGCTCACTGAATCCTTTATCCTCTGTGTTGTCATTTTTCCATCTCTCATCTCTTTCGATGATATTTGAGAAATTAGAGCCAAACTCTCCTCATGGATCGTCGTGGGTGTTGGCTCCTACGGGCTTTTCTCTGATTAGTCGAGTAGTGTAGGGGTTTTCTTGCTTCAGTTGTTGTTGGGGGTGGGTCATGGTTGCCTCGCTGCGTTCGTTGGGCCCGGTGGCTTTTCTCGTCTTCACGGTTGCGAGATCGGAATCCAGGCCTCTTACTCCTCCCGGTGGTGCTGGCCTCGGGGTCGTCGTTTGGCGATGAGTACGGTTCATTAGTGGAGCAGCTTCGACTTTTGAGTTGGGAGTGCTTCGGTCGGTGTAGATCTGTCGTTGGTGCGGTGGCTTCGGCTAGGTGGTTTTTTTGTTCTTTTTGGTCAAGGGTTTCTTTTGGGTCGGTTGGGCCTGGTTTATGGCCCAACGGGCCTAAAGCCCCTTTTCTTACTGTTTCTAGCACTTCATGTTTGGTAAATCTTGGTTCCAGACCGTTTTTCTTTTTCTTTTTCTTAGTAAGTGCTTCATGTTAGACAAACCTGGCATAGGTGCTTGTTAGACGCTCACTCATAGTACCTTAATATTGCCACACATTTACCACCACAGTTGTCATTTGAAATCCGGCCAAATATTAACTCGCCTTTGGGTCCGTTAGATAAACGCATGGATAACAAAGACAAAAACATCTTAATATTTAAATAAACCAATCTACACACAAGAGGTCACTTTGGCGACATTGTGCTTCAATTAATTCACGAAATACCAGACATCACCAAAATCTGAATTTTACTGTTTCCGAAACTTTTGCACAATTTTAAAATAAAATCATGCCATAAACTAAAACTTAACAAGGAGCAAATAACACAAATGTAACCGTAACAGTCTTACTCACATGCATAATAATAAATATGCAAAACCAGAAGCAAGAACTTAAATCAAGTAAGTAAAGCTTTTTTCTTGAAACTCATGTCATCAACTTTTAGAAGCCACCAAACTTTCTTGAAAATAAGCTGTGTACACACAAATGGCTTCTTAACTTTACTTGTAACCAACTCCTTAATTTTTTTAAGAAGCCACCAAAATTTTCGGGGGAAAAATATGTACAAGTCATCACTTTTGAGAAACCACCATATTTTCTTGAAATTTTTTTTCTCAAACTTTTACTTGAATTAATATCAAGTCATCAACTTTAAGAAAGACCAAAATTTCTTGAAAAGTTATTCTGCATAGAGTTTGTTTCATACCTTAACAAGTACATCATGCATCCAAGCTATGCATGCATTTGAAAAGCCTTCATTTTTGTAAATCAAAGACGTTAACCATGGATGCTTGCATGTACCCTAAAAGTGATCGAAATTAACATAAATCAAAACTGTTAACCTTAAAACCTTTAGATCCTTCAAATACAATGACATGCAAGAAGGAATTGATGACATGCAACCTTAATTGAGTTTCAAGACCACAAAGTTCACCATTAATTCAACAAAGTTGGCTCTGATACCACTTGTAGGAATGAATTTAGGGCTCAACTATAATAATAACAACAACCAAAGTGTTAATCCATAAATCCAAACCATGCTTTAAGAGTCTTTGTTGAACTAATAGGAACACAAAATCAAAGCAACGGAATTAATTAAATGTTACTTACTTGAAGCCATGGAAGATTACTTGATGAAGAAGAACAAGACTATGGATCTTCCAATGGATTATACTTGCTCCATGAATTCTAACTCTCATATGGGGGTGAGGAGAAAAAAGAATGCCTAGTACTCCATTGGAGACCATAACCATATATTTATAGATGACTAATGTTTAGTTGACCAAATATTTGTAATTTCAATTATGCCTCTCAACCAAAGGAAATTACAACTTGGTATCTACACTTTTAAGTTCCATGACCACTTAATGATACCTATTAGATACACACTTTAATTGATCACTTTAAAATGTATCTATAACCTTAGTGATAACATGTACATTTAATACATATTTACCCACCCAATGGATTTTAATCCAACACTCACACATATTAGAGGAGGGCGACATACACGGGCTCTTTGGACAACTGCACGGTCCACTTGATTTCATCTTGTTTGGTTAAGATGGATCCATCAAGTTTATCGTTGACATCTAAGGCCGTTGTTCCATGGAAGGACGTCTTTCAGCACTACAATTATTTTGTTCGGATGGTTTTGAACTTAAGTTTGGCTTCTGTTTTTTTTTTCGAATTTGTGCGTTAGTGTTTAATTCGATCGTGTCTTTATAGGTTGGTTCCACATATCACAGCCTATGGGTTGTGTTTTTCATAGTATAGTGTTTATCGTTCAAAAAATGTAAGATAATTGTAAATGAAATGCATTGGAATCAAAATAAGGATGAAATTAGGAAGAATAAACTATAGGAACATTTTCCACATTCCCAAGATTAGAACAAGTTCAGCCCATTAGGTGCGAAGCCCATCACAACACAACACGGCGTACCTCTTGTCTTGGTGTGGGTGATGTTTTTCATGTGTATTTCTGTTTCACATCACTTTTACGTTAAATGTTTTTATTGCTTTTCCGGTTGAATACATTTTTTATTGTCTTGTACGTATGTATAGTACGCTTTTTGATGCTCATTAGAGAATTAGAGTTGCGTAATACGTATTAGAATATATTTCTCCCCATATGAACAAGTGTCCCAGTAACTATTTGACACGTGCGATTTCAGACAGAATAAAATAAATCCTATTTTATTTAACTGTTTAACCCGATTTCTTGAACCGTCCAGTTACACCTTTGGATAGGGACGACAAAGAGAAGGTCTCGGCGGTGACGTTTTAGCTTACTTGTTTCTTCTCCATTTTCTTCTATTTATATTTCCAAACAGAATTTCGAAATTGGACACTTAATACTATCCTCTTTTCCTTTCAATTTCATTGCGTTTTGGTTTTGGTTTTTAAGATCAAATCATAAATCAGTGATCAACCGGAGGATTTCAGCTTCTAGAATTGGATTAGGGCTAAATTAGGTTGAGGATTGTCCTAAATTAATCGGCGAGAGAATCGTTGTATTTCGGCGCCATTGCCATCTCTCTCCGTCTCTCTGTTTATGGTCAGCGACAGAGCAAACGCTATCGCCCTCGCGACAGAGACGCATAGCAGATTTCGCATTGCTGTCGTCGACGGCCACCGGAATCGGATCCACTGGCAATATCACCACCCCAACAATCATTTCCCGATTTCCCACTCTCGCCTTCTCGGCCCCAAACCATTGATTCTCTCCAAACAATTGACGGTGATGGAGTCCGGCGCATCGTCCTCGTTGATTCTGACGTCTGGCGCCAGCGGCCGCGTCAACGCTCTCATCTCGCTGCGCTCCCTGAAGAGCATAATGACCTACATTTACGCGCTCGTCCTGCTTTTGGTGGGGAGGAAGCGGCAGGGCTTGGCGGCTGAGAAGCAGCAAGAGGGCGGCGGGAGCGTACGGAAGGTGAGGGTGCGGCCGGCGATCGTGCAGTGGAAGTATCCGGCGGCGAAATCTGTGGATCAGGAAGTGGCGGTGAGGCGAGCGTTGGCCATACGGAGGGTGGTCCAGGACCATGATGACAGCTCCGTCAGGGATTTTTCGTTGTTCTCGACGCCTAGGGGCCAAACCCTTTTCACACAGTCCTGGACTCCTGTATCTGTTAAAATCAGGTATGTATCATTTCTATTTCTTCCACCATTTTAGTTAGTTTGATTTATGCTAAATCATGTTTAAACTCATCTATGAACCTGTGATTGAACCTGAACTGTTCCCTTTTCCATTGTTTGTTGGTAAATCTTGTAGCTTTAATCATCTTCACATTGTTCCCCAAATTCCAGTTCTGGTTTGATTCGTTTGAAACTGTTTTTCATACATAATCTGTAGCAAAAAGAAGAAACTAAAAAAAAAGGGATAATTGTCAAAACATGCACTAAAGTTTCGTCCACAAATGAAATAGTGCACAACGTTTCGTCCACGTTGTATGGCTACCCTAAAGTTTCGTCCACAAAATGAAATAGTGCACAACGTTTCGTCCACGCTGTGTGGCTACCCTAAAGTTTCGTCCACAAATGAAATAGTGCACAACGTTTCGTCCACGTTGTGTGGCTACCCTAAAGTAATTTGCTGATTTAGGTTTCATAAGTAATTTTAAGTAATTTTACTAACAAATGTTCGTGGACGAAACTTTAGGGTAGCCACACAACGTGGACGAAACATTGTGCACTATTTCATTTGTGGACGAAACTTTAGTGCATGTTTTGACAATTATCCCTAAAAAAAATAAAGATATTCTGAGTTCTTTTAGTGGAGAGATAGATATGTTGCAGGTCCTAGAATGTACAACTGTTGTACTGTATTTTTTTTTATGTATAATGACATAAAGGTTAGGGTTAATTACTTTTAGTACCCCTTATGTATTGGTAACACTCCTTTAGTATTAACTTTCTTGTACACCATGCTGGATAGGAACTTGTTGGTGCTATTCATTTAGTAGTTTCTGAATGTAAATAGTTATAGATATTGCTGGCAGAAACACCATAAAACTTTCTGTTGATTTCTTTTTTATTAGTTAATTTATTCATGTATAATTTTATATTATATGCATTAATTTATATCATTATCACAAGGACGGCTAAATCTAGTACCAGGATTTAATAGTGTTCTTGTTTTAATCACCTTTGGACAGCTCTGAGAATTTAGGATGCATATTCTCCTACTTCCACATGATGATTGTAGGCTACTATGCTTCATATTCATATGTAAAAGCATATGCTGATTGCATTCAACATGCCTGTAATTTCCTTACTTATCCATTCAAGAAAAGCCATTTGTCCTGTTTAGTGTGTTCTATATGAGTTAACACGGAAAGACTACGACTGAATGGAGTGACCATGCAATCTATGTGCTCTGAGTTTTAGTAGCAAACTTATGAGTTTAAACAGTATCGATTGTGATCATAGATTCAACAACCACAATTAGGATTTCGAAGATTTTGGGTGAAGAATTTCAAAACCAATAATCTCTAAAATTGTAGTATTTATATTGAGGTTGAAAATAGAGTATCACAATGACTTGCATCACTTTTATATGAGGACCCTGGGTCTTATACATAAGTTTCAAGAGTTTATATATAAGTTCGTAGGCTTTAAGTATTTTATTCAGAAACTGAGCGAGAAAAACTTTTGAAACAATTTCAGTAAGCAACTCATCAAACATGTTGCGATTTTTTTTGCCTGAATCTAATGAATTCACTTGGAAAATCTATTTCCCTTGGCATGATTCCACTCCACAAGAATTTTATGAAACTCATCCTGTAATCTAGAGCTCCTTACAATCAGTCTCCTATCCACATTCCAGAAAGGGTGGTATCATTTATCTGAACTTTGCAGCTTTCATGAGAATCTTTTAGCAGAGACTGAAATCTCAATCAGGAATTGAGGATATTTTGCATATGTTATTCAACAAGACAACAATTTTCTATCGGATCCAAACCCTACATATTAAGTGAGTGAGGAACAGATGTCTTCATTGTTAAATTTTCTATTTTAGTTCCTTTTCTAATTCATTGCCTAGATGAAAGAAAATAATCCAATTAAGTTACAAATGAAATTAAAGAATACAATTTATTGATGCACAATTCCATATTTCTGTGCATATTCATTATATTTATAATATCAAGTGAAAGTGAGCATGTCATGATTTGTCGGTCTGAGGTAACTATAATCTACTCCTGCTCATGATGCTGTCTAAGTCCAACCTTTCATTTTTGGGATGTAACCTTAAGTTCAAATATTATTTGACATGTCATTTTTCTCCTCTAGGAATAAACTTCTAACCTTCTATCTTCTGCAGGGGGCTGGTTATTATTTTGCATGGCCTAAATGAGCACAGGTTTGTCTTGTTCTTCATCCTGTTTAGGATGTAAAGTTCAGTTGATTACATGGCCTTACTGTATACCTTACTAGATTTCCATACTCATACCAGTGGTAGGTATAATGATTTTGCAAAGCAGCTGAATGCTAATGGATTCAAGGTGTTTGGAATGGATTGGGTTGGTAAGTCCAAAAAAATTCTCTTGCCAACCAAGATATACCTTCTGCATTAGCATGCAAGTCTGAGATATATGATTTCTTCAAGAGTATACCTTCACCTTGTAAGACCTAATAAGTAATGGTGTTGCACCCCCTACTTCCTGGAAATTTACGGATCTTCTCTTTTGGGGTGATGTGGAGGATTAATTCTCTTTGTTTTTGCTAAAATATGCTTGAATGATAATACATCTTTGTGTCCTGAACATTCTCATTGTCTTCTGTGCTGTTAATTTAATGTCCCCTGGCTGGTACAAACACCGCACAAGTGAATACTATGAATTGATTAGCCCTTCATCTCTGGTTTAGTTGCGCTAAGGGAGCTTGTCCCTTAGAGAGTATCCCTGGTCTTATGCCTTACTTGATCAGCTAGACCTACAAGACTTTTTTTCTTAATCACTTAGATGTAGACGTCACTGTCTTCACAAGTGCATCTACATTTGGATGTTGCAAGAATTGAGTTTGTGTATTGGCTAGTAGTAAAGGCATGAAAGCTTCAACTTAATTTGATCTATTAAGCTTGTAATAATTCTAATTGTTACCTATTTTAGTTCTGTTTTGTTTGAATTTCGATAATTGCCTTTTATAAGGGACTTTAATGGTGCAGTTAATTGCATACTTTGCTAAAGTGAACTTTTGCTTGCTCAGTGCTTTTTTTCTGATTGTGTAATTTGTGGTTATTAATTGACATACTACTTTTGTGCTCTGACTTTTTTCTCATGCTCTTTTTAGGACATGGTGGTAGTGATGGATTGCATGCATATGTTCCATCTCTTGATGATGCAGTCGATGATCTGGTATGTATGTGTTCATCCAGAAGCTATTCATATGTTTTATAATTTTGATGAATGCTTAACTAATGTAATTGTTACAAGTTATTTCTTCTGATGTCTGCAGAAATCCTTTCTGGATAAGGTTTTGGCTGAAAATCCTGGGCTTCCATGTTTTTGCTTTGGACACTCGACTGGTGCCGCCATTGTCCTTAAGGTAAAGATCTTATCATGTAGGAATTGATGATAATTTTTAAATTTTCCATTTAGGGATAATCTCACTCAGCTACCCCTAAGTATGCACATTTCTCAGTCAACTACCCCTAAGTTTAAAATGTTTTTGACAACCCCTTATTTTTTTAATTTCAGTTATGTAAACTTTCCGGTAAGAAACCACAAAAATACCCTCATGATAAAATAAAAAAGATGGGTGTCTTTGTTTCGTATCCAAAAGTTTACAGAATTGAGACAAAAAAATTTAGGGGTTGTCAAAAACTTTTTAAACTTAGGGTTAGTTGTCTGAGATTATCCCTTTCATTCATGATCCCAGGAATCGATTTGATCTGAATATATATATTTTTTTGCATGGGTATTTGCAGGCAGTGCTTGACCCCAAGGTTGAGGCTTGCATTGCAGGTATTGCTGTGACTTCACCTGCTATAGGAGTTCAACCATCCCATCCCATTTTTGTGGTAACGTTTTGAAAAATCCCGAAATTTAATATTTGTCCTGTTTCAAATCCATTGTCAAATCACTAAATGAAAAACACCTATCCCTGAAATAATTGACTAGGCATCTATTTAATTTGCAGTTACTTGCCCCTGTATTCTCATTCTTGCTACCAAGATATCAACTTAGTGGTGCAAATAAGAAAGGCAGGCCAGTTTCTCGAGACCCGGAGGCTCTAGTGGCAAAGTATTCAGACCCACTAGTGTATACTGGATCCATCAGGATAAGAACAGGTCATGAGCTTCTGAGAATCACGGATTACTTGCAGAAGAATCTAAGCAATGTGAGAGTCCCCTTTCTAGTTCTCCATGGCACTTCTGATACCGTAACAGATCCAAAAGCTTCCATAAAACTGTATGAAGAAGCCTCTTCAACTGATAAAAGCATAAAATTGCTGGAAGGGCTTTTGCATGATCTACTATTTGAACCAGAAAGAGAAGATATCGTGAAAGAGATAATTGGGTGGCTGAATGATAGAGTGTAAGTGTAGGTAGCGACATTGAGCTTATGCCTAACCATCCCTTCCCCAAGGTAAATGATAAAGGTTGATGATACGAATGTTTCTGTATGGAATTTCACAGTGAAGTAGATAGAAAATGTTTGTATCGGTGAATAAGATTCAGCATACTTATGTTGAAGGCAATCAAGTCTGAGGTCTCTGTTGATATATATGTGTTGTTCTGGTTTATCATGTATTTCAGACTTGCTCTTCTTGGATGATATATTGTAGTGTCAGTACCTTTCTCTCACCAATATTGAACCCTTGCTCTTATACTCTCCTTGTGCAACATATGGAGTGTCACATGTTTGTGTAGTCAAAAGATCGGCTCTAGTATCTATATGTTTACATTTTCGACCCAATGGCTAATTGGCTATACTTAAAAGTAATTGTTTAGACTAGTGAGCAACAATATGTGTGCAGCTCAAATCTCAGTGTGTATATATAACATTTGTTGACTTGTTCCAAATTTACTTGTAGATAGATCCACGGTCTCCCTCATATATAGCTTCTGACCATTTATTGACTTGTTCTAGGTCATTCATTAATGTATTGCCATTGCCAGTTGCTACTGTACATGTATCAATTGGTGATTAATGAGTAGTTTATGAAGTGTTGCGTATTTAGTACTCCTAAATTATGAATCACATGCATGCATTTACGCTTGATCCAAAGTTAAACACACTTACCTATGAAAAATAAGTAATAAATCTTTTATCCACCAGTCGGCGATTACTTACGGTGCACGTAACAGATCAGTGCACGTAACAGATCAGCTCCAACGGATATTAGAAGATACTGAAAAGTCTATAAATAGAATATCTGCAGTTAATCCATGCAGAAGTAAGCCTTTCTGGTTCGGGTGTTGCTTTTGAGTGCAGCAACGATGATTCCACTGGTGCTCCTGCTCCTCGTCAGCTTGTTCAGCCCCAACCGTGCCGATCTTTACGGCAACCCTTCGCCGCCCCCGCCGCCGCCCTCGAAGGTTGCGGGGAAGGAGTTCCCTCCACAGTCAATGCAGTGCAATGACCCGTCAACCAAATGTTATGCCAAAAACATCACATGTCCCACACAATGCCCCACCTTCAAGCCTTCTGACCCCAAATCTAAAGCCTGCTTTATCGACTGTAACTCCCCCAAATGTGAAGCCACTTGCAAGAGTAAGATCCGCACTCTTTGTTCATAACAGAAGGGTTTTCAAGTTAAAGATTTGTTTAGAAAGAGTCAATCATTTAAACCCAGTTTGTAAATTATCTTTCTTCATTAGAGCGTAAAAAATATGATTTGTTCGTATCAGTATTTTGGTAAGTGTTCTAAAACTTCCTACCAGGCTCTGTCTAAGCGTCATTTCTTTGTTGGCTGACCCGATTAACTCGGTTAATCTCCGTTTAATCCTGAAAGGTTATAACTGTCCGACTAGCGTTTCACAATTTATAACCTTGATTCTGGTTACAATCATGAATTATGTTCTATTTTGAACACTTGATTCAATGTGTGTCACACCATTATTTAAATTTTATTTATCTGGTCAAGTAGTTAAGTGTTTTAGTTCAACGTATACAGACCGGACGGCAAACTGCGAAGGAGTAGGATCGGCGTGTGGCGACCCGAGATTCGTGGGAGCAGACGGAATGGTGTTCTACTTCCACGGCAAGAGCAGCCACTACTTCAGCCTCGTCTCCGACGACAACCTTCAGATCAACGCCCGCTTCATCGGACGGCGGCCGGAGGGCAGAAAGAGGGACAACACCTGGATCCAGGCACTCGGTATCATGTTTGACCACCACACCTTCACGCTCTCAGCCCACAAGGTCGCCGCCTGGGACCACCAAACCGACCACCTCACCTTCACCTACGACAGCGCCGTCGTATCCGTCCCGGGAGGTCACCTGGGTGTCTGGGAAGCTCCGGACAGCCGCCTCACGGTGGAGCGGACGGCGGAGCACAACAGCGTGAGCGTGGTTGTGGCCGGGGTGGTGGAGATATCGGCCACGGTGGTTCCGGTGAGCAAAGAGGACGACAAGATTCATGGGTATCAGATACCCGAGGACGACTGCTTCGCGCATCTGGAGGTGCAGTTTAAGTTCTCGGGGCTGTCGGAGAGAGTGGAGGGGGTGTTGGGACAGACGTACCGGCCGGAGTTTAAGAATCCGGTGAAGAGAGGAGTGGCGATGCCGGTGATGGGAGGAGAGGACAAGTACATGACGTCGTCGCTCGAATCAGGGGACTGCAAGGTGTGCATATTCGAGGGCAACAACAAGCCATCGTCAATGGAACCCACACCCACCAATATTGAGACGGTGGTGGAATGCAGCAGCAAGAACAGCAATGGCAATGGAGTTGTGTGCCGTCGTCGCTGATCATGGTTTATCAAATTCATTAGTTACTTAATTATTAGTCTATATACGCTTCTTTAGTTTGACGAGTCTGTTCTACGTATCCAAGCAATGACTACGTATACACATGTAGATCTTTTGCTTTGTCTGCAGAATAATCAGTAACAATGTAATGGTCATTTTTGTAATTTCTCTCTCTTTTAGTTTTCTAATGATATAGAAGTGACAGCTTGGTTTTCAAGTGTTCAGTAAATATGATAGCAAAGAGTTCATACTCACTAAAAAAATAACATTTTCATTACGGCGTGGAACACTTTTTTTAGTTTATAAGAGGAATATTATTGAGAATAGGAATTGACAACAAAAAAAACAAATATGAGATAAAATGACAAGACGAGATAAGGTCAGAACGACACGTTTAAGACGCTAATCTTATGACAAAAGTATCCGGCTATAATTCAGGTGAATGATAAAGGAGTAGACCTCGTGATGGTGGTTGCTTGGTCATAGTTTACATAACTCTTTTCCTACTCGACTTAAAATTGTATGTGTTGTCTGACACATACAGTGATCTCTCAATGAAGATTGTCTCGGGGCACTGGAGGGGATAACGGGCATCAGGGAAGAACACTAGGAAAAGGGGGATCTAGTTGGTCGGGATGGCTCCGACACTAGCAGGATTGGGTCAAAGGAGGTGTGTGCTTCCGGCTTTAGGTATTTGCCAGTGTGATGGGCAGGAGGTCTTATACTGGAACATGGCGTGATGGTCCTAGTAGGAAAAATCCAAACGGAACGATGGTCCGAGGAGTTGGTAATGCAAACCTCTGGTTCGCAAGACCCGATTGGGGTCCACTACAAACGGGGAGTGTGGTCTGGATCGGATTCGACCACTCCCTTCGAAAACCCGCTCATAGGTTTAGGGGCTCATGTGCCCATGAGGGACCGGTCAAAACGAGGGGCCTCTTGAAGGCTACTGGCATATCTACGGTGGCATTCCATATCTTGGTGGTCAATGCAATCATAGTGGAGGCAGAATCCCGGAGCCTCCCGTACTGTATTCGGGACCAGACTGGTGTCTCATACCCTAGGATGAGGACTCGAGTGGAGCGACGGAACGGTGTCGCGAGATCCTTCCAGAAGCACACGTTCGGGGTTTGTCCCCAAACTAGGCTTATCGAGTCCGTTTTAACATCCACAAAGCCTCCCAATGCCTGCCCACAACCGGAATCTTGTTTCGATCGTGAGGCCATCCTAGAGGAGGTCGAAAACTCCTGCCCACATTCGGAGTTCGGAGCCCGGAGAAAGGCAGGGTAGCCGAGTTGACTTGTGGTCGGAGATCCTCTAGAATCAAGAGCGCCTGCTTGAATCCACGGTTCCCCCATCCTAATCCTATCCTTCTCCACCTGGGAGGTAAAGTAAAAACCAGATATACCCTAACCATGGTCTTTGATGACTAGGCCATCGTGACGCCAAACCTTCATCATCAACCCTTTCATACAAGTTCAGTCGTACTAACGGGATGTGAACAATTATCCAGCCAGGTCGAACGCCGTATGCGCATGGGCATAGGCAACCATTGGATCCCAGATGGATGTAGATAACCTTATCTTCCTCTTCGTCCATTTTAAGGGTATCAAAGCCCTTTTGTAGGGCAAGGAGGGTCTCCATCGGAAGTCGGAGTCCATCCTCAGGAACGCATCCGACCGGTGGACGACCAGATTGGGATTGACGGGGAGAGGGCCTCGGGGATAGGAGCGAAGCATGGGGTGAATCGGCCTCAACGAGAGCAACAACGAGGGGTCTTTGGGTTCAAGACGATCCCGAAAAAGGGCAGGTCGCAGCTCTCCACCTGGTCCATGGGACGGTAGAGAACGCCGCCCTTGGGAGAGGGCAAAATCGTTGATCGCAGACGGAAGGAGGGAAGAGCCATGTTGGCCTATTTGAGCCCTAGCTCAGGATCACGACGGATTGTCGTCGGGCCGACAGGGTCAATCGAAGATACATGTGCCAGAACGGACCACGGAGCTTCCTCGACGTGTGTTCTTGGACGAGGCCCAAAGAAGATGAACGACACTACTACAGGGAGATGGAGCGGAAGGGGCCGGTGTGCCTTCTTTTTGGGGCGAGATGGCTTAATAAATCCATGTGGTGGGGTCGGAGGTATGGATCGATGCGTCTCGGATAACAAAGGTAACAATTGGAGCGGGACCGATCGTCACGTGGGAAGGAAATTGTTGTTGGCTGCATCGAAACTGTAAAGATCGGTGGGATCATGAAATATGGTGGAGTAGTAGATTGAGGATGGAAGCGGCCCACGAAGAAGAGAAAAAGGATGAAAAATCCTAGAGACCGACAATTGTCTTTGTGAATATTGAAAAGTTTATGGCTTGTAACATAATATATTTAATGAAATTTAAAATTTTACAAAACAGTGGACAAAGTTTAAGACTAGAGAGAGATTGAAAGATTTTTCTGACCAACCCATTCTTTTTTCTTTGGTCAATTTAGTTCATTTTAAAAGTTTTAAACATCTCTTTTCATCCGAACTTTAATCAAGTTGGTGGTGAAAGTGGACTAAAAACCTTAACTGGAATGTATATCTCTTCGCTTTAATCAAGTCGATGGTGATGGAGTAAAGATATAGAAAAAGAAATTTTTGGAAAGATTTTATCATAAGTCTAAGAAATTAGAGATGGTTTCTCCTTCTAATAAACAAGGATTTTAGAAAATAATCTATTTGCATTTATTTTTATCGTCACCACCACACCTGTCCTCACTGGAAAAGAGCCACCGTCCTCCTACTTCAACTTTGCCCTCTGACTGTCCTCCTTAATCGTCTCTCCTATCGTCCTCTCAGGCATTGAGTCGATCTTTCCAACCATCGATGCCTCTCCATTTTCTTTATTGTCATTGTCGTGCTTGTCCAGGGTTGGCCGACCCCTTCTGTATTGGAGCCAACATCCCATCAAAACTTCTCTCCCCCGTTATGACCAATAGCATCTCTAGGTCACGTCTTTGTGCAACGAAGTGGTCCGCTTCTATTGAGGGCGACCACGAATTCAAGGCTTCCATTTCCGGGCCTCAAGTCGGGTTAAGATGACCTGGCCTCCATCTAAGGACACTTTGATGCATTTTATCTAAAGGATGGGGAGGAGGACACCTTGGTGGTGGTTCCGTCTAGGGTTGTCCAAGCGGCGTCTAAAAACCGATATCGCGATGCATAGGTAGGGAGGATTCTGGCAGATATCTCCTGCAATCCCCGGATTCTGTACGGGTTAATGGCACAACGGTGGAGCGTTCGTGGCTTTGAGGTCGAGTGATTATCTAAAGGTGGTGGCCTTCTACTTCCCGTGTAGATCGACGATGGAGGATGTTCTCCAACGCGGATCGTGGAGTTTTAGTGGCTATCCATTGCTCCTGGTGCCTCTTCTTCCTTACATCTAACTAAGCTTCATTCAATTTTGGTTCATGGAGATAGGAGTGAGGGCCTTCAACATCCCGATCGATGCGAAGACGGACTCTATCCGGTCCTTACTGACCAATAAGTTAGGTATAGAGGTGGTCATATCCCCGAAACCAGGTCACCGTAGCTGGGACAAGTTTATATGGTTTCGGGTTAGCCTAGACGCAGACATGCTGCCTCGTCGCCAGATTCGCCTCAATTTCTCAAGTCATCTAGAGCTTACATGCATCAGACTTTAGTATGAACGGCTATCAAGATTTTTTTGTTCGGTGTGGGTGCCTTAATCACCACATCGTTGCCAGAACCGTCTCCTAGGAGTGGGACAGAAAGAGATCCGATTTGGTCTCCCTTTGGGCCCCAATGGAGCTGGACGCGAAATAGTTACTTCGTACAGAGCGGAAAACACCTCGTGAGAGACGGACGAAGATACTAGGTTATGTAGAGGCTCTCGGCCTCATTCAAGGAGCACGAAGATTTGGGGGGGAGTTTGGTCACGGCAGGCGAGGGCCCCCTCTAGGCTTTCTATAAATCTCCTCCCCTAAGGCTTGGACTTCAACACCGGAGATGTGAGACTTGGCTAAGGAGCATACTAAGAGGGTGGCTCAAGGATTGTAGTGGGGGCATCTCGAATTAGATGTCGGGACGGTCGGGATCACAAAGATCTATGGCCTCGTTAACGAGGCCTAGGAGGATCGGGGGAAAAAGGAAGGTGGATATCATGGAATCCCTCTCTAAGCCCTAATTAGATGCGTACAGTCATCCCGACCACTCCGAGAAGGTGGTGGATCTAGACACGACACCACAATCCGATCCACTATCGGACAGGTTGTAGAAGAAGCCTTGGGAACAGACCGAGAGATCAGGGGATAAGAAGCCAAATGTGTGAAGCCAAAGGGGCGAGGGAGGACGAGCTAGTTCTACACCCAAACGAGTCACCAAAAACGGGCCCTCGAGCTAGTCGGCTTCACCAGCCTCTTGGTCTACTAGTTGTGCGAAGATGGGAAAAGATACTTCCTCTAGACGAGGGCTATCAACCAGCACCACCAGAAGTCACGAGTCGGATTCAGGGATGGGAGGCGGGCGGATCGTGGCCTACCCCCCATGACCCCAGGTTGGGTCCTTCTGACCGGTTCCCATCAGGCGGGACAACCCATTCTTTAAATTTTCTGTTTTTTGTGTTTTCAATTTTGTTTCATGATATATTTTTGTCACGCCCCAAATCCGGTTTTGACCGGACTCGAGACGCGAACTAAAATAATAATTAATAAAGGCAACTTTAAGACCAAAAAGAGTCTCCAATAACAGTTTAAAAAATCCAAAAGACAACACGAGTCAACAGCTCGGCAAAACCAAATAATAAATAAGTTTAGTAATCAATAAAACAGTACGTCTCTAGACCACACTAGACAAAGACCCTCGCTAGCTCCCAAGTTCTGAGAATCCCGCTAGCACAAATCCCGCTCAAGACCTGCAGAACAATAAAGTAAAGGGGTGAACTTTCGCTCAGTAGGAAAAGTAGTTAAGGTGATGAGTATCCGCTCACCACCACGAGTAACCGTCCAATTAGGGCATACTAGTACGGCACACAACTAACCACAACACGTAATCACATAACCACAATCCTCAGTCACAAGATTATAACAACACTCACAAACATACTTACACGACCACTATCACATTGTACTCACGTCACTTATCCATTCATCAAGCATACAACATACAGTAAAAACAATCATACGTCCCGTACAACAGTCCTCGAACTCCGCCGGTTGTCCATAGCCCGACTCAACCATATCGTACCGGACCACACAACATCGGCCTATATATCTTCTCGAAACACGGCTTCGGGGCACAAATCACGATACATCATATTGGACCACACATCATCGGCCTAGATGTCATCAAAACTCCACAAATCCAATTGATTTCATCATCTAAACCTAGTTTTAAGCATCTATCATCTACTTAAACCTTAAAAGTTCATCATTCATGGAAACTCAACTAGTTTCAAGTTTTTTCTAGCAAACCCACTAAGTGGAATTCAACCAAAACGAAAATAGATAGATGATTTACCTTAAGGGCGGAAAGGGGATGAAGAAAATGAAGTTTGTGAGATGATTTGAGGTAGAAATGAGCAAAAAGCCTCCTCCTTTTTCCTTGCTTCTTCTTCAAGCTTCCATGGAAGCTCCTCCTTTGCTCTCTCTCTCTCTAAATTTCGGCCAACAAGGTAAAAATGAGCTGAATTGTTCTCCTTTGGTGCCTTTAACCTATACTTGAATTTCCTATTTTACCCCTTTAGCTTTCTTCCTTCTAGATTAGCTCAAGTGGGGGCAAAATGGTCAAATCGTACTCATTTCTTCCCTTCCAAGCCACCATGG
Organism: Erodium maritimum; assembly: GCA_963921825.1. NCBI lineage: Eukaryota > Viridiplantae > Streptophyta > Magnoliopsida > Geraniales > Geraniaceae > Erodium > Erodium maritimum. The sequence continues at coordinate 62,182,891 of OY997592.1, read as the reverse complement.
ACATGTATCCATGTGGGGACCATCTCCAAACCAAATAAATCCAGCTCAAATGATTTACTTAGTTTTAGTCCTTAATTAGGCTTAGTTTGACCCGAGTTTGACTTTTTCGTAAAAATAGCCATTTGAAAGGAAAGGGTCCAATTAAGCTAACCGTAACGACGGCTAAGCTTCTTTGGCCCCGGAAAGGTCCCGAATGACTCCCAGAGTCATCGGTTGACTTTTCCGGCAAAAAGTCAACTTTCGCCAAAATTCACCGGTTCGACCGGGATCGAGCGGGGGCGGTTCTTACAATTTTTATTTCCCATTAGTATTTATAATGAAAAATAGGTTTTGTTCACTTGTCCAAAATTGTTGGTACACCTTAAGAAGTTTTGGACAATATTCTGGAACATGAGGTATTTGACCTATTATCCGTTACAATCTTTAACATTACAATAAAAAAGTCCTATTTGTCTGTTTCAAAAAAAACATGTTTCATTATTTAGGACCATATTTATAAACTGATGGTTTTTTTAGCAGCAAAACATATATTAAAACATCGGTTCTTTGAAGAGAAGAACACGGAGAGGATGAAACATACAAACTATGAACATTCCAAATTTGGAACCTCAAGAACCTGAGCCCCACACATCGGGGAAGAACAACACAACCAGAAACAGAAAATTACAACCAGAATAACAATAGAGAAACCCCAGATCAACAACAAAACTACCACAACGAAACCCAACCAGGGGAGAAGAAACAGATTCCAACCCAAGACACAAACACTAACTAGAAAAAAAAATCTAGTGAGGTCTAAATCCTAAGTTTACCAACCATGAAGCTCTAAAAAAACAGAGGTCAAAACCGAAATTTGTCAACCATTATGTGCATTTGGAAAAAACAACCTGATGTCCAAGCCAAACCCTGAGGAACTCTAAACCCTATCCTTGATAGAGAAGGACTCCCTAACCCTAATTGAACTTACAAACCTTAAATAATGGCTTCTGAGGTGGGCAAACAGCACCCAAGAATCTCGCCGGTGGTCAACGCCTTAAACCGACGAGCTCGATATGAACAAATCGAGAAGAAGCGAAACCAGAAATCTAAGGAAAGTATGAACAAATTAAATGGAAAGAGAGCTATCCAAACATGGAAAGGGAGAAGAGATTACCTCAGAGATGCAGACTCTTCATCCTGCAACCCCAAGCATTAGGACACGGTCGATCTTCCTCACGTATCTGGCCTTCTCCGAGAAACGCCAGTAGGAAGATCCGGCATTTCTACCGAACCTTACCCAGCACCTTGGAGCTGTAGAGATCAGAATCCACAAAACGAACCCGTCCACAACTGTCACCGAGCTAGGGGTGAAGTAAAAAAACAAACCCTTACCAAACCAGCACCTGCGAGACCGAGCTGTGGCCAACACCTACAGCCACCACGAACGACGAGATCCTTCCTTGTCCCCACGATCAAGACCGGAGCTGAGAAACACGTCCCACAGAAGGAAAGTGTAGAATCACCGATCATCACTAGAGAGAAGAGAGCCTGGAGGATGATGGCACGGGCCAAAAACCCTTGAACGGAGACGAGACCTTAAAAGCGTGACATAGAGCCACACGCCGTCACCACCACGAACAGAGAGGAGACCAACCTAGATCGCGTCAATCCCGACAGTGTAGGAAGTCCCATGGGCGGATCTAGGTAAAGAGCCACAAAACAAAGTGAAAGAAACCAAGGCAAGACACCCAACCCTCACAATTCTCCTCAAAGACACGGTGAGTTGAAGAATCCAGCCTGAAAGTGTCAGATTTACACCCAACTGACATCAAAGAGAGAAGAATCAATGCTAATTTTATTTATCAAATATCGAAATGATTCATGCACATTAATAATCAAATAGGAAAACGTCATTTCTTAGTCCAGTTAGAAAAGTCATTTGCACATTCTAACCGTACTCTACCTTTTGTGACAGATCCTAACACAAATATGGTTTTTTGTTATAATAAGTAACATAAATGTGGTATTTTGTTACAAAAAGTAGCATAAAGGTGGTACTTTTTTAAAAATCTTATCCCTTTTTTTCATAATTATTTTATACGTGATTGATACTTTTTGTAAACATGTGCCACCTTTATGTTAAAATCTGTCATTAAAGGTGGAGCACGGTTAGGATGTGCAAATGACTTTTCCGACTGGACTAATATCGACGTTATTCCTAAAATAATAATGGTCCATTCAAATTTTGCTTGGGTTCTTGTCGGGAAGGGAATACTTCATATGATTTCCAATCTCATACCTTAGAAAACTCACATTTTTAGCCCTAAAACAGCCGTAATACCTTAGAATAGCAATTACAACATGCCATATAATATCAGCCAAGGCAACAACCAAATCAAAAGATGCAACCAGCATGAGCTTAATGACCCTTTGAATCAACAGCGAACAGAAACAAAAAACAGCCATATAGGTAGAATGTGTATGCAGGCAAGAATTACATCAACACATTAAACTTAAAGTCAGCATTACTGCTTTCGAGTTTATAAGTCACTAATCACTGCTTTTCCTATGTAATTTAGTGTCACTGACAGCTAACTAGTTTTGGTCAGATCATTTCAGGCACAAAGCATGTAATCATCAACTCTCAGTTTCATCCTCATCAGAACTTGCATATGCTAAGCCTAGTATGCTTTTAACCGGCTTCTCAATTTTTGATTCCCTTCCCTTCTCCTGCTCTACTTCTGGATCCTTCTCTTTCAAAGAACCACCACTTGCACTTGCAGATGAGCTCAACTCAGATTGTCTCTGCCTTTTCGGCTTTATTTCCACCACCTTTCTAAGCAGATCTTGCTGCCTGTAAATGAACAGCAATCAGATTGTTATGGGCATTCTCACAAAAATTAAACATGTGCATTTGCAAGTATGTGTGTGTGTGTGTGTGTTTGTGTGTGTGTGTGTGTGAGAGAGAGAGAGAGAGACCTAATCCCACTCTTTGGCTTAGGTTCCACACGCAGTGGCAAGGGAAGTGATGCAGGAGAAGAATCCACCAAACTTGCAGCCTTGTGTCTGTTAGTTAAAGAAAAGAAAGGGTGCAACCCAAGTATGCAGTGAATATTAATTATGGCCAAGAGCCCAATACCTAAATCATACATAATCCAACTAATTGTTTTTGTAGAAGCCAGAAATCAGATGTCAGGAGATCAAAGCAACATGGCAGACTTTAATGTTACAAAAATATATCTGTGAAACTAAAGGAACCAAGCATTAGCTGTTTTGTCCACTCACAGAAGTTCCGATGCAAAATGTACACTTCTTATCATCCAATACAAAATTAACCACCATTATTTTCCAACTACTTTTTGATCTTACACTAAACACTACTTTGCACCTTAAACATGAATAAAACTGGACATGGGACCAATCATGGCAATGCACACCTGGATTTCACAACAACTAAGTAACTAAAACTGTTCACTTATATTTATTTTTTGGAGACAAATTATGCAAACTAAGATCCACCACCCATTTTGCAGCGTAAGTGTTTTAATTTTCAACATAGGCTATTGTAATTAATTTTTTAAAAAGAACCCACCATCACCCCTTGCAAATTGGTGAAGCTGGATGACATGGAAAGTAAAATACACCAAAATATCTATTACTTTGATCTTCCAGGGGTTCATGATAACACCAGGAATAGCTAAATTGATGACTAAAAGATGACCAAGACGATCAGAAGTAACCCAGAATTTTCGGTAGCACTTTGTAACAATTGTGTTGACTACCACAGAAGCATGTGCAAAACGTGCAATCAAAAGCAACATTAATTCAGAACTGAACCTTTATATAGTTTTTTTTTTGCTTCAGTAAATGAAAGGATATCTTAAATGCTGCAAATGCTCGTTTCTCAGTGCGACGAAGGAGGCGCTCTGCATCCTCCTCAGCCTCCATCTGCTCTTTCAGATAGAGTAGGTCATCACTGTCCAAGGCTGCACCAATCTCAATGCAAAATTCAAGAAAGTAAAGGTGAAAATAGCAAAAAGAAAACAGGTATATGCATGCAGAGATAAAGGGTGAGAGAGAGAATATACCGCCTCGCCCATGAAGGTAGCCTCCACGTTCTCCAGCGACTTCTTGCATCTGCTTGCATCAAACACCCAGTAGAATGAGCCAGGATCCCTGCGGGGCATGTTATTAGAAAAATGTCTACAAGTATTCACATGAAAATACTAGCATGGGAGAAAAGGTATGAAGCTAAAGACAAAAACAGGTGTGTTCTGAATTGAACTAAAATCCCTACATAAACCTAAGAGAGTTCAACGAATAGTTAAGGAGATAAGTTCACACAGGAATAGTTGAGGATACACATATCAGTATCTAACCAGTTTTAAAAGAAAGCAGATTTATAACCCCGACTCTCTTTTTTCTTCTTATCTATTAATATCCCACAAGTAGGATTTTTTCACTCAAGAACCAATTTTGGTCATCTACAAAAATATGTCAAGAACGTTATACTTCAAATATTGTGTTACTTATGCTCCACTACACTAACATAAACTCCATTTTCACATAACTACACTAACATTTGGAAATGTCTTAGGGAGTCACTGAACTACCCAAAAATTCACTGTTAGTGATTCTGTCAAGTTCTGTTATAATTTAGAAGTTCAAACCCCGGCCATTGGGTGTCTTTCCCTTTGTTCTTGAGTTGGAACTCATCCTTATATCATTGATTTTGCAACATCAGCACTCTAATAATAAAAACAGATGAACAAATTAATTTTTTTATTCTTAATACAAACTAATTTCAATTTTTATTTGTTTTCTTGAAACCCTACTTCAAAGTCAGCTCATCCCCTCCTCATTTACTTTGGAATATGAAGAAGGAGACAAATTTACCACCCTACTATCATTGATTTTGCAACATCAGCACTTCTAGTAATAAAAACAGATGAACAAATTAATTTTTTATTCTTAATACAAATTAATTTCAATTTTCTATTTTTATTTGTTTTCTTGAGACCCTAGCTCAAAGTCAGCTCATCCCTTCCTCATTTAATTCGGAATATGAAGGAGGAGACAAATTTACCACCCTACTATCACCGTATCCCCCAAAATAACTCATTTAATTTTTCTACCAACGTGTAAACATAGCTTTGAAAGTGAACAGGTACAACCAATACCGAAATTGGACTAAAATGATTCGAACTATCTTTATAATCCAGACTCTATGCTTACATGGACAAAACTATCAACAATTGTGACGTTCATTAATTGTGGGTGACTAAGCTTCAAAACAGCATTAGTACTTCACAATTTACATGCATTCGCAAAAATGTAGCTAGATCTGACCATACAGAGCATCCCACAAGATTCCGACCAAAACCCATTAACCTCAAATTGTGGGGTTGGGATTAATTTCTAAATTTAGAGATAAATATCAAAGTCCTTTTTCTAAATTCTTACCGAATGATCGATGGGTTCAAAACCAGAACTTATAAAGGTTAAGAGAGAAATAAATAGCATAGACACTTAGGAGACAAGATCTAAGCCTACCAGGTTTAAACCCTGACAGTTAAGCCAAGGAGCACTTAACCACTTGTCAAGGCAGGGCATTGATCAACATCATTCATACTCACCGGCTGATAAATACAGCATTAACATACTGTACAGAGTTGTTTAGGGCACTGACATTGCAACAGCCAATCTTATCATTTTGAATCCTACCACATGCTTTTCTTTTCCTGACACATTTTTTGCTCTTTTCGGTTTTAATCTTCCTACTTCTACTTCAGGGGTTTTGTAGCATGCAAATTACTTAGGTGCAAATTTTATGATTCCATATATGTTTGATGTATTCAAGTCCCTAAAGTTATGTGAACGAAAAAAAAATGAACAGATAACATGATAATTGATTAACAGAATAACCCAACTTACTTTTTGTAGCATATGTACTAATTTCAAATAATATGGCATGAAATTTTTGTCTTTGAAAGACATTGAAAGACAACAGTTTGTGGAATTGTTCAAGGGTAGCAAGACTTGATGATTGTTGTGCCTAGTGATGGGCAACCTAACACAATCCAGCATCCCTACTTATGCCACAAATGCAGACATGCATGCACAAAATCACAACAGTGATGCTTGAAAGGGCAGCAAGATCAGAATACCATTATGTAGGGCAACCTAAGACACCATTTGTCTACTCTAGCACTCTTCAAACTTTAGCATCATCGATAGAAAATGTGGAAATTTGATTTCAATTCCATGGTTTCTGTGTCTAGTGGTTGTTAATGATACTATTCCTAACAAAAATAATTCAGTGCAACCAATTATAATGTCAGTACATCAAAGTGGAACAAAACATGAGCTTTATTGAGAAAAAGTGAACTATTTGTCCTTGGCTATAATTTTAATTGATTCAAACAACCCAATAAGCAAAAGGAAATGAAAATGCAATTAGGGAAACATATGTGTAGATAGAAATCGAAAAGGGCATTGCAATATAAAAGAAGAAGATGCAAGAGGGGAGATGGATGAGGCTAACCTTGGCCACCATGCGCTGGAAAGTAATGTCTTCATCGTCTATCTTATCCTTCCCCTTCCCAAATTTCTTATCTGTTCTAACACAGAAACCCAAATATATCAAAATCAACGATCCAGAAAAACCCACAAACCCTCGATCGATTTATGAGATAATTATGTCATTCATAGCAAAGAAAGATAATACCTTTAGGGTCGCTGAGATTGGTGTACTCGCGGACTTCTCTTCCAGCCATTTACAATGGTTACAGAAACAGTCCCGAATAAAAAAAAGTGTTGGTGAAAAAAAAATGAAGAGTGACGATGGTAAGTTCCGATTGGCAGAAGCAGGGGAAGACAAAAGTCGAAGGGAGAGGACCAAAATTTGCTATCAGGTTTCACGACTATTATTACAGATTGATTTTGGGTTTGGGATTGGGTAGTTGTAGTCTACAACTACCCAACCCCAAACCCAATTGTTTGGGGCCTGTGCGAATATAGGTTTTTGTTTTCTAGGGTGAAATTCTTGATAATGAAATGATATATTACTTGTCAAAAATAAATTGTATATTTTTTTTTGAAAGAGCAAACAATGGATTGCATTACCACTATATATATGAAGCTTTAGAAGCTTTACAAGTAGGACTAAAAGGTCATGCGAACAGAAGAAGTTCGAGTTTCTCGTAGGACACCCGACGTTCTTGAACCCGTAGAAATAACCTAGTTCGTATCCTAGACAACGATTACTATCCCTACGATCTAACTGATCAAGAAAATTGAAATAACCGTAAGTAGACATGATAAAGCATAGTCCAAAGCACTAATGAAAACAACTAAAAGAATAAAAGCAGAAAAAGTAAATTGGATCCTCTGATGCAGTCATGTGCTCCCAAGCAAATGTTGTCCCTCTCGGTCTTGGGTCATGAAGGGTAGGCCACCATCCATCTACCCCTCGGGGTCCAAACAGCCTCAGGGAGCCTGTCGGGGCTGTTTGGCATCTCTCGTCAAGTGGTCCAAGATAGCATCTAGGGTGTTCCTCGTCGGAGGAGTATGAGCAGGTAGTACATCCAAGCGCACCGTGACGGTCGGAATCGTGGTCTGAGGACGGAGCGACGGCCATGCATGTGGTTGTGGTTCACGGATCTGGTCTGACTCCCGGCGTTTAGGCGAAAAGCCAGTGTAGGAGGATTGCTTCTTTTCCTATAATGGGCCCCTTCGAAAGGTGAGGAGGACAGAGGCTCCCTTTGTCGAAGACGGCGCCAGTGTCTTCGATTATCCCACCTGGCAACGACAAGGGTTAGTGTTTCCAGGGTACAGCGAGACGTTGACCGTGGTCGGTTTTACCACAACCGTAAGGAGGCTGGGCCTATGGTTTAGGGGAGGATGATGAGGAGTTGGAGGAAGGAGCCATGGTGGGGAGGAAGGTTGGAAATGTATTCAGAATGGTGACTGCGAGAGAAAGAAAGAGGAAAAACCCTAAACTCTCTGAGACTAAAAAATGTTAAATTCACGTGAATGTTAAAAAGGGGGAAACCCTAAAGTCCATGAGACTAAAAAATTTCAACACTATGGTTTGAATGTGATTTTCAGCTGATATAGATAGTTTTAAACTAATAATACATTCACATGAAACTAGTTCTCACTCTAGTTTCATTTCTCGATCAAGGAGTGACGACTAGGGTTTGTAAATAGAGACTCGAACAACGATGATAGGAGAGCAAAGGGATGCGGTTGTGTCTCGGGCTTGGAAGGCTAAGATGAAGAACGACATAGAGGCTCTACGGGATTGAATCGGTGCCCTCCAACTGAAGGAGGTGGTGGTTTCGACGATTGAGCTTAGGGGCGTGGGTGAGTTTCGCCTATGCGGTCATCGATCGAATACTCTCGATGAAATTGTTCGTGTGGCAAACGTTGGTGGGAGTCATGACTAGCATGTGGAATATCCCGGATCTAGAGGTTTGACCACTATATCAAGATTTGTGGCATTTGGCTTTCAGACAGTCTCTACTGGTTCTGACCGATCTTCGGACAACGCAACCCCAAGACATATCTTTCACCCAAACATTTGTATGGGTTTAAGCATCCAACTTGTTAGTGGAGGCATGGAACCGTCGATCTCGTCACCGTCTACCAGTCTCTCACGAATCCCTGCCGTCTCGGCATCCTCGGCCTATGCCTCTAGCACCCGAGTAACCAACGTGGGCTGAGCCACTAATGCACATAAAGCCATACCATCCGTGACCTCCTCTAGCTCAAGTCTGAATGAGCTCAACTCCTCCAGCATGTTCCACTCTCGGACAGCCATGCTGGCCACGCAATGAGTCGACTTCCTACTTAGAACATCGGCGACGACGTTTGCCTTGCCCGGATGATAGAGTAGCTCGAAGTCGTACTCCTCAAGTAACTCCATCCATCGCCTTTAGCGCATGTTCAGGTCGCGCTGAGAGAAAATGTACTTGAGGCTCTTGTGATCCGAGAACACTCTGAAACGCTCACCGTACAGATAGTGTCTCCGGCTCTTCAAAGAAAATACCACTGCTGCCAGCTCTAGATCATGGGTCGGGTAGTTGCGCTCATGTACCTTCAACTGTCTTGAGCCATAAGCAACTACCTTCCCGGACTGCATCAAAACACAACCTAGTCCCTCGCTTGAGGCGTCACAGTACACATCGTAACCCACTCCTCGCTCCGGGACAATCAACATTGGAGCGGTAGTCAGTCGAGCCTTTAGCTCGGTGAAGGAGTGCTCACACTCACTAGTCCAAAGAAACTCTGCTCCCTTGCGAGTCAAGGTTGTCATAGGTGCATCCAAACATGAGAAGTCCTGAACAAAGTGTCGGTAATATCCTGCCAATCCCAGAAAGCTACGGATCTCAAACACGTTCTTGGGCCTCGCCCACTTCGAAACTGCATCGACCTTCGCTGGGTCGACTAGGATACCATCTCGGGACACCACATGTCCGAGGAATTTCACCTCTGCGAGCCAGAACTCACACTTCTCCAGGTTCCCGTACAGCCGGTGAGTACGTAATAAAGCCAGCACTATCCTCAAGTGTTCCTCATGTGCCTCTTCACTAGGCGAGTAAATCAAGATGTCGTCAACAAAAACTACGACAAACTGGTCCAAGTACGGTCTGAAAATGCCATTCATCAAATCCATGAAGGTTGCTGGCGCGTTCGTCAATCCGAACGGCATCACCAAAAACTCAAAGTGTCTGTACCGTGTCCGGAATGCGGTCTTCTCCACATCCTCCTTTCGGACCCTCAACTGATAGTAGCTTGATCTTAGATCAATCTTGGAGAAGCATATCGCTCCTCTCAGTTGATCGAACAGGTCATCGATCCTCGACATCGGATAGCGGTTCTTCACTGTAACCCGGTTCAACTTCCGGTAATCGATGCACATCTTCAATGCGCCACCCTTCTTCTTTACGAAGAGGGCGGGTGCTCCCCACTGAGAAACACTAGGACGGATGAAACCCTTCTCCTACAGCTCTTCGAGTTGTCGCTTCAACTCGACTAACTCAGCTGGTGCAAACCGATATGGGGTCATCGAGATCGGTGCGGTACCTGGGATCAAGTCGATCCAGAACTCTATCTCGCGCACTGGCGGTAAACCTGATAGTTCCTCCGGGAACACGTCCGGGAACTCACACACTACTCTCGGTAGGTCTCTGTTACCCTGCACAACCTTAGTCTCCACTCCCGTAGTCAAGGCGGACAGAAGGACTTCTCTCTTGCTACCCAAAACACAAGTAATAACTCTGTCACCTGACCTCACTGTCACCTGACGTCGATAGCAATCGATCGTCGCCCGATACCTCGCAAGCCAGTCCATCCCTAAGATCACGTCGAAGGCGGTCATCTCCAGAATGAGTAGGTCACCAACGAAGGGGCAGTCTGCCACTCGGACCTCACAATCTCGGCAAAAAGTATCCAACACTACCTCCCCCATAACTGGGGTCTCAAGACACAAAGGTTTACTAAGGAACTCCAGCCTCAAACCCAAAGAACGAGCAAAAGAAGTAGAAATAAACGAATGGGATGCACCAGTGTCGAACAGAAAAGACGCCCGCGAATTAAAAAGTAAACACGTACCCTACGTAGCCTCATGGCCGGCATACTGCCTCTCAGCTCGGGCATCTGCGACTGCATAAACTCGGCCCTGCCGTGCCGGTGGTCCTCCTATCGGTGGTCGTGGTAGTGCCATCTGCTGCTAAGGCCTAGCCTAGTGTCTCGGGGCTACCACTCCCGCCGCCTGACGCGGAGCTCTCTACTGCAGTGCCTGTCGTGGTCGGTCGGGAGGTGCCTGACGAAGCTGTGCCTGCTGGGGCCTCGATGGGGGTACAACTCCAACCCGATCATGACAAGTAAGAGAAATGTGCCCCTGTCGGACGCACTGGTAACAAATCCGCTCATCAGCCCGCTGTCTCTCACCAAACCCCTGTGGGCGATTCACCTGCCGCTCTGCGAGTCCTCTGCTCCTCGTGTAGTCTCGGGCTAAGTGCCCCTGCTGTCTGCACACCGGGCAGAACTGTGCCAACGGGGCAGGTCCAACTGACGCCACTGCTGCTCCTCTGCGCATGCCACTCTGCTGGAACTATGGCTGGAAAGACCCAGAAATCCTCTGTCACCTCGCGTCGCATCCATCGGATGGTCTGAGGAAGCCACTCGGCCTCGGCCTGACATCCCGCGCCCTGACGGTCTCTCAAAAATGCCTCTCCACTGCTAAGGTCTGATCTACCAATATAGAGTACACCTCAGTCCTCAAAGCAATAATCCGATCTGCAATCGAAGTAATAAGCCCACGCTCGAACCGCCTACAACGACTCTCCTCGGTCTGCACCATCTCGGGTGCGAAGCGGGATAATGATAAGAACCTCGCCGCATACTCAGAGACTGTCATCCCTCTCTGTCGTAGCTCAAGGAACTGCTGGTGTCTATCATCTCGAACCGATCGAGGGAAGTACGGCTCCAGGAACAGCCGACTGAAAAGCTGAAAATCCTCACCAACTCTGGTCTGCACAGACTGCCACCAGTAATAAGCCTCACCCTCGAGCTGGAAGGTGGAGAAAGAGACTCTCAGACGTCTCTCAGAAACTCCAGACGTGTCAAGGTTGCGAGTGATCCGCTCCAACCATATAGCTGCTGCCTCGGAGTTAGCATTCCCAGAAAAAGTCGGTGTACCCAACCTACGGAAATCACGGAGAGCCTGGGCCGTATAGCTATCCATCTGACATGGCCTCTCGACGGCGGTTGTCTCGGTAGCAGGCACGGGGTATGACGCCGGTGATGCGGTCTCCTGCTGAGCGCTGAGCGCTGCTAGTACTGCGCGAACCACCTCATCATTAGGGGTCGCCTGAGTCGGCTCTGCGACTGGGGTAGCTCTAGGAGATGACCATGGCGGTCCATCCTCAAAGCTCTGGTGCTCTGTGGGAGTAGCACCCTGGGCACCTGCTGCCCCTGCCAGTCCAACGGCTGGTGACTGGCTCTGCCCCACAGCTGGGCGGCTCCTGGTACCTCTCGGAATGTAAACACGAGACATCTCATAGGATCGCTGCAGTTATACGTACAGTTCATAACTCAGTTTAACATAATCAAAACGGTTTGAAGCAAAAGGGACGTTCTCGCGCGTCTCGAAGGATCCTAATTGGATCAAGGGTAAGTAGATAAGTCGTATATAATACTTATATAGACAAAGAATTCCGCACCTCGTGCGTCTCACACATCAAACAAATAATGCAACCAACTCCCACAGGAGGCACAGTTCATACAATCACACAGCAACATACCGGACCGGTAAACGTCTCACAAAACAACAAGTTCGGAAAGGTAAAGTCTTAATCTCTTTCTCATAAGTTTCCCTCTTTTCTCAATCCCCTTATCTTTAATCAAAACATTCAAGTCGATCTCGCGTCGTTACAATCCGATTCAGGCGTCCCCGAATCTCGTTGTAACCACTTGACATCCAACCATCTCGTTCGACTACAGTAGTGCCCCTGAGTCAACCCGTGATAGCGTAAACATTTTAGTTCTACGGACGTTTCGGCATGACCTATTCGTATTTTCCACCAACCCTCCGCTTAAGCGGGACATTTACCAAATAAATTTTCACAAGGTATTCAATACATAGAGTTCTCATGCTCAGTCAAGTACACAACTCAATCAGTACACAGAGTTCTCATACTCCGCAAGGTACACGACACAATCAGCATACAGCAACGTTAAAAGAGTGTAAGATTACTCGGGTTCTACTCTTTGTTTGTTTAAACTTCCCATTTGGGTCGAATTTCAACTTTAATTCTTTAAACAACGGTCAACATCTTAACCAAGTCAACACTCCAACAATTTAGCACTTTAACATTTTAACTCTTCAATAAGTCAAGAAGTCAACACTTCAATAAGGCAACACTTCGATAAGTCAACACTTCAATAAATCAACACTTCAATAAGTAAACACTTCAACAAGTAAACACTTCAACCTTATCAATCATGGAACGACCAACCAGGGTGGTAACACACTCAACAAATAATGTACTCAACAATCAATTTATAACGGTTCGATCATTGCTCGTTAATCCAATACCGATCTCAATCGTTCGGCCTCACCGATCACTGTAATTTACAGCCAATAGGGTAAGGATACCAATCAAGCAAAGCAATCATCGTAATATAAAAGATTCAACTCAAGCGAACATTGAAATAAACAAGACTCGTGTCATTTCAACTCTACGCATCAAATATTTTCAGCTTGTGTCACTGAGTGACATGACTTAGACCACCTAACTTTACCCACCTAATTGACGTCGGTCCGAGGTTTTGAAAACAAGTTCAAAATTGAAACCAGTTTCAAATGAAACCAGGCTCTGATACCAAATTGTCACACCTCAAATCCGGTTTTGACCGGATTCGAGACATGACCTGAGTTAAAAATAGAAATTAATGAACAATTAATAGATCATTTAGAAATTCAAATAAACTCCATCAATTCCTCATAATAAATAATCCAAAAACTTCAAATATGAGTCAAAGCTCAACATAAAGTGCAAGATAAATAGTGTTTAGTACAAAAGACCAACACATCTCTAGAATAACCCCCAAATAGCCAGAAGCTCCCGAGTCTTGAACTTCCTAAACATCAGGTACGCCTGTAAAAACAGTAAGAAGAACCGTAGGGGTGAGCTTGCGCTCAGTAGGGAAAATCGTATTTAATTTAATCTTCAATTTAATAATAAGACTGCCTTAGCATGGCAACGCAAATTACAAGTAAACACTACCAAACAATGAAATACTAGGAATCAGTATAAATAAGAATAGTATCTCATTCTCAAAGAAAACTGTAACTTTAAAAGATTACGTGAAACGTACTATAAATATGTCATAACCATTAAAATGGGAACAAGTAATATCACACCAACCACTTGCTTTCTCAAGCCTCCGATCAATGAAAAGGTTCTGGTGTCACATCGGTTCCCATACTCCGATCCACCAGAGTGTTCATATCATATCAGATTTCCCCTCGGTCCAGAGGAGACACATGCATCAAAGCACCGGAAATAATCCCAAAGGGACGCTTATCATCGGGATTCTCGTAAATGCCTCCAAAGGACCATATGTCATAGGGAACCAAGGTAGTTCTCCCGTAGGACGCAGACACTTGGGTGAAACCATAAGTAACCATTCCCCGCAGGGTAAACCATCTAATTGCCCGCAGGGTCCACCTCCAATGCCCTCAGGCTCCGATAATCAATGCCCCGCAAGGTCCAATAACCAATGCCCGCAGGCTCCAATAATCAATGCCCCGCAGGATCCAATAACCAATGCCCGCAGGCTCCAATAATCAATGCCCCGCAGGGTCCAATAACCAATCATTATCCCGCAGGATCTGCCAAACACCAACGACTATAACACCACCGGATTACCCCCCCCCCCCCCCCCCCCCCCCCGGTGTAAGTACCATACCGAACAACCAAACATCTCAAGAACAAGAATAAGAGAGTAACACTATAACATATCAACCAACCAACACTTATCGAATCACACTTTCACCACAACACACCAAAGACATCCATTTAGTCCTCTACACTTACCGTTATACTTACTTGTCACGATCTATCGGTCCATCGATCACCTGATCGTACCGTTTGGCACAATCAGTCATACTCGATCATCCGTTCCACCAATCAGTTATTCAAACATTCAATCACTCAGCCAATCATGTAAACATTCAATCAACCAAACATGTAAACCTTCAATCAAGCATTCAAGCATACAATTTAACTAGTTTCATTAGACTCTTAACTTAGCTTGAACTAAGCAAACAAGCATGTGAAGCAAGCACAAACAACTAATCCGAGGGCTCATCACGACCTCTCTACCAGTAAAGCAATTCCCAAGTATTGAAAGCGAATTACACTAGTTATTCACATCCTAAGAATGCATACTAGACACGTCCGATTATTAGTAAATGAAAGACGATTATTCTAGTTATTCGCATCCTATATGCAATTCTAGGACCTTTCCGATTTTATTAACCTAATAGGCATACTAGTATTGAAATACTCGAGTAGTTACGACTTTCCCTACCTTGTGGTCTTCCTCTAAAACTCTGATGTAAAGCCGGCCAGTCTCTCCTCCGTTCTTCACACGGGTTCCGGAGTGATCTTCGTCTCTCTAGCTCGGGTCCAAGGACTTTCCTCCTCTTGAGCTCGGGCTCACGGTCTTGGACCACAACAATACCAAAATTAGTAATCCAACGGAGCGTTCCTCAACCAAAGACACATAAAAGCCCCCAAATAATAGAAACAAAGTCAAAGGAATGATTTAGGAATCGAAAAGGCCTCAAAAGGAAGGGTTTTGGTTCTGGAGGTCTGACCCGGAATGCTATCCAGACCGTGTGACTGGCCGTGCCGGAACCTGGCACGGACCGTATCACAGACCGGCCCGGCAACCAGCACAAACCGCGTCATAGACCAGCCCGGAGTCTGACACGGACCGTGTGAGGTACCGTGCAAGACTCTCGCCCGTTCCGTGTCGCGTACCGTGCCAGTACCAGACCCGTTCCGTGCGGCTTGCCATGCCGGCACATGGCCCGGTCCGGGTCTCGTTCCGTGCCAAACCTGACCAGAGCCTTCCCCTTTCTTCCCCAACTCGGATTCCACGAAAATCACACCTAAAACTCCATTTCCAGCTCCAAACAACTCCAAAATAACCAACAAAAGTCCCCAAACAACAACCTCCTCAATGGGTTCATCAAAGCTTCAACCAAAACACAATCAAAACAACCTAACTTCACTACTTCTTCTCCAAGTAACAACCAAAATAGGTAATTCTTCAACTTCAAGCCAAAACACACAAAACCCAAAACTTGAAAGTGGATGAAATGGAAAGTTAAGAGCATCCATACCTCTAGGAAGATGAGATGATGAAGATGGAAGGAAAATGGAGGAGAAATGACCAAGAACAAGCTCCAAAATGCTAGCTTTCCTCTCTTTCTTCTTCCTCAAGAAATGAAGCTCTCTCTTCCTCTCTCCCTTGGTGAATTTCGGTTGCTACAACAAATAATGAGCTGAGTTGTGTGCTCATGTTGCTTTAAATGACCTATTTGGTCCAATTACCAAAAGGCCCTTAAGGTCATATCCCTTTAAATGTAAGTTGGGAGGGTGTAAGAGTCATTTTAACTCTATTTCTTCTCATCCAAGGCTCTAATGTCATGTGGCATTGTAGAAGCTCCTTTCCATTAAATTAATTTCAGTTGTCCACATTTTAAGTCGGAAAAGTCGATAAAAAGTCCAAGTTTGACCGAAAATTGACCTATCCAAAATTACAGTCAAACTGAAGGAAACGGCCCAACTAAGCTAACTGTGATGACGGTTAAGCTTTTTGGGCCCCGGAAAGGTCCCGAATGACTTCCTGAGTCTTTGGTTGACTTTTCCGGCCGAAAGTCAAACTTGTTTAGTATTTACCGGTTCGAACGGGATCGACCGGGGGCGGTTCTTACACTATGGGCCCGAACTGTTTAGGCGTCGATTTCGCATGTCCAGACCATTATTTTTACGGGTTATGGGCGCGGTAGCGGCTCATGACGATTATTTTGTGCAGAAGCCGGATGGTGTGAGACGAATGAGGTTATCAACGCACCAGAAGTGCACCGCCGCGATACAAATGCTAGCGTACGGGTACTTCGCCGATTCATTGGACGACACACTACGTATGGGGGTAAGTAATATACTTAAATGTGTTATACGTTTATGTATAGCCATTATTAAGGTTTTCATAGAGGAATACCTGCGGAAGCCGAATGAGGCGGACATGCAACGATTACTCGAGTCGGGGCACAACCGAGGGTTCCGCAGTATGATTGGCAGTCTTGACTGCATGCATTGGGAGTGGAAGAATTGCCCAGTCGTATCGCAAGGAGCACACGAACGTGGAGATCACGGGAATCCAACCATTATGCTTGAAACGGTTGCTTCCCGTGATACGTGGATTTGGCATGCGTATTTCGAGATGATTGGCTCAAACAACGACATTAACATCCTCAATGCCGATCACTTATTCGACGACGCTTTCCATGGTCGTGACTTTTCCGTGCATTACGAGCTCAACGGGCGTCGCTACAACCGCCCGTATTATTTAGTTGACGACATTTACCCCACATGGTTCGTGAAGACGATTCGCCATCCCCATACTCGCAAACAGAAGTTGTTTGCCAAATGCCAAGAAGGTGCTGGGAAAGATATTGAACGAGCTTTTGGAGTCCTCCAAGAACGGTGTCACATAATCTCAAGGTTGGCTCGTATGTGGAAGAAGTCGACTTTGACTGACATGATGCATGCTTGTATCATTCTACACAATATGATTGTGGAGGATGAACACGACCGCTACGAAGCAGGGGATGACGAATTGTATTTCGAGGCCCCTCCGGAAATACCAGATTGGGCACCACCTCAACGATGGCATCAAGGAGGGCTCTTGCCATGCCGAGATGAGTTGCATGCTCGAGTCAGCGTCCTCAATGATGAGGCCCATCGACAACTCCAACATGACCTTATGGAGCACATATGGACTCGGTTTGGAGTGAATTATCGTGGCTCAGACAACGACACGGATTCGGACGACTGAGATGATTCCTTTAATAAATTTGATGCACTAGAAATCATTGTAATGTTTGATTATTAATGAAATTTCAAGTTTATTAATTAGTTTTGTAGTTTTTTAATTTATGTATTTATTAATTAATTTTATTTATTATTTTGTTAATTTAATATGATTTAACAAATTCAGCAAAAACATTATTAATTATCCAGTCAACATTTCAGAGGGGCAGGATGACAATTCAGCCCAGTCAGTAGAGGATCCTGCCTCAAGCCTTTAGCCCTCCTTGATGTATATGCTCTAAGCAATTGACATGCATTGGTGCTCATATCTTCCATCAGATTTACATATAGCATGTCGTCAATACTAAGCTATATGATGGATATAGCAAGTGCACTATAAAATGATGACTTTGATCCCTAAGCCCACCCACTTGATATACTCTATAGGCTTGTATTGTGCACTCTGAATCCGGAGAAAATACACCATTGAAGGAGAGTTGTGAGGGGGGATTAGAACCAATATCCTCAAGTATTCTCAAGTTTGCTGCCTATGACGGGAGGTTAGTCGATCTTAAATAATTCTATTTTATCGATTTAGTATTGTTATTTGGTTAATCCAAAACATGTTAGATCGTATCTTTAGTTCTTCTATTGAGGATTTCAAGCATGCTTGACAACCATGACCCTAAAACTTATCTTCTTAGCCAGGGTAGCCTCGACTGCTTGTGTCTATGTCGATGATCAACCACCTCGCCAAAACGTGTCTTTTTGTGTTTTAACAAGAGACTAGTGACACTATACATTAATAGGCAATGATTCACCGTCAATGAATCCGGACGTAAGACGTCCTCTAGAAACCCTTTCCCCTCCCCCCCCCCCCCCCCCCCCGCCGCCCTCTCCGCCCTCCTCTTGCTTCGCCGGCTTCGGCCTCGGCTCCGGCCATGGTCGTCGCCGGCGAAGCCCTCTCTCCTTTACCCTTTCCCCCTCCCCTCTCCTCCTTTTCCCCCCTTTTGGCCTTCTCAAATCTGCCTCCAGATCCCCTCCCTGGCTCCCTCTCCTCGGCCGCCCTGGCCCGTCTCCCTCAGATCTGCCTCCTGATCCCCTCCCTGGCTCCCTCTCCTCTGCCGCCCTGGCCCGTCTCCGTCGCAGCCCGCGCGTGTGTCGCCTTGCCGAGTCCGATGGTTCTCTCCTCTCCCCCTCTCGATGTTGCTGTCGTGGTGGTGGTCGGGGGCTCGATTCTCCGTTTTGGGGTGTTGGCCCCGTCGAGCTCCTCTGGCCTTTGGCCCCTCTCGTCCTGAAGACTCGGTTTTGCGCGGCCCCGCCGGGTTCCCTGGTCGTCCGCCTCACCTCCGTGGTGTGGTGCGGCGCCGCCCCTAGGCTTTGGTGGTCCTCGGCGGTGCCAGGCACCTTCGCCTCCCCTCTCCTACCCCGCCGGCTCGCACCTCTTCGCTTCAGACGCCCTTGGTCCTCCTCCTCATCTCTCCCTCCGCTTGTTACGGTGGAGATCGAGTGCTCGCCGCTTCCTCCGGGTGTTGGCCCTGGCAAGCTCCTCTCTGGACTTTGGGTCTGTTGGTTGGTTGTGGCTGCTAGTTCCTCGCGTTCGTCGTCAGGAGCTTCTTCTTCCGGCGCGGTTTGAGGCCTGTCTTCGCCTCCGCCTCGGGCCTTGTGCTCCCCCGCCTCCTCATCCCGTCGTGCGGCTTCACCGGTTCCCCCTCTCCTCAGGATCTCCTCTGGTCGTTTTTCCCTGGGTGCTGGCCCCCGACTCCTCTGTTCCTTTCGGTTTTGTGGTTCTGGTCGTCGCTGCTCCGGCGGGGTTGGTGGTGGTCTCTGGCGCGTGCGCGTCGTGCGGTTCGGTGCCCCTCGCTGGCCTGCGCGCGGTTCCCGAGCTGCACGCGTGCTCGCTTCGTCCCGAGGCGTCTCGTTTCTCTCGCGAAGGCTCTTCCTCTCCCCTTGGGCTTGGGCTGGTCCTCCCTTGTGGTCTTGGGCCGGCCCTTGTCCTCTGGGCCTGTTTTTTCTTTCTAGTTGTTGCCAGCTTTGTGCTGGCTTTTCTCTTCTTCTGCTTGTACTTCTTGTCGAGTGGAATAAAATTGTTTTTTTTGTTGATAAAAAAAAAAGACGTCATTTTTAATATACTCAAATCAAATTCTAGTATAAGTTGCATCAAGGCACAAGAGCCTGAAACTGCAATATTTTCGTGGCCACTTCCCCTTTTGGTTTCAAACCACCCCTACCTTTCAACAGTCTTGACTCAATCAAAACTCACAAAGTATTGCGAGATGCTCAACTCTCGTTCTCTAGATCGCGACAAATAGAATTGTCAACTATGCATAGTAAACCCCCAGAGCGATTGACCAAGTACTTCACTGCTGCTTACTATTTAGGCACGCACAATATAGCGTCCGACAAAGGACGTTTTTCTTTTACACATCAAACACTTGAAAAATCAGTTATGGCATTTTGAATTGTAAAGACATTTCTCTGATACTTTGAAACTCCAGTTGCCTGTGGGAACCTCCCGGTTTCCTTATTTCCTCTTCCACTTCATCTTCAATATCTATTGAATTATCGTCCCCGGTTTCAGATCTATTGGGTGGTCACCAACCCTTATGTGAGGCTTAGGAATAGTAGTGTATGTAAGGTCAAAAGCAAAACCCTTGTTCTTGTCCGAGGTATGCCCGACCCGAAAGACTTGTTTCTATAAGTTCTTTTGAATCGATAGTAGAATATTTTTCATTTTATCAACCTTAGCAGTCAGAAGTTTGAGTTCATTTACTTGTTTAATAATTCTGCTCATTCTTCTGTCCAAGCTTTCCAATTGGTGTCCACTTCAAGGATCTTCATCTCACTTGACTTCTCTTCTTCTTCCCTAGCAAGCAACGTGACTCATGCCTTATTTTAAATAGTTCTTGACCGTTAGCGTGCTGAGAATTACACTGATAAGTGCTCAAGAGGCCCAATTATATGTCATGACCTAGAGTTTTCGACATAACCTTACACTAATCACGAGATTAATTGCGAACATATCAGAGTTGGCGCAAGTGACACCCAATGGCTCCTTCATATCATCATCTTCCTCGTCTTCAGGGTTCGTATGGCACGAGGCAGTAAATGTAGCTAAGAAAGATCATTTGCAATCCGGACACGTAGACAGCAGGTTCATACTATACCGTATAAAACTGAAATGGGTTTGTTATAATCTAGCTCAACAACCACCTTATGTTAATATGTTATTAGGTGAGGGAAGGTGAGACTTTTCGGCTCTCAGCTCAAAGATCCTCCTCCCCTTTTAACACTCACCCATCCTCTCCATCTATACATACCAACAGTTTTAGCTTGCATGCCAAGAAATGACAGAACTTAAGATTCATCCAGCAGTTGACATGGAAGCTCCAAGGCCAACCCCTTCACCACCACCCCCGGCCATGCCTCCAGTAAAGGCCACTCTGGCTCCGGCAATGCCTCCGGTAAAGGCCTCTCTGGCCCCGGCTCGGCCTCCAGTTAAACCTCCCAATATACCACCAGTTGTTCCTGTTATGCCCCTGGCAAAGAAGAAGAATCGTAGCTGTTTGTGCAGGGTCATATGTTGGACAATCAGCCTAATTGTCCTCCTCTTGGTCTTGCTTGGAGCCACCGTAGGCATCCTCTTCCTCATCTTCCAACCAAAAGTTCCTAAATACTCCATCAACAGCCTCAAAATAAGCAGCCTCAACCTCAACTACGACATGTCCTTATACGCCCAATTCGATGTCAAAGTTACTGCCAACAATCCCAACAAAAAAATAGGAATTTACTATGAGAAAGGCAGTCACCTCAGTGTGTGGTACACCAACACCAAGCTCTGCCAAGGGCCGCTCCCAAGATTCTACCAAGGTCACCAGAACATCACAAAGCTTGATGTGTCCCTCACCGGGCACTCACAATACGGGACCACACTGCTCAAGGCACTACAGGAGCAACAGCAAACAGGGCGAATACCGTTAGACCTCAAGATTGATGCACCTGTTGCAATTAAACTAGGGAAGATGAAGCTGAAGAAGGTCAGGGTGCTGGGCCATTGCTTGCTGGTGGTGGACAGCTTGACTACAAACAATTTGATCAGTATCAAAGCTAGTGACTGCAGCTTCAGATTGAAGCTTTGAGTTTCTCTACATCTCTGATTTTGTTTATTTACAGTTTCTAGCCAAGAAAGTACACCATTTCTCCTGTTCTTTGTTTCACACCATTTTTCAAAAGATGTCATATTTATTACCAGTGTTAGTTGCAAAAAAGTACCATGATGTATTCACTTTTACAAATGAAGCCCTCTTCTTTGATAATTGCAAAAAAGTCATCTGACCTTGTCTTTTTGTTACACTTTATGTAAATTTGTTTCAAAATGACAATTTTACCCGGTCAAAAATAATGTTTAAAAAATCCAGAATTTCCATCTCTTAATTTTCTTCCTCTTTGTATGTCAAAGAGGAAGAAAATTAAAGGAGGTGAAAATTCTGGATTTATTTACTCACTATCTTTTAAATTTAAAACTTCTAAGGTAAAATCGTCCTTTTCAAACAAACTTACAGAAAGTGCAACGATATAAGTTGCCAAGATGCACAATTCTTGATAAATGCAACTAAATTTGGATATAAGAAGTCTACATCAATTAAAATGCATCAAAAGTCCCTTCAAGTTAGTCAAAGTAATAGGAGCCTATTGCCATGGTTCGTGCATGGACTTTTCTATCCATCTATAAATGTACATACGGTTGAACATGAAACGACATTTAATGTTACCTGTTACATAGTTCTCCATAGAGCGTGCTTAGGTACCAAGTGCCGAAATTAGATGATTTTTAATCACCAGTTAAAGCCCGGGGTCTATGCTCAATTGTGGCCAGAGACATTGCAGTCTGTGAAATAGCTCTGACAAACGCCATATTTGCTGTTAAAGTTGGAGAACGCCAATAATCTCCAGTTCCAAAAGTGACTATATTCTTCTGCGCAAGCTTTCTGGTTGTAGGAAGGGCCTTCATGCGTTCTGAAGGACAATCAGGCACAACCCTGTCCAATTCTCAAACTTTTCAGTACAGGAAATCACGACATATATGAACTGTCAGCTGTGTACATTGACTGTTTCAGGTTGTTTCATTCATGTATTGATTTCATTAATTTCTATTTTTATTTTCATCATTGCCAATGAAATAGGCTAAAATTGAATTATTTGCCAGATAGGCATTGAATAAGGTTGCTTCTAACACTACTAATCTTCCTCAAGACCTATATCCAACCAATCATAATTCACTTAAAAGAATATCATAGGACTACCAAGCTTATTAAGCAAAGCGGTTTTTGGTCATGTTTGAATAAAAGTCAATGACCTTGGCTTATTTGTAAAAAAAAATGGTTCTCTCATCAACTTATTTGATTGATACATAGTCCAAGACAAACTGAATGAGCAAAGTGGTTTATGGTCCTGTTTGAATCGAAGTCAATGACCTTGGCTTATTTGTAAAAAAAATGGTTCTCTCATCAACTTATTTGGTTGATACATAGTCCAATACAAACTTAGCATCATTAGTCTAACAACCCTAATGAGACAATTAAACTATTGAGAAATCACAGTACTGTAGTCATACCATAGTAAGTTAAAAACTATTCCATTTTCAGGGAAAAAATTGGGAAAGAAAAATATTTTACTGGTTGTAAAAGAGAAAACACCGGTATAATTATTTAACGGTCCTTGAAATTCACTTCAGAGGAGAAATGGTGCATTGAAGTTGAAAGAAAAAAGGTTTTTGATGAAAAGAAAATGCATCACAGATTATACGAACTATAAAACATAATAGCAAAATAACAAAGTTCTAAAAAACCAGTGGAGTTTGTGAGCGTGTAGAGAGAGAGGGAGGACTTACAATAGGAGTTTCAGTAATTGTTCAGCTCTCAACTTCTCATTAGGCCCTCCACACATTGCTATCAGTTCCTTAAACTCTGAATAAACGGTGTCACATATTATGCCACTTTTTCCACGTATAACACCGCCCAACTCCACATGTATTGGATTTTTAATTTCAGACATCACCTACAAAGAGGAGCAAGTTTAAATTCCAACTGAACATATTTTATCTTTTCCAAGCTATAACCAAATCTACAATGACACTGAAAATGCTAAAGTGAAAATTGTCTATATCCAATATCTTTCAAACAGCCTATTTTAGAAAGATAATGGCAGTCAAACTTGTCCAGCAAACTTTAGGTATAGGTTACAACCAAGGTTGTAAAAGTCCCCGCCTAGGCCCTAAAATCTAAAAACCATCCGACTCGCCGTCCCATCCGATTAATCGGAAACTTGGGACTGGTTTGTGAAATTGGACCTTTGAAAAAGAGATGAAAAGGTGAGAGAGACAATATGTTTGTAATGGTCTTGAATTTCTTGATAGAAAGAATATGGCATGTGTCCCTCTTTGGTGGTTAATCATTATAATTTAGATTATTATTAAAATAAAGAGTAAAGTCAAAATGAGAGCATTATTTGGTTTAGTTTTTTGTATTTTGATACTTGATATTTTTTTAGGTTATACAAATATAGTTTATATTTTGAATTTTTTATTATATTTGGGTAATATATATTTATTAATGATTAAAAAAATAAATCCGCCTAGGCCCCGACTAGTCCCCGCCTTACGCCTAGGGGTCCTCACTGCCCGACTAGCGCCTAACGCTTTTTACAACCTTGTTTTCAACACAGATGGTAAAATGAGGCATTAAGGAGAAAATGGGCTTAAAAGCTGTACATTGGTGAACGATAGTCCCATAGTCATACTTGCTGACAATATTAAACATTGTATTTGAATACACTGCCCTAGCAGAAATTAATTTGCAGATATTTGAAGCAATGCATGCAGCATGTTTTTGGTCTACTATACCACAAATACGTCTTAACAGCACCTAATTGACTATTAAACGCATAAGCTTGCAAAGAATGGGAAGAGGTTAGCTCGCAGAGAGACAAACAATTAAAACAGAAGTTGTGATCTTTTAATTAACTCTGTAAACAAGAAAGCTGTAGAGCTCAAAAGCAGTCATAACTCACCTGTCCTATAACAAATTCAAAATTCCCCTTGAACCGCTGTCTCAATTCGCTCTCTGGCGTAGCCAAAAGTTTCTCTGTAGAACCATTACTGATTCCAGATACAAGGGCAATCAATGCTGTTGTATCAAAATTTATAAGATCACCTTCACTGACCAACAGCTCTGGTTTAACCGATGCCAATTTTTTTGCATCAAGATAACAACATTTCATTTGAGAAATGAATGAACTGAAAGCATCATCCGAATTAGCCTCTCTGAGCTCTCCATAAAGTGTTGGTGCTGGAGCACTCTGACTCAAAAGTTTATCCTTAACCCTATTTTCTGAACTTGAAACAGCATCAACCTTTATCTCAAGGACACATGCATCTTGATATGATTTGGTCAGCACGTTAATCCACTCATCTTCTGGTTCCTCAAAAAGATGATAATCAAAGGCAGAAAACTTTAATCCCAACTCCGCGGCACTAAATGCTTCTTGAACCTTGCATCGAACTAAGTCGTCAAGTCCTTTTGAGAAGAAAAAGACAATTGATGAAGGTTTCAGAGTCTGGGATGACTGAGCTGCAGCAAGGACTTGTTCAATTCTTAATTTTAAGCCCTTATTTTTACGGCATCCTTGCCATGTAACATACTTTGGGTTCCTATCAGATACGAAAATCCATGCTGGGGTTTTATTGAGAGTGCAAACTATATCAACGTGTATGTGTGTTAAAGAAGTTGCATTATTCTCTTTCTGCCCATTTGCATTTGCAGGTGGTAATGGAATAGGCTTGCAAACACGTGAAACTCCAGTGATATAAGGCTGTTGAAGAATGTGGACGACAGCCTCAAGGTGGCCAATGTTGACACTGCCATTACAAGCTAAAACGGTTAAACATCAACACCCACAATCCATTCTATCGAAGTATAACTGCAGTTCCAGCTAGTAAGCAAATTCAGAGCTAATCGCATCTAGTCTACTGAAGTCACTGTTACTACATTGCATAAAGCAAGAAGAAAGCTGACAAAACATTAAACTACTTGCTGGGTTTAGGTTGGAGTGGAATAGAACTGTTGTTGTAAACTTTTGATCTCGCAAGATGAAGACAATTGTACATTTACAACCAAAATTTAGGACCAAAATCCAATATGGGTTTCTCCTTTCCTCACGAAATTTAAGTGATTACATATACTGATATGCTGTTAGACCTTTTGATTTGGTTAAATCATCTATCTTTTAGGATCAAATGGAGTGAATGTGTGAAACTTTGCTTGCTAAAACCATTACTTGGATTAAGGACTTTTCCAACTAAGAATTAAAGAAACAAATGTACGCATTTCAAATGAATAAAAATGAAGAAAAATGAGTGTTTGGAAAGCGAGAAAATTAAGTGAGAAGAGAGGGGAAAGTATGAAACCTGAGGGGTGGGATGGAAGCGGTAGAGAGGAAGTTGAGCTCGGAGAGAACCAATCTGAGGAGAGTGCGACGGCATGAATCTGTGATTTTATTTGGACAACCTAACAAGTTGTCTTCGATTCTATCAATCACAGCTTTGCATCTCTTCTTCGCTATTTCAATGGCTCCTACTTCTCTTCTTCTCACAGCCTCCTCCGATTCCATCATCGCTAACCAGAAACAGATTTTCAATTTGGGTACGATTCAGAATCAAATCAGAAACGGCAGCACAAGCCCTAGTATAAGGCAATGCAACTCTTCCGATTGGTAAGATAAAGAATGTAAATGGTGAGCACCGTCGACAAATTCCGACCAAAAATCACTTTTTTTAAGAGAGAGATTATTAATAAATCCTACGCACCAAACAACACAAACGTTGTCTATTGGTCGTTTTTGGGATCACGAGGAACGACCAATAAGATGGTCGTTTTAGGGATCTCGCGGAACGACCAACAAGATGAATGACTCTCGAGAAATACGACGTAACATCTAGATAAAAAACAACTATCAGGTCTATCTTCTTTATCAGCTCTCCAGAAAGAATCGTCGATAAAGAATCCAGATCGGACAAACCACCACAAACATCAATCATATCTACTGGAGATATGAGATTCTGACTAAGAGTACATACAAAAACCAGATAAAATACAAACAAGAAAATACGACGAACATGAGCTATCCGCGATCGGCCTTCGATGTTTGGGGATAAGTTCTGAGCGAGGTGAGCGGCACAGACAGGTGCAGATCTGATTTGCTAGGGGCTAGTATACAGGTTTGGTCGAATAAATACGAAAAGCATGAGCACGATTGAGCGACTCGGACTGTGGCGTTCCAATAGAAGGTGTAAGCCGACTTGACCGACTTGTCGTAAGAACGTGGCTCGGGCGGAAGAACTTGGGTTGTCATTATCGGGAGATGAGGCCGAAGAGGGGAGTGGGTGGTTGGTCGTTGTCGTCGTCGTCGAGAAATGAGGTCAGAGGAGGGTCGGGGTTGCCGGATCCGATCAGAGGAGGGTGAGAGGGGCTAATCTGACCGGAGGGGGCAAGGGAGACGAAATTGGCTGGATGTGAGTAGTAGAGGGAGGACAGCGACGACGGTGACAACGAGGACGTTGCGCCGACGAGGCAAGCAAGTGTAGGACGGTGCAGACAGAGCCAGTAGAAGGTGGAAGAGGTAATGAACTGATAGGGAGAGCGTCGACCGTACAGACAGCCATGCCCGACAACGAAGGGTCAGCCGAAGATAAACCTGAATCGTCATAGATTCGACAAAGACGAGGAGGAAGGAACTCCAGACGACATCTGGAACAGGGGGAGAGAGGAGAGGGGAGCACCGACAATAGACTCGACCAGAGGATAGAACCGCACCGACAACTTTCATGACCAAAACCACACGAGCTACCGGTGGGGACAACAAAGCTTAAGAGGGCTTAGGGTTGTACTTGGGCTTGAGAGGGAGAGAAAGTTTACTCCAGGATTTTGATCACCTTAGCTGTTCGACCAAAAATCATTGATAAGAGAAGATATATTCGTTTTTATAATTGTTGTTAATTTAATCTCATATTAAATGAATAAAATAGTCATTATCTCTCTCAGTTGGTCCTAGCCAATCACCCCGCACTCGATGTTTTATTCCTGATGTCTCGTCTCGGCGTTCTCCTCCCTGAGTCTCGTCCCGAGCACTCT
This sequence comes from Erodium maritimum, assembly GCA_963921825.1. Lineage (NCBI taxonomy): Eukaryota > Viridiplantae > Streptophyta > Magnoliopsida > Geraniales > Geraniaceae > Erodium > Erodium maritimum. The sequence continues at coordinate 62,155,107 of OY997592.1, read as the reverse complement.
TCCTACCTTTGTTTTAGCTATCTCCATCCCCGTCCCATCTGCTTCTCCTTACTAACGTCCCTTTTCCCCTGCAATTGCCTTACTAACATCCCGTTTCTCCCACAATTGCCTTACTGTAGCTGACAAGACTGCGTCGCAGACTTTACCTAATTCGTTTGATTGTTTGAGCCAACGAAAACCCCTCCCACAATAACATTGTGGATTTATTTTACCTGCTTCCAACTTAAACAAACAGTCATATTCTTACAAAACTCGAGAGAGAATTTACACACATCCCCTTCCCGTTGCACAGGCAGAAAATCACACATTTTCCTATACCAAACGAATGGAAGATTTTATTTAACACAAAGGTAAAGAATAGACGTTATTTGCTGATTTGCAAAGAATCCCATCCCATGTCAGGACATGCTACATTACACGCAACAGAAACAACTTGTACACAGCCATATTGCAGGCTTATACTTATACAACATGTATGATGGAACAATAGAAACAAACTAGAGAAGACGACCAAAAAGGACAAGCATTTGGCTCAAACTATTCAACAACAATCCACTTTGCTCTTACTCATGGCATCAAACCTTAGAGCTTGCCATGCCCCATGTATCTTTGTAATCTCTGGAAGTATGGTATGTAGCTTATCTTCGACCATCACCCTTTATCTCATTGGACCACTCAACTCCCCATTGATGTTCTCCTCGTTCCAAGCGGGGTCCACCACCGGAAGTTGATACTCATCTGGCTTCAGAGCCAAAGCAAAATCAGGTAACGTAGGGGCAGTCTCCATGATTCTGTTCCCAACAATTCCAAACAAATATTATTAACCTTCCTTCAGCTAAGGATGATCAAAGCAAAAACAGATGGATATATCATGTCTATGACTTACTTTTGTTGAGAATAGAGATCACGGTTTATCCGCACCTTGCTAGAAGTATCTTTCGGTATTTTTTCTGACAGATACTTCATAGTTCCCCAAAGCGGTGGATTCCTGCACAAAATATAATGGCAACTTAACCTAATTGACGGATTGCATCAATTTTGGGATGTTTGGGTCACATTGGAACGAAACGAGTTCAGGGACCAAAATGGATTAAACAAGATAGTTCAGAAGCTAGAATGAACTTTATTCTCTTTGCACATGATGTCAGCAATATTAAAAGATCTATATAATCAGCAAGCATAGAGGAGTTGCAATTACCTTGATAAAGGAGGAGCTGCATTGAAAGCTTCACATGCTCTTTTACTTTCTTTAAAATATTCATCTGCTGCTTGCAAAGCTGCTACTGCCATCCCGTGAGATTTCTCTGTATTTCCTTCATCGAGGATCAAACCATGATAATAGTATGCCGCAGCCTGGTTTATATACATATATCAATGATACATACTTCTTCAATACTTGTTAAAAGTTCAAATACAATTCATTCAATTTCTATATCTTGAGTCAGCACTTAACATTCAAATTTCGGCACAAATACTAGTGCCCTACATTGACCGGGAGACCTTGGCCTCATACTATAGTCTATTAAATGGTATTTGAATTACTATATAAATAGCAAACAATATCAATATGCACTACATATCCAAACATAGAAGAACAAATGCTTATGCACAAAGTAGCCTATAAAATCATTGAAAATTAATGCAGTTTCATCACCCAGATGCCTACAGATTTGCACAAACAAAAACAATATCAGTTTTTATTTGTACACATTATCTAATAATTTTTCCAAAAAATGTACATAGGAAAAGAAAAGGAAATAGTGTCAGAACAGCTGAACAGATAAGTGATAAGGATGATAATTGAGGACTGAAAGTATAGCACAAAACATATAGTAAAAAGTAACAATAGTCAGAAGCATACCTTTGATTCAGCATATTTCCACTTTACAAATAGCTGATGCTTTTCACCCCAACCATTTGTTAATGGAAGGTTCATTATGTTATCTTGAGCCTGTTATTCATACAAGACAAACTATTTTCAGGATTACCAACTGAACCTTAATGCATGTTAACCACTAGATGGCAGTTCATACCTGCTGCCAGTACTTCACCATCTCACATGCAAGCCTTCGTTTCACAGCGAGAGTGGCTTTCGTACTATCAATTGCCATTCCAAGTTGGATGTCAACACCCTACAACATATATAAAAACCTACACATTAGGATATAGGACGATTAAATTTCAGGAAAAAAAAAATCATTTATTGATAACGCTAGTCAATATCTCTGTACCCCTCCCTTTTGCTCTATCAACCAGTGTCAAGCCAATGGTTACACCTGGCCTAAGTTAGGTTCTGTCTGGAGTAAGTTATCAGTCAGTTTGGTAGTTCTTTCATCTCCTTCGCAGACAATCAATGTGTTTGTTCATTGCATCCTCTCAGAAGGTAAATCTCTCTTGATTTGGATATAAGAGTGATCTTGTAATAAAAATATAAGCCTGGCAATATTGCCACCTAGATAATATTGTCTATTTTGTCAAAAATAAGTAGTCATGTACCACTAAGTACTAACCCACTACTACACTGTTAATCAATGAAAATTTTCTAGGTAAACCATAATATAATTTTCACTTAGCTAATAAAATGATAAAGTAAATCTAAATATCAGGATGGTATCCCTTCCTCATGTCAATAAACATTGGATGGTCCATAGCTAGAAACTTTAAATATTTTGATCATGGCAAGAAACATATTTGATTTCAGACTGAAAAGGTCAACTGTCTAAGTTCTGTCAACTGCAGCAACAACAACTGTTAAGGTATTCTTCCCAGTTCCTACAGTTCTATAATGTGAGATCCCAATTGCCAAGACAGATAGTTAACCATTCGCAAGATGCTAGACCTTATTTGTGTGTATTAGTAATGGAAATTTTAGGTATCCTATGGCTATCAAATAATTAATGATATGATTTCAAAAATGTTAACCTTAACTTCAACACACAAGCTTAAGTTATTAGGTGGAGGGGCCGAGTAGTTTATCAAGGGATCACTTAATCCACATTGTTCTGACATGAGACAACATCAACACTCCCTCTCATATGTAGACTGGAAAATGGAACTGGTTTTGTATGTGAACAAAGGATTAATGGGTGAGAAACAATAACAGGTCAACCCAAAAGTTTGACCTATTAAATGGAGAACCCAAAGTCAGTTAATCTAAAAAAATTCTATGTGGGACAGCTCTAACAATAATTATTAAGAACAAAATAAAAGAAATCAAACAGTTAAAACTAAAGTAATAAAGAGTAAGCTAGTACCTGCCCCAAAGCTTGCAAGCAAAGTGCCCGCAGAACTCCTTCTGCCAGATCTACTGGTAAAGCTCTCCTATTACCAACAAAAAGAAGTTATAAGGGTAATAAAAAAACATTTCAACACATGAAGGTTATTGCAATGATGCCACAAAGCTGGAACATTTAGGAATTGTATATTATATGTATAAACCTCATCTCAGAGGGCAGCTGGGGGAGAACATGCCGAACAGCACAATCAAGGTATCCTGCAGCCTTCAAGAAAATATCAACGGAAGCTCGCCTATTCTCTAGAACAAAAATGAAAATAACAATTTGTAATTGCACCAACAGGAATAAGATCAGACATAAGACTGACTAGCTACAATTAGCATGTGAACGTGAAAAAAAAGCTAATCACAACAAATCAGCACAGAAACCACTAGCACCAACAGGAATAAGATCAGACATAAGACAGACTAGCTACAATTAGCATGTGAACGTGAAAAAAAACATAAGCTAATCACAACAAATCAGCACAGAAACCACTAGCCCAACTAACACAACCTATTGCACGATAATGTACCTTACCAGGATGCTTAAAAGTAGCAGAGGATTATATACTTCAACATTGTCGATAATAACTAGGCCCTAACATGAAACCTGATATTAAAATTCATTTTCTGATAATGTAAGGATGTCCCACCGTAATAAGACGAGTCATAGAGTATGTCCATTCAAAAACGACCACTACAATTTCATCTAGGATATACACAATAATGGCTGCCACATAAGATAACCTCTAGTGCTGAGAACTATGAGAGTAAAAGAGACAAAACATTATGTATGCACTCTAATCCTCATCTATCCACTTTCATCTTCATCCTTAAAAATCATATTTTACCTCACATTTTGAGACGTAACTTAAAGCTCTTTAATATGAGAGTGATAGTAACTTATGTGTGTAGCCTTCCTCTGCAAAAGCAGAAGTCATTTACAGACTTGAACCCGCAACCTCTAGGTCACAAAGCCACAGCCTTACATTGCACCAGGACTCACTCTAATGGTATTTCCAACAATATTCAAATACATAGGAGGTTCATGTTCACCAAAGTGACACAAATTTCATTAGCTCAGTTGTCCTTAGAGAGATTAATATTTTTAGTGCAAACCCACATTGGAAGATATTAATAAAAGAATACGCTACTTATAGCTAAGGCCAAACCCAATTAATAAGGTTGACCTTTTAGCCTGTTTTAAATAAATTGAAGACTATTGGATCATGACATTTATTTCTTGGTCCGCATGCAAGATTCATGTCATTTAGTAGCTTCCTATTACTAGTACGTGTTCTTTTAGGAGTTTGTTTATTTAGTACTCTTTCCCTCGATAAAGTGACCTCAGTTATATTTCACTATTAAGCAATCAATCAACAATGTTTATATGTTATACTTCTGCATGCTGATACCCCTTTAATATCATTGTTATTGGAAAAAAGAAGCATGATAACAATGATATGTTTATATACCTTGGTAATAAAAGTGAATAACACAAAATCTTCCAGGTTGCTGCAAATTAACGATGCATTTTAAATTTACTTTAATCTCTAGTTTTACTTAGCAAACATGTAATGAACTAAAATGCATCCCTCGTTGTCCATAGAGAAATGTGACGAAATACATGGTAAGAATAACTAACTTTAGCCTGCTTAACCCTCAGATAATCAAGGTTATTATGCGTATCAAAAACAGGGACGGTTAACCTTTATCGTGCCACAAGGAGATCTGTCATTCATGTCCCAGAACAGAGAGAAAATCGGAGTAGAAGTGGTCAACGGATATGCATATATATGATTTGCTCAAATTAACATCCAAAAAATAGAATATATTTTTATTTGCCAAATCTATCCATTTATCAAGAATTAATTACATTGAGTATGCTGCTTAATAAACAGAAACGAAGTCAATGATAGAACATATAACAACGGTACTCAACAGAATAATGAAAATATGTCTACCTTCTGATACTTTTGGTTGATGACCATCAGCAGATGTTCGTGGAAGAAGTAACAAATTTGCTTGTGATAATAATAGCATTGACATCAAGTGTAAAACTGACAACACCTCATACCAAGCATTAGACATGGTTGTTTCCTGTACATGATGAGGCTCATATTAGAGTCCTCAATTTCCAAAGCAGAGAATAGAATCACAAATTAAGGAATATATTCCAAAATACCGGAAATAAAAGAGAATAATATCATAGAGCAGCCCCACTCTCACCTCAGCATCATCCTCTTGGTTGACCCAAACAAATTGTATTTTGTGTTGAAGCTGATTTCCTGCAAATAAAAAAATCCCAGTACCATCAGGGTTTTTTCAAATAGTAGATACACTATAATAAGCAAGATAGTGAACACATGTTTTACCATCTTTAACCAAACCCAAAAGCACAGGCATATAATCTTCAAGAGCCTGCAGAAGATCAGCCAATGTTGACCCTCCTGTAGGCAATAATGCCAAGAAAATATTATATATCAATAATCGTGCCAACAAATTCAAGAGAAAAGAGGGAAGGGAGGGGTCAATAGACCAGGCTCCACTGCAACAAACCATGTTGGGTAGTACTTTTTCTCCTTGTTCTAGTAATTGTTGGAGCTTCTTGGCCAGCCATTACCACTATCCTAGTTCTAAGGGCAGATAAACGTTCAAGTAAATTCTTTGACAAGTGATCACCAAGTGACTCAGAAAAATCAACAGGTCTAGGAATTCGTAAAGCAGGAACATAGACGGAAACGTCCCCAATGTTTCCCGGTCTCCTCCTGTTTCCTCCAGAATCCTTGGGGGTTGACACCAAGCACCCCATATCCTGACACCTAGTATTACTGCCACCCCAGAAAGAACTGAAGTCAATCACCCTTGATAAGGTTCATGCAAATAACATACATAAACTAGTATGCACACACATGTAAAATCTCCCACATTAAACAATGGTTATTTGTATCGGAATGAAATAAGCTAGAGATGCCTAGGGATACAAACTGGTTGATCAAAAAAGGTGAGGAAGTTTCAAATGACTGGAAATCCATAGAACGTAGACAACAATCACAAGGAAAGTGCCTGGAGTAAGCATACCATGATGAAAACAATTAAATGTCCAACCAACAAAAGCACAAGTAGTAGGTCATTCACGGGCGGCATCCAAAGGACTCCCACCGAAAATCTCCAAAAGTTTACAAAAATAATATGGTAATAGTTTCAGTATTTTAATTAAGAAATAAATAGGAGCAGAATTAACAAATGAAAGATGAGAGAGAGAGACTCCACTCCAACCCTTCTCCCAACTTGAGGTTTAACCTGCAGACAGCTCAATATAGCATTTAGACAGAGAGAGTTGAAGATAAATTACTCACCTTTTCTATGAAGTCTATAATCAAAAGAAAGTTGACTAGTGGGTTAAAAGTCCCAGTGCTTTTTCTGCAAAAGAAATCAAAATATGCAAGTAAAGAGCCATAGGAAAAAAATAAAGAAACATTTATGGAAGTAGCTGAATCACAGGTAAGGCGTGAGTCATGACAGGCAGTTCTGTAATTTTCAACTTTCCAGGAAAAAAGTTGCAACCAGATATGTCAATTTAGCGGAATTGAAATTCAAAGCAGAAATGAGAAGAAGAAGAAGAAGAAGAAGAAAGGCCCAAACCAAGGCGTAGCTTCAACAGATCAGATCAGATCAGCAAAGAAGAAGCAGAAGCTCCATGATAGATGTAGAAGGAGAAGACAATTATAGAGCAGAGGAGCTGAAATTGAGAGAAAACTGGGAGTGAAGGATCTTCAATAGCAAAGGAAGGTCCAAAAAGCAACAAACGAACAAAAAGGAAAGGATATGAATATAGTAATACTATTATATTTGGTTGTGTGATGTAAAGTTGTAGGCAAACAAATAAAAACTAGAAGCAATCAATTGGATTTTCTAGGAGACCAAACAAGAAGAAATGGGGAAGTGGGTTTGACTTACCAACCGAATTGTGGATAGAGAAGCAGAGAGAAAGCCCTAGAAACAAGTGCGTGGGTTTATTTGGCGCCCAACCCTTGAATGAACTCAACACCTGCTTCTTTGTGTATGTATGTATGTATATATAGAAGAAAGGTAGTGTGTATCTCTGAATCGTAATCTGTGTGACAAATGTTTTGTTTAGTTGAGAGTTGAGAGAGAGGAAGAGGAATGTATAGAGCAGAGCAGAGAGGAATGTCATTATTGAAGCCGCAACGAGACGACACTTTCTCTTTTCCTCTCTCTTCTGACTTACACATCAAAGGTCCCCCGAGGCTATGTTGCTTAATACCTTAATTTTGTAAGGACAACGACATATGGTTAAAGGTAATTTACTTATGGGAAATTACGCACAATTACACTATCATACGAGGTTATTTTTTACAGAATTATATTTAATTATAAAATTCGTTTGATTTTCTTTTTGAGCATTTGAAACACTCGTTAATTTTTTCGACTATAAATTACAGATAAAGATGTTTGGGAACAGAACGCTGGACGCGATTGGTTTTTTTTGATAAGCGAGGATAATTTATTCAATGTACTAAAAATGGGTACAAAGAATCAGGAGAGATTAACTCAATCCCGTGGGAAAAACAGTAAAAACATTACTTACAAAACAAGTAAGTAAACCGAAAACTGAAGAGGTTAGGAAATACATCACAAAAAGCAGTTGGACGGGAAAGCCTGCCATTGTACGAAAGAAGCAGAAGAATCCAAAAGTCCCACCGATTTGAAGAGGCCAAAAGCTTGTGTTTGGAGCTTAATGAACAGCTCCTGTAAAGAGTCTACAGAGTCAGAGTACAGAAGCGAATTCATGCGGATCCAAAGCAACCATAAAGCAAGATAACTGATCTTTATCCATCTTCCCAAAAATGTGTTCTTTCTCGAGTTCAACCAAACAACAAGCAGATCTGCTATTGAGGCAGGCACTATCCAGAAAAAAGACCACCAAGTTTGGATCTTTGACCAAAATTTCCAAGCGAAATCACAATGAAGAAATATATGATTTGCATCTTCAAAGACTATAGAGCATGATTTGCATAACATATCAGCTAGTGAAATACGAATACCTCTACTCTCTAGGAAAACCTGAGAAGGTATTGCACGATTCAAAATCAACCAGACAAGCATTCCAAACTTGGGAGGCCAGTGCTTGATCCACATAGATTTCGCCCAGGATGGAGGAGGAGAGGGGCTATGAGTTAGGAGCTTGTATGTCTCCTTAGAAGAAAAACGAGCAGCTTTCAGCCAAATAAGAGAATCAGGAGGACCTGAGGGATCATAAACAACCTCGCCAAGAATCCCAAGTAACTGCAAAGCTTGTGAATCCTCATATAAAAAAAAATCTCGTCTAAATCCAATAGACCAAGAACCTGAAGCACAAACCTCACTAATCTTCTTATTCTTAGTAGTAGTAAAAGAACATAGCCTTGGGTACCTGATCTTTAATGAGCATTCTCCTAACCAAGGATCCTCCCAGAATCTGATTTTGGATCCATTACCAAGCCTCCAAAATAGGCTTTGATTGCCGAAAAGAGCAGCAAAAGATGGGTCTCGAACCAGATTCCTTATATGAGAAAAAATAGAAGACTCTCGAGAAATAGGACAATTAGTCAAATCCCAATCAGATATGCTCCACCCGAAACGTTCACAGATAAACCGCTTCCATAGAGAGTCTTGTTCAGATGCGAATCGCCAAAACCATTTAGTTAAAAGGCTAAGGTTAACATGCTCTAAACTACGAATACCCAAACCACCTTCTGCTTTAGGCTTAGTCACATTGTGCCATGCAACTTTATTAAGGACTCGTCCTTCAGATACCCCTTTCCACAAAAATCTACGTTGCCAAGCTTCTAGATCTTTGATCACACTCTTAGGAGCTTTAAAGAGTGTCATGTAATAAATAGGAAGGGCGGACAAGGTTGATTTAATAAGAACCAATCTTCCCGTCGAATTAAGGAGCTTCCCTTTCCAGAGAGCTAGAGATGCTTTATATTTTTTCATAATATGAGACCAAGAGCTAACTCTATTTGGATTAACCCCAATCTGGAATCCCAGATAATTGATAGGTAGCTCCGTCACATCACAATCAAGGATCTCATGTATTAACTCACCAGATAAAGCTGAACCATTAAGCAAGACCGCTCTCGACTTGGTGTAGTTTATCTTCAAACCCGACATAAATTGGTAAGAATCAAGAATATTTCTTAAATTTCTCAACTGTGCTTCCAGTCCAGAAACAAATAAAATAGTGTCATTTGCGAACTGTAAGTGGGATAGCAGAAAATTATCCCTACCCACTCTAACCCCTCCAAAATCACCTGAACGTATTCCGTCATTCAAGACTTGGTGTAATCCTTCTGCTGCTATAAGGAAGATAAAGGGGGATAAAGGGCATCCTTGCCGAAGCCCATTGCACAGGTTAAAGTCCTTGGAAGGGGTTCCATTAATAAGAACTGAGACTGAAGCTTGAAAACAATTAAATAACCAAGAACGGTATTTGAATCCAAAGTTCATGGCCACCATAACATCATCTATGAAATCCCAGCATAGCTTGTCATAAGCTTTCTCAAAATCGAGTTGTAACAAAACTATCTCTGATTTGTCCTTCTTCACCATTTGAATCACTTCTGATGCTATTAACACCCCATCCACAATATGACGCCCCGCAATAAAACCAATTTGAACGTCACTAATTAAATCAGGCAAGACACATTTTAAACGGAGAGCCAAAGCCTTGGCCAGGATCTTGTATGGGGCAGTAATAAGGCTGATCGGTCGGAACTCATTCCAAGTCTCCGGATTAGGTACCTTAGGAATCAGGGTGAAGAAAGTAGAGTTGAGACCCTTGCCAATTTTCCCACCTAGCTGAAATTCTCTGACAAAATGAAATACATCCACAGCAACAATATCCCAACAAGATTTAAAAAAGAAGAGTGTGAAACCGTCAGGACCAGGCGATTTGTCACTACCACAAGCATCAACTGCAGCTCTAATTTCAGCCAAGGAGAAGTATTCTTCCAATAAATTAATTTGTACCTGAGAAAGACGCTGAAATGGCAGATCTGGGAGACTCAATCTTGGAGAAGTCGGCTGGTGAAAACGAGAGCTGAAGTGGGCGGCTGCACTGGCTTTGATTTCCTCTGGCTCTTGTAAATAATTATCTACATATTTGATTATTGTAATCTGATTTAAAAGCCCTCTATAATTGGCCAGTTTATGAAAGTAACTGGAGCAAGTGTCCCCCTCCTTAAACCAGCGAGCTCTAGATTTCTGACACCAAATTTGAGCCATAATTTTCAACTTTTGAGTAAGTTCCACCCTAAGAAGAGCACGTGTCATACTTTCCTCATCTGTTAAATTTCTGGATTCCAGAATTTGATCCAAGGCTTCAATTTCAGAACTCAATTTCAAAATATCATGATCAGCCCTACCAAAAACTTCTTGATTCCACACCCTTAGATCTTGTCTGAGATTCCTGAGTTTGAACCATATGTTAGAGATATATGTATTCAAGAGTTTGAATTCATTCAAATCTTTTGATATATTCTATTGTAATTTGTAGTGTTTATCTTATCTGTTAACTTGTACAAATACAGTTGATAATGAATATACACTCATGGTTTAAATCCCAATACCATAAAATATAACTAGCTGAACCTGAGCATTCATAAGAATCCCAAAAGTCTTGAATCGTCTATTGGAAGCTCTCGTGTTGAATCCAAACATTCAAAAATTTAAATGGTTTGGCTCCCCAATTTAAATTACTTGTAGCTAAAGTAATAGGTCTATGATCAGAACATTTCCTCTCCAACCCCCGCTGTGAAAGATTATCAAACAATAGGAGAAAAGATGGAGACACCAAAAATCGATCTAACCTCGAAGCTTTTGAGCCGGGCCCGTACCAAGTGTAACTGCATCCCTCCATACGAAGGTCTAAAAGTCCCATATCCGAGACAAAATCCACAAAAGCTGAGGTATCAGTCTCCGAAGACAAACAATTTTTCCGCTCCTCAGGTAATAGCACAGAATTAAAGTCACCACAAAAAAGAACATTATCCCCTAGAGTATGGATATATTCTCTCAGAGAATTCCATAATAACAAACGATCCAAAGGATTAGAGGGCCCAACAGAAAGGAAGAGCGAGGCATAGTTCTTGACATGCTCAGAACGCTTACCTTGTAACAAGATTTCCGAGCTAATCCAAGTGATTGTCGGGGTAGATTCATATTCTCATAGGGGCACGTTATCATCACAACTTTTATTTTTCCTGATTCCACTCAAATGGCCCCGTTTTGCCTACTGAACACGTTGGTCTCTCAGTGGAGACCCTTGGGGAGGTGAGAATAATACCTGGCATCTAAAGAGGTCCCCAAGAAAAGGAGGAGGCTTGGGATTGGGTTTTTTCATATCCCATTGTGACGGGACGTGTTTCCTCAACAAGGTCCTCTCACCCGTCTTTGACTCATTGAACCTAACGAGATTGCGTAGCGGACCTTGTTTGGTTGATTCTTCCTACTTCATCGTACACGCCCGAGAGGCGGAAGCCCTCTCGGTCGAAGCCCTGATCCTTATATTGATGTACCCGTCCTCCTTTGTATAGTCGATGACCTCCACGTCCTGATCTCAGAATAGGGCGAGCTCCCTTTCGTGGCCTTTTACCAGCACCCACGTACACTCATGAAAGCCTAAGTTACGGTGGAGCACGAGTGTACCATCATTCGCTTGCATCGCCTCAAAAAGGAGGATGTACCATATCGCCTTCAATCACTTAGCCCCCCCGTCTCAGAAGAGGATCCGAAAGGTAATCGCCGGAGTAGATGGAAGAGGTAGTGATGATGGTCGTGGAATGACGAGAAGAATCCCAAGGAGGAGACTCCCTAAAGCCGACTGAGAGCATTATACGCGATAAAATTTGTTTGTTTGATATCATAATAGTCTGATATTTTTATGTCAGCCCAAAAACCAAGGAGCAACCACAAAAAAAAGTGATTCATATTCATTCCAATCCAATACGATATTACACTAAAATGGTCATGAAACGAAGTTAAAATTTAAAGACAATCTTAAGGTGATAGGAAGGCAAATTGCATGAATGCATCAAACTGAAATTCTAAAGCTGAGGTGCCAATCCAGGAATATCTCTAATATCTTTGTTCCCAGGATCAATTAGTGCAGTCTAAATATAATTCTCCCAAATTTGCCTTAAAATTTCTAATGCAACACTTTTTAGTGATAAATCAAGCAAGAGTTGAGAACATTTAATGTACATTATGGGTCAATCAATGAAGCCAACAAAATATCCCCTAAATCTGACCTATAATATTCCAATGTGACTCTTCTCAAAGGATCAATTTGGCGGGGAAAAAAAAAGAAAAATTGCCTGAATATTTTGATCATGGGGCACAAGAACAAGTGATACGGTATGGAAAACCCCATCAACGTCATTGACGGACCTTGTTCCAGCAAATCAGCTTTGAAGATCTTGAGTCTCTCTTTGGCTCCATCAAAATCCCACAAAAAAAAAACCTCGCCCACATCATCTATTTTGGAACAATGCAGATTAAAGTACTTGTTTATGATAAAAATCGAAACTTCAATCGTAACAATGCTTTGTGCACTATCATAGTACAGTAGAATGTCACAATCCAATGACAACCAAAAGCAATAGAATTGAAGACACGAATACAAACATTTCCTGAGTAGCACGTCACAGATTGTACCTGTCACGCCCCAATTTCAGTAAACCGAGCTCGGGACGCGAACGTTTTAAAATAATAAACATTTTTGAAACCAGACTTGAATAAACACTTTAAAAGTACCATTTGTTCAACCAAATAATAATTACAGTTTAAAACACGTCCCAACAAGTGGACAAAAGTACACGGTATCCGTCACTAGACTCAAGAGACAAAACCCGGACTCCGCTCCTAGCTCCACAAGCTTCGAGAGCTCACCTAGTCCGTCCCACGAACAGTACCTGTAGGAAAAGCAGCTAGGGGTGAGCGTTCGCTCACCACCACGGATAACAGACTGACTACGGCATAATTAGCAGACAAAGCAAGTAACACCAACAACAACTCAACACCGGGGAACACCATCCCCAACCCAAGTACTCTAACTGAACATACACCCACGGTGACCTTCCTCGAACGACTCAACCCTCTGACACGTAAAGTAGACCCGACACAACGATCAACGACCTCTTCCAAGGACTCAAAGAAAGTTACGCAACACCAAACAGCATCACAAGGGATCACCCCCAAACAAGATCACGAAGGATCGCACACCAAACAAGATCACAAAGGATCGCAAACCAGCTGCCAAGAACGCCCTTCCGGGACTCTAACCCGGTCAGGCCAACCCAAGAATGCTGCAACTTACCGGGACTCTAACCCGTAAGCCAGCCGGAAATGCTGCAACTTACCGAGACTCTAACTCGTAAGCCAGCCGAAGAATGATGCAACTTACCGGGACTCTAATCCGCAAGCCAGACAAGTATGCTCACAAACCCAAACCACACACGCGCGGCCAGGACCCCTTTATTGGCGGGCGGGCCCCCTACCCCGTCTGAACATGCAGACGCGTGTGCTCGTGGACCCCCGTTTTAGGAAGCGGGCCCCCAACCTCCGGTAACCACAAACACAATCACAATCACAATCACAAGCAAGTTCAACAACCGGTAACAACACAAGTTCAACACTCACAGACACTCATGGCCACCAAGACACCAACAGTAAAACTCGGACTCAACAGCCCTACAGGCACTCACGGCCTCCCAAGACACGCCGACAGTAAGACACGGACTCAACAGCCCCACAGGCACTCGCGGCCTCCCAAGACACCAACCATAAAACACGCTTGCAACTTACCGAGACTCTAACTCGTAAGCCAGCTAAAGAAAGCTAGCAACCCCCCGAGACTCTAACTCGGCCAGGCCAGCCAAAGACACCAACCTTAGTACACGGCTCTCAAAGCCACCCAAAACACCAATTTAAATACACAAGCTCTCATGTTCACCCAAAACACCAACAATTAACTACGGGCTCTCATGGCCACCCAAAACACCAATTTAAATACACGGGCTCTCAAGGCCACCCAAACTCAATCAATCAATAATACGGCTCTCAAGGCCACTCAAAATTCGATAATAAATAACACGGGCTCTCAAGGCCACTCAAAATTCGATAATAAATAACACGGGCTCTTAAGGCCACCCAACTCAACAATAAATAATACGGCTCTCAAGGCCACCCAACTCAACAGTGAATAACACGGGCTCTCAAGGCCACTCAAAACTCAACAATAAAACACGGGCTCTCAAGGCCACCCAAGACACCAAAATAAACAATCAACCTCCGGCTTAACCCAAGCCTCCGACAGTCCTAATATCAACAGTTTTCGATAAGTTCACAAACAACCTCCGGGCATGGTCATATGCCTCTAGTAAAACAATTAACGCTAAGTTCTCTGCTCCTACGACACTACTAAGTGTCACATGCTTTTCTCATAATTACTAAGTTCCCGTAACATGCTTTTCTAATAAACGCTACAATCCCGTATCATGCTTTTCTAATAGTTAAATAAATCTACTCAACCCACGACACCCCGGTGTCACATGCAATTCTACTATTAACTTTCCCCAGTCAGGGCCAAGATCCGGCTACTTTTCCCTACCTCAACCGAAGAGCACCCGCTACGCTTCCTAGCTACTGACGTTCTGGCTCGCTACCTCCGGGCTTCACTTCGATCAAAGCCGGACGCTAAAGATAACACGAAAGCCATAATTAGAGGCGGTTCCCAGGTTAATTTAAAGGTCACGCTTAAACCAGTTTAAAACCGACAGTTGTCCTTTAAACTCGAGCGGGATAAAAGCGGGGTCACGGCGAATCGGTTTGAGTACCCGAGCACCGAAACCGGTGCATGCGAGGCACGGTCCCAATGCACGAATCCCGAGGTCCGATTCAGCGGTCCGCTTTTATTCCTTTTTAAACCCAAATAGCAGTCCATTTTAACCAGAGTTCCAGATTCGTTCCCAATTCCGATTGATAACCCTTTTTTTTCAAATCTGTTTCTGTTCCGATCTTTTGAACCCCAAATGAATTAAGTTTGGTTTTTTTGAACAACCGTCCCTAAATCCCGTTTACAAATTAGATTCTCAAACTCCTCGATTTAAAACCGTTTTTAAAACCGAATTGATTTTAATTCCTTTTTTCCTTAAATCTGATTTTCCGTTTTACAACCTTTTCTTTCCAAAACCGTGATTTCGATTTCAACTAAAGCAAATCCAAAATCCATCTTTTACTCCAATCTGATTTTGATTCAATTATTTTCCTTTTCAATTCAAAATCAGTTCCAAAATTTAAACAATTCTTTAGCAGGTTTAACAGACATAATTTCCCTCAATCAGATCCACATTGACTCGAATTTAACAGCACGGGAAACCGAAAACGAGGGGCTCAGGTTTGAAACCGGCCGGCCACCGACGGAGACGCCGCCGGCGACCAAACCTCGTGGTGAGAATCTCACCGTGGAAGACGAGGTGGTGGAGCACGGCGGAGGGAGCGGCGGTGGTGGTGGTCGTGGGCGCGGCGGGGAACTCCGCCTCAGATCCGGACGGGTCTCACCAGATCCGGCGAGCTTGTCTAGGGTAGACAATCCCGGCGCCGACGGGGAAAGAGGCAGTGAAGGGCTCGTCGTTGAACACGGCCGGAGACACAACTGGACGGAGGTGGCTGTTCGGGGCGGCGACGGTGTCTCGGTGAGGGGAGAGGGACGGTGGCGCTGAGAGGGCCGGAGAAGAAGGAAGGGCGGTGGCTGTCGCGGTCGGACGGAGGAGGTGACGGCCGGAATCGAGATGGACGGCGTCGGGAGGGAATCGGAGGAGAAGATGAGGGAGGGGTCGGCGATGGAAGTGTGAGGGCGGCGGCGAATCGAAGGGGAAGAGGTACGGTGGTGGAGATGGGAGGCCGGTGATGGTATGGTCGAGATCGAAGAAGGAGAGGAGAGGAGATCGGGAGTGGGTTCGAAGAAGACGAAGAAGAAGGAGTGAGGGAGGGAGAGGGTTCGGCTGCTGGAGAAGAGAAGGAGGATTAGGGTTTGAGGAGGAGGAGGAGTGGGGTTTAAATACCCCGGGCTAACCCGAGTTGGGCCTCGGCTGGAATTTGGGCCGCACGGCCCAAAACGCTGGTCGGCCTGCTCAGGTGGGGGTCGGGTCCTGCCTGGCCGGGTCTGTAGCTTGGGCCGGGTCCGGTCCGACTTTAATTCGGTTTTATTTTAAATACCCTTTTCCTTAAATCTGATTTTCCGTTTTACAACCTTTTCTTTCCAAAACCGTGATTTCGATTTCAACCAAAGCAGATCCAAAATCCATCTTTTACTCCAATCTGATTTTGATTCAATTATTTCCCTTTTCAATTCAAAATCAGTTCCAAAATTTAAACAATTCTTTAGCAGGTTTAACAGACATAATTTCCCTCAATCAGATCCACATTGACTCGAATTGAACAGCACGGGAAACCGAAAACGAGGGGCTCGGGTTTGAAACCGGTCGGCCACCGACGGAGACGCCGCCGGCGGCCAAACCTCGTGGTGAGAATCTCACCGTGGAAGACGAGGTGGTGGAGCACGGCGGAGGGAGCGGCGGTGGTGGTGGTCGTGGGCGCGGCGGGGCACTCCGCCTCAGATCCGGACGGGTCTCACCAGATCCGGCGAGATTGTCTAGGGTAGACAACCCCGGCGCCGACGGGGGAAAGAGGCAGAGAAGGGCTCGGCGTTGAACACGGCCGGAGACACAACTGGACGGAGGTGGCTGTTCGGGGCGGCGACGGTGTCTCGGTGAGGGGAGAGGGACGGTGGCGCTGAGAGGGCCGGAGAGGAAGGAAGGGCGGTGGCTGTCGCGGTCGGACGGAGGAGGTGACGGCCGGAATCGAGATGGACGACGTCGGGAGGGAATCGGAGGAGAAGATGAGGGAGGGGTCGGCGATGGAGGTGTGAGGGCGGCGGCGAATCGAAGGGGAAGAGGTACGGTGGTGGAGATGGGAGGCGGTGATGGTATGGTCGAGATCGAAGAAGGAGAGGAGAGGAGATCGGGAGTGGGTTCGAAGAAGACGAAGAAGAAGGACTGAGGGAGGGAGAGGGTTCGGCTGCTGGAGAAGAGAAGGAGGATTAGGGTTTGAGGAGGAGGAGGGGTGGGGTTTAAATACCCCGGGCTAACCCGAGTTGGGCCTCGGCTGGAATTTGGGCCGCACGGCCCAAAACGCTGGTCGGCCTGCTCAGGTGGGGGTCGGGTCCTGCCTGGCCGGGTCTGCAGCTTGGGCCGGGTCCAGTCCGACCCGGTCCAACCCAATAGTTTTTTTTTAACGGTCTTCACAATACCACCAATAAATTCAGATCGTATCATGGCTAAACAACACGAAGTCACACAATTTAGTCTCTTGATTCCTAGTCTTTAAATGAATACGCACATTTTCTAAGCAATCTGGCACAAATCAGATCAGCATCAAATCAAAGAGAAAACAGAGTAGAATAGGAGACGTGTCGTTGATATATCGGTAAGGTTTCTGAAGCCCCAACCATTCACACGCACATAAGAAACGGTTAAATGAGTCTAAAAATTAAAAGCCGTAATCATGGACGCAAGATAGAAACGGATGAATGAAAGCATAGGTGGCATAACTGTTACGACCTCCATTGAAGGTCAGAGAAACGGTCGAAAGTGAAGAAGAACAGAAGCGTAGAGGAAGGAGGAGAAAGATAGATAGGAGTAGTGCACAACGAGGTCATCCACATTGGATTCCACGTTATCTCATCCCAATGTTACTTATATATATATAATTAGGGTTGTATTGTTTTAAATAATTTATTTAATGTCTTTGATCACAAAAAACATTGATTTACACTTCGAATTGAGAAAACGAAAAAAAAACCCAACATCCACTCAGAACATAAGTCCCAACATGAGTCTCACTACTGTGGAACACAGTTAAATTAAGGGGTTCATACTCACTATTTGTTAAGGTTGCAATGAGATGATAGAATGGGACGACAGATATAAGATAGTTGGAATTGTTTGGAGATTGATAAAGGAAGAGAGGGAGAAGGAGGTAGAGGAGAGAAGAGTGTCGAGGGAGAAGAAGGTAGAGGAGAGAAGAGTGTAGATGGAGAAAAGATATTTTGAGAATAAGACAAATTCTCCAAAACTTGCTGTGTTTTTATTTAGCACTAACTTTTAAGGATGGAAAACACAACAAAGGCTATGGGCCATAACAAAAAGCCCAAACACAAATAGAAAATGTAATGGCTCGGCCCAAAATGGGCTAAATACAAAACTAATATAACATTGCCATCTCCTTCAAGTCTTCATGTTCTCATGAAGTGAACGGAAACTCATGAAATCTCTTCTCCTCATCAAACAAAAATTCTCAGTAGCACTCTCCGGACCCGAATCAGTCTATTGGATCAAGAGTTGTGTTGTTGCTCAAATGCCACGTTTTGTAATGCGACGATCTAAAACCAGAGCAGGTTGTCTATAAATGAGGCCATCGGATTCGACGACAGAGAATGGTGTTTGAGAGATCACAACGCCCACATGAAGCTTCAATTGGGACACATGGAAGGTGGGGTAGGTGTGCGCCGAAACTGGAAGCTCAAGTAAATAAGCAGCATGACCAATCTTCCTGAGAATCTTGAATGGACCAAAGTACTTCAGGCTGAGTTTTGGATAAGAATGCACAGCCACAGAACTCTGGCGATAAGGATGAAGTTTGACATAAACACAATCGTCAACCTCAAATTTTCGATCACTTCTCTTGCGATCAGTCTGAATTTTCATGCGATCCTTAGAACATTGCAAATGGAAGCGCAACAATCGTGAAGCTTCCTCCCGTGCTGTCAAGATAGGGTCATCTAAATCTACAAATGACGAACCAGGAAAATACGGAACATGTGATGGAGGAGTTTGGTCATACAATGTCTGATAAGGTGTGGTCTGGATCTTCATGTGGTAAGATGTGTTATATCAGAATTTGGTAAAATGAAACCAACGAGAGCAATTGTGGGGGCACTCCGAAGTCATACAACGTAAAAAAGTCTCGAGAGATCTGTTAACAACATTGTCTGACCATCAATTTGTGGATGGTAAGCAAAGTAGACGTTCTGGGAAATGTGTTGCAGTCTACATAATTCGCGCTAGAATGTAGAGAGAAATATGTTGTCTCTATCATTGACTATTGATGATGGCATGCCATGTAAGAGAAATACCTAATCCAAGAACAACTGCGCGACATGGATAGTAGTGAAATGATGCTTCAGAGAAAGGAAACGAGCTAATTATGTTAGTCTATCCACTATCACAAATATCACTTCAAAACCTTGTGATTTCGGAAGGCCTTATATAAAGTCCATCGATATTTTATCTCAATCACGCGATGGAACTCCAAAAGGTGGCAATAAGCCTGATGAAGCTGATAAATTTGGTTTGTGTGTTTGACAAATTTGGTAATTTGAAATAAAAGTGGCCACATCTTTCCCTAACCGACGCTAATATAAATAGGTAGCAATCCTTTTATAAGTAGCCAAAATACCCGAGTGGCCCCCAACAGTATTCCCAAGAAAATAATCTTTGAGTTCTATGCGTAGAGCCGAATCATTGCCAACTACCAGATTGTTTCTGTGAAAAAGTTGATCATTAGCCCATTCAAAGCGTTTCAAGGACGACGGTACAGCTTTCATGGACTTGATCAAGGATGATAACTACGGATCAATAACCCAAGAAATCCGAATGTGATCCAGTAGAGAAGAAGAAATAGAGCTGGTCGCAAACAATTCAAAAAATTTATTGGAGGAAAAACAGAGTTGCCAAACTTGTGACAAAGGCATCTACAACCATATTTGAAGAACTCTTCCGATATTGAAATTCGGAATCGTAGTCCATCATTTTGATCACCCAATGTAATTGTACAGGTGTCGAGGTTCGTTGATCCAATAGAAAAAGAAAACTTTGATGATCTGTTTTGAGAATGAAATGACAACCCATCATGTGTGAATTCCAGTGCTTTACAGCTAGTAAAACCTCTAGCAGCTCCTTCTCATAAACTGATAGAGAACGTTATCTCAACCCCAAGACCTTGCTAAAAAATGATATTGGTTTCCCCAATTGAGATAACACAGCTCCAACACTTGAGCTCGATGCATATGTCTCCAATAGAAAGGTTACTTGAAAATCCGGAAGAGCCAATATTGGAGCAGAAGTAAGAACGTTCTTTAAGGAAAAAAAAAAACTCATATGCTTCTTTTGTCCATATAAAGGAGTCCTTCTTCAACATATCTGTCAAGGGTCTGGCAATAGTTCCATAATTACGCACAAAGCGTCTGTAGTAACCAGCCAAACCCAGAAACCCTCTCAGTTTCTTAAGTGTCAATGGAAATTCCCAACCTAGAACATCATCAATTTTCCGTTGATCCATAGTCAGACCCTGAGCTAAAATCACATGGCCCAAATACTCAATCTCAGTAAATGAGAAAACACATTTTGAATCCTTATGAAACAAACTCTCATCACGAAGAATTTCAAGCACCAGTTTCAAATGTACACAATAGTCTTCCAACGATTTTGAGTATACCAGCACATCGTTGAAGAAAACAAGAACACAGACCCCCAAATATAGTCGAAATATATCATTTATCATATATTAAAAGATGAAAGGAGCATTAGTCAAACTGAATGGCATCACAAGATACTCGTAATGACCTGAATGTGTGCAGAAAGCAATCTTGTGAATATCCTCAACCTTCGTCAAGATCTGATGGTAACCTGCTATGAGATCGAGCTTGGTGACGAATTCAACCCTATGAAGTTCATCCAATAATTTCTCAACTAGTGGGATCGGAAATTTGATTTTGATCGTCATCGAATTAAGACGTCTATAATCAACACATAATAGCCACGAGTTATCCTTTATCTTAACCAGAATCACTAGAAATGCGAATTCGCTTGTGCTTGGACGAATGATTGACTCTAGCATTTCAGTAATAATGTGCTCCATTTCAGTCAACATGGGAGTGGGTTTTGATGTGGATACCTCATTTCTGGAGCAAGAAAATAAGGAAACTGCATAATGTAGGAAGGAAAACTTATTGCATTGTTTACGTGTTGGCCAAGCAACTAAGCATAAATTCCATGGTGAGCTCAACAAAATCCCATAAAATAGGGCCAACTGTAACTAGCCACTGAATACCCAGAATCAAGTCACAACCCTGTACTGGAATAATGAGGATATCAGCTACAAACGAAACACCCTAAGAAACCCAAGTAAGATTGATGCACTAAAAACCAGAAGAGTGTGTGTCTCCATTTGCAATCGAAATCATGATGTCACTAGCAGGAGCAAGTTTACAATGTATCCGTTTAGCAACTGAAGCACCGAGAAAATTGTGTGTACTCCCAAAATCGATCAAGATGGACGCTTGCTAGTTGTCAATAAGACCTAAAATTCTCATGGTTTGGTATCCTGATATCCCATAAAGGGCATGAAGGGTGATTATAGGATCACCACTACTAGCCAAGTGCTCATCCTCTGCCATAAGATCCAGTGACGTGAGACAATCAGCAAACAAGTCTCCGTCCGATTGAGTAACGTTGTCACCTTCGACAAACAACTGAAATAGATGCGATTTGGTACACTTATGGTCTCGTGAGAACTTCTCCCCACACCATACACGCATGACCTTTCGAAATCACTCTTCCCTCAAATGGTGTTGAGCTTCCGTAGAATGCAGGTGATGTTTCGGTGCTTGGGAAAACGATTTGGGCACTGGTGTGGGTTGATTCTTAGGTACAAATGGGTTGATGAATTGACGGTGAGGAGTAGTAAAAGGAAAACGCGACAAGTTGAAAGAAATAGGACGGTGTGTCATAGAGGCCTTCTTCTCCAACCATTTGGCCATCAATAGAGCTTGAGTCAAATATTTGGGAAAGTGAAGACGAACCTCATCCTCGATGTTAGGACGTAAATGGCTCAAAAAGATTGTCAAAGTATCTTTTTTCGAAAGATTAAGGTGTGTAATTCTACCTTGGAAGGCCTGAAAGTATTCCTCCACATTTCCTTCTTGCTTCAAGTGGGCTAACTCGGACATGCAATCGGTGTAATCCCCATCGGTGATTCTTCGACGTAGAGCTTCTAGATATTCTGGCCATGTAGGATCAGGGAGGCCACGACTCCGGAGATATTTTGTGATATGCGTATGGTGACACAGAGTAACATCCTTTAGGTCCAACATCGCCTCGTTAATCATGTGTTGTTAAGGGATGTTATTTGTAAGACAATGGTGTAGAAATTTCAGCTCCCATCCATGAAAATTTGTACCATCGAACCTTGGAGGAGTACGACGACAAGAATCTTGTCGTCCTGGAGATTCGTGGTTAAGGTCCGGCGGCACACCCAAGATTGAACCTTAATGCGGAGGCATAGATGGAATGACGCATGAGACCGCCGCTGGTAAAGGAGTAAACAAACGATGCGGCGTGGGAGTGTCATGAATTTTATTGACCAAAGCCTGAAAAATATTGGTCATGTTGTTCATGAACGTATGAAGCTTGCAATGGATTCCTTCATCTGGGTAACCTTGAAATTTGTGACTGTGATTTCCTAGTGTAGGAGCTTGGAATCGTTAGAGTAGTCATGGTTACCTGGAAAATACCCAAATCGGATACCAATGTAAAGGCTGTGATGGGATGGTAGAATGGAGGCGGCAAATTCAAGATTGTTAGGGTTGTTGGGGGTTGATAGAAAAAGAAAAGTGGGGAGGTAGAAGAGAGAAGAATGTAGAGAGAGAGGAGATATTTTGTGAAGAAGACATATTCTTCAAAACTTGCTGTATTTTCATATAGCATTAGCTTTTAAGGATGAAAACATAACAAAGGCTACAAGCCATAATAAAAAAACTCAAACACAAATAAAAAAGGCGATGACTCAGCCCAAAACGAGCTAAATACAAAAGTAATATCACTATTATGTACAGTCAGCATATGAGTCCCTAACATAAGTATTTTCACTGTACATGCTCTAATATACACAACTCATTAAATTCCGAGTGCATATTAACTATGTCATCCCTCGTGCTCTTAATCGTCTTCGTCGACGCGGATACAAAGTGGACCACGTTTGACGTCAGGTCCGAACACCAGAAATACGAAAGGCTGGCTTGGAGACACAGAAGCCAACAAGTGTCAAGACAGAAAACGAGTTTTGCTGCCGAGGACAGAGGCGACAACCGGAATGAAGAGGCACGACCGAAGACAATGATATTCCTACGATGGACCAAAGGCAATTGGGTTGCTTTGTCGCTAGTAAGAACCCCGACTATTGGATTATCATTTTCAATGATATTTTTATTCCAACTTTCGTCTCTTTCTCCCCCTGAAAAAAAAACATTCTTTGCTTGGAAGGGCCACGATACAAATAGTGACAGCAAGCTATAACTCAAAAGACTATATATACTCATAAAACACAAGTCATTGGCCTATATTCAGAGAAGAAAAAAAATAAATACATCAAGTTCACAAGTCCATGTTCAATTAAAGCGAGAGTTTGATCGATTCCTTTTTTTCCTTGTGAAAGAATATAATAGAAAAATAAGTAAAATTGTTATATAGAAAGATTATACTATATGATATTACAAGTATGAGCTTCAACATCTACTTATAACACTGAAAATCCAAAATGAATGGTAGAGACTAATTTCTAACAAGACAACCTCCATGGATAAGATTTACCGTCTAAAATTCTATACAAGAATTCAAAAGTTTAAGGATTCACATTTATCTATAAATAAGATACATTCATGCCAAGTTCAAATATGATAGGTTCAAGATAATTCTATATAGTTACACCAAATTATGTTAGCTTATATGTGATGTCGTGTATGGCTCGCTTTATCATCAAGTTCTAGAAATTTTCACATTTAAAATATTTTTTAAATAATAAATATAAATTCTAACTAGGATCAATAAAATATAAACGAAAATAAGAAAATTCATAACCGACACTAACGATGCAAGATAATAGATAGTTGAGAATTTTCAAGAACCAACGACATTTAGTATCGAAACTCACCGGTTAACCGATAAAACAAGATAAGACAAGTCCAACACATTCTTTAGATTTTTTTTTAGAATATATGCCCAAGTTCATTTAACTGTTAGTTCTTTCTGAATGTTAAAGAAGTTTATAAACAAACTCAGGACTAAGGAATCAGAAACAAATAATCATTCATGTTCATGACCTCTATTCTTCCCTCTCCGTTGAGCATCTTCATCTCATATGAGTGAATCATTTCTCAGGAGTTTGGATAATACAACTATATGTGATAGATATATAAATCCAACTATATTTATTGTCTTGTTTGATCATAAAATGAAATTTTCGCAATACCTATTCTTATTACAATATTTTTCGAATAGTTTCTCTTTCTTTAAACTTGTATTTTGGTCAAATTACTCTTGGTTTCTTATAATACCTTTATAGTTTATAGTGTATAATAATACTTCTATATTTCAATATTTTCGAACTCTACGAGACTCATGCTTCTAGTCCATGAACTTCACAGATTATTCTTCGATAAATGATCTTGTTTTTTTCAATAAACATTTTACTACAAAGCCAAGACATTCTAGCACCCGTTGTTAATACATGTCATGTTTCCCTTCCAATAAGACAATACTGATATTATTCAATATTCGTCTTTAGATGCATAATTTCATTATGGGAAAATTTCACTTTAATACTCTGCCAAACATTTAATTTCACTTTGATACTCTGGCATAATTTTTTTGCACTTTCATACCTAAACCAAACATTTAATTTCACTTTAGTACCCAACAGCTAACTTTCTGTTAGTTTGGATGGAAAAAGTTAAAAAGACCATAATACCCCTAACTATTACTCATATTTTCAAACTCATGTCATTGGTTCAAGATTTGAAAATAAGTGAAATGACAATAATACCCTTCATTGTTAGGGTATTAAAATGAAATTTTCATTTTAAAAAAAAAATAAATTCAGTTTTTTTTATAAATTCAGTTTTTTTATGAAAATTATTTTTATTTTCAAAAATTCAGATTTTAATTCAAAAAATACATAAAAATAATTTTTTTTAAAACATAAAAATCAGTTTTTTAAAAAAACATAAAAATAAGTTTTTTTAATTTAATTAATATTTAATTATATTTGTTTTTTTTTTTTTTTTTTTTCATTTTTCTACACAGCACCATTTTTCTCTCTCCTCCTCATATTTTTCTCTCTCCTGTTCATCTTCCTCTCTAGTAGTCGACGGAGACGACAAGGATTTGGGAGTGGGCGGCGAGAATGTTGAGGTAATTGTGATAGGTGGGAGAGGAGGCAGTCTTGATGACGAAGCCTCCGCCGTGGAAATATATGAGGATGGGGAGCTTCAACTTGGAGGAGTTGTTGGGGAGGTACAGCCTAGCCGAGACTCCGGTATCGACGCCAACGTCTTTGGAGTCAACGCCGGTAACGGGATCGAAGTCGGCGGGAACGATCTTGGTGGCCATGAGTCTGACCACTCGGCCATCTTTGTAAATGTGAAGCATAGGAGACAAATCGATGGCTATCTCAGACTCAGAGCTCCACAATCTCCACCGTCCCTTTCCATCCACTCTTCTCCAAGTCCTCGCAGTATCGCTTTCCCACACCCTTCAGATGGTCCTTCCCCGCCAAGAACACCAACACCTTACTGCACCTGATCTTGTTTAAATCCTCTGTGGGCGGCCTCAGCCTTGGATCTTCCAACCGATTTTGGCCACCGATTACCTCCTCATACTTTTTGTTTGATACTGTTGACGACGACGCTGCTCTCAAGGCCACCGATTTTGGCCTCTCCGTCTTCTACAAGCCAGTTCAACCCCCAATTTGCTCCTTTTTACTTGTTTAGGTTACCATTGAAATTCCAAATAACTACTCAAAACCAGATTGATTTTACAGGTTATAGAATTGGGGCGTTGATTCAATGGGGTTTATTTTTATTGCTTTAGATTACCATTATTTGGCTGGTTATAGAATTGGGGTTTTAGGATTTTGTCCATTGCTGGTATATCCTACGTATTGGAATTGATGGGGCTTTAAGAATCTTTGTTTCCTGTTTCATATGTTGCTTGTAGTTTTAGGATTCTGATGATATTATTTTCCAGATTTCCCCAAATAGTGAGGGTGAAGCAATTCTATGTTCTGGGCAAGATGCCACGAGAGAGGAAGATGAATTTTACTATTTCGGTTTAGGGTTTCGGTTGATAAAAGGCCGAAACAATTATTACTATTCACAGTTTTCACAAATATTATACAATTATTTTCGTTAACTCTGCTTATGTGTATAAAGTTTTTAATTGCTCCTGTGTTAATTTCTGCTATGCATTTTCTTGTTGCGTTTCCTTCTATTATGGTTACTGGTATCTTTAGACTGTTTGGGCTGCTGTCTATTAGGTCTATTATTCTAAGAATATGGATATGTCTTGGTAGGCTAAATTGTCTTGATAAAATCGGGTGTCTTGGTTCTTTCCTAAAGCTTAATCTGCTGCCATCAGCTCTGGCTATCATTTTATTGGTTTCTATTCTTCTAGATATAAAGTCCATTTGTATTTCTTCAGGTATTGTTATCCTCGAGCTTTCTTTATGTTGTATTTTTTCTAATATGTCTTGATATACCTTAGGGACTATTATACTTTCTTCATGTAACTTTGTAACCTTATGGTTTCCCGTTAGTGCATATATCATCTTTGTTTCTATGCTTATTACTTTGCTTCCTTCTGGCATCTTTATTCCTTCTAGTTTGTAATATAGGGTTAAGGCCAAATCTTTATGTTCATCTTTCATGGATATGCTAAAATCTGGTTGTACTACAAATTTTAATTTTTGGTATATTAAATTTTCTTTTACTACAGTTATTAAAGCATCTTGTATATTGTCTTGGATTCTGTCATCTAGGATATATATCTGTATTGGTGTATCTATGTTTTTCTGGAAATATGCTTTTATAGTAAATTCTATTCCTCCAAAGTATATATTCTTATATTTCTTTGCTTCTCTTGTATGCAGATTCTGCATTTCTCTTTTTATTATTTCTTTAGTGATTAGACTAATTTTTTCTCTTCCATTTATACTTGTTGCTTCAATAATATTTTCATGTTTTTGTGCTATGTATCTTATGTCTTTATTTCTTTGGAACCAGTTTGTTTTAAATATGTTTTTTATAGATAATTCTTCTTCTTCTTCTTGGATTTTTTGATATGTTTCTGGTTTAAAGCTTAATGTTTGTGAGGTTCCTCCTTCATATGTATCCATTTGGTAGTAAACTCCTTGGTCGATCTCTTTTCCTCTAACCATTCTTACCTTTTTAACAATTCTTCTATTAATTCACTCTCTTTTTACGATTGAATTTAGATGCTTTATCTCTGATTCTATATTTGGTTCTACCATTAGTTTTTCTTCTGTCATTTTTAGTATTTCTTCATCTTTTTGTCTAAGCATTTCTCTTAATACTGTTATAGTATTTTCTTTTTGTTCTATGATGTTCTCTCTTTCTTCAATGAGTTCTAGACTAATTCTACAACTTTCAATATGTTGATTTATATCTATGTTGTAAGTCATTTCTTTTCCTTCTATTAATTTTATTCTTTCCATTCTAAGTTGTTGGTGCTCCTGATCCAAGAGTTTTGGGTTCTAGTTTTATGTTATACTTTTTTTATTATTGCTTCTATTCTTCTTCATAAAATCTTATTGTGTTGGTGCTTTCTCCTGTTTCTATATTAAAGTTTTCTCTTTCGTATAATTTTTCACGAAATCTTATAGCTGTTAACCTTTCTTCATCTGTTATGAATCCTTTTAACATTGTTATTACCTTTTTGATCTGTAATGTTAATGATTTTGATATATAATGGTACTTATTTATTAGTAAATTTATTCCACCAAATATAAAGGTTTCATCTTGATCTATTACTCCTTTGATTATCATTCTTTTAAGGCTTGTTTCATACCAAGGATCTTGAGTTTCCCTTGCTAGGTCTACTAGCGTCCTTTCTATGGTATCTATTACTCTTTCCATTATACCATGTAGGCGCAACATAGATAATTAGGGGATATATTTGCTTCTCTTAATAAGTTATTAGGGGATCTATTTACCCCTTCTAATTCTTTTGTAAGTTTTCTGAGTAATAAACCTTGCATGTGTTCCATTTTTTGTAATTTGTATAATAAAAGGTTTTATGTTTCTTGTAGAATCCAAAATCATTATCCATTATTTCTTCTACAAATTCATATAGATCCCAAAGGATCATTTGGAGAGTGTATAAATCTGTAAATTTTGTATTATTTATTTTGTTGTTTAGATAATGAAAGTAACTTTCATTGCTATGATATACAGTCATATTGGGAAGTGCCCATATATCTTTAGTGTTACACATATTTTACCTATTTTCCTTTTTTGGAGGCTCTGATACCATTTTACCCTTAGGTACTAAGAGATTATTATAAACTCTGGATCTCATTGTTTATAACCCTAAAGAGGAAAGGAAAACGAGGTTCTTCCAGACTTTGATCATAATTTTTATAATGGTTGTTATAATTTTTATAATGGTTGTAATTTTCTTATAGATTTTGAGTGTAATTTTTATAAGGGTTGTAATGATATACAACATAATACAAGAGATATCAAGAACACAAGCACAACACTGAAAATTCATTGTTTAAAATGAACATCTATAACCTCTACCGTTCCTAATATCATAACCATAGTTCCAATCTTCAGAAAATATAAATAGTAAAATTCATCCAACATACCTTAATAGAACTTCAAAGTTCCGGAGTACACACTCAACTGGTTTAGTCTCCCTCCTTCGACTCCATGTCCTTGCGGGATGATACCAGCGCTAGGTGATTGCTCAACGAGGCCCTTTGAGTTTTTATCTTGGATGTGGGTAGAATGATACTAATTATGTATTATGGAGATAGAAAACTAAGGTTATGATGAGGGTGGTAAGAGACTATAGATGTAGAATGTCACGCCCCAATTTCAGTAAACCGAACTAGGGACGCGAACGTTTTAAAAACATAGAAACACTTGAAACCTGTTTTCATTAACTCACTTTAAAATACCAGTTTAGTTCAACAAAATAATATTTACAGCTTAAAATACGTCCCAACACGTGGACAAAAGAACAAGGTATCCGTCACTAGACTCAAAAGACAACCCGGACTCCGCTCCTAGCTCCACAAGCTTCGAGAGCTCACCTAGTCCGTCCCACGAACAATACCTGTAGGAAAAGCATCTAGGGGTGAGCGTTCGCTCACCACCACGGATAACAGACTGACTACGGCATAATTAGCAGACAATGCCAGTGACACCAATAATAAAGTCAACACCGGGGACACCGTCCCCAACCCAAGGACTCTGACTGAACATACACCCACTGTTACCTTCCTTGACCAACTCAACACTTTGACATGTAAAGTAGACCCGACACAACGATCACGACCTCTCCCAAGGACTCGAAAGAAACTACGCAACACCAAACAAGATCACAAAGGATCGCACACCAAACAAGATCACAAAGGATCGCAAACCAGCTCCTCAGTAACCTCCCTCACCAGACTCAACCTCAAACTCGTAAAGTAAAAACGACACAACAAACAATGACGACCTTCCCCCAAAGACACGAACACGGATCAGGCTAGCCGAAGAATGCTCAGAACCTGCCAAGCCTCGTACGCGGTCAGGCCAGCCGAAGAATGCTCGTAACCTGCCGGGACCCGGTCACGGATCAGGCTAGCCGAAGAATGCTCATAACCTTTCGGGATCCGGACACGGAACAGGCTAGCCGAAGAATGCTCAGAACCTGTCGAGGCTTGAGTTTGGTCAGGCCAGCCGAAGAATGCTCGTAACCTGCCAAAATCCACACCACTCCCCGACACATAGTCGGGTCGGGCGAACACAACCACAAACACAAGCAAGCTCAACAAACAGGCACTCAAGGCCACTCAAGACACCTCAACAGTCAAGACTCGGGTTCAACAACCCCACGGGCCATCATGGCCTCCCAAAACACAACCACTTAACTCGCAGGCTCAACAACCCCAAGACATCAATAACAACACACGGGCTCTCATGGCCACCCAAACTCAACAGCAAACACAAGGGCTCTCATGGCCACCCAGACTCAACAACAATTAACACGGGCTCTCAAGGCCACCCAACTCAACAACAATTAACACGGCTCTCAAGGCCACCCCAGACTCAACAACAATAAAACGGGCTCTCAAGGCCACCCAAGACGCCAAAATAAACAATCAACCTCCGGCTTAACCCAAGCCTCCAACAGTCCTAATATCAACAGTTTCACAATCAACCTCCGGGCATGGTCATGTGCCTCCAGTACTCCTAATATCAACAAGTTCACAAACAACCTCCGGGCATGGTCATATGCCTCCAGTAAATCAATTAACGCTAAGTTCTCTGCTCCTACGACACTACTAAGTGTCACATGCTTTTCTCATAATCGCTACGATCTCGTATCATGCATTTCTAATAATTACTACGATCCCGTAACATGCAATTCTACTGTTACATTTCCCCAGTCAGGGCCGAGATCCGGCTACTTTTCCCTACCTCGTGTGTGTTCTCCCAAAAGCCAACCACGAGCTCCGGTGATGATCTCAGTCACTCACCCAGCTTTCCCTTGCCTCGGTCTGTGGCACGATCTAAAGGAACACAATTTAAAGTCACTAAACAACTCGCAGGAATAAGCCAAAAACCATTAAACTCGATGCCCAAACTTAACCCCGACGATGTCGATCACTCCCAAACTTCCCAATTACTCGACATTGTCGACAAAGGACCCGTAAAGGCCCGATTCACCCGACATGGCGAATCTGCCCGGGTTTTGTTAATTGCCTTCCGGGGCTCCGAAAGCCTCCGTTTGGGTTTCTACGGTCTTATAATACATCAAGGAACCCAATGTACTTGCCCGAATCGCATTCCGACTCCCGAGTCAATTAAATGACGTTTAAAGTTTCTAAACCCGATAAATTACAACTTCTCCAATTTAATTCCAAATTTCGATTCGATTAAGGGTAAATGGTCCGGGGAACGTTTTAAACCACCCGAACGATAAAACCCCAGCACCCGAGCACGTGGGCCCCACCCACACTACTTGGCCGAGCCCTAGGGTTTAAGGGGAGGGGCTCGGCCACCATGTGGTGGCTGCTGCCAGCTCCGGCCAGCCACCACCCACGGTGGCCGGAGCTCCTCCCGAGTCTCCGGTCACTGGAAAACGTCCAATAACACCTCCAAACACCTCAAAAATGTCTCCAACACCTCCCCAACCTCAATACAACCCTAACCCATAGTTTTATACAAAACCCTAGCTTTCCAAAATAATCAAAACGAGAATCGGTTTGGGTATTACCGTAGAGGAGGATGAGGGGAGAACGTTTCCTTCTTGCGTTGAATCGATCCAAGGGCTTGATAACCAAACCTAGCTCAACTTCCTTTCTTCTCTCTTCTTCTTCTTCTCCTTCTCTCTCTAAACCCTCTCTTCTTCTTTCTAATTTTAAAACAACTAACAACAAAACCCAAAACCTCCCTTTTACACCCTAAGTTTCGGCCACCCCTCACAACCACACAAATTCCCCCCAAAACTAACACCACCACAATTCGTACAAGTGTCAAGGTGGTCCCACACCTTTTGGAAAATATCTAGTTGATATTTTCCAATCAGATTCGCGAAAAATAGACGTTTCGGGACCCGAACGGGCACTTTTCCCAAGAAATTATGAAACTTGACGGGCCACAAGGAAACGGCTCAACTAAGACCGCTACGACGACAACTAATCTTTTCGGATCCAAAACGGTCCTCGAATGGACCAAAACGTCGCTCGGTTGACTTTTCCAGCGAAAAATCAACATTTCCCAAATTGCTCAGAAAGTTGCCCTGAGTCCCCCGGAACTCACTTTGGTCAATAACGGGGTCAACTTAAGTCCGATATGACCCTCGAGGTCCAATTCCGGTTCAATACAGTGTCTGCTCAAATTTTTTAAATTTTCCTGTTTTTCGCAGGTTTGACTGGCGTTGACCGGGAGTGGTTATTACATAGAAAGAGAGCTTAGCTAGCCATAGAGAGAAAACTTCAAAGATGAACTTCGTAGAATTTGCAACTTGATTTTTTACATAGGGTTGAGGCTCCTTACATAGGCCTCTTCATCAACTATTACAATAATGCTCATTACTATTCTTCCAATAATGCTCTTTACTATTTTGGCAACTAGTAGATAGAGCATCTTATTATTTTGGCATCTTATCATAATAATGGTCTTACAAGGATTTCTCTTGTCTCCTACTTTTTCTTCCACTTTCTTTTCTTGTAAGCAACTTCATTTTCCATCTCTTGCTGAATTTTTGTCTTGTTCCTTTGGTAAACTTTCATCTTGGGCTCTAGTTCTTCTTTTGGGCTTGTATGCTTTCTTGTTGGGCTTGTATGATCTATGTTGGGCTTGAATGCTTCCTTGTTGGTCTTGAATGCTTCCATGTTGGGCTTGAGTGCTTCCATGCTGGGCTTCCATTTTGGTGATGGTAATATGTTGGGCTTTCACCCGATGATATGTTGGGCTTTCACCCGATGATAAGTTGGGCTTTCACCCGGTGATATGTTGGGCTTTCACCCGATGATATGTTGGGCTTTCACCCGGTGATACTTTGGGTATTACATTGTTAGGGTGATAGGATTTGGGCCTTTGCCCTGATAAGATAGTATTCAATGAAACCCTCAACATGTCTCAAGGCTACATATTATAATAACTAGTATTATAAACCCTCAACAGTGTCTCAAGACTTCTACGAGAGAGGAAGAAGTCAAAACTGAACCTGAACTAGTACCCCTTAACATATGGAAAAGGACTAGAGAACCAATAATGATAGACGTTAGTAAGTAAAAATCACAGAATCAATGAAAGAAGCATTAAATGACCTCGCAAACTTATAAAAATCCCAAGATGGAACATGGTGTAATCATTTTCCTTAAAAATTATGGAGAAGATATAGTAGAAAAAGGAAAATACAAATATGAACCCTTAAAGAAGGATAAAACCCTACCATCTAAGACAACCAGAGAAAAAGAAAAACCAGAAGACCTACTATCTAAGATAAATAGATTAGAAAAAGAAATGATAAAAATAAAGAAGGAAAATAATAAATTAAAAGACAATACCGAAAATGAATGGTACAAGAAGTATAAGAAATATAAAAACAAATATAAAACTGCCAAAACTGAACTAGACAAAACTAGAATTGAACTTAGAGAAGCATTAGAAGAAATAAAAGAACTTAGAGAAGAATTAACCCGAACCAAGGAAGAATGGAGTGAAGAACAAAAGGAAACAAAGAGAGAGTTAGAAACATTAAGAAGACAACTCAAAAAGATAAAGGGAAAAGAAATAGAATCAGAAAACTCGGAAATAAACCTAGGAGAGGAAGGGGATAATGAAACTAGCTGTTCGAATGGTTCTAACCAAATAGAAACAGAAGAAAAAAATAGTAAATTACATCCAGGAAACAGAAGAAGAAATAAAAACTGAAAATGAGCAAATAATAGAAATATTAAGAAAAATGAAAAACGTAAATG
Organism: Erodium maritimum; assembly: GCA_963921825.1. Lineage (NCBI taxonomy): Eukaryota > Viridiplantae > Streptophyta > Magnoliopsida > Geraniales > Geraniaceae > Erodium > Erodium maritimum. The sequence continues at coordinate 62,121,146 of OY997592.1, read as the reverse complement.
CAATCATAGAAGAAGAACCCGAAAGTGACATAGAAGATAATTATAATGAACCAATAGACACAGAAATGGAAACTGAAAGCATAATAAACGAAGATGCAGATGACTATCCTGAAGAAGATATATCTGACTTAAACTTGGAACCTATCAAAAGAAAATATGGAAAAATGCATGATCACATACCAATAGGACAACACTCAGAATTCAGAGAGTTTATAGAATCTATGGCCCAAGGAATAAACCCAAACGGATACTTCTTAGACCTAGATAATGTATATGAAATACAAGAAGTTAATAGGAGAATCACCGATTGGACTCAAGGAACCTACCTAGCTCTCATGTCAGCAAAACAAACAGATAATCTTGATTATGTATATGAATTAATATCTAGAACAAGGACAGGAAAAGTAGCACATTGGGTAGAATCTATAGCTGAAGAATTAAAAGCCTTAGTAATAAATAAGTCATCAGACTGGAGGTCAATGTTGACATTATTCGAAATAATACTAAAAAGAGAATTTATAGGAGAACCCTGGAATGTAGCAGCACACTTAGTACATGAAGCAAGAAAAGCTGAAATGAGAATGAACCTTAATAATATGAGATGTTGCCGGATAACCAAACTACAAGAATATACAATAAGCTTTTCAAAATTCTTTTATGAAGCAAGATTTTCACCAGAAGAAGGATTAATTTACCAACAATTATACTATGATCATCTACCAAACCCTTACAATACTGAGATAACAAAAGAATATAATAACATGATACCAAGAGAAAACACCCTAGGAGAAAGAATAAGGGTAGTAAAGAGTTACCTAATGAGAAAGTGCAAAGAATATAGGTTACAACAGAAGGTAAGAAAAGATAAAAAATTAGGACTGAGAGAGATATGTGGAATAGCAGAAAAAAGGTTAGTATTTGGATGCGACGAGAAAAAGATAAAGAAAACACACAAGAAGAATGGAAAGAAATACAAAACTTATAACAAAAGAACTAGAGGATACACCAGATATAATAAAAAACCCATATTATAATACATTTAGGAGAAGAAGGTTCGGAAAATTTAAAAACACACCCCAAAACAGAAATAGATTTAGATACAAAAGAAAATTTAGAAGAAGACCTTACGAAAAGCAAAATATGAGTGAATGCAAATGTTGGAACTGCCATGAGAAAGGACATTATGCAAATAAGTGCCATAAGCTAAAAGAAAAAGGAGTGAGATATATCAATAAATCTGAATTTATTATGAGCCTAGAACAAATAAAAGAAGATAATAGAAAATGGTATGATTATGAAGATTTTTATATTAGCGAAACAGAATTAGAAGATGAATCAGAATCAGAATCAGAAACTCAATCAACTGATAGCAACTCAACTAATAGTGATACAGAATAATGGTAGCAGTTTATGTAGAAGCCTATGTAGAATATAAACCTAATAAATTAGTGAAACAAATAATATTCATAGATGATGGAGCAGACTTATGCCTAGCGAAGAAAGAAGTACTAGAACCACACCGATGGAAGAAATCTAACATATATAGAACTAAAGTAACAGGATTTGATGAAAGGAGAAAAGATTTAGATGAAATAGCGACCAATGTAAGAATATTATTAAATAAGACAATGATTAGAATACCTTTAATATATCAAGAAGAAGAAAATGAAGCAACCAAAATTATTGGGAAACAACTTCCTCGATCATTTTAAAACAAGAGTGGTAAAAATTGATACTGTAAGTTTACAAACACCTTGTAAAAAATGGATAATACTACAAAGAATCCATCCAGCTAGCATACATAGTATTAACTTCATAACAATGGAAAGAGATAATAACCTAAAAGAACTAACAAAAAGATATCATGATATGCTAAAACCCAACTTCGGTGAGAACTCAATACAACTTTGGGATAAAGAAAAAATACAAGCAGAAATAAAACTAAAAAATCCAAATGATATAATAAGATCTAGACCAATCAGGTATAGTCCTAGTGATCAGAAAGAATTTAAAACTCAAATAGAAGAATTACTAGGAATGAAACTTATACAAGAAAGTAAAAGCCCACATAGCAGCCCAGCCTTTTTAGTAAGAAAGCATAGTGAACAAAAAAGAGGAAAAGCTAGAATGGTTATAGACTATATAGAATTAAATAAGAAATCTGAGTTTGATGAATATTTCTTACCATATAAAAGAAACCTTATTAACGGACTAGGAAATAAGAGATGGTTTAGCAAGTTTGACTGTAAAAGCGGATTTTGGCAGATAAAACTAACAAAAGAATCAAGACCTTTAACATCATTTAATGCACCTCAAGGACATTATGAATGAATAGTATTACCCTTTGGACTAAAGAATGCACCTCAAATATTTCAGAGAATGATGGATCAAGTATTCAGAAAATTACAGGACTTTTGCATGGTATATGTAGATGATATATTAATTTATAGTGATACCCTAGACCAACATATAAAACACCTAGATATATTTGTGAAAACTATGAAACAACATGGAATACTACTTTCTGAGAATAAATCTGAAATCTTTAAAAATGAGATAGAATATTTAGGATATATTATAGACAAGGAAGGATTAAAACTACAAGACCATATTGTAACAAAGATAAAAAACTTTAAGGACAAACTAGAAAATAAGAAGGAAGTTCAACAATTCCTAGGAATAGTAAATTATGCATCAAACCATATGAAAAACATGCCAGAAATAAGAAAACCCTTACAAGAGCTTATAAAGAAAAAAACACCTTTTGAATGGAAGGAAGAACATGAGAAGGCAATAAAGACTAAAACAAACGGTAACCAACTTACCTAAACATAAAATCCCGATGGAAACTGATCAGTTAGAATTATTTACAGATGCTAGTAATATAGGTTGGGGAGCAGTCCTTATAGCTTATACACAAGATGACATAGATAAGAAGAAACCCCTAATATGTGGATGCGGAAGAGGAACATGGAAACCTCATGAAAAAAACTATCATATAAATGAACAAGAATTATTAGCAGTAATGTTTGGAATTAAAAGATTCTATTACCATCTTTCCCAAGTAAAATTCGTGGTTAGAACTGATAATACCCAAGTAAAAGCATTTATCACTAACAGAATAGATTTGTTACCAGAACTTAATAGGAGAAGAAAATGGCAATCATTCTTTTGTCGTTATGATTTCATAGTAAAACCAATATCAGGAACTAAAAATATATTGGCTGATTTTCTTAACAGGTGTAACCATGGCAGCAGAACACATTAACTTTGAACAATATATTAACAAACTAATAAAACATATTACTGAAATTGATGAAAACATGATAAAATTGCAAAAAGCAACTGCTGAAACCATCAGCAACATACTAAAGGAAACTGACCTAAAAATGAAAGATTTACAAAAAGAAAAAAATTGAAATGTCTAAAACTCTAGCGGAAACAATTAGAGATCGAGAGACAACCAGATCACTACAATCTTTAAAACTGAAGCCCCAAGTTCTAGTATCAAAAATAGCAACCATGCCAGCCTCTTCCACCGCAAACATGTTAGAAACTGGAATCACCATGTGTGATAAAATAAAATACACACCTGAATACACAAAAGCCTTTGAGCAGATTACTAAATACTATGACTATAAATCGCATAGCGAAATCCTAAGAACTGCTAAAGTCACCAAATACCCCAGATACATATGTAGTGAAGAAGCCAATCCTAATGTAGTGGAAAATTTATTCTTGTATGGCTTCGTAGATAAGATATTATTCAATGAAACCCTCAACGGTGTCTCAAGACTACCTAGTTTAATAACTGAATCAGCAAGAGCGATGATAAATTCATATGGATCAGGGCTCTATGGCATTCAAATATTTGATGCCAACACTGACCTAGTAGGAAAACCTATAGTAGTATGCCCAATATTTAAAACCGGAAAAAACAGTAACATCCAAGGAGATAACACTTCTGCTAAATTATTACCACCATGTACTATTGACAATTTCCAAGAATGGCTAAGCCAAAAACGAGCAACATGACTTAACTTTCTAAAATCAAGAATAAATGACATGATAACAGCAAGAAAGGCCCGAACTATAAGAACTAGTAAAGGAGGACAAGCAGAAGAGATCATCACCGTATATAATGATAATGATATCCTCTCAGAAGGTAACGTAGAACTTGAAAGAATGTACCATAAAATTGTTAACCTAGAATATAAACATTCCCCAGAGACAATAAAAGCTTATCAATCCAAACCGGAGAACAAGAAAAGACCCCTTGTGGGAGAAATTAATCCAGGAATAAAAATATCAAAAGAAGAAGAATCCTCTTACCCTTTTCAGTAAGGACAATGTAAAACCTTGTTAACAGGGCAAAGGCCCAAATCCTATCACCCTAACAATGTAAAACCCAAAGTATCACCGGGAGAAAGCCCAACATATCATCGGGTGAAAGCCCAACATATCACCGGGTGAAAGCCCAACATATCATCGGGTGAAAAACCCAACATATTACCATCACCAAGGAAACCCAACATGGAAGCACTCAAGCCCAACATGGAAGCATTCAAGACCAACAAGGAAGCATTCAAGCCCAACATAGATCATACAAGCCCAACAAAAAAGCATACAAGCCCAAAAGAAGAACTAGAGCCCAAGATGAAAGTTTACCAAAGGAACAAGACAAAAATTCAGCAAGAGATGGAAAATGAAGTTGCGTACAAGAAAAGAAAGGGGAAGAAAAAGTAGGAGACAAGAGAAATCCTTGTAAGACCATTATTATGATAAGATGCCAAAATAATAAGATGCTCTATCTACTAGTTGCCAAAATAGTAAAGAGCATTATTGGAAGAATAGTAATGAACATTATTGTAATAGTTGATGAAGAAGCCTATGTAAGGAGCCTCAACCCTATGTAAAAAACCAAGTTGCAAATTCTACGAAGTTCATCTTTGAAGTTTTCTCTCTATGGCTAGCTAAGCTCTCTTTCTACATCTATAGTCTCTTACCACCCTCATCATAACCTTAGTTTTCTATCTTCATAATACATAATTAGTATCATTCTACCCACATCTAAGATAGAAACTCAAAGGGTCTCGTTGAGCAATCACCTAGCGTTGGTATCATCCCGCAAGGACATGGAGTCGAAGGAGAGAGACTAAACCAGTTGAGTGTGTACTCCGGAACTTTGAAGTTCTATTAGGTATGTTGGATGAATTTTACTATTTATGTTTTATAAAGATTGGAACTATGGTTATGACTTATGATATTAGGAACGGTAGAGGTTATAGATGTTCGTTTTAAACAATGAATTTTCAGTGTTGTGCTTGTGTTCTTGATATCTCTTGTATTATGTTGTATATCATTACAACCCTTATAAAAATTACACTCAAAATCTATAAGAAAATTACAACCATTATAAAAATTATAACAACTATTATAAAAATTATGATCAAAGTCTGGAAGAACCTCGTTTTCCTTCCCTCTTTAGAGTTATAAACAATGAGATCCAGAGTTTATAATAATCTCTTAGTACCTAAGGGTAAAATGCAGCATCCCCCTCCCAGCCTACACTACCCTGATAAACCCAGCAATCCCCAACTATCTACTCCCAGAAAAACTGATCCTTTGTTTAGCGAGAGACAGCTTCCTTACCACTTGTTACTTTGTAGATGAATCGAGCTCAAGCTTTGGTATTCTTTCTCATGCTCTAACAAGCTTTGCCTGAATTGACCCCAAATCTGACACTTTCTTGATGCTGCATGAGACCAGAAAGAATAACCATCATTCAATTGAAGACAGAAGAGGCCAAGGCTTGTGACAAGGGTACAAATGCAATGACGACAGCAGAAAATGGTGATTAAAATATTGAATCAGGAAAACCAATTGCAGTTCCTTCATATTATTTCAGAACATATATTTTTTAAATGTAAGAATTTCTGTATAAGAATATAGCACAAAGAGATGTTTGATGTACTCACGTGTAGAAAATATCACCGCTAGGGGCCAACTTCCTGCAAATCCAATCTGGAACTAGCTCCTCAAGAAGCTGAATCTGTTCTTCAGCTTCACCTGCAAATATGTGACCCCAAATCAGTAACCGATTTATTGAGAAGTGCACACACATACTAGAGAAGTGCACACACATACTACAAGATCGGTAACCAAAATTGTACATACTTATCTCTGTCATGTCTAAGTTATTCATAATTATCTTGTGTATCAACTCCTCTTTTGTCATTGAAGAGCTTTGGACAGACTTGAATATATGGTGAATGGAAGCAGCAAGGTCAGGCAATGAAGCAGACAGCTGTGGGCACGTTAAACCAGTTTGACTTATCTTGTTGTCCTTGGTATGGAAATCAACACTCTTAACTACCTATACAGATAAATCCCAGGTCAATTATATATGTTAGTTTTAATAACAGAATCACATTGAAATAATGCATACATGCATAAATTATTTACATGTACTGCAAAAGATCTATAAGGTGAAAACAATTAACGCTCCAGTTCTACGAGTAAAGCAGTGAGTAAATATAAGCTCAGCTATATGAAGAAGCTAATGATATAAAAAAGGAAAGTTAGCAAATATAATGCACCTCTTCCACTGACAATTTTTTCGTCTCAAGGGTTTGAGGGATGCTATCATGTAAAAATTTGTTGCACGTGGAGTCACCTGGAATGGATTCAAGTACAGCAGTATTGTCTTCCGATTCTAAATAGTTCAAAGACCTTTTTACCGACTTATGGTTGCTTGAAGCCCTGTTTTGACTGGATGCAGTCTTAACTTTGTCTTCACAACTGGTTAATAATCTCGGTGGTGTCAACTGTGCAGGTGTTTCTACAGTTAGATTATCAGCAGATGAGGGAGGCTTAACAACCACAGGGCTTTCACAAGCACTGGAACCAAGTTCTGTCAACTGAGCAGGTGTTTCTACCATTAGATTATTAGCAGATGAAGGAGGCTTAACCACAGGGCTTTTACAAGCACTGGAAATAATAGAATGCAGCTGAAGCTGATCAGGATTGGAACTAGCACATATGTCAGGAAATCCTTGCTTCTCTTCACCTCTAATATCTTTGTTTTCCATACTATCATGGTTGAAATGTAGTGAACAATATTCTTTCTGAGGGATACTTTCAGCTTCAGCAGCAACTTCCCGAGAGAAGTGTCTACTAAATGATGGGCATAGATGGGATGGTTCTGACGGTAGTCCATTTTTCATCAAAGTTGGGTGGCATTCTGTTCTAGAACCCACAGGTGACACCTCTGGAATGGTGATCTGTGTTTGTTGGCAAAAAGGCTCAGGCAATAAGGCCTCTGGGATATCACAACCCTGATCAAACAATAAGTAACTAATAAATTACAAAATGAATGAAGATTATATAACACAAGGTTAATTGCTACTGGTTTAAACATAGATCACCAACCCAATCAAGTCAAACTATTTGATAAGCCACACAAGTCATTGATAATAGGGATAATGGCAGAAATATACCGTATTACCGTGCACTTTAAACTATTTACAAGTGGTTACTGTTATCTTCATTTTGTGGCAGGTTGTAACCATTCACTTGTTTTTAGCTGCGCTGTTAGTTAAAATCTATTAAAACTAACGGAAAAAAGAAAGTACAGTAACAACCTGCTAACCTTCTTCGTCAATACCATTACTTTGTGCATTTTATATTTTAAAATGATGAAATTTACCTTCTTCCTCAAGACCCCCAAGATAACAATAACAACATGCAAACAATTTAAAGTACACGGTATATTTCAATCATTATCCTTCGTTAAAAAACCAAAAGAACATTCAAATGGTGTAATACATATAGAAATATAGATCTACTTACTCTAGTACTATATGAATAAAAATACATATAAATGAAGTACAATTCCATCAGTAACTAATAGATATCCTTGAATTCACACAGCCAAAGCTGTTGGTAGAGTAGAATCTCGCAATCAATATTTGGCACCCGTGTTTTTTCAAAAATTATTTCTTCCCAATTTAATAACTTTAATCAGCGATCATCAATATTGTTGTATATTTTTTATAATGGGATCAAGTGTGGCACCTAAAACAAACAAGGAAAACACAGAACTACAAGGTGAGAGAAATACCTCGGGATGGTTAGCAAAGAACTTCGTAAGCCTTGAAGCAAAAGCCTTGCGCAAAGCCATAAAATCAGTTTGTTCATCATGACCTTCTACAACATCAAAAAGCAAGGTAATCTTCATATCCGGCTTCATGCATAGAGTTTTTTCATCATGTACAAGAATCTTATCAATCTGCATAGCTTCAGGAAGTAAATACTTCATCTGTGCAAGGTGCCTGTAAGAGAACTTTCTGAAAGAAAAAAAGAGGAACGAATGACATTTTTCCAATAGAATACCCACCAGGTTATACCTAAAAATAAAAATAAAAAGCATGTGAAGGTCACTACCTCTAGTCAAAATGAATGAAAATCATGCAACTTGATGTCTAAATGAGAAAATTAATGGTTGTCAGAAATTATCAGCTACAGTGTTGGCAGTTGCCTCTCAACCAACCTGTCCATCTTGGTTCTTGCAAGGCACACAATTGCATACATACTAATTTATGTTTCCATGTACAATAACGTGCTCATTGAACATACGTTATATTTAAAAAAGGATTGCAGACCTGCTAATTTGCATTTCAACTCATTACCAGCATCCATATATGGCCACTATTTTATTAAATTATCAAGACTTTCTTCCAGGATGAGTGGAACTTTATGGGTCCAATGAAACTAGAGGACCACGTTGCATCACAAACTTCGATGCACAAATATGAATATAGAATATAAAGCATTCATGCAAAATAGAGACTTTTATGGAATCAATATAGATTTTGACAATTTAATGGAAGAAGGGGAGAAGACAGAAACATTGCGTGGCATAGATCGATTTCAGAATTCTATTGCTGCTTATAAATTGAACACATATTAATCGATCATTCTGTATGGGGAATCCTTTTTTTAGTTGTTTCTTACATAAGCAGAATTTCTAACTATAATGGCACCCAGAGAACAATATCTGAAGATGATACATGGATGAAGAGATATGTTATTATCGAAGTTGCTGCAAGGACCAGTTACCTTTTTGTCAAAACTTCCACCTGATGACAAATATTTTGGAAAGTTGGCAACTTCTTGCGGAGGCCAAGCAACCTAAGTGAGCAGCTCATACGATCAAAGAACTCGGCAATCAATTTGTACCTGAAAATAAAGTAAGACTAATTAACATGAGGCTCAGAGGTCATATAGTTATGATTCTAATGATTTTAAAACAAGCATCCAGTGAGGCACCAACTTTTCAGGGAGTCGTGCTTCTATTTCCTTCGGTGAAAGCTCATTTGTTTTATCTGGTGTCTGCAAAGTAATCTCATTTGCTGGGTCCTGCTGTCCAACAGATGCTGTTTTCAGCACAGTGGCCGATGCCTGAGCTGTTGATTTCTCGACACAGTGAATAATCTTTTTACACTTGAAATCCAAGACCTCTTGTCTGCTTTCTCTCTCTTTCCTTTGATCCATGCGTATCTAGATTTCTTTAGTATCTGGAATGGATACAAAAGCAATCCTCTCAGAAAACAATAGGTAAAACAGATGAGTATCAAAGTTCATGTCCCACTCCTCTCACAATAGTTCACTCAGAATCCAATCGTAATGTCAGGTCAACCAGTTCGTTGAGGTACTGAACAAACCAATATCAAAGTGAGGTCTACTAATTTCCAGTTTTATCTACTACAACTCACTCTTTCCCAGCAGAACCAAAAAAGAAACTGAGAGAAAAGCTAATAATTTGAGACGAGAAAACAAAATCCCAAATAATAATCAGCATCAGTCGGAGTGATTAAGTAAATTTTACAGAATAGAGAAGAATTCAGTAAAAAAAGACCAAATGATACAAAATTACAGAACCCTAGATTGAAGTTTATAGAACAGAAAAAGCAAAATCCAAGATGACGAACCTGTAGTGGGAATGTATAGCTGTAGCAGCAACGAATTTGAGGACTATATTCGGCAGAGGAGAGTAGTGAAAGTGAAATAAATTAGGGCAAAGGAGTGAGAGAGACGATAATTTCTTCAAAATAAACAAAAAAAGGGGTTTCTTTCGAAACAGAACTATGAGAATAAACTGTTTTTATATCAAAAACTTGAAATTTTTGTATATGAGCGCGTCACTTTTTACTTTCTCCCCTCCCAAAATATGACCGTTGTGGCCCAAAAATCAGGCATCGCTCTTTCCATTTTACTCTTTATTTTATGTCCTTATTTTCTTCTGTGATTTTATTTTAAAAGTTAAATTTGTGATTTTTTTGTGAGGGGACAAATCAATTAAAAACCTTTTTTATCCTAAAAAAATATGAGAATTATTCCTTTTTTTAAAAGGCGAACGATGGATTGTATTGTTAGTGTACGTGAATTTTTACAAGTTAGGACTAAAAAGTCCTGAGAATAGAATAAATCTGAGGCTCCCAAAGGACACCCGGACGTTCTTGAACCCGTAAAAATAGCCTAGTTTCCATCCTATACAATGATTACTATCTCTACAATTAACCTAATCATGAAAACTGAAATAAATGAAAAGAAACATAATAAACCATAGTCCAAAGCAGTACTGAAAACCCATAATATAATGAAAGCAGAAAAAATAAACTAGATCCTCTGATGTAGTCCTGATTTCCAAGCCGAAGGTTGCCAATCTTAGTCTTGGATCATGAGGGGTAGGTCATCAATCATCTACCCCTCGGGATCCAAACAGCCTTACGGGGCCTAGCGGGACTGTTTTGCAGCCTGCGTCATCTTTGAGTTATCCTCAGTCTCCTCCTCGTCTCTGAGCTGGAATCGATCTATTAGTTGACTCATTGCACCCAGTGACCTCTTTAGCTTCGCTTGGGTTGTCCGGACGTACACTTGTCCTGTCTTAGCCCTTACTTTGGTCTTCTGCATCTTCATCCTCTTAGGTCCCAGACCTCCTCCCAAGTCCTGAGGCTCCTTGTGACTATGTGGGAGTCCAAATGGAAATGTTGGGTACTCCCACCACCTCCTCACGGTCGGCTTCCTGGTCTAGGTTAGCTATGTCACGGGTCTTCACAATCATGCTCGACCCTACTGAAAATCCTGGATGCGCCCCTTGAATAAATGGAGGTGTCCCCTCGGAACCCTCCTTAGCCATGTCATCATTCTTCGGTGTTGTCGTCCTCTCTCCTTGTGGGAGAGCCAAGAATCCCGGTGGCGGAAGAAGTTGCCCGCCCCTCAGAGGTTGTTGGTGCCCCGGGTCCAGACTAAGGGATGTCAGCAGCTCCTCCACCCGGGCCTTAGGACGACGTTGGGGAGGACCTGAACGAGTCTACAACAACTGTAAATGTCACGCCCCAATTTCAGTAAACCGAACTCAGGACGCGAACATTTAAAATAATAAAACCTTTGAAACCTGTTTTCAAACAACATTTTAAAATCGCCATTTAATTAATCAAAATAATATGTATAGTTCAAAAATGTCCCAACAAATGGACGAAGTACAAGGTATCCGTCACTAGACTCAAAAGATAAAACCCGGACTCCGCTCCTAGCTCCACAAGCTTCGAGAGCTCACCTAGTCCGTCCTGTGATCAGTACCTGTAGGAAAAGCAGCTAGGGGTGAGCGTTCGCTCACCACTACGGATAACAGACTGACTACGACATAATTAGCAAACAATGCCGGCAACACCAACAACAAACTCAACACCGGGGATCGCTATCCCCAACACAAGTACTCCGACTGACACACACCCACAGTTACTTTCCTCAACCGACTCAACGCTCGAACACGTAAGTAGACCCGACTCAACGATTGGCGACCTCCTCCAAAGACACGACAACAACCACGCAACACCCAAGATCACAAAGGATCGCACACCAAACCAGATCACAAAGGATCGCATGCCAGCTGCTCAGTAACCTCCCTCACTCACGCGCTTTGTCGAACCACTCAGGCCAGGCGGTCGACCTGTCTCAGTAACCTCTCTCACTCACGCGCTTTGTCGAACCACTCAGGCCAGGCGATCGACCTGTCTCAGTAACCTCTCTCACTCACGCGCTTTGCCGAACCACTCAGGCCAGGCGGGCGACCTGTCTCAGTAACCTCTCTCACTCACGCGCTTCCCCGACACAAAGTCGGGCCAGGCGGTCGACCTGTCTCAGTAACCTCTCTCACTCACGTAACCACAATCACAATCACAATCAAAAGCAAGTTCAACAAACAGCAACAACATAGGTTCAACACTCCACAGGCACTCATGGCCACACAAGACACCAACAGTAAAACACGGACTCAACAACCCCACGGGCACTCACGGCCTCCCAAGACACACCAACAGTAACTCACGGGATCAACAACCCCACGGGCACTCACGGCCTCCCAAGACACACCAACAGTGACTCACGGGCTCAACAACCCCACGGGCACTCACGGCCTCCCAAGACACACCAAACAGTAACTCACGGGCTCAACAACCCCACGGGCACTCATGGCCTCCCAAGACACACCAAACAGTAACTCACGGGCTCAACAACCCCACGGGCACTCATGACCTCCCAAGACACACCAACAGTAAAGACACGGGTTCAACAACCCCACGGCCACTCATGGCCACCCAAGACACACCACCAGTAAAGACACGGGTTCAACAACCCCACGGGCACTCATGGCCACCCAAGACACCAACAGTAAAACACGGGCTCTCATGGCCACCCAAGACACAACTGTAAAACAGGGGCTCTCATGGCCGCCCAAGACACAAAATACACAATCAACCTCCGGCATAACCAATGCCTCCAACAGTCCTAATATCGACAGTTTCACAATCAACCTCCGGGCATGGTCATATGCCTCCAGTACTCCTAATATCGATAAGTTCACAATCAACCTCCGGGCATGGTCATATGCCTCCAGTAATTCTAATATCGATAAGTTCTCTGCTCCTACGACACTACTAAGTGTCACATGCTTTTCTAATATTTGCTACGTTCCCGTATCATGCATTTCTAATATTCGATAAACCTACTTAACCCACGACACCGCGGTGTCACATGCAGTTCTACTGTTAACTTTCCCTAGTCAGGGCCGAGATCCGGCTACTTTTCCCTACCTCGTATATGTTCTCCAAAAGTGCCCAAATAAGCCCCGGCGTGATCTCAGTCACTCGCCTAGCTTTCCTTTGCCTCGGTCCGCAGCACGATCTAAAAGAACACAATTTTAAGGCACTTTTAAACTCGCAGGAATAAACTGAAATTCGATAAACTTAACGCCCAAACGTAACCCCGACAATGTCAATCACTCCCAAACTTCCCGATTACTCGACATTGTCGATAAAGGACCCGTAAAGGCCCGATTCGCCCGACATGGCGAATCTGCCCGGGTTTTGGAAATGCCCTTCCGGGGCTCCGAAAATTCCCGTTTTCGTTTCTACGGTCTTAGAATACTTCAAAGGTCCCTAGGCACTCGACGGAATCGAATTCCGACTTCCGAGTCATTTAATTAACGTTTAAAGTTTCTAAACCCAATAATTACAACTTTCACAATTTAGTTCCAAATTTCGATCCAGTTGTGGATAAATGGTCCGGGGAACGTTCTAAACCACCCGAACATAAAACCCGAGCACCCGAGCAAGTGGGCCCCACCCGGCCAGCCATGGCCGTGGGTGGCTAGGGCCTTTTGGGCCCGGCCCACCATGGTGGTGGCCGGCCCTAGCTCCGGCCAGTGAACCCGAATCTACTATCGTTGAGACGAACCCATGGCTCGATGCTCGTGAATAGTGGCCAAAACCTCCAAAGCTTCCTCTTCCTTCTCTCCCTTTCTTCTCTCTTCTTTCTCTTTCTAAAACTAACCCTTTTCTTCTTTTTTTTTTGAAATGGACGTGTAGTCATCTTCTTTCTCTTTTGTTTTATTAAAAAAAATAACAACTAACCCTTTAAAGGCAAAACTAACCATCAAAGTCTTGTCTTGTCTTGTCCCAAAACCTAACACTATCACTTGTTTGACAAGTGGCAAGGTGGGTCCCACACCTTTTAGGAAAATATCTACTAGATATTTTCTAATCAGATTCGCGAAATTCGGACGTTTCGGGCCCCGAACGGGAACTTTTTCCAAGAAATTATGAAACTTCACGGGATACATGGAAACGGCTCAACTAAGACCGCTGCGACGACGGCTAAGCTTTTTGGATCCAAAACGGTCCTCGAATGGACCAAAACGTCGCTCGGTTGACTTTTCCAACGAAAAGTCAACATTTCCCAAATCGATCAAAAAGTTGTCCTGAGTCCCCCGGAACTCACTCTGGTCAATAACGGGGTCAACTTAAGTCCGGTATGACCCTCGGGGTCAAATTTAGGTTCATTTAAGTACCTGACCAAATTTTTTAAATTTTCCTGTTTTTCGTAGGTTTGACTGGCGTTGACCGGGAGTGGTTATTACAGTAAAGACCGGGAAATCTAACGGTTTAAATAACTTGTTGGAATTTCGAGGGTTGAGAACGGATTTATTTTTGGAGCGAGTTCAAAAAATAGGAAAGAAAAGAAATTAAATAAAAAAAAAGAAGCAGGCCTGGATCAGATCAGACGAGGCTCACTCAGAACGGATCAGGCCCATCGCGCACAGCCCACGCCCTTTATCCCTAACCCTAATGGACAACACGTCTTATCTTCCTCAGACGTTCTTCTTGCTTCAGTAGAGCAAAAACAAGATCTGAAGCTAAACTGTGCCGCCCCACTCCCTCCCCCACGCTCTGACCACACGCCGTCACCTGAAGGCGTCTCTAGCCTCTCCTCCTCGTCCTGCTCCTTCCGTCCCACGCCTCTCCACTCGCAACTTCTCTGATCTTCCCCAAACGACATCAACAGTCGCGTTTCCTCCCCTTCCTCTTCTTCTACTTCCCGCACGAATCTCTTGAAACCCGCTGGCTTGAGAACCAGCTTCCTCCCGTCGAAATCCTCTCCGATCCTCTCCAGATCCGCTTCTGCTTCAAACGCTCCTGCTCAGCCATGGCAGGGCGCGACCAAGGAGCCACTCATGGCGTCGATGGCCACCGAAGACATTCTCTAGCTGGACCTCGTTCGTGGAGAAGACGGAGGTAGGCCAGGACGTCAGCAGCTAGGAGACGCGGTTGTCGGTTCTTCAAGAGGTAGGGATTACCTCGAAACTCGCTTATTACGGTTTTACTAGAATGCATACAGGGAAACCTAATAACCGGATAAATAACTAGTATGCATATAGGATGTGGAACACTAGCGTAGACATATCGACTGTGAACATTTATGATTCTGTCTTAGGGACTTGTCGTGCTGGTAGAATCGCGCCATGTCGTGCCTGGAGGATTGACTGTTGTTTGTGGATTGATGTGTTGTGCTGTTTGAACGGTTAATAAAAGATAAACATGACAACGAGTAGAGTTGGCTTGAGAATACATGACAGTGATCCGAGTGTTATTTTCTGATTTCATGATATATTGGATTGAGAATGTTTGGGGATACCGGTTAAGCCGGTGGGGTTTACCACGTCGAGTGTGGTGACGGTAAGTGATGGTAAGTGCGTGATTGTTACGATGTGAACCATTGGTTGTGATATGGTCGGGTGAGTGATAGACCGACATGACTGCGATATTTGGTGAAGCATGTGTTGCTATGTTTGGTAAATTGAGAAGCATGGTCAGTGTTATTCGGTGAAGCATGTGTTGCTATGTTTGGTAAATTGAGAAGCATGATATGTGATATTAGATGACGCAGGTGTTGCTATGTTTTGGGCAAGTGTGCCATGTGTGAGTGTGATCGTGGTTGTAATTGTGGTACTGTGATTACTTGTGAGTGTGTGATTGTGTGATTGTGTTTGTGACTGTGTTACTATGGTTACCCGAGAAAGACGCGATGTGTTGCGCGAAGAGACCGTGTGTCGGTAAAACGCTATGTCCGCGATGTGTTGCGCGAAGAGACCGTGTGTCGGTAAAATGTTATGTCCGCGATGTGTTGTGCGAAGAGACCGTGTGTCGGTAAACGCTTTGTCCGCGATGTGTTGCGTGAAGATATGTGTTCTACGATGAGGTCGACCGCCTCTCCCAATTGTGTGTTAGGGAAAGTTGCGTACGGCTACGCCGGGCCGAGCGGGTTGCTCCCGAGACCGTGCATGGGTTATGAGTTGTGTGTTTCGATAATGTTTGGATTGAACGAGTGTTGTTGAGTTTGTGGTTATGGGTGTTTCCTTGTTATGGGTTGTGTGTAATCCGTGAATGACTTGAGTTGATTGTTTGATGGTGAATTCATGTGTATGGCTTCCATGTAAGTTAAAGTGTCGTATTAGTGGTTGTCCGTAAATCGTTTGTGAGGGGGCTTTGGATGTGGACTCTCGGGACAGTTTGTGGTCGGGTAAAGTGAAGGTTGTCTAAGTTGGATTATATGTTCTCGTTGTCACTTTCCCATTTTAATCGTTAAAAAGTAGGTTTAGAAACGTAATTGGATGTCTCAATTGGATTGTTCCCTTCGTTGTGTGTCTTAGTCGATTGGATGGTGTTGAACTGAAGTTAGTATGATTGGACTGGTAAACGCCAGGTTAAAAAGGGTTGTCTTTTATTTGGCTAAATTGGCGTATCGTTTGTCAAACTTGAGAAAGTAACTAAAATGTGAAAAGGACTTTCTGGTAAATCTGTTTGAGGTGGTTTTCGGGGCCTTTCCTACTGAGCGTCAAGCTCACCCCTTACCGTGTTTTTCTACGGGTGATATTTATACTTGGGGGTTAGAGGGATTACGCAGAGCTAGGAGCTAGCGGAGGCCCGGGGTTTATTTGTATTTCGTAGCGACGTACCTTCATTCTCGAATTATTGTATTTGACCGATCTTAAGACTCAAGGTTTGAAACTCTCATTGTTTTATATTATTTTAGCCTTATAAGTTATCCGTTACTTTTAAATTGTTTTACTTAATTTCACTAAGTCACGTCACGGTTCCAGTCAATACCGGATTTGGGGCGTGACAACAACCTATCTGTATCCACTCCAAGAATAGCACGCAATGAATCATTAAAACGTACCTCGTTCTTACCAACCCCCTAAATCTGAGTTCTGCATTGCTGAATCCGATGGGTGAGCCTTCCACAACGGGCACAAAGCCTAGTAGTCGTTCATGCTTCAACTCCATTGTTGTAGCTAGTCGGCGAACTGGGAATTGCAGCCGAATCTTCTTTTTGGTCGGCCTATCTACATCCAAGTTAATTCGAAACCACAAAAAATTGTTCCAGGGCTTCGGGGTCGGGATGGGGGCCTCGGATACCTCATGCCCGATCGTGTTTGCAAGGAGAGCCCGGATCGAGTCATTTCTGGCGTCTCCTAGAACAATGTAAGCTCGGGCCCTATCTTTATAAACCGAAAAGGGATTTTATCTGGTTGCATGCATGACACATACGAGAGGAGGATTAGAGGGTAGTCGTTGAACATCCACAAGTCGTTATATCAGATTCGATTGAGGATAGCCTCAAACGGGAATCAGAATGAGACTACTCCCTGTGAGAGGACATCCATCTCCATGTCGTTCACCTGCCAATGCTTGAGCATCACCCCGATTAGGGTTTTTGGGGTGTACCGAACTCCGGTGACTAACCTACCCTCGAGGGAGAGCCGGTACCATCAAACATAGCCGACACAGTGTCACGAGGAACCACAACGACCCCTCTTCATCCTCATCGTCCTCTAGAGATACCCCTCCCAAATGGTCCAATATGGCATCGAGGGTGGTTCCGAACGAGGGGATATGAGTCAATGGTACATCCAGGTCCACTGAGACAGGTTGAGTCATGGTCTGAGGCCGGAGAGGCGGCCATGCATGTGGCTGTGGCTCAGAGATCTGGTCCGACTCCCAGCGTTTCGGCGAGAATTAGCCATAAGGGAACTACAGATGGTCTTACTGCGGGGGCCATCAGGAAGATAGAAGGACAAGAGCCCCTTTTGTCGACGACAACGTTGGAGACTCCGAATCCCCTACCCGATAATGGTTAGGGTTTTCGTGTCCGCGAGGCGACAAAGCATCGGCCTGAAGCGATTTGACCACGGTCGGAGTTCGGTTTCGTACAGAGGATGAAGAGGAAGTGGAGGAGGGAGCCATGGTGGCGACGGAGATTGGAAATGGTGTAGAAAATATGGTTGCGGGGAGAGAAAAAAAGGGGGGAACCCTAAGAGTCTCTGAGACTAAACCTTGGGAAGACTATTCTTGATTATAAGCACTTAAGATCTAACATCCGTCATGATGTCATATCATAACCTCAAACTCACCCAAAATACATGTCAAATTCATCTTTTCTCACACAAACAAGGGCATAATTATAATAGCACGTGGAAACATTATAACCCTAACTCTCTTTTCTTTTATTTCTGACGGCTAGGGTTTGTAGAATTTGAGATCTCACAACCCCCATGGACGGTGACAACGGAGATTTAAGGACTCCCTCAGTGATCTAGTCCGTGAAAAGTGACCCAGGCACCCCGTTGTCTGACTCAATCGGTAATTCTCCTCTCTCAGGGCCAGTCATCAGCCCGTTTAGGGAGGGGGAAGGAGCGTCGGAGGACATGGTCTTCTCGGCCCATGTGACGCTGAACCCGACCATCATGGGGGTTCATTGATTAGAAGAAACAAAGCATCGGGGTTGGCCCGGGGCATGGTTCGTGGGGTGTAGACACGGGGTCCTTGACCTCTTCGTCCTCGCGTGGTGGCAGCGGCGGAGGTTGATATGCCCCTCTCGGTCACGACAACACAATCAACGAAGGATTCGATCTCCGAGTCCCAAACCCGATTCGATTCACAATAGGGAAACTCTTCCAGGCCTTATGGGGTCAGAGGTGGGGGTCTATCACCGATGAGACAGACTCAGCTGGCAGTACGGAATCAAAGAGCAGGGTCGGCGATGACCATACTCCGACGGAGAGATAGTCGGTGGCGAAAATGGAAAAGTGGCGACATGATCGTGGCAAGGAACCGAGGGTTCCATTTAGAGGAAGTGGGCCGCAATAGGTGGACTGGGTCGTACCCCCTCTAGGCTGAGCCATATTTTCCCAATCCTACAGGACCAGGGCGAGGTTGACCCACATATGGGCCTCGGGCTGACGAGGGGTCTGGAGGTAATAGGAGGCCCGTGGGCTGGGAGCTAGACAGATTGGGTCAGGCCAGACAAGGCTCATCGGTGTAGAAGAGGTCAATGAACTCGATGACAGCTTGGGGGTACTGGGAATTCGTGATGTCATTATTTCCCCAACGGAAATGTGTGGCCGAGGTTTGAATTTTGCCTATGCCATGACAGCACGAGTACCATCCTCCCAAACATTCTACTAGCAATCACTTGTTGATTTGATGGAAGACTTATGGAAAATACCGGACATTGTGGCTCGACCACTCGAGGATGGAGTTGTAGACTTCTTCTTCCGCTCGACACGGAAAAGATCTCGAGTCCTAGAGGGAGAACCCTATACTTTCAGGCGATAACTAGTCATACTTGCGGATCTACGCCCCCAGTTGCGTCCTCGAGATTTTACATTCTCACATTTCTCTGTTTCAGCCCGTGTCTCAAACATACTAGTTAGGGCATGGAACATGGGTGTTGGTTTTCGTTTGGGAAATCTTTAGGCATTAAGAATTGGAAGGAGACGCGGATTACATGAGTTTGGGAGACTATACGAAGATCTGAATTCGCGTGGACATCAGACTACTGCTGCAGAACCAACTATGGTTCAGACTTGCGGAGTCGGAGGTACGGACCTTATTACATATTTCCTATGAGCGTTTATCCGACTATTGTTTTGGCTGCAGTTGTGTGGGACACCTTGTGTTGATCTGCCTTGTGGGGGAAAAGGAAAAGAGACCATCTCTTTGATCCCCTACAGACTCAAGGCTAGCAGGCTCTAGAGACGGACATATTAAACCGACCCCATGGACTAACTGGTCCTACTTAAGGGGCTCCTCAGGTCGTCTGGTCCCAAACTTACCCCACTCCCCCTACCTGGAAACCATAATGGGGACCAGGGGGAATGAAAGGCCATGTCTAAGGACGGCCTACCTCCCCCCACTAGTTTCTCACCCGTCAGAAAGGCCAACATGGCCCAAGACCCTAGATCACAAGATATGTTCTTTCCCGTTCGGGGAAGGAACCCGATATTTTGGGGAGAACCCTCCTCACGAGGACAGGAGCAGCAGGCTTTTAGGGGACCAAATCGAGCACCCTCGAATTCGTTCCCATAGAGTCGGGTGGAGGATCACCTAAAGGAGATTATTGAGAGGGGAACAATCTCCCTCGTAGTAGTGAGAAAGCGTCTAATAGAGGACACTAAGGATCTAGAGTCGAAAGGATCTTCACAAACTACTAGAGCATAACGACGGCGGGGGGGGGGGGGGGGTGAGGAGTTTGTGGTCCATTAGAGGGGGTCGGCCAGCAACACCGCCTTAGTGGACGTAAGGTGGCAGTGGTTCTACCAAGTCCTGGCATGGTACTCTTCTACCGTCTCGGAGGTCAGCACTCTCGCGTTTCTAGAGCCCTACTTTATCAATTCAGAGAGGACGACGCACGCTGGTACCTCGGGAGAGTTCTTAGTCCCTTCGATAATGGGTCGGCTCTGCTCTAGCTCTCAGTTTGCTTCTGCCGTATCGGTGTCTTCGGGCGCTACCGCAACGTTAGTTACTGAACGTTTCTTTGGACCATATCGGTTTTTTGAGCATTTTCTTTATAATGTTAGGATCCTTTATTTGGTTATCTGGTTTTTACCTATTACACTTTTTTTCGTGTCTACTTTGGACTTTTCCCTTAATAACCTTTTGTGTCCTTTGTGCAATTTTGATTATGATGATGCTAATTACTTATTTCTTCATTGCTCCCAAACTTGGCATGTTTGGTCACTCATCCTCAAATGGTAGAGATTCTCTTGAGCCATCCTTGCAAACTTTCCTGATCTCATATGTTTTGGGGGAAACCTCTATCGTCATTCCAAAAAACAATGGTTAAATCTGATGTTCATAACTTTTTTGTTAGTAAGGAATAAAATTATCTTCATCAATGCCTTTGACTCAGCTGAGGAGATAATCTTAAAAATCCAAAGCTATTTTCTAGTATACTATGGACCAAGTTCAAGGCAGGCCACTCCTTCCTCTACTTAGATTAGATCTTCTAATTTTTTAGGGCAATACACTCACTATTCTTTGGATTACCTTATCTATCCTTTATCCTTTGGAATGTTGCTTACTAATCGTTGCTGCATTTCAGTGTTCTCTATCTTGCAATGTACCTGTATTTTGTTTTTGAGATTCCTACTGATATGAATGCTGCTTTCTCTATCCTCAGCCGTCCGATCACGAGCAGCGATCACAGCCGTTGATTCCTTAAGTCGTTTCGCATTCAATATGCATCTGACGCCCTACCTGCTCTCAGTCTCAGACGCGTCTCCCTTCCCCAAATCGAAACCCTAGAGTAGCAGCCGAATCCTCTCTCTCTCGCCGAAGACCACCATGGCCACACACAACCTACACACACAACGGCTCTCTCTCTCCTCTCAATGTTCGGATCTCCGGTTTTCTGTCAAGCTCAGCCCTCAATCACTTCCTTTTCCCCTTTCCCGTGACGGACGAGCCCTCTTTTACTTCTATCTCATCCTCTCGTTCCTTCTCTCTCTCGACACAAGACCTTGCTTGACCTTCTATTTAATCCGTTGGAGTGGCCGAAGGATTCGAGGAAAGGAACTGAGGAGGAAGAACACTCGAAACTGAGCTTACTAACAGGTATGACTATTGACTATGAACACCATGAACTGTTCAATTTTATGAACTATGTTAGTGTTATGATGAACACTGATTTTATTTCACTGTTGTAGCCTTGTAGGTTTGATTTGCGTTTAAAGGGAAGGTGATTCAGGTGATGAAGGTATATCCATTACTAACCCTAATGCGTTAAAGTTAATAATTTTTGTTTCCCCCTTGTGATGAACACTGATTTTCATTTACTTTGTTGTAGGTTTGATGTGCAAAGTTTAAAGGGAAGGTGATTCAGTTGAAGGTATATCTACTACTAACCTTAACCTTAACCCTAATCTGTTAAATATACTTGTCAGTGTTTGATTTTTGCATTGTAGACTTAGGGTTTATTAAAATTGTGTGTTGTGTAATATGATTTCAAAGGCTTAATGTGATTTCAAAGGCTTAAAACTGGTTTTACATCCTTTTCTTTTGCTTTGGAACACTAACTCAGTCACTTTGTTGCCTTGTAGTTGTAGGTTTGAAGTTTGTGATCAGAAGAAGTTGAAGCAGATGGGGAAGACCAAAGAGTTTGCAAAATCAAAGGGAAAGGTATATACAATGCTTACTGAATTTATGTTTTTTAATGGTTGTTTTTTTTAACTTTTTTTAATGTATACAGTTCATGATTCAAAGTTCAAAGTTTGAGTATGGAGTTTTTATAAACTTTGAGTTCAAAGTTTGATTTCAAACTTTGAGTTCAAACTTTGAGTTCAAACTTTGAGTGCAAACTTTGATTTTAAACTTTGATTCATAAACTTTTGTTTATCTGTTTTTTTTTTAAAACTGGAGTTTTTAGTAACTCTTTTTTAATGGTTGATGTTTTTTTTAAGTTTTTTTTAATGTATACAATTCATGATTAAAAAAAAAAGAGGTTTAATGATATGATTTTTAAAGTTTTAATGTTTTGTTAATGTTTTTTTAATGGTTGATGGAGTTTTTATAAACTTTGAGTTCAAAGTTTGATTTCAAACTTTGAGTTCAAAGTTTGATGTCAAGCTTTGAGTTCAAAGTTTGATTTCAAGCTTTGAGTTCAAAGTTTGATTTCAAACTTTTATTTCAAAGTTTGAACTCAAACTTTGATTCATAAATTTTTGTTTTTCTGTTTTTTTAAAACTGGAGTTTTTAGTAACTGTTTTTAATGGTTGATGGAGTTTTTATAAACTTTGAGTTCAAAGTTTGATTAGGGTTTGCATGTTCATAAATCATTAATTATTGTTAAATGATCTGATTTTTAAATGATTAATTGTTTAATTGTGTGTTTGATTTATTTTCAATGGTTTAATGGCTGTTTTTAAATTCATGAACTGTTTGATATGTTTTTTTTAAATCTTGAACTGTTTTTTTTAAATTTATTTATGATGTTCAGTTTAATGCTAACTGTTTAATGTCATTCTTCTTGCAAGAGGTTGTTCATCAATTCTGTTACCGAACCTGGGCAAGGATCTGGAGCAGTAGCAGCAGCTTCGGTTGGTGGGAATCAGGCAGTAGCTGCAATTGTGCTTGATGGTAAGGATGCAGCAGCAGCTACATCCTCAGGTATATCGAACTCCAAATGCACATCTAATGTTTGGGAGCATTTTAATAGGGTTCTTGTGAATGATAAGTATATGGCTTTTTGTAAGTATGGTCCTAAGTCGTAAAGTGATGATCCTAATAATGGAACTAGTACCTTGAGGCATCATGTTTCCTTATGTACCAAGAACCCTGGAAATATAGATATAACTCAACCCAAATTAAACTTTTCGCCTGCTGGTCAAGTTTTGCCTTGGCATTTCGACAAGAAAGTTAGTCGAAATGCCTTGGCAAAAATGATCATCATGCATGAGTTGCCTTTGAGGTTTGTTGAGTACGAGTGGTTTAGGGAGTTTGTTGCAACATTGTGTCCCATGTTTAAGGTACAGTCTAGGTTCACATATCAGCGGGTGATTTTCAAATTATATGAGGCTGAAAAACTCAAGTTGCATGAGTTTTTCAACAAGTCTACCACTAGTATTTCATTGACAACTGACACTTGGACTAGTGGGCAGCAAATCAACTATATGACCATCACAGCACATTTTATTGATGATGCTTGGGTCTTGCATCAAAAAGTCTTAAATTTCATCCCAATTACTTCCCACAAAAGGGAATATATTGGGAGAGCTTTAGAGAGTTGTTTGAATTCTTGGGGGCTAGATAAGGTTATGACCATCACCGTGGATAATGCTAGTGCTAATAAAGATGCCATTGAATACTTACGTGTCCAACTTAGTAACAATATGTTGGGTCACAATGTATTGGATGGTAAATATATGCATATGAGGTGTTTTGCTCACATATTGAATCTGATTGTTACCAAAGGTCTTGAGGAAGTGGGGAAGTCAATTGATAGGATCAGATTTGTTGTGAAGTTTATTAGGAGTTCCCCTTTGAGATTAGACCGGTTTAAAACAGCTTGTGAGCTAGCTGGTTATACTACCACCCGACTGTTGAGTTTAGATGTACCAACTAGGTGGAATTCAACATACTTGATGCTTGAATCAGTATGTAGCTTGGAGAGAGCCTTCTCAAAGTTCTATAATTTAGACTCAGCTCTTAATGTTTAAATGGACTCAAGACTTTACAAGTCTGATGGGTCAATGTTAGGGAGGCTTACCACCTTAGATTGGGGACAAATCAGATCAATTATGAGCTATTTAGAGCTGTTTTATAATACAACAGTTCGAATATCTGGTTCTTCATATGCAACATCGAATATGTTATTTGATGAGATATCTGAAATTGATACTTTTATAAAAGATGGCTTGTGTAGTGATAATGCTTGCATGAGAAATGTTTCCTTTAATATGAGCTTAAGGTTCCATAAGTATTTCGGGGATTTAGGAATGATAAACACTTTTACATTCCTTTCATCAGTTATTGATCCTCGAAAGAAATTGGACTATGTGAAATTCTTAATAAAGGAAACATATTCTGCTGACCATTGTGCTATTTTAGTTCCAATTGTCAAAATATCTCTCAATGATATTTTTGACCATTATGCCAAAGAATACGGTACAAAGGATGTGCCAACAGCAACACAACCGGACTGTTCCGCAAGTGTTGTTGAGAAACCATCCAAGTACCGTAAATTTGACAAATTTAACTCTATGTGTACCTCTGAAACTGAAACTAATACATCTGAATTGGAGAGGTACCTCAATGACCCAAGAACAAAAGATGATTCAAATTTCAATATTCTTACTTGGTGGGCTGGAAATTCATCTAGGTACCCTATTATATCTAGAATTGCTAGAGATCTATTAGCAATACCAATCACTTCGGTACCTAGTGAATGTATTTTCAGTGAGGGCAGTAGGGTAATCAAGCCACATAGGTGTTCGTTGAGCACTAGGATGGTACAAGTTCTTTTGTGTACCAAAGATTGGTTGAAGGGTGACCCAATAGCAGCTGCTTCTTTATCCTCTTTAATCAAAGAGATGGAAGAAATGCAACTAGGAGATGATGGTATAATTGACTTTATAATTTTCTGTTTTACTTTATTTCGTTTTATGATTTGTTTGTTATCTTTATTAGTCTTATATGTGTTTATATTTGATTTTCAGAAATTGAAGACTTGGCCACCCCAATAGGTGTACCTAACATAATGTGATAAGCAACTAGTATGTGGTAATATTTAAGTTTATGTTCAGTTTCTGTTATTTGTAATTATTATTTTTGTCAATTTACTTTAGCTATCAAGTTCAAGTATTACTCTTAATCCTTTTATGTATTTTGGTTGGTAGGTACCTTGATTGCAAGAGATTTCAAGACTTTTGAAGACTTTTGACGACCTTGAATCTGATTTTTTGTTGTAATAGGTCGATTTCAGTTTAGTTAAAACTGATTTTTTTGTTCAACTTTTGGTGTTGTACAACAAAAACGGTTTCTTAGACCGTGATGTGTAAAAGACGATGTTTTATATGATTATGAGGTATTAGTTCTAGGAATTGTTGTGTTTTGTTTTATTGTTTGAAGTATTTAAACAGAAAACAGTTGTATAGTAGGCAGGTTTATGGAGTTAAGTTATATTTTGTGAAATTAAGTTTGAATTGTAGAACTTAAGTGGAATGTTTGAATGTTCATTTCAGCAGGCCCAATAAGAAGCTCATTGGGCCTGGGTTGGTTGGTTATAACCGTCCCCACCGGCGAGGACGGACGGTTATCGGCCTTCCCTTTAGCGACCGGTGATGTGGATGGGTACGGGTTTTATGTAACCGGGGAAAACGGTTTGGGTAACAGGTTTGAGATTTTGGGCAGGTACCGACCGATGCTCACCCCTACCGGAAAGCCTTGTTACTTTGTTACTTTATTCTCTTTAAGGGATTTTTCCTTGTTCTTGTCCTATATCTTAAAGGCTTGAATCAATAATACTTCTTTTGCCTATCAAAAAACTATATTGCTTAAATCATCGAATATCTAGATGCCACCACTTAAGAACTCAATGGTGGCAGATGCCACTTATCGAATTACAAATTGCAATGCTAACAAGACCCAAAAGATTTTGATGTGATGATTCAGCTGAAGAAAATAGGAAGCACAATAACAAAATGTCGACCCAAATGATACTGAACAAGTTGATCCAAACCAGCAAAAAATCCTCATTTATGAGGATAACTATTTGTCGAACTCACCGTGCATGCTAACATACACTACCAACTAATAGCATCAAGTGCAAATTGATCTGTTATGTCCACATCTACATTATTCCAATTTAATGAAACTTGATCTTCCAAGGCCCACTGTCAAATTAGACAGATTTTGGTGTTCTTGATAAGAAGTGGCTAGAAACTATATGGAGTAAACTATATGGCTAGAAACTGTCAAATTTCAGATTTTGACTTGGAGTACAAAATTTGGAGTAAACCTAGTGTACTATTCCATGTTCAAGACCCAGAAAGATAAAAACTTTGGACAGTGCATAAGTTTTAATGGAACATAGCTTGTTCAAATGTTCACTGTGCTGAAGGATTCAAGTAAACCTCCCAACCATCATTTTCTAGCTGCTCTGCTTTTCTCAAAACATCATACTTGGTGTCTTCTAGGTACTGCATCATTCTGCAGATAACATAAGTGTCACATCATCAAGACACAATGGCTTCTTGAATCTTTGTTTCCACATGTCAAGAAATTGTGTTAACTAGTAAATACAAATGCTATTTTTACCGTGCTTGTAGATCTGCATCATAAGCCCCTAGCATCCTTACAGCCAACAAAGCCGCATTTGTTGCATTATTTATTGCAACTGTTGCAACAGGAACACCCCGTGGCATCTACATAATTGGATTAAATAATATCAGCTGAATTGCACAAAACATAAGAAAATAAAAAGAATATCAGCTCTTCATTGAATTCTTTTTAAGAAAGAACCAAACATATAGAAATCGGTTGTCACTTTATCAGGGAGAAGATTATATCAGGTTGCATCAAAACCAGTTTCGTCAACTCTAGTGACCAACTGGCAGATATCTTCACAAAATCTTTACGAGGACCTCGCATAAGCTATATTTGTAACAAGCTGGGTGCTTACGATTTGTATGCTCCAGCTTGAGGGGGAGTGTTAGAAGTTAGAAGTATTAGGGTATTACCTATTCCTATATGAATTAGTTAAGTTAGCTTATTTCCTAAATTTGTATAGGATTCTCCCCTATATAAAGGGATCTCTCCTTATGTATTAATAACTAAGAATCATCAATAATATTTCAGAATTCAACAGTCAGTAACATTATGGTCAAGTAGCTCTTTATGTTGTTTCAAACCTTTGTGTTTCATGTACGAACTAAACATATAGAGACTGTCACGTCGATCATGGAAAAGTTTACAAAATTTAATTTACATACATGAAGACCGGGATCTTTTTACCAAGACTCTAATAGGAATTCGAGTTAACTCTAACAAACCAGGTCAGATTATTAACGTCTATGTTCCACCCTTGAGGGGGAGTATAGAGAATAAGAAAACATATATTGTGATCCACTAATTAGGGGAAATTTAAGAGTCGTTTCCTATTTAGATACTCAATTGGTTATATAAAGAGAAGCAAAATACCTGCACAATTGACAAGAGTGAATCAAGTCCATCCAATGCAGAGGCACGCACAGGGACACCAATAACAGGTAAGGGAGTGAGTGCAGCTACCATCCCTAAATGGCAAGCCATAAAACTTATTTAATCCCATTGAAAAATATATGATGCACTAAAAAAACCTAGTACTTCTATATATGAAACATAATAATTAGGGGAAATTACTTTTTACCACCCGGTGTTATACGCATTTTGCTACTCTGAACATGGAAGTGTGCTAATTTACTACTCTCAACTTTTATATATGTCAGTGTACTACCCTGAGCTTGTAAGTGTGCCAATTCACTACTTATTGATTTTGTTGCACTGCGGTTAAGTTGTATAAAATCTGTTAAATTTAGGGGTTAGAGGATATGAAATGCTGAAATTATGTCTCCCCGTGCTTAGCCACCTCATGTAAAAGCGTAATTTTGTCATTTCATATTCCCGAAACCTAAAAGCTGACGAATTCTATACAACTTATCAAACAGTGCAACAAGCTCTAAGTATAGGGTGGTAAACTGTCACACTTAAAAGTTTAAGCTAGTAAGCTGAAGTATTTAAAAGTTGAGGGTAGTAACTGCAAATCATGCATAGCACAAGGTAGTAAACACAATTGATTTCAAAGTGTAGGGCGGTAAACTGAAACACTTCAAAGTTCATGGTAGTAGACTGCAACTTGTGTACAGCACAAGGTAGTAAAATTTAATTCCCCCTAACAATTACACATAACTAACCAGGCAAGTGGGCTGCACCCCCAGCTCCAGCAATGATGATCTGAATGCCTCTCTCTCTTGCAGATGAAGCATAAGAAAACATCAATTCAGGTGTCCGGTGTGCTGAAACTATTTTTACCTGGAATTATATATACGGTCAACTACACTTCATACAAGAAAAATGCATATGATGACTGGTAAATGAAATGTTAGAAACATAAATTTCTTGAAAAGGTAACCTCACTGGAAACACCGAACATATTCAGAATCTTTGCAGCATCCTTCATAACAGGAAGATCAGAATCAGAGCCCATTATGATTCCAACACGTGGAGCAGCTGTATTAAGCAAGTATGAAATTTAAATAATATTGTATTTCAAACTACTGAACCGAACTCCAAACAACTGCAAATACACATGAGCTCAGCCTAAAAGTTTTGGGTCAGAATGTTATTAGTAGGGATTAGTTTGCCTTCACCCTCTTCACTAACGAAACCATAGTTAACAAATAACAACTGACAAGATATATGAGCAACCAATGATATTATTTTTTTTGCATATAAGCTAGTTGGAAAAATATATACCACCACTTAAAAAGAACTTTGCACATTAAAGTATGAGGGATATTACATCGTCTAGTAGGCAAAACTATGCTTCTGATACATCCACCAATATCATGTGGTTCAGCCAAAAGTAAACAGAAAATCATCCAAGATACTCAATGTAACTTACCAGCCAGTTGCCCAGCTGTTTTTTCTCCTTTCAGCATTGAGTTTAGATGTGCTTCTACAATGCCCATGGATGAACCAACAATGGTGATATGACCCATCTTTCGTTGCTTTCGCATTTCTGTTTAGTATGTAATAAATACAGGTGATCATTGGTTGAAAGAGAGAGGGAGAGAGAACACGAAGGATATTAACCTTACCTGGCTTGTCATACCAATGAATGGTAGCTCCAGGAGTACAAAGTGCCTTTCCAAGCAATTGATGAGCTAAGTAGAAGCCGGCATCCCCCTGAAAGCAAGATCAAATGTGATGATAGCAAAAATTGGAATTGTTGCTCCATCTACACAATTGCATTATCTTTTTTCTTTCCAAATTACCATTGTCTAACTTAAAGTTTGGCCTTTGTCTCACATAGGTTAAGGCTATGGAAAATTTCCTTGATCAATGCCTCAGAAGTATCTAAAGCTAAGGAGATCAGATGTAGGAGTCAAAAATCAGTAAACACAGAAGCAAAATGGGGATAGAAAGAACAAAAGAGAAGGCAAGATCAAATAGAGGGTAGGCCAATAAAGCAACATAGAAAGAAACGAGAACTAGTTGGTATAGGATGATTGTATAAACAACATGTCGCAGTATTAGGTTAATTGTTTAAAATTCGCAAACCATTTGCACCAGTGTGAATAGGTGAAAACAGATAAAATCTAGTTACTGCCGCACTTGATAATTGCCCTAGGAAATAGAAAAGGATAGGTGAAAATAAAAGTTACCTCTTCTTCACCCAATAAATTATACATAATAGCAGCTGGAGTTTTCATTGACGGATCACCAAGTGGAAGACCAACAACAGCACGTAAATGTTGTTCGAATTGTGAAGTGAAACATGATTCAATTGTGTGATGGCCACTATTGTGTGGTCTAGGAGCTACCTCATTCAGTAAAATCTATCAAAAAGAAAATACACAAGTAATCAGAAATAGTGGCACTTTTGCTTGTACCAACCATGGAAACATACAACGTAGATATGCATACATGGAGCAGGGGTTAATATAGAAGCAGAAATACAACCTGACCATCACTTGTCAGAAACAGCTCAACTGCAAAAATACCGGCACCTTCCAGTGAACTAACAGCTTTATATGCAACATTGGTTGCAAGTTTCCGAATATTCCATGGCACATCAGCAGGCGCCTTCACTATGTGACAAATGTTCTCTCTATAAGAATCATAATAAGTTGAATCAGTATTGAAAGATGAACAGTTTTACTGATATATGTATCATCAGGAACTGAACGCGTCTCTCAAATTTATGAACTAATGAAGATTAAATCGTGTTGGATAGCAGGAACAACTTCTGATAGTCAATGTCGATACCGAATTTACACCTTACTTGTGAATAGTTTCAACAACTGGATAGCACAAAATAGAATTGTCTCTTCCTCTAGCCACAACCACAGCCAACTCCTATAGTTAGAAGAAGAAATAAATGAACTTATATTGCATTGTCTGTTAAATTAAGCATGTTGCTGATACTGAAGTGCAAAGCAGGTCCAACATAAGACTATGCTCATCATCACAAAACAAATACACTAGTTCTAGAATAAATGTGATATTGTACAAAATAAACCACTTATGCTATTATTTTGGAGTCAACAATATTTGCATCACCAGAACCCTAGAAAAGTAAGCATTGCATTTATACTAGAACAGATGCTGATAATGTGATACAGATATACATTATACTAGGAGAGAGTAGCATGTATGCTTATCTGCCTTCACAAAATGCTAAAATGGAACCAAGGTGGAATAAATGTTAAATAAATTCACAAAATTCGGGCACTAACCTTGACAAAAGGTGCCCATTTCTCAACATACAACCCACGTTCGAATCCTCCAAGAGCTGACAAATGTAACAAAGTTATTTAGTCAAGATTAACCATGTTACTTAAGTCCATTAAAATGAATAACCCAAATAAAAAATGATATTGTCAAGCAAGAAATATCAATAAATTATGACCAGCATAAAGACGTAATGTGAACAATATAAAGGGCAATATTCTCTGTAAGTCAACTATAGACCCAACTGTTACGCTGCCACCCAGGATTGAAAACATATCTTCCTCATATTTACAACTCACTATGTTTCAACAAGTATTACAAATATTAACATACCTGCCATATTATCTAGCCTTGTACATAGAGACTATAAATACGTCTGACTTTATACTCATACATACTTAAGTCATTGACTACATATTTTTGACCAGAAATATAGACATTAACAATGTTTATTATAGTATAACTTACAAAATTTTAGGGATGTAAGACTTACAAAAAATTAAATCGCTATAATCAGTGCTCTAAAAACCTCCCAAACTCCCTGAGTTCTTAATGGACGTGAACTCCCAGGGAACTCCTCCGAGTTCTTGATGGAGCTTAACCATCAAGTCCGATAAGTGAAGATTTGTCAAAAAACTAATCAAACTCAAACTATTTTTCATATACAATTCTAAAATGTATATGTATATATTTTAATACACATATACATTTATTTATTAATACATGTATTATACATTAACATTTATTTATTTAATACAAAATGAGTTTTGCTAATTTCTCTTCGATTAGCCAAAAAATCCTTATTCGTCACCTCGCCGAGTTTTGGCCAGTCCCAAGTTTTAGAACCTTGGCTATGATGACCATGGAGTTAATAGAGCAAGCAAGAAAGTCAGCACGCTGTTGACTAAATTAAGTAAGCATTAAAAGATAAGCACTAAAACTCTTACCCTCTACAGCACCAGAAAGCTCATTTTCACTCCTAGCAACAGCATTTCCACGCCCATCATAAGCTAACCTTTTGCTTTTGACCATAAGCGGATAGCCAAACGAGTCGCCTGCTCTTTTGGCTCCTTCAAGATCATTTATCTACCTTGGACATATTTCATTATCATTACAAACGGGTTAATATATCCTTATGCAAACTCATGAACCAAAACCTTCACCAATACTTATAAATACTACCAGCTAACCTGCATGAATTCGGGAAGCGGAATGGCATGACTTGAAAAATGGACTTTTTGCATATATTTGTCCTGCAACAGTCCCATTAGGCAATGCATGTCATTAAGTAATGTGATGCATCTACTAAACATGTTTGTTTTAATAGCATAGCTGTAAGAATCCACATATCCAGGAACAAGTAATGTAGGGAAGGATGAGTAACCTGAATTATACGGATAGTTGAGGCTTTCGGCTGGCAATCTACTCCTTGTTGCTCAAGTTTCTCTAATGTGGCAGCGTCAACGTGTTCAATTTCAACAGTCAGCACTCCACATCTAACTAACAGGAAGATGATTAGTATGAAAGTAATTCGTCCACAAATATGAAGATAAGACAAAGATTCTAACCTTTTTGCAAATTCTTGAACAGTAGCACTGTCATCAAAGCTCCCAACCATATGATGATGGGCAAGTGCACTTGCAGGGCAGTTCTCCTGCGGATCCAAAACCACGACTTTGATGGCCATCTGTGAAGCTGCTTGACAAAGCATCCGACCCAGCTGTCCACCTCCAAGAACACCAACTACCATTTCAGAGAGCCCATGGGCAGATGAATCATCTATCCTGCATACACAAATATAAAGTGGTATAGGATTGTATTAGAGCTACAGAAAAATATCATCAAATCCACATAATATATATCAAATTTGGAAGGGGGAAAGTCGATTCTTAGCCCAATCGGGAAGGTCATTTGTACATCCTAACCGTACTCCATCGTTTGTGACAGATCCTAACACAAAGGTGGTACCAGTTTACAAAAAGTATCAATCACGTGTAAAATAATTATGAAAAAGGGACTACGATTTGTAAAAAAAGTACCACCTTTATGTTAGTTTTTGTAACAAAATATCACCTTTTATGTTACTTTTTTAACAAAAAAACCACTTTTGTGTTAGAATCTATCACAAAAGGTGGACCACTGTTAAAATGTACAAATGACTTTTCTAACTAGGCTAAGAAATGACTTTTTCCCAATTTGAAAATACTCCAGGCAATCAAAATTCAGACATAAGAATGTTTATCTTGTTACAACATTACAAATTAATAGAAGAAGAAGAAAAAGCAGTTTAGCGGAGAGTTTGAAACGGGACCTTGGAGAGGAGGTGTCCTGTTGCGAAGCTCGACAGGCCAGGATTGGATTGCGAAATTGCTTCATGAGCGAAATGGAAGGAGAAGACTTGGAAGAGTGTTTGATGGAATTGAAGGAAAAGGAATTGGGAGTAGGGATGGAGAAGCCTATTGAAGACCTGTGTGGAGACACGGATGGAGAAGCAGAAACAGAATCAGGAAGCACTGGGCATTGATGAAGAAGAAGCATCTCTGTCTAAACGAACAGTGAAGAGAGCGAGACGGAGTTTTGAGAGTTTGCGGAGGAGAAGGAAGAGGGTTTTGTTACTCCAATTCTAAAGGTGAAAAGTCGGAGTGTTCAGCTTTGGAACAAATGCTCCTCGACTTTGGAAGATTCTAACATTTGAACTGACTTTTTTTATACAAAAAATACATTTTTTTTTAATAAAGTTGTATTTATTTCAATCAACTTAAATCGTTGTTCAATGCAGCTAACAGAATAGAAGGTATGGGCGTTGTACGCCAATAAATTTAAAATCATTCTATGGTGTTTCTAGCTGAAGTATGAGCCACTGTATTTGCTTCCCTGCGAACAAAGACATTTCTAAAGCCCTCCAGCGCCATCAGTTTTTTCCTACTTTCTGTGATAAAAACACCCAAGGGCGATATTAGTTGTGATGAGCTGTTGATTGCTTGAATGATGCCCAAGCAATCCGACTCGATTACCCCCTTGCTCCATCCCATATCCTTGACCCAATCAAGTTCAGCATCCAGGCTCAGTGCTTCAATCATCTCCGGATCTCTAGCCCCTTCGAACAGGACCACTCTGCTGTTTTGGCCATGCCATCCGCTCCTCTGCACACCATTCCTCCTCCCCCACGTCCACCTGGCAGAACTGCCCCGTCCACATTGATTTTCAGCTCGTCCTCGCCCAGCTTTGCCCAACTAGTTGCCCTCGGCCTCCTCCCCGTGTGCGGCCCCGGGATAACTTCTTGGGCCTCCGTCCAATCCTGCAGGACTCTCACCGCCGCAACCCCCGTTTCCTCTCCCGTCCTCATCTTCTGTTACCAAACCCTCAGATTTTGAGACCTCCATACTTCCCACCAAATGCAAACCACCCGTTCCGTCCACTTATCCCTACCTGAGTCCCAGCAACCCAGCAACCACTACTTCAAATTCTCCTCTGATGTAGGTCTCCTAATTCCCTTCTTTACCCATAACGTTCTCGCCACTCCACAATCAAACAAAACATGGTGTTCTGTCTCCTCTTCCCCACAAATCCCGCACTCCCTCATTAATGGCACGTGTCTACGCCGGAGATTAGAATTTGTAGGTATGGACCCCGTAAACACTCTCCACACAAAGTGTTTAATTTTTTGAGGGACTTTCAGACCCCACACCTTCTTCCAGAAAACCTCCTTATTCTCCATTCTCCATCTCCCTGATCTCCTCTGAATGGCCTTATACACTTCCTTCACCGAGTAGTTACCATCCTTCACCCCCCACCAATACCATTCGCATTGCTGCACCGAGCGGGCTATTGGCATGGCCAAGATAGCCTCCCCGATCGCCCCCGGAAAATGGGTCTCCACCGCCCCCCTGTTCCACCTCCGGCCTTGATCCTGCATCAGCTGCCCCACCGTCCATCCCCTCACCTCTTCACTAAACTCCAGCCTCGGGATCTCCTCCACAGGCAGCCAGCTCGGGTCTGCCACTCCAACCCCCGATCCCGGCCCAATTCTTCTCTGCGCTCCTGCCGAACCAGCTGCTGACCAGCTAAAATGCTCGTCCATCCATAACTACAACTCGGTTTTGCTGTGGCATTCAAAAAATTAGTATCCGGGTAATATTTCGCCTTTAGAACCCGCGCCACTAAACTCTCTGTGTAAGACCCGCTTCCGGTCGAACCGGTGACTCCGGAAGTCACTCGGGACTTTTCCGGAAACCAAACGAAGTAGCCATTATCACGGTTGGCTTCAGGGGAGAAAACCCTTTCGTTTGAGTATAATATTGGATAAAGTCATTTTTGGTCAAAACGAGACTTTATATCGACTAAAGCTTCAATTTTAAAAGTGCTGGAAATTAAATTGGAAATTTAAATGACCTAGGGGGGACACATGTCTATTTGTGGTTGAAGGAGAGAAAAAGGATAGTCATTGTCCCTTTTACCCTCCCAAAAGCTTCTACATGGGTTTCTAGCTCAAGGGCTTTTAGGTCATTGCTACATCTAGGTATTATATGTGATTGGAGAAGAAAAATCAATTCCTATTTGCATTGGTGTAGCCGAAATTTGGAGAGGAAGAAAGGTAGAAGAGCTCCCATGGAAGCTTGAAGGAAAATCAAAGAAGAAGGAGCCTTTTGGAGTCTTCCTCTAGCCTTCCACCCTCAAAAACACTAGCATCTTCTTCATCTCCACATCCTAGAGGTAATGGAACTCTCTAATCCTCATTCCCCTTCATCTATTTTCTTGGGTTTTGGGTGAAAGTTGCTAGATGATGTTGGGTTTGGGTAGAAATGATGAGAGATGGTGTTGATGAAGAGCTTGGTGAAGTTTTGTTGAGAAATCAATTGTGTTGGAGATTTTGAAGTGGGTTTGATTTGATGAATCATTGGGAAAACTTGTTTGTGTATTGATTCCTACCATGGGTAGAGGAGTATTGAAGGATTTGGACTGTTTTGGGGGTTGGAAAGGGTAAATTTCTGGGTTTGGTGGTGGTTTTTCGGAGTTTTGGAGCTGGAGGTTGAAGAAGGGCGAAACTGCCCTGGTGCGCCACGGATGCGTGACGGATCCCGTGACGGGCGACGTCACGGCTCCGTGAGGGAGTCCGTGACGGCACTCGTCACGGCTCCGTGACGGTGACCGTGAGGGTTGCCATCACGGATCCGTGACCAGGTCCGTGACCCACCAGGGTGAGGGTTTCTTGGGGGTTTTTCGACGGTTTTACATCTTGGTTTTGAGCTGAACTTTGGAAGGGTTTTGGGAGTCTTTCTTGCTGTTTAAGTGGAGTCTAATTAGTGTTTCTTTGTGTCCAAGACTTTGAGGATCGAGCTAGAGGAGCAAGGATCACGCCAAGACCAGAAGGAAGAGCGAAGTGGTGATCACCGGGCTTCGTCAAAGCGTTGAAGAGGAGGACCTTGAGGTAGGGAAAGCCTTAAATTCTCGTTTATGATGCTTAGTATGCATGCGAGGTTAATAAAATTGGAAAAGGTCCTAGATATGCATATAGGATGCGAACAACTAGCTTAATCGTCTTTCAATTGCTAATAACCGGAGAGTCTAGTGGTGACCGATTAGGATGCCAATCACTAGTGTAATTCGCTTTCAATACTTGGGATATGATTGTCTGGTAGAGGAGCCTTGGCAAAGCCCTCGGATTAGTTGCGTGATAGGATCACATGCTTGGTTGTTGATTGCTTAGTGAATAGGCTAAAGAGTCTAATGAAACTAGTGAAATTGCATGCTTGAATGCTACTTTGAAGGCTTTATGATTTAGTTGATCATACTCGTATTTACTCGTTGATTGTATTCGCATGATTACTTGATTTACTTGATTGGTTGTTGGGGGTATCGAGTATGACTGGTTGTACCGAGCGGTGCAATCAGGTGATCGATGCCCCGGTGGATCGAAACTGGTAAGTGAACGGTAAGTTGGAATTGTGTATTTGGTGTGCTATGGTTGCATGATTCGTGTACTATGTGTTGTGGTGAATTGGTGATGGTTGAGCCGTGTGTGAACTTGGATTGGTGGTTGTTGAGCTTGTATTACTTCATATTTCGGTTGAGTGCGTTATTCAATTTTTAACTGCTTATCATTAAATTACCCACGTGTGCGCTCCCTTTGGGAGTATGGCCCTGGGTCCCGATGATCTAAAATCCCTTGGAGACGTTTCTGAGACTTCTGACGATATGTGCCCTAAAGGGTGTTTCCGGTAGTCTCAATGATATGCGTCTCCTCTGGATTGGAGGGAAAATCCGAGAGGACACGTAAGATGTGGATCGGAGGGTGGTGACCTCATGTGCCACGGCATTGTTTGGTTTATCTATTGTCTCCGATTGTTAAGAGCTACATGTTAACTTTATCAATGAATTTGCTTGTGATGTTATGAACTACCTTGTTGACTGTGTCGGTGAATTATGGATCTTGTGGGCATTGCCGTTGGTTCTTTGGGTTTTACGATTCACTATGTTATGTGTTTTCCCTACTGAGCTTGAGCTCACCCCTATGTTTCACTGTTGTGTCTACAGGCTTGATTGAGGAGTAGAAGCTTGGGCGCTTCTCGGCGGGGTACTTGTTAGAGACTTCGGACTTTACTTTTTATGTTTTGAACCAAACTGTGGAGGTTATTATTATTACACCCCTTGAGGGTTATTTCATGTTTTGAATTACATTTTGTTGGATTATGGTTGTTTATTGGAATTTTCCGGAACTTGTTTTAAAGTGTTATCTCCTTTACTCATATTTTACTAGTCATGCCTCGAGTCCGGGCAAGAACCGGATTTGGGGCGTGACACTCTGGGTGCTGCAACAATCGCCACCCCTGTTTCCCCAACATGGCAACGTTGAAATATGATAAATGCTTGAAGCCTAAGCCGCCCTGCAACTTATGTGCACACAATAACTCCCACCTCTATCACTTGATCCCTTGCCCCGTTCTAACATCATGACTCCACCAATACATGTTCATGACTGTTTCAATCTCCTGAATCAATTTCTGGGGCAGGAGGTACACTCCCATAGTATATGTGGGGAGAGCCTGTATGACCGCTTTCAACAACACCTCTTTCTCGGCTTTACTCAGTAATAATTCATCCCACCCCTGCAACCTTTTGATAATTCGATCCTTGATGAATGCTAGGCTCTGATACCTGCTGCGCTGCAGAATGGATGGTAATCCCAGATATGTACCGGTATCCTGAACTTCATGCATTCCCAATATATCATATATCTCATGTTTCGCCTGCGCCGGTGTTTTTGGACTGTACATGATGGACGATTTCTCATAATTGATCATCTGCCCGGAAGCCCGCTCATACGTCTGCAATATGTTCTTCCACACCTGAGCTTTCTGTGCATTAGCCCTAGAGAACAGAAAACTATCGTCAGCAAAAAAGAGATGGGACACCGGGGGAGCGTTTCGTGCCACGCATACTCCTTGGATTCTCCCATCCGCTTCCCCCTTGGTAACCAACCGAGATAGCCCCTCTGCGCAGATAATAAAAAGATCGGGGACAGTGGGTCTCCTTGTCGGAGCCCCCTACCCGGTACAATGGGGCCTATCCGCCGCCCCTCCGACGTGATCCAAAGTGTGGTAGACGTGATACACGTCCTTAACAGGTGCACCCAGCCTGTCGAAAACCCCATCCTGGTCAAGACTACTTCCACAAACATCCACTCTACCCGATCATAAGCTTTGCTCATGTCCACCTTCATTGCCATCTTCCCATTCCGTCCCTGTTTAAGGAACCTCAGATGGTGTAGTATTTCCCCTGACACAAAAACACAATCTGTGATCAATCTACCTTCCACAAAAGCACTCTGCGACTCCGATGTGATCTCTTTCAACATCCCCTTCATTCTGTTTATTATCACCTTTGACACTATTTTGTAAAGCACGTTACACAGTGCTATTGGTCGAAAGTCTGCCATCCTCTCCGGTCTCCTCTTCTTTGTTATGAGGACAATGTTCGTATCGTTCAGGCCACCAGGGAGAACACTCGTCTGAAACACGCCTTGTACCATCTCTACTATTTCATTTCCCACTATATTCCAGTAATGTTGATAAAATCCCGGATTGAAGCCATCCGGACCTGGTGCTTTTAAAGCCTCCATACTGAAAATTGCCTGTTTCACCTCCTCACTTGACACTGGTCTGAGCAACCCCGCATTCTGCTCCTCCGTTATCGTCCGGGGTATTAGGTCATAAATTTCCTCACCTACCGACCCATTCGAAGTGAACAAATCGGTAAAAATACTTAGACATTACCTGTTCCAGTCCGCTCCCCCATCCTCTAAGTACCCCATCCCCGTCCCTCAGGATCTTTATGCAATTATGTCTTCTTCTGGTTCTCGTCTTCGGCTGAAAGAACCTCGTGTTCAAGTCCCCCTCCTTTAACCAGAATTGCTTTGCTCGTTGTCTCCACCGCATGTTCTTAATGTGCAACAACTCTGACAACTTCCCCCGAAGGAGCTGAATTCTCCTCCCACGGCCTTGCTCCCACGGCCCCACCAGCCTATCCATCTCCTCTTGATACCTTCTGATCTGCTCATCAATTCTATTGAACTTTTGCATTGACCAACGTTTTAACCGTGCTGCCACTAACCTTCCCTTGTCCACAATGTTGCCATGCCCGGTCTCCTCCCAAACTGTCCGCAGGACCTGCCTACACCTTGCGTCCCTCGTCCAGCTCTGATCAAACTTGAAGCTCCTTGCCAGCCGGGTGACCCGCTCCTTTTCCCCATAGAACCAAATTGGTGCATGATCCGATGGGAAAAGGCCCTCATGGTGAAGACTGGAATTTGGAAACTTCATCATCCACTCCCGATTGATGACCACCCTATTCAGTTGGGACTCCAGCTCGTCACTTCTATGCCGGCCCACCTCCCAAGTAAACTTGTGGCCCTGAATCTCCACGTCCTGCAAATTGCTATCCTCCAACGCTTCTCTAAAACCAGTCATGAGCTCAATGGGGTAGGGATTTCCACCACGGACGTCCTCACTACTTAGGACATTGTTGAAATCCCCCATCATAAACCATGACGCTCCTTGAATCTGAGCCAGGTTTCTGATAAGCTCCCAAGTCAAGTATCGTCTGTCCCTTCTGGGTTCCCCGTACAACCCTGTGATTCGGATTATGTCACCCTCAACCATCTTGTAATCCATATCAATGAAGCCCCGATCATGGCCCCTTATGTTCCCGTCCTCCTTGACCCTCCACAACATTGCTACGTACGCCCCCACTCGCCCCCCGTGCCTCCACCACAAAACATCCCTCCATCCCTGTACACCGACTAATACCTTGTATAACCTCCTTCTTGCTTTTAGTCTCGCTCATGAATACTACATTGGGTTTCTTCCGGTTTATCAAACCAATTAGGAACTGTTGTCTCCCAGGGATCCCAAGCCCTCGGCAGTTCCACGCCATGGCGATCATTGTGACTGGCGGGGTTGCTTAGCAACCCTCGCCAAAACTTCCGTTGTCTCCTTTTCCTGAGCAGGTAACAACGTACCAAACTCCATCTGTGGATCAACAAAAACATTCTTTCTCTTTTTTCCCATTGCCATTATACCCTCTCCTTCTATCACCTGCTCCCTAATTGCACCCGAAGCAGTGGGTACTCTTGCCTTCAATTTCCATTTCTTCGCTGCCTGCTCCTGTCTGTGCCCTCCTCCTTTCTCTTTCGTAACCTGTTTCATAATAGCCTTTTGTTTCCCCTCCTCAAATTGCTCCCCCTCTCCCAATCCCAATCTCCCCCTCTTTCGTAACCTGTTTCATAATAGCCTTTTCAGCGGTTCCATGATTGGCCAGCGTACCCGAATATGTAAGTAGTCCTCCCGTGCCCTTTCTTCTTCATTGCAATCAACTTCTATCATCCCTCCAAGCTTTTCTCCAATGATCTCTCTCACTCGCTTCGTTAGGGCATTAAATAGTAGATTTGAGGCTTACACACATAGCGACGTTTTATCAAAAACCAGGTCTTTTGGATTCTCCTCCCCCGAAAACTTGGCTAAGGCAACCAGAGCCTTGTTAAAGGTCCACGGCTCCCTATCTAAAACCCGTCGTCTATCCTTCTCTCAAGAAGAACCCCGTCACTCCCGGTGTTAGCGTGTGTGTCGGGATTACTTTTGCGTTCCAGACATTACACATCACCTCTCGAGACACTGATACCTTCAGTGGCTTGTCGGTCATCACCTTCGCCGTCAGCCCGTACCGGAACTTCTCTCCCCCCATGTTCAGTATTTCCTCCGGCACCCCCGTCCCCTCATCATCACTATCTATTACAATCCCATTCATCTACAGTTGTAGTTTAACCATGACAGATCCCATCACCAACCCGATCACCCCAAGCCGAGCCTTCTCCGTCCCAGGCCGTACACTGCTGCAACAAAAGCCAAACACGGAAGACAGTCCCAAGCTGAACCTTCTCCGTCCCAGGTCGTACACTGCTGCAACAAAAGCCAAACACATAATACAGTACGGATCACGTCTTACCCTGCAGATCGAAACGTGTTACGGCTCTCCTGCACAATTCTCCTGTTGCTCGCGTCTTACACTGCAGTCCGCGTCTCTGCTACCACTCCCAACGAACTGGTGCGATCTGTTCCGGTTGCAGATCCTGCTGCAATCTGTGCACCAAAACGCTCTGCAACCGGCTGCTGCGATCCGCACACCAACACCACACCCAAGCCGGACAGTGAAGCCGGCACAAATCCGCACGCGAGAATCGGCGGAACCCTAATCTCCACGTCCGAGAAACCCGCACGAGAGAACCTCGGTATACAAAATTGTCCAAAAAATACATTTTGAAAACTAAGAAAACTACAATAAATAAATGTAGATATTTTTTTAGAATGAACGATTGGTATTATAAATAACAAGTGTTTACAAAGCGGAATAACAATAAAACACTGAAAATTAAATAACATAAATGAAGTGAGTTCTCGCAATGGATGATACTCGAACAGAAAACTAAATCAGCTTAAACCACTTCACCTCCTGGTTGGTAAATCAGCTTCAACTCCGCCCAACACACATTGAACCACTTCACCTTCCGGTTGATGACGGTCCAATGATATTTGCAGTTCTCGG
This sequence comes from Erodium maritimum, assembly GCA_963921825.1. NCBI lineage: Eukaryota > Viridiplantae > Streptophyta > Magnoliopsida > Geraniales > Geraniaceae > Erodium > Erodium maritimum. Next base: position 62,078,877 of record OY997592.1, on the reverse strand, counting down.
CAGACCGCTCAATCGTCGGGGTTTTACGCATCATATGGGCGAGCTCCCCCTATATATTATACCAAAATGCATCATCGGATTGGTCGCCTCCTTGCTCCGCCATTTTAAGCCACACACACACCAATTTGACCTCTTCAGGCCGACTCCACTTACGGTATATGCGTAGCATCTTTGGCTTGTTGACGTTATGTAATAACCACTCCCGGTCAACGCTAGTCAAACCTGCGAAAAACGGGAAAATTTAAAAATTTTAAGACAGACATTTAATTGAACCTAGAATTGACCCCGAGGGTCATATCAGACTTAAGTTGACCCCGATATCGACCAAAGTGAGTTCCGGGGGACTCAGGGCAACTTTCTGATCAATTTGGGAAATGTTGACTTTTCGTTGGAAAAGTCAACCTACCGACGTTTTGGTCCATTCGAGGACCATTTTGGATCCAAAAAGCTTAGCTGTCATCGCAGCGGTCTTAGTTGAACCGTTTCCTTGTAGCCCGTCAAGTTTCGTAATTTCTTGAGAAAAGTGCCCGTTCGGGGCCCGAAACAGCCGAATTTCGCGAATCTGATTTGAAAATATCTAGGAGATATTTTCTAAAAAGGTGTGGGACCCACTTGCCACATGTCAACTATGTGGTGGTGTTAGGTTTATTGGACAAAACAAATGAAGAGACATTAGTGTTAGTTTGTAAATAAAGAAGAGTTGATGTTAGTTTGGTAAATATGGAAAGATGATGTATTTTTTAAACAAAGAAAAGGGGATGGCAGACTATGTGTTCGGAAATTGTTCAAAAAAAAGAAAAAAAAAGATAAGTTTAGAGAGAGAAAAGAAGAGAGAAGGAGGAGAGAAAAAGAGAAGGTGTATTGGGGTTTTGCCACTATTCCCGACGATCAAACCGTTGGATCGTCTCAACGAGCGAAGAATCAAGCTCCCGTCATCATTCCCTACGGTGAGCACCTAACCGATTTTCGTTTTGGTACGTTTGAAATTTAGGGTTTAAGTTTAAACGGTTTGATTATGGTTGGGTTTTGGTTAGAATTGGTTTAAAGATTGAATGGGTGAGGTTTGGGGTTCGTTAGGAACGTTTTGGGGCAAAAAGGGAATTTTGCCATCGTGGTCGTGTGGGGCCCACGTGCTCGGGTCACGGGTTTTTGTGTTCGGGTGGTTTAAAACGTTCCCCGGATCATTTATCCACAACCGGATCGAAATTTGGAATTAAATTGGAAAATTTGTAATTATCGGGTTTTAGAAACTTGAAACAGTAATTAATTGACTCGGAAGTTGGAATTCGATTCCGTCAAGTGCATTAGGATCCTCGAGTTATTCTAAGACCGTAAAAACGAAAACGGGAATTGTTGGAGCCCCGGAAGGGCATTTACAAAACCCGGGCAGATTCGCCATGTCGGGCAAATCGGGCCTTTCTGGGTCCAATATCGACAATGTCGAGTAATTGGGGAGTTTGGGAGTGATCGACTTTGTCGGGGTTACTTTTGGGCGCCAGGTTTATTAAAATTCAGCATTATGCCTGCAAGCTTAAAAGCGTTTTAAATTGTGTTCTTTTATATCGTGCTGCGGACCGAGGCAAAGGAAAGCTAGGCGGGTGACGGAGATCACGCCGGGGATTATTTGGGCACTTTTGGAGAACACGCACGAGGTAGGGAAAAGTAGCCGTATCTCGGCCCTGACTAGGGAAAGTTAACAGTAGAATTGCATGTGACACCGGGGTGTCGTGGGTTAAGTAAGTTTATCGAATATTAGAAAGGCATGATACGGGAACGTAGCGAATATTGGAAATGCATGTGACACTTAGTAGTGTCGTAGGAGCAGAGAACTTAGCGTTATTAGAATTACTGGAGGCATATGACCATGCCCGGAGGTTGATTGCGAACTTATCGAGATTAGGAGTACTGGAGGCATATGACCATGCCCGGAGGTTGTTTGTGAAACTGTTGATATTAGGACGGAGGCATTGGTTATGCCGGAGGTTGTTTGTGTATTTTGCGTCTTGGGTGGCCATGAGAGCCCGTGTTTTACTGTTGTGTCTGGGTGGCCGTGAGTGCCGTGGGGTTGTTGAGCCCGTGAGTTACTGTTGGTGTGTCTTGGGTGGCCGTGAGTGCCGTGGGGTTGTTGAGCTCGTGAGTTACTGTTGGTGTGTCTTGGGTGGCCGTGAGTGGCGTAGGGTTGTTGAGCCCGTGAGTTACTGTTGGTGTGTCTTGGGTGGCCGTGAGTTCCCGTGGGGTTGTTGAACCCGTGAGTTATGGTTGGTGTGTCTTGGGTGGCTGTGAGTGTCGTGGGGTTGTTGAGCCCGTGAGTTATGGTTGGTGTGTCTTGGGAGGCCGTGAGTGCCCGTGGGGTTGTTGAGCCCGTGAGTTATGGTTGGTGTGTCTTGGGAGGTCGTGAGTGCCCGTGGGGTTGTTGAATCCGTGTTTTACTGTTGGTGTCTTGGGTGACCATGAGTGCCTGTGGAGTGTTGAACCTGTGTTGTTGCTGCTTGTTGAACTTTGCTTGTGATTGTGATTGTGCTTGCCCGAGGTTAGTGACCCGACTGTGTGTCGGGAGGTGGTGTGGAATTTGGCTGGCTTACCTGACAGGGATCGGTAAGTTGCGAGCGTTCTTTGGCTGGCCTGACCGAGTTCGAGTCTCGGGAGGTTGCGAGCGTTCTTTGGCTGGCTTGACCGAGTTCGAGTCTCGGGAAGCTGCGAGCGTTCTTTGGCTAGCCTGACCGAGTTCGAGTCTCGGGAGGTTGTGAGCGTTTTTAGGCGATGAGAGGGCAGCTCCCCTTCCGACTAGCTATCGGAAAAGCAGCGCTGTATATATCGCCAACAGGTCGACCGCCTGGAGCCTGACAAGGATCGGTAAAGCGCGTGGGGCAGGCTCGAGCCCAGCCGGTTAGCAACCGGCACTGAGCAGCTGACAGGAGTGCGATCCTTTGTGATCTTGTTTGGTGTGCGATCCTTTGTGATCTTGGGTGTTGCGTGGTGGTCTATCGTGTCTTTGGAGGAGGTCGTCAATCGTTGTGTCGGGTCTACTTTACGTGTCCGAGTGTTGAGTCGGCTGAGGAAAGTATCAGTGTGTGGGTGTTGGTCGGGTTACTTGAGTTTGGGGATGGTGATCCCCGGTGTTGAGTTGGCTGTTGGTGTTATTGGCTTTGTCTGCTGATTATGCCGCAGTCAGTCTGTTATCCGTGGTTGTGAGCGAACGCTCACCTCTAGCTGCTTTTCCTACAGGTACCGGTCGTAGGTTGGACTAGGTGAGCTTCCGAAGCTTGAAGAGCTAGGAGCGGGATTCTGGGTTTATTTTGAGTCTAGCGACGGATACCATACTTTTGTCCACTTGTTGGGACGTTTTTGAGTTGTAAATATTATTTTGATTAACTAAATGGTAATTTCAAAGTGTTCATTCAAAATAGGTTTCAAATGTTTTATGTTTTTAAATGTTCGCGTCCCTAGTTCGGTTTTATTGAAATTGGGGCGTGACACGTTAAGTCGTGCATACAAGACCATCAATGGAATTTGTGTTCCCAGTACGAGTTGCCCGTGATATGGGGGTGTTGGGCTCGAGCCAGGCTCTGTGGACGACCCTTCGAAGTGGGAGTTGTCGGCCATTGATGAAGGATCGACGGTGGGTGGAGAAACGATGGTCGATGGAGAAACGACGGTGGGTGGAGAAACGACAGTCGCAGATAATGGTGGTGGAGATACGATGGTGGGAGACACGGTAGTTGGTGATTCTTCAGGTGGAGAAAAGTCGGTGGGAGAAACGATTGTGTTAGAAACGGGGGTGGAGAAACGTAGGTGGGAGAAACGGTGGTGGAGAAAGGATGGAGCTTGAGGAAGACGAAGTGTGAGTATGCATGCGAAGCGGTGGGGTTAAACTTTAAAGCCAAAATTTTGTCCACGCATCAGGACCGAATTCGGTAGGACTGGATTCGGTTGGGCCCGAATCAGTCGATTCGACCTGGAGCAGAGTCTGCAGATTCTTCGACGTTGAATCTGCGACCCGACTCTACAACAAAGATTCGACGGCCTTTCCCTCACATACGTCCGATTTGACGAGTCCATAAGACGTCGTTTCGACCCACTATAGAAGGTCTAAGACTAAAAAAAGTGTCCTACTATTTTTTCAACATTTTTTTTTACAAAATTCAACTTTTAAAAAAAGGAGAGAAGGAAATGGGTTGAAAATACAACAATCTTAATAATAAATCGAGTAATTTTCACCTCAATACCCTAACTATTAATTTTTTTCACCTCAATACCCTAACTATTTTTAGTGGCACCTCAATACGCTAGAATGCATTTTTTTTTCACCTCAATACCCTAACTATTTTTTGTGGCACCTCACTACCCTAGAATGCATTTTTGTGCCACCTCACTACCCTAGAATGCATTTTTGTGACATTAAAAACTGATTTTTTAAAGAAATTTTGAAAACCAATGGCGTGCTTTTAAAATTTTGATTGTTAGTGAGTGGTATTATGGACTTTTTAAGTGTTTTCATCCAAAAATGGATGACAAATTAACGGCAGGTATCAAAATGAGAAAAAAAATGCATTCTAGGGTATTGAGGTGCCACTAAATATAGCTAGGGTATTGAGGTGAAAAAAATTAATAGTTAGGATATTGAGGTAAAAATTACCCTAATAAATCAAACAAATGTAATAATATTGTGCTGGTTTTGGAAATATCAACTCATTTGGGGTGTAAAACAATGAAACATAATCAAATTAGAAGGGTTAATTGTTAAAAGGGTTAAATATCGTAACTTACTCTTAAGTATTGGTCACGAACACTACACTACCCACATTTTCAAAATAAACACTACACTACCTTAAGTATTGGTCACGCGATTTTGTTAGTAAAAATGGACGGAATTTTCCATTCCGTTAGTCATATGACCTCAAGTGTCATATAATGGATGGTAAAATGACGTTTTTTGCCCTTAAGTATTTGACCTCTATATATTTTATAAGGAACAATAACGAGGGTACAATGGTAATGTTCCTTATAAAATGTTTAAAGGTCATATATTAAGGGGAAACGTCACTTTACCATCCATTATATGACACTTGAGGTCATATAGCTAACGGAATGGAAAATTCCGTCCATTTTTACTAAAAAAATTGTGTGACCAATACTTAAGGTAGTGTAGTGTTCATTTTGAAAATGTGGGTAGTGTAGTGTTCGTGACCAATACTTAAGAGTAAGTTTTGATATTTAACCCTTGCTAAAATATACTAAAAGTTTTGTCCACTTGTTATAATTCTATATTGAGTTTAAAAGTGAATAAAAATATAAAATAAATATTAATCCATAGTTTTTGTTAAAATAATAAACAAAATATTGACTCATATTTTTTTTAGATAAGCTCGGTTTTTTATTGAAAAAGAAGACTCATTCCAAAAAGGATCGAGTCTAGAGGTCTAAAGACCAGAACCACAATTACAAAGGAACTCTGTCAAGGGAGTTTTAAGGCCTAACCTTAACCAAAGGACAAAAAGTACAAAAAAAACAAACCAAAGAAAGTAATAGCACCTTCCGAGGTCAAAGAAAGGACATCAGAAAAATTACTCCTTAATGTCCGATCGAGGACCCTTGAGCCTATTCCGATTCTGATTCCAAAACTCCGCTACCGACGACGCTTTAGCGACAACACGCTCACGACTCAACAAGCGGATTTTCGATCCGGTCTTCATAGTGTAAATAAGACCTGGTCGAACAGACGGTCTAGAAATGCGTCCCTTACCTTCCAAGAGAACATCGTTCCACTCGACCTGACCCTCCACCGTTGACTTGGTCGTAACTTGACTTTCACCACCAAATGAAACCGGAACAACATTCACATCCGAGGTCTGTAAAGCTAGAGATGGAGCAATGGCTAAGTCCATGACACACCCAATATCAGGATCTGTTGGGCCTCCAACATTTTGAACCGGGGAGGAGCTGGACCGAATTGACCCAGGCCCAGCCCCGGGACTAACAGCTGGCCCTACAACAGAACACACTTGAACAGATCGCGCCGAATCAGAATCCCCACCGAGAAGACCGTCTTCCCCAAAGATCGGAGCAGACCCCGATCTTTCCGGCGCCTGAATCACAAAGGAATCACGCTCGATACAGTCCCCCGAGATCTCTGCAACTTCCAGACGATCCCCACCAATCACCCGCGACAAAGAACTCGACGGAATAGAAATGACCGGTGTGCTCTGTTTTCCATCGTAACACCGGGCGGATGCAACCAGCAACTTAAAACCGTTGTATTTGAAGCCATTGAACACTTCTATTACCTGTGATGCTGCTTTCGGTGAGGAGAACTCAACGAACCCGTAATAAGACCCATGTCGGTTCAGCCGTTTGAGAACAGTTGCATCAACGATGTTACCGTAAACTCCAAACGAGTTCTTAATCCAGTCGACAGTCACGTAATAAGGAAGATGACAAACAAATACCTTCGTGTTCAAGGTCTCTGCGATCGACCTCACATTCTTACGCCGACTCTGTTTCGTAGCCAAAGGCAACACAACCTCACCGAAGGAAGGACCCATCTTCATGGAAGCACGAGCTCCCTCCTCCTCCTCCCTAGTAGGTATACCTATAGTCGACGTCACCGGAACAGATGAATAGGTACAAGAATTCGAAACCGGTGCACCCTTGACAGCCCCACTCGCTCGTCTAATGGCCACAACCTTCTCATACTTGTGTTTCCATCTATCTGCTTCGGCCTGAACAGTGACCAACCTATCAGCCGCACGTTGCAGAGCCTTAACAACAGTTCTCATCGCCTTTGAGACGACGAGCAAATCATCGTATTCTCTAACCGGAAAAAGAGTCCCTTGTCGCCTACGGTGGCGACGGGAGCTAGCCATTAGAGAGAATTTGGCTGAAAGGAGTCGACTCATATATTTTGTTCACCGTACTTTTCAAGGTTCATATGTTTTGACCACAATACATTTTAATATTATATGTTTTGACCACAATACTTCTCAATACTATATGTATTGTTCATATATTTTGTATGTGTTAACAGAACATAATAAACCTACAAATAGACTAGTTGACTCGTATTACGTCGATGATCTTCTGGAAGTTAGAGCAATCTAGTTCAGCTAGAAACATCGACGAAGTATGATCTCAACATGCTCTGTTCTTCTTACCATATCAAAACCAAGTTCCATCATAGTGAAAGGCATCTTAGACGATCCCGATGACTCAAGACGACGGACCGACAATACAAAAATGCTCCACTACGCTAGTTAAGGGTTTCAGAAGAACTAGCATTGTAGGTTCTCTATTATCCATGTACAAAGTAGATTAATTTTACATGTCCAAAGCGTCGGTACACCTGTGTTGTTGTGGGGTCCCGGACTATAACTTGGAACCAAGGGTTTCCAACTCCTACTCTATGCAAGGATTATAATGGCTTTAAATCTTAATAAAGAGATCGCCACATTTAAAAAAGCAGTTTTTTTATAGAATACCCAACTAAGGACCGGGACAATCACCTGTGTCAAAGAGGAAAGAGAACGACGCAGGAATGTTCAAAAGAATGGAAAAGATGTTGAGAGTTATTGGGGGCCAACACCCACACAAGACTGGTGACCCCACCTCAGAAAGTGAGGTGAGGAAAGGAGAGAAGACATCTGACGACCAATCACCACGACAACCCCGAAAGCCACAAGTAAACGGATGAAGAGGCGGAAATCGAATAGTTGGATACGAGAAGAGATTCAAAGGAGTCATCGAGCCAAGCCAAGCTGCCAGGGAGGGGTAGGCCATGCTGAGGGCCACACCCTGAGAATTATGAAAGGTCAAACCAAAATCGAGGACAGTGCCACCAAAGTAAGGCGGGGGAGAGGGGACCAACGACAGGCCTATCGCACACCATTAAAAGGAGGTTCGAATTTGAACCGGAGGCCAACACCCAGAGAACCAACAAGCCAGGTTTGACCCATGCTGCAGATGTGAAACTCAAATCAGAGCAGACGACAAGGCGGAGGATTTAGAAGAATGCAACAGAAGCCTGAGGAAAAGGGCCACGAAGGTATGCAGCCAAGCGAAATGACCGAAGAATGAGAGATCTAGCGCTAGTGAACCACCATGGACCCAATAACGTCGAACAAGAACCTTCACGCAAGGGCGCCATTATGCGCAAAGACCTAAACCGTCAGAGAGAGCGCTAGCTAGGCAAGTCGCCAGACGCATAGACGGAAAAAGAGTAAAAAAGAGAAGAAAGAGTATGGGGCAGTTTCGATGACAGACAATCACGAGAGTTGCCGGCGACAACATAAACTATGTTGAGGGTTTTTAGGATGACAGAGAGGGTTACAATTAGTGTCTATCAAAATTGATTCAAAGTTATATGACAATTACCGCGTAACATAATGAAGATTATACACTCAACAAATAAAATTATCTCCATCCGTGAATGGAAAGTGTAGTAAAAACTCAATAAGAAGTCCACACTCACCCAATGATAATTGGGGTACGCTAAAAAAAGTCCGGTTCTAGAAACTATCTTTTTTCATATAAAAAATGACTTCTGACTTTGTGGTGCCTTGACTTGTAATGAAAAGTCTTGAAACACGAGAGAGAAGTCTACAAAAGGCAAGGTAGATGATCAAGGTTGAAGAAACTAAAGTAGCATTTGATTTCACAACAATGGAGGATCCTCCGGCAAAGAGATCCAGATCATCAGTAGCCACCAATATGAGCAACGACTCTTCCACAACCGATTTGTGTATGAAGATAGCGTATCATCTGATGCTCAAAGAGACAGAAGAGGGTTCCACTAATTTTGTGTTCTCTCCATTCTCCTTCCATCTCATGTTGAGCTTCGTCACCGTTGGTTTCACGGGCCGCACCTTAAGCCAGCTCCTTCTCGCGCTCGGGGCACCCACTGTTGAGGATCTCAATGCTAAGTCCGCCAGGGCCGTCCCTCTCGCGTCGCCGGCCGACCCGAGCGACGCCGGAGCTCCGCTTCTCTCTTTTGTCAACGGCGCTTGGGTGGATCAGAGGTACCCTTTCAAGCCATCTTTTGAAACAACTGCCAAAGACGTGTATAAAGCTGTGGCTCAACAAGTTGACTTTCAGACACAGGTACTTTTCTCTTCCTTTCATTACTACTACGTTCTTTTTGTCGTATACAATCGAATATTTTCATGAAATAACTCAAATCAAAGGTGATAAGCGAAAGATAACGTTAAAAATCAATTTATTTTATTTGAATTAATCCTTAACTTATTAAACTTGTTATAGCCGATTAGTTCATAAACTTACAGTCCAATAGTTCTAAAAATTAACAGTGTTTAACTGATTAACTAATTCATTCAGGATAATATGCACATTCCAGTAAAAACTCAAAGTCAACTCAAGGCTAGGAATCAGAATCAATCCAAACCTTTCAATCATGCAGTCCAATGATTAAAAACGACATTTAAGTTGTTTTGACCTAGACTAGTAACCTTGATAAACGAACTCAAAATTGATGTGGTTAAACATAAATATGCTCTAAGTAAAGTCTAGTGACCATCCCTTTTTTGTTCCCGTTATTCCTTTTGTAATCTAGCCCTTAACTTATTTAACTTGTCATAGTTTATCGGAGAAACCCTGGAACCTGGTCTTCGTGATCTGCTTCCAAATCCAAACTGTGTCTGATCTTTGATGAAAATTCTTAACTATAACTTTTTAAAAATTTGTGGAATCTAGTGTAAAGGTAATGAAATATGTCTGATTTTAGGGATGCGTTTAATTGAGTACCTCAACCTCTAAAATACACTCGTGAATGATAAATTTTTGAAAATTTATGCAACAAAAGATCGACATAAGTTAGGACGTGCAAAGGAGAGGGCTAAGAAATAATGTTAACCCTTTTCTTTACGTTAGTTTCTACAAAAACTTTAAACGACAAAGTTAAGAATCATCATCAAAAGTCAAACACATTTACAATTCGGAAACAAATCATACCACAGTGTTAGGTTCCAGAGTCCCTTAGACTATTAGTCTACAAATTTTATTTATCAACTATCCAAATTGTTATAACTTACTCCCGAGCTACATTATATACATGGTAATGGTATTAGTAGACTAAATGAAAATAATTTGGGATGGTTAAAAGACTAGATCGAAAAACAAATAAACAATCAAAATAGTAATTTTGCTTTTTTTTTTTAGATTAGGTAGTGTAATAGTGTTTCTACATCTCTCGGTCCACCTCGTTGAGGTTCGTCTCTACCTTAGCTAGGGTTCACGCCACCGCCTCTGTCTCTACGCCGCCGTCGTCGACCAGATCAACTGGTTCACTGTCCAGTCGCCAACTCCTTCAACACACCATCAAGGCCCTTGTTCCCACCGGGTATCAACCCTCGAAACGTGTCGATGCATCCTTTTCATCGCCGGCATGACAATGGACAGGGCCCTCACCCTGGGAGGGCACCGTCGTCGCCGACGGAGCCTCACCGGGTCTAGTTTCTCCCCCCGATGTGGTCACGCAGTCAGTGGTCATGCACCAGCACTGCACCGGGCCCATGCACGGTCGCATACCTCAGCCCCCGTGGTCGTCTCGGCCGCCTCCCGATCACCTGATCGATTTATCTCGTCGGCCCAACGACGCCTAGTCGCTGGAGTTACGTCCCAAACTGGGTAACCGGTTAGGACGCCGATGCTCGTAACAGGCATGGCGCCAGGTCGAGCTTTACCGGGGTGGTCACCCCCCGCTGCTGCTATCTGTTCCTCCGCCGGAACGAAATACCCATGGCCCGCGACTGGTGGCGCCCCTGCCAGTGAACGCAGCATCGCCGCCGCCCCCTTGTTGGATGCATGTGATCCCTAGGGCTCGCTGGATTTCCCCTAGGGCTTCTGTACCTTCAGTGCCAATGCCGTCGGCCAGGCAACATAGTACGAAGCCCCCGAGATCCAGGACGGTGATGGTGATCGCTCCGAGGGAGGACCCTCTTGCACCGAGGCCTTTAGGTCGTTGTAGGCCTCCGGTGAATTGATACTCTCAGAGGGAGATACCATTGGTTCGTCGAGGTATTCTGAGATACAATCCTGGAGTCGGTCCCCGTCCGCGGAAGGCTAAGACAAGGGAGGAGGCAGGAGCATCTCCTGGAGATCTGGGCATACAAGAGCCCTCTGGAGTCATCGGACGGGCTTAGGTCCAGGTACTACAACCGGGGTGATATAGCCCCTCGAGGGACGAATGACCTCCCAATACGGGGGTGGGTTGGACCGTTGGGGGACTATACCCACAAACCCGGGACTACTGCAGCCGGGAGGTCTCGAAAAATCCGCACTACAGGCTCATTTGCTGGTTTGTCTTTCTGTTTTAGGTCGAATAAAGTTTTGGCTAGCTAGGATTAGGGTTTTGGATTATCTTTTTCTTGAAATGTTGGTACGAGGAACTCTTGAGTTCGGATCTTCGAGTCAAAACAGATTATATTTATGGATTCATGAGCGCCGGGACAAAAATCTGGAATCCGGGACAGTTATGTCCTACCCTATAAAGTTACTGTTTTTCAGTAATACCACTCATTGCCCGTTTCAAAAAAAATCAAAATAGTTTGGAATAGAACTACATATAATGAAATAGAATTGATGGACTATAGTGGAACATATGAACAGTGAAGGAATGGAGACTGGAGTATGATATATTGTAATTATCTTTATATGTTTTATTAAATAATTGAGATATACTAAATATCATACCTTTTTTTTTTGAAACGTCTAAATATCATACTTAATTTTAGACTCGATTACCTTAATATTGCTATATATAATGATTTACAAGTCGATCGCTAATATATTGTTTTATAGTTCGAGAAGGAAAGAAATGAAATAAATTCATGGATCCAGAACCAAACTAAAGGACTGGTCAAAAACTTGCTCCCACCTGGATCCTTAGAGGACAAAACCGTCGTGGTACTTGCAAATGCACTCTACTTCAAAGGAGCATGGGCCAAAATATTTAACGCATCGAGAACCAAAGAGAGAAGCTTCCATCTTCTCGACGGTCGAAGTGTTCAAACTCCGTTCATGACAAGTGTTCCATTCGAGTACCATTTGTACGGATCATTTCCTAAAAAAGGTTACAAGGTGCTTAAAGTTCCTTACAAAACGGGTCTGGACACTAGGAAATTTTCCATGTATTTCTTTCTCCCGAACGCAATTGATGGCTTACCAGTTTTGATAAACGAGTTCAAGTCGGATCCTAAGAGTTTGAACAAAGAATTCGAGCTGCGTCGTGAGCTGATCGAGGATCTTTGGATTCCAAAATTTAAGTTCTCATACGATTTTGAGGCTTCAACCGTTGTGGACCGATTGGGATTGGACTTACCTTTTAAGCAGATGGACGAGCTGACTGAGATGATTGAATATCCTGCTGGTCCGCCCAAGTTGTCGAAGATGTTCCACAAGGCAAGTATTGAAGTGAACGAGGAAGGGACTGAAGCTGCAGCTAGCACGGCTGCTATTTTCATAATGCAACAGTGTCCAGCAGGGGGTCCTCCAAGGTTTGTAGCTGACCATCCTTTCATGTTCATGATTAGGGAGGACACTTCTGGATTTGTCTTTTTCATTGGAGCTGTGCTCAACCCACTCTCATAAGATTAATTATCCATGGACTACAAGTGATTTTGTGTGCACAAAGATTAGGATATTGTATTTTGTTATGAAAATAAATGTTTACGTTCGTGTATTATTGTATTTGTGTGAATAATTATGAGAATTGGCATTTTATTCTATGATTGTTCCCCTCAGACATCGTTCTTTTGCCAGTGATCTTTTATTTGTTTCTTGGATCGAGGAAATTGAGCTGAATCCATGGATTTCCAGCCTTGTACAGATGGTGCCAATATTCTCTGGTGGCGTGTGTGAAACATCCCTGCAACCACCAGTCGTCTCTCCTCCATATCGGTCCAACTTGGAGTCATTAATGATTCAGTGTTAGGAGAAAAAAAAGAAGTTGTTGCCAATTCTGTTTTGTAGAGAGTTTTGAATATAAAGAGTCGGTGTCGATTCTTTATTTGGGATGACTTTAAATAAGGGAGGCCGAATTTAGGTTTGATTTTTGGAATCCCAAATATTATCCAAATGGATAGAATCGATCAAACCGTTGAATATGGCAGAATCAGTGTATGTGAACACGTGGTGAATCGGTCACACAAGATAAAATTAGAAGATCGCATTTATTTCGAACATTGCGGAGTACGTTTTCGAGTACAAAATAAAATGAACGTTTTTGAAACTGAGTACAACGATAGAAAATAAAAACATTGGACATGCTAGTTGTGGTTTATAGCTCGAAGCATCTCGAACATAAGAGTCTCGTGACTGGCCTTCTCCAGCGGGGCCAATAGGATGTGTCGAGAGCAACTGCTTCAGCGTATTGCCTGGTCAATGACAGTTGGCACTTTTATAGGTTTTACATTCTTTTGCTGGAACCAACCACGAGGGTGTTGTTTTTGCTCGATCTTGTACACTGTTGGTGACAGACCCATATCAGCCCAGGAAACACAACTTTCATTCTCGGACTCCATATTTTTGGTTGGAGACTTCTTTTGGAAGAAAATGTTTTTGCCTTTAATAGATGAGGATGGGTTGCCTTTTATAGGCAACCAAATCAGCCAAGGAGGTGACATTGGGAAGATACACACTTCATATTACGATGAAATAAAGTTGTCGAAATACAGGCAAACGGAATGTAGGAAAAAAAGCAAAACTTATCTTCTCGATATGACGCGTACATACGAAATTACACTGAACTCAACTACAGAAACAAAATGAACAAGTAGTTTACTAATTGTTGTCATCCATAACGACCTTCGTCCTGAAAAAGTCCAAATGTGTTCAATTAGACCAGTCTTCAGTTGTTGGTGCACTGCTTGATTCTCTAGCATGCTTGAGTGGTTTCGAATATAATTGTAACATGGTAATGGGCGGGTATGATTGGTTCTTCGGATGAGAGTCGTTCTATTTCTCCTTAATAGGTGTCTCGTTCATCATCCATAGTCACGTTGTGTATAATAATGCACGCGCGTATTATCATATACAATTTCCTATCGTCCCAACCCCGAGCAAGCCTACTTACGATATGCAAAATGGGATTTTAGAATTACAAATGCCCTCTCAACATACTTCCTTGCGGCCACCTGTTTCTTTACGTATAGCACATGCCTCGGTAGTTGTGGTGCAGGAATGGACTTTACAAACACCTCCCACGGTGGGTAAATTCCGTTAGTTAAGTAGTAAGGAGTATTGTAGTACGTATCGCTGACCTGAAGTGCGACCGGAGGCTGATCACCTCGATACACATGAGAAAATATGGACGATTGGTTCAAAACATTAATATCATTGTTCGATTTCGACTTATCAAAGTATATATGGAAAATCTAGGTGTCGGTCCCCGTAACTACTTCAAGCATGATCGTAGGTCCAAAATGATAGCCCCGCTCATGAAGCCCTTAATGCGCTTTCGGGCAATTCTTTCACGCCTAGTGCATACAATCGAGATTGTCGATACAACCTGAAAAACCACGAGTTTCACTCACACGCGTAGTAAGTAATATCATTATCGTTCGACTTCCTAAGGTAGGTTTCACCAAAGACGTTGATTACGGCAAAGCAAAAACAGTGCATGTACTCGCGAGTCGTTGTCTCAGCCATTTTCAAATACTCGTCAAGACTGTCAACCGAAGCATCGTATCACAACATCTGTATAGCTGTAGTACACTTTTGAATTGTTAAGAACCCGGCTTGATCACGACAATCACTTTTTGTTTGAGTAGTCATCGAACTCTAACCCGCCATATGGAATTTTCATGTAAATAGATTGCGTCATTCTAAAATGTTGACGAATTTTTTTTTCATCATACATCGGGGTCGCTACAAAGTAGTCGGGCATAAGCCGTTCGTGGGCAGCGTTGGGATCTCTGAAAATATAATTTCTTTTCTCTTTCCCCCGGATGGGTTACATCAACTATGCCTCTGCTTCTCTAACCTTTTGTCGTTAAGACTTCAACATCTCTTTCTCCTCTTCTTGGGTCCTTGCACGTAAAGTTGCTTTGTCCATTTCGTCGTCATCGTACTCCTCGCTACTCGATAAATCCATAACAAAAACACGATAATAGAAATTGTAGAGAGAAAATGGTTGAATTTTTTACGCGGGGATACAATTTTGAATAATGAAGTAAGCTATATATAGAAAAAAAGTTAATTCGGTCAAACGAATCTGCTAACTCGGACATGTGGCAGAATCGTCGCGCCATGTCATATTTTGTGCGCCGAATCTCTCCACGTGCTGCTCTGAACCTACTCTGTAGACGGTCTATATAATTGTAGACCGTCTAAAGTTCTCCTCCCGATTCGAAGCACGACACAACCCCGAATCGACAACTCGACCTGAAAAAGCTGATTTTTTTTCGATTTTGACACACAAATCAACGCGCCTTAAATCCTACTGTGGATGGTCTTACGTGATGAATCCACCCCAATTTGATAATAAATGTAGGCAAAACGGCGGTGGGAAATTTCACGCCCCAAATCCGGTATTGACCGGACCCGAGACGTGACTTAGTGAAACTTAAATAATAACAGTTTTTAAAACAAGTACTATCTGATAAAGATAAATAAGATAACTCAACAGAAGTTCGAAACCCTGAATCCTGACGCTCAGTAAATACATAAGTCCAAAACAAACAGTACGTCTCTACAAAACAAAGATAAGGGTAAACCCGGACCCTCGCTAGCCCCATGCTCCGCGATGTCCTCTACTCCAAGTCAAGGCTAATACCTGAAGAAAACACGGTAAGGGGGTGAGCTTGACGCTTAGTAGGGAAAACCATAAAAACTTCCTCATTTCGGATTTACCAGAAAGTCATTCCACAATTTAAATTACATTAAAAAGTTTGATATAACGGTATGACACTTAAACCAATTTAAAGTCAAAACTCCCTTTAATCTGACATTCTCAGTCCAACTATACCCACGTTTACTCCACACTAAGGACTACACTAGGGTCACCCCAAGGAACAATCAAAGCAAGATTACCACAACTACAAACACAGCAGCACTCACGAGCACAGTCACACACATTCAAATACAAGGTATTCTCCAACACACAAATCGTAACCAATGCACAGTCTTGGGAGCAACCCGCTCGGTCCGGCGTAGCCGCACACAACTTTCCCCTAACACAAAGTCAGGAGGAGAGGTCGACCCCATCGCGGCACACAACGTTTTACCGATCGACGGAAGGCAGGGAAATCGCCTCTTCGCGGCCTGGAACCTCGCGGCACTCAACACAACGTTTTACCGAGTGCTAGTCGAAAGGTAGGGAAACCACCTCTTCGCGGGACACAACTTTTTACCGACTCACGATCAGAAGGTAGGGAAACCACCTTTATCGTGTAACCACAGTACACACAAGCCTCACACTTTACCAATCGCACGCCAGAAGGTACGACTCACCTCTCGGGCACAACTCAAACAAGTATCACCCAAACAATCACAATCACACTCACAGTCAAAATCACGTTTCAACAACTTACACGGCCATCAGTCACTTACCATCACTTACCGACACCACTCTCAACGTGGTCACCCCACCGGTTTAACCGGTATTTATCCTCAACATCCCCCAAATCAACAGATCACATAAACAAGAATATAACCACTCAAGTCATCAACATGCATCGCTAGATCAGTTCTACTCGTTTTCGTGTTCGTCATTTATTAACCGTTCAAACAGCACAACGTACACAAACCACACAATCAGCAGCCAATCCTACAGGCACGACATGGCCCGATTCTACCAGCACGACAATTTCCCAAGACAGAAAACGTAAAAGTTCACAGTTTATACGTCTACGCTAGTTGTTCACATGCTACACGCATACTAGTTCTTTAACCGGTTATTAAGTGTCCCTATATGCATTCTTGTACGTCCGTAATAAAGCGGGTTTCGAGGTAATCCCTACCTCAGTCTCTATCTAGGTCGCCAAGCTGCTGACGTCCTGGCCAACTCCGATCTTCTCCGTGCTCGGGGTAAAGGCTTGGTTTTAACACAAAAGGGACGGTCATCAGTCCCGGTCCAGTCCGTAACGGTTCTGAAAAAACAACTTAGGTCCAGTAGTTTGTCCAAACGTCCTTTATAAAGTCCGATAAGTTATGGTAATTATCTGATTTTAAATCCAATATTTAATTAATTAATTAATTTAATGTCCAGCCCGGATCCGACCCAAGTCCGAAACCAGGACCTGAATCCGACCCAGATCCGACCCAATCCAGCCTCAAACCCGAACATGACCCGAGCCCGACCCAGACCCGGATCCAGACCCGAGTCAGGACCCGGACTTCAAATCTAGTCCAGGCCCGAGGCCCAAACCAAGTACGGCCCAGGGCCCACACCAGAGCTGAAGCCCAAGGCCCGAGTCTCATTCCTGGCCCGAGCCCAAGCTCGCTCAGGTCTGAGCTGGGACGAAATGAGGCGGCTAGGGTTCCGGCTCCGGCGACGACGAGGTTGGGGTTCTCGACGATGGTGGAGGTGTCAGGAGGCTCGGGAGAGGCAGAGGAAGGTTTCTGGCGAGAGTTCCAGGCTCTCCATCCAGATCTGAAGCCGTGGTGTGCTCGCCGGCGAGGGGAACGTCTGATCTGAAGCGCGCGAGATCCGGCGACCCTCTACACTCAATCCCGGCCACCACAAGCTCGTGAGGGGCGAATTTCAGGGGAAAAGAAGGCCGGGGAAGACGAAGCGAGGTCGGGTAACATCTTACCGTCTTTGGTTCGTTCGATTTTGGCGAGGCGGAGCTCGAGACGTGCGCGGCGGTGCTGGTTCGTGACGAGTCGAGGAGGAGGGGAAAGAAGAGTGGGGCTCTTGAGGTTTTTCTGGGATGAGGACGGTCGTGGCTGGGAGTAGAAGAAAAAGGAGGTGACGGCTATGAGGGACGGTGCTCCGGCGAGACTCAGCGAAGACGAGAGGACGAAGGAGACGAAGACGAGGGAGGTGTTGCTCTGACTTGGGAAGCGTGCACGAATGAGGGGAGATGGAGGGTCGCGTTAGGGTTACGGTAGTGGGTCTGGGCCTGGCGAGTGGGCTTGGCAGGTTGGGCCTGCTCTGGTCCGGCCCAACGCCGAGTCTGGCTAGCCCAGATCTAACCCAGTCTCCTTTTTTTTTCTTTTTTTTTTCCTTTTTTTTGAATTCGATTCCAAAAATAAAACTCGTTCTCCAACCCTCGACGGTCCAACAGTAATTTAATTCTATTAAATTACCCGGTCTTTACAGTTTACCCCCCTTAAAGGAATTTCGTCCCCGAAATTTAAAACGGACGTACCTCAAGGGTCGAACAAGCAAGGTTGTAAATGGCGTTAGGCGTTAGGCGGGCGGTGAGGACCCCTAGGCGTTAGGCGGGGACTAGGCGGGGCCTAGACGGATTTAACTTTTTAATATTTTTTAATTATTAATAAATATATATTACATAAATAGAGGAGAAATCTGCTAGAAACTTCTCTTATCCTAAAAACTGTGTGAACCAATCCAAGCCACACACACCTAAGATCTAACGTTCACCATGATGTCACATCATCACTCTAATTCCACCCAAATTCACACCACTTTCATCATTTCTCACACAAGTAAGGACATAATTGTAATAGCATGGTGTCATGTGGACAAGTGTCCATTTTTTTCTTAACTAATTCACTAATTTAATATTTCCCGATTCGTTTGAACTCCGATTAGCTTCAAACTTGCGCTAATATTTTTCTTTTTCCAAGGGCTTTAAATCAAGATCAATCATGAATATATTTTGAAGCACGAAAATAAAAAATTATATTGGGGTGATAAAAACAATGTTGATTGTTGATAAATCTTCACTAATAAATTTTTTTTATCGGGATATCAAACTAGTGCTAAATGTTGATAAAAAAAACATGTACTGGGGTGATAAAAAACACATAATGAGGTGATAAAAATCATGTTCAATTAAAAATAAGGGTGATAAACTAGAGTTTAGTGTTGATAAAAAAACATGTGATGGGATGATAAAAACACATGTAATTTAATGATAAACATAGTGTTTAGTGTTGATAAAACTAGTGCTTAGTGTTCATAAAAAAACATGTGATGATGTGATAAAAATCATGTTCGATTTTGGAAAATGAGGTGATAAAACAAATGTTCAGTGTTGATAAACACAGTGTATAGTGTTGATAAACCCAGTGTATATTGTTGATAAAAATTACCCAGACTTAACTTTTTTTTAAAATCAGCCCCGAAATAAGGGTGATAAACTAGAGTTTAGTGTTGATAAAAAAAACATGTGATGGGATGATAAAAACACATGCAATTTAATGATAAACATAATGTTTAGTGTTGATAAAAATAGTGCTTAGTGTTCATAAAAAAACATGTGATGATGTGATAAAAATCATGTTCGATTTTGGAAAATGAGGTGATAAAACTAGTGTTCAGTGTTGATAAACTCAGTGTATAGTGTTGATAAACCCAGTGTATAGTGTTGATAAAAATTACCAAGACTTAACTTTTTTTTAAAAATCAGCCCCGAAATAATTTTTTTTCGTGCTTCAAAATATATTCATGACTGATCTTGATAGAAAGCCCTTGAAAAAACAAAACTAATGGCGCAAGTTTGAAGCCAATCGGAGTTCAAACGAAGCGAGAAAAATTAAATTAGTGAATTGATAAAAAGAATATGATGGTTTTACTAAGAAGCCCTTGCCACTTACTAAAAAGTGTTGTTTTTTGCAGTCAACAACTCAATTGCATCTCATCCATCCATTCTTAAAATGAATGACTTGGATTGCTTCACACGGTTTTTACGTTATGGAGTTGTTTCTATTTGATTTTTCCGCTACATAAATATAATCAAAAATTCAAAATATAAACTATATTTGTATGATATAAAAAAAACAAAAAGTATCAAATTACTAAACCAAATAATGCTCTCATTTTGATTTTACTCTTTATTTTAATAAAAATATAAATTATAATGATGAACCACCAAAGAGGGACACTTGTCATATTCTTTTTATCAAGAAATTTAAGACCATTACAAACATATAGTCTCTCTCACATTTTCATCTCTTTTTCGAATGTCCGATTTCACAAACCAGAGTCCCAAATTTTTGTCTAATCGGGTGGGACGACGAGTTGGGTGGTTTTTGGATTTTGGGGCCTAGGCGAAGCGGCAAGCCGGGCGTTCTTCTAGATTTTGGGGCCTAGGCGGATTAGGCGGAGACTTTTACAACCATGCGATTAGGTAGGGATACTTCGCCCGGATCTCATCCTCGCGCTCCCTGGTCAACTCAGCTCCCTGGTGCTACCACTGCACTCGTACTAGAGGAATAGTCTTGTCACGCAAGACTTTCTCCCCCGTGTCCACAATCTTGACCGGCTGCTCCTCATATGACACATCATCAGCCACCTCGATGTCTGTCCACTCGATCACGTGGGAGGGATCAGCGGTGTACTTCCGCAGCTGGGAAACGTGGAAAACGTTGTGAACGTTCCCGAGCTACGGTGGCAAGGCAAGACGATAGGCAACCGCTCCAACTCTGCTCAGGATCTCGAAAGGTCCGATAAACTGCAGGGCCAACTTGCCTCCGCCGCAGTTGAACCGCAAGAGCCCCTTCTTCGGGCTCACCCTCAGGAACACGTGATAACCGACTGCAAACTCAAGAGGTCGACGTCGTCTATCTACGTAGCTCTTCTGTCTGCTCTGTGCGGTCTTTAACCGTTCTAGGATTAGTGCGACTTTCTCAATCGTCTCTCGGACCATTTCCGGTCCCAACAAACTCCTATCTTCTACCTCGGCCCAACACACGGGCGATCGGCACGGCCTACCATACAACGCCTCGAAAGGTGCCATACCAATACTGGCCTGGAAGCTGTTGTTATAGGCGAACTCAATCAAAGGTAGGTGCTCCTCCCAAGAACCCTCGAAATCCAAAATACACGATCGAAGCATGTCCTCCAAAATCTGAATCGTGCGCTCCGATTGTCCGTCGGTCTGCGGGTGATAAGCTGAACTAAGTAGGACCTCGGTCCCTAGCTCTCTCGGCAGGCTCTCCCAAAATCTCGAAGCGAAACGGGATCTCTATCGGACACTACCGATACCGGAACTTCGTGAAGTGGAATGATCTCTTGGACATACAAGAGACTCAGAGCATCTACTGTATCCGTCATCCTCATGGCTAGGAAGTGAGCCGACTTTGTCAGCCGGTCAACTACTACCCACACGACATCATGTCCTCTCGGAGACCTCGGTAAACCACATACAAAATCCATAGTAACATGCTCTCACTTCCACTCCGCTATCGGCAACGGCTATAGTAATCCTGCAGGACGGTGATGCTCGGCCTTCACTTGCTGACACGTGAGGCACCTCGATACGAACTATGCCATGGCTCTCTTCATACCGCTCCACCAAAACTGTCGCCTGATATCTCGGTACATCTTAGTGCCACCCGGATGCACCGTGAGACGGGAATGATGCGACTCTCTCAATACAGCTTCTCTGCAACTCTGCGGGACGAACAACACTCCGTGATACCGTAACCCTCGATCAACACTGTACTCCCAGCCCTCTACAACAGTACCACTGATCAACCTCTCTTTGATCTCAGCCGTTTCGACGTCATCTGACTGTGCCTCTAGCACCCGTGCAATCAACGTGGGCTGAGCCACTAACGAACACGTAGCCACGCTACCAGTGACCTCCTCTAAGTCGAGCCCAAACGCAACCAACTCTCCTATCATGTCCCACTCTCGGACTGCCATGGCGGCTAGACCGAGAATCGACCTCCTGCTCAGAGCATCGGCGAACACGTTCGCCTTGCCCGGGTGATAGTGTAGCTCAAAGTCATACTCCTCTAGTAGCTCCATCCACCGTCGCTGGCGCGTGTTCAGATCCTTCTGGGAGAAGATGTACTTGAGTCTCTTGTGGTCAAAGAAGACCTGAAACTTCTTGTCATAAAGGTAATGCCTCCAACTCTTCAGAGCAAACACAACGGCTGCCAACTCTAAATCATGGGTAGGGTAGTTACGCTCGTGAATCTTCAACTGTCGTGAGCCATATGCAACTACATTTTCCGCCTGCATCAACACGCAACCAAGTCCTTCACCGGATGCGTCACAGTAGACATTGTATCCCACACCACGCTCCGGCACTATCATAATCGGGGCGGTGGTCAGTCGAGTCTTCAACTCAGTGAAAGCGCTCTCGCACTTGTTAGTCCACACAAAAGCGACTCCCTTACGTGTCAGGGCAGTCATCGGCGCTTCCAAGCGCGAGAAATCCTAGACGAACCTCCGGTAGTAACCTGCCAACCTGAGAAAGGTGCGGATCTCGAACATACTCGTGGGCCGCGCCCACGTCGACACTACCTCAATCTTCGCTGGATCGACCAAAATCCCTTCCCGGGACACAACATGTCCGAGGAACTTCACCTCGGATGGCCAA
This sequence comes from Erodium maritimum, assembly GCA_963921825.1. Lineage (NCBI taxonomy): Eukaryota > Viridiplantae > Streptophyta > Magnoliopsida > Geraniales > Geraniaceae > Erodium > Erodium maritimum. The sequence continues at coordinate 62,056,408 of OY997592.1, read as the reverse complement.
AACTCGCACTTCTCCAAATTACCATATAACCGATTAGTGCGAAGTAGAGTCAAAACAATCCTCAGGTGCTCCTCATGAGCCTCCTCGTCCGGTGAGTAGATCAGAATGTCGTCCACAAACACCACCGCAAACTGATCCAGGTAGGTTCGGAAGATATTAGTCATCAAGTCCATGAACACTGCAGGTGCATTCGTCAACCCGAACGGCATCACCAAGAACACATAATGACCGTACCGCGTGCGAAAGGCGGTCTCGCCACATCTTCATCTCGAACTCTCAGCTGGTAATACCCTGATCGTGGGTCAATCTTCGAAAAGACCTTTGCTCCTCTCAACTGATCGAACATGTCATCGATCCTCAGCATCGGGTAACGGTTCTTCACCGTAACCCGGTTCAACATCCTCAGCGCTCCACCCTTCTTCTTCACGAAGAGGGCGGGTGCTCCCCACGGTGAGGTGCTCGGTCGGATGAACCCCTTCACTCGAAGGTCCACGAGTTGGCGCTTCAGCTCTGTCAGCTCTTCTGGTGCAAACATGTACGGTGCCATCGAGATCGGTGTCGTACCAGGTACTAGATAAATCCCAAACTCAACCTCGCGCACAGGCGTCAATCCCGATAACTCCTCCGGAAACACATCCGGGAACTCGCACACTATCCTCGACAACTCTCGACGCTGCTAAGTCGGTACCTTCTCTCCCACAAACAACGTTGAAAGCAGAACCCCGCTCATGCTGCTCAACACACACGTGACACTAGTGTCTCCTGAGCGCACGGTCACCTATCGCCGATAACAGTCAATGGTCGCCTCGTACCTCGACAGCCAGTCCATCCCCAAAATGACGTCGAACGCCGTCATGTTTAACACCAGCAAATCGCCAAAAAAATGGTGGTCAGCCACTCTAATCTCACATGAACGACACACACTGCCCAAAACTACGTCTCCAGTAACAGGGTTGTCAAGGCATAAGGGTATATCCAAGGGTTTTACTTTCAGTCCTAGTGACTCAACAAGGGAAGCAGAAATGAAGGAATGTGATACACCAGTATCAAACAGAAATGATGCCTATAAATGATAAAGCAGACATGTAACCTGAACGGTCTCCCGACCGGGATGATGTCCCTCAGACCGGCGATCAGTGATGGCATAAGCTCTGCCCTGTGTAGTCCGAGGTCCCTGTCGTGGTGGTGGTGGAGGAAGAGCCAACTGCTGAGCTAATCTCTACTGCTGCCTAGGTGCTGGTGCACTCGCGGCTGGTCGTGGGGGTCTCGACTGCTGGATCTGGCGCTGTCGGAACTGGGGTGCCTGACCAGGACCGAGACGCCGCTCCACGGTCACACCGAGACGCCGCTCCACGGCCAGTGCCTGATACACCATCTCGGTGTACACCCGAGCCCTGAAGGCGACTAGTCGGTCCTGAATCGGGGCACTAAGTCCATCCTCAAAGAGCCTTCGCCGATTCGCGCGGTAAACCTTGACTCGTACTCAGACACGGTCCTCGTGCCCTGTCGCAGATCTAGAAACTGCCGGTGTCGATCATCTCGCGCGGACTCTGGGAAGGACTGCTCCAGAAACACAGCTCGGAATCGGTCGTAGTCATCACCGACCCGCTCCTCAACACGCTCCCACTAGTGGAAAGCGTCGTCCCTCAGCTGATGAGCTGCAAAGGACACTCTCAGATGCCCATCAGTGATACCTGAGGTGTTCAGGTTCCTGGTGACCTGCTGCAACCACCTCTCGGCCCTGTCGGGGTTGGGCTCCCCGGTGAAGATAGGCGTGTCCAGCCTCATGAAATCCCTCAACGCCTGTGCCACATAGCTATCGGCCTGCGTCGATCTCATCTGCGTCGCTGAGACAGCTGCAGGTGTTGTCTCCCTCTAGGCAATAGCTGCCACAAAACCCTGCATAGTGCGGGTCAGCTCATCCAGGGCAGTCGCCGTGGTCCTCCTAGCCACTAGCGAAACTTTATTAGGATGGCCCAAGGATCCGGCATCGCTCCCCTCGGACTCCTCTGAGGTCAAAATCCGGGAATCCTCTGCCTCTACAGGCTCAGCTTGTACCGTGACGGATGGTGGTCTAGATGGGAGTCCTGATGGTCCAGGGTCACTCCTCATGAGTCTCCTAGCAACCACTGTCTGAACACTGTCTGCCTCTACCACCTCCATGGCGGGTGACTGACCTCGACCTCCAGCTGGTCGACTACGGGTACCTCGTGAAACGTAGACACGTGCCATGCGATCCATTCACTGCATGGTAACACGTACAGGTTCAGTTTCTCAATAAATCTTAAAGGTGACTCACTCAAACACTCACGATCAGCAAGACTTAACCAATTCTTTAAAACTTCAGCTTACTCTTAGTAGTAGTAGTAGTAATAATAATAATAGTAGCAGTAGTAATACTAGTACAAACACCGCACCCTAGTGCGTCACACAAAACCTACCACGCCATTGCACATAAGAAACCACAAGTCTCACAATTCAATCACACACACGATCAAATACTACGAGCAGCAACACAAGCTTACGCGCACCCATCGGTTTACAAAATCACAAAGCAGCACAAATTCCACACAATCTCAATCCTACTCAGTAACACGGGTTGTAAAGCTTATTCTTGTAGCAAAAGAATACATGTGGATATCATCTCGTTACAACTCAGTTCAGGCGTCCCCAAACTACGTTGTAACCAACTGACATCCTCACTACCATGATTTGCTGCAGTCAAATCATAATAGGGCATACATTCCAATTTTCCATAAAATTTTGTCATGTTCCATCTGAAAACTTGGTCAACCAACCGCGCACGCGGGACAAACAGTTCACAATTTAAACAACACACAGCGAACACTTTAGTAAGCAGTCCACCACACATTAATCACAACCGAACGACATACCAAAGTCAACCAACAACAACCAACACACGACAACTCCTAGTGACCCAAATACCCACCTAGTGACGTTCGGTCCGAGGTTTTTGAAAACTCAAAAATGAAACCAGGCTCTGATACCAAATTGTCACGCCCCAAATCCGGTATTGACCGGACCCGAGACGTGACTTAGTGAAACTTAAATAATAACAGTTTAAAACAAGTACTATCTGATAAAGATAAATAAGATAAGTCAAAAGAAGTTCGAAACCCTGAGTCCTGACGCTCAGTAAATACATAAGTCCAAAACAAACAGTACGTCTCTACAAAACAAAGATTAGGGTAAACCCGGACCCTCGCTAGCCCCATGCTCTGCGATGTCTCTACTCCAAGTCAAGGCTAATACCTGAAGAAAACACGGTAAGGGGGGTGAGCTTGACGCTCAGTAGGGAAAACCATAAAAACTTCCTCATTTCGGATTTACCAGAAAGTCATTCCACAATTTAAATTACATTAAAAAGTTTGATATAACGGTATGACACTTAAACCAATTTAAAGTCAAAACTCCCTTTAATCTGACATTCTCAGTCCAACTATACCCACGTTTACTCCACACTAAGGACTACACTAGGGTCACCCCAAGGAACAATCAAAGCAAGATTACCACAACTACAAACACAGCAGCACTCACGAGCACAGTCACACACATTCAAATACAAGGTATTCTCCAACACACAAATCGTAACCAATGCACAGTCTTGGGAGCAACCCGCTCGGCCCGGCGTAGCCGCACACAACTTTCCCCTAACACAAAGTCAGGAGGAGAGGTCGACCCCATCGCGGCACACAACGTTTTACCGATCGACGGAAGGCAGGGAAATCGCCTCTTCGCGGCCTGGAACCTCGCGGCACTCAACACAACGTTTTACCGAGTGCTAGTCGAAAGGTAGGGAAACCACCTCTTCGCGGGACACAACTTTTTACCGACTCACGATCAGAAGGTAGGGAAACCACCTTTATCGTGTAACCACAGTACACACAAGCCTCACACTTTACCAATCGCACGCCAGAAGGTACGACTCACCTCTCGGGCACAACTCAAACAAGTATCACCCAAACAATCACAATCACACTCACAGTCAAAATCACGTTTCAACAACTTACACGACCATCAGTCACTTACCATCACTTACCGACACCACTCTCAACGTGGTCACCCCACCGGTTTAACCGGTATTTATCCTCAACATCCCCCAAATCAACAGATCACATAAACAAGAATATAACCACTCAAGTCATCAACATGCATCGCTAGATCAGTTCTACTCGTTTTCGTGTTCGTCATTTATTAACCGTTCAAACAGCACAACGTACACAAACCACACAATCAGCAGCCAATCCTACAGGCACGACATGGCCCGATTCTACCAGCACGACAATTTCCCAAGACAGAAAACGTAAAAGTTCACAGTTTATACGTCTACGCTAGTTGTTCACATGCTACACGCATACTAGTTCTTTAACCGGTTATTAAGTGTCCCTATATGCATTCTTGTACGTCCGTAATAAAGCGGGTTTCGAGGTAATCCCTACCTCAGTCTCTATCTAGGTCGCCAAGCTGCTGACGTCCTGGCCAACTCCGATCTTCTCCGTGCTCGGGGTAAAGGCTTGGTTTTAACACAAAAGGGACGGTCATCAGTCCCGGTCCAGTCCGTAACGGTTCTGAAAAAACAACTTAGGTCCAGTAGTTTGTCCAAACGTCCTTTATAAAGTCCGATAAGTTATGGTAATTATCTGATTTTAAATCCAATATTTAATTAATTAATTAATTTAATGTCCAGCCCGGATCCGACCCAAGTCCGAAACCAGGACCTGAATCCGACCCGGATCCGACCCAATCCAGCCTCAGACCCGGACCTGACACGAGCCCGACCTAGACCCGGATCCAGACCCGAGTCAGGACCCGGACTTCAAATCCAGTCCAGGCCCGAGGCCCAAACCAGGTTCAGGCCCAAGGCCCAAACCAGGTTCAGGACCAAGGCCCAAACCAAGTCCGGCCCAAGGCCTATACCAGAGCTGAAGCCCAAGGCCCGAGTCTCGTTCCCGGCCCGAGCCCAAGCTTGCTCAGGTCTGAGCTGGGACGGAGATGAGGCGGCTAGGGTTCCGGCTCCAGCGATGGCGGCGGCGAGGCTGGGGTTCTCGACGACGGTGGAGGTGTCAGGAGGCTCGGGAGAGGCGGAGGAAGGTTTCTGACGCGAGTTCCAGACTCCCCGTCCAGATCTGACGTTGTGGCGAGCTCGCCGGCGAGGGGAACGTCAGATCTGAAGCGCGCGAGATCCGGCGGCCTTCTACACTCAATCCCGGCCACCACAAGCTTGCGAGGGGAGATTTTCAGGGGAAAAGAAGGTCGGGGTAGACGAATCGAGGTCGGGTAACAGCTTACCGTCTCTGGTTCGTTCTATTTTGGCGAGGCGGAGCTCGAGACGTGCGCGGCGGTGCTGGTTCGTGACGAATCGAGGAGGAGGGGAAAGAAGAGTGGGGCTCCTGGGGTTTTTCTGGGATGAGGACGGTCGTGGCTGGGAGTAGAAGAAGAAGGAGGTGACGACGATGAGGGATGGTGCTCCGGCGAGACTCAGCGAAGACGAGAGGGAGACGAAGACGAGAGGGAGACGAAGACGAGGGAGGCGTTGCTCTGACTTGGGAAGCGTGCACGAATGAGGGGAGGGGGAGGGTCGCGTTAGGGTTAGGGTAGTGGGTCTGGGCCTGGCGAGCGGGCTTGGCAAGTTGGGCCTGCTCTGGTCCGGCCCAACGCCGAGTCTGGTTGGCCCAGATCTAACCCAGTCTCTTTTTTTTCTTTTTTTTTTCTTTTTCTTTCCTTTTTATATTGAATTCGATTCCAATAATAAAACCCGTTCTCCAACCCTCGACGATCCAACAGTAATTTAATTATATTAAATTACCCGGTCTTTACTACAACTTTTGTTAAAAAATATATCTAGTCTAAATTAAAAGATGGGGTTTATAAGAAAATTATGTTATTTATACTTTCTATAAAAAAAATGAGTCGATATTTAAATCATTTTAAATAGGATTTTATTTCTTATTTTTTTAAATGGCCTCTAAAGTTTCTCTCATATCTCCTCTGCTCTGTCGCCTGTCACGACCTATTACAATCGTTGCAGATCACCTTTCCCGGTCGTTTTTGTGCTCTGCCACTTCATACTGACTGACCTCCGGAGTTATGTTTGTGACACCAGTCATCCATGTGGTATCCTTCGACACCCTCACAGCTACCACCCACGTCTCATCAACACATACAACCCCGGCCCGAATCATGCCTCCGACCCCATCAACGAAGTTCATAAAACCATAATGTCAAAAGAAACGGTGATGCGACTACCACTACTTCCTCCACGTTCAAGTCAGGTACCCAACATGCTTGTTCACCTCTCTTCACCCACCTAATATCCCAATAGCTGAACCTGATGCATCATGTGGGAGGGAGCATGAGGTTGGCATCAGATCTTTTCCTTACCCGTCGGACGACATATTAGAGGCCATCCCCGGGTTTCTACAAGATCATGTCTGGGCCCCATCTTCGCTTACCCCAGATCCACCACCAACATCATTGTGTGTTAGAAGCCCAATATCCCAAGCCCAATGGCCTCCATCAACTACGACATGGATTTACGGACATGGTCGTCTTCCTCGACGTCTGATCAACACCATGGCTGTCGAGCACCCCCTGAAGAAGGTTGGGCTCCTGAACCGTCTGGATTACCCCACCCCAACCCACTAGGATCCTATTTCCCCTCACCCTCCGCGGATGAACATGAAATAAGATACCCTTTTTGGAAGGGCGGAAGCAATGAGGCATCCTTTTTAGCCCTTGACATGTTAGCAATGGTACCCGCGGTGGGATTGTCGGTATGACCTTCGTACTCGATGTATCATCCGCACAGCCGACACCCCCGCTAGAAAATGGAATTATAACCCCCCACACACAGATGGAGACTTGGGAAACAAAATTCGGTGGGGTTGGGAACCCCGAAGGACCGGAATGGCATCGAGTATCTTAGAGGATGTCGTTCTTAGTGATCAACCAGAGTGGACTATAGAATTCAATGATGCCCTTCGGCCTTACCATTGTATGTGTAAGAACCGCCCCCGATCGACACCGGTCGAACCGGTGGAATTTGGGAAAAGTTGACTTTCCATCGGAAAAGTCAACCGATGACTCCAGGAGTCATTCAGGACCTTTTCGGGACCCAAAAATCTTAGCCGTCGTTACATTTAGCTTAGTTGGGTCAGTTCCTTTCAAATGACTACTTTTGCGAAAAAGTCAAATCCGGGTCAAACGGGGTCAAATTAGGGGTTTTATCGAATTAAATAAGTGAGCTGAGATATTTTTTGGTAAAGGTGGACCCCACATGGACACATGTCCATGTGTCTTGGAGGAGAAGAAAATGGTGAGAAAAAGACCATTTGGTCCCCACTTGTGAACAAAAGAAAGGGAAATGGGCTAAAGGACAAATGGGGTATTCCCCTTTTAGGTTAAAGGACACATGTGAGAAAATTTTCAGCTCATTCACCCCCCTTGGCCGAAACTTACAAGGAGAAGGAGAGAGAGAGGAGCTCCATTGAAGGAGAAGGAGAAGAAGAAAAGAAAAGGAAGCTCATTTTGCTTGATTTCTCCACCAAAGTCCCTCATTCTTCCATATTTCTCATCCTTTCTTCATTTCCCAAGGTAAACTCTCAATTTAATCTCATTTTGATGAACTTTGAGTTGTGGGTTTGGTAGAAATTGCATGAACTAGGTTTGGGTTTCATAGGTTTGAGGTTTTGATGGTGAAATGGATGAATTGTGGAGAGAAAGTGGAAGCTTTTGATGGAAATGGGTTGGGTTTTGTTAGTTTGATGAAACCCAACCTTGGGTGTTGAAATTTTGGGGTTGTTGAAGCTATTTTGAGGTTTTGGAGCTTAACAATGGAGTTGTGGAGAATCTAGAGCTTGTTAGGAACTTTTGGGAGAAAGAAATTATTTTTCCGGTGAGAGGAGGTTCGCCGGAGCTCCGGCCGGTCACCTGAGTTCCGACCACCGAGTAAGGTGACCGGCCATGCCGGAGGACGGGCCACGAAACCGTGACCGGCCACACGGTGGCGGTCTGGTCCGGCCATCCACGGTCCACGTGTGGCCGTGGGGCCCACTCGGCCCGGGGTGCGGGTTGTCGTGTTCGGGTGGTCTTGGGTGAATCCCGGATCGATAATTCACATCCGAAACGAATTATGAAAGTGATTCGTGCAAATTCGGAAAATGTGATTAGAAATTTTAATTGCGAATTAGAACGCTCGGACATCGGAAATTGATTCCGCCAAGTGCGTTGGAACACGTGAATTTAATTAGGATTGATAGAAACGAAAATGGAAGTTTTTGGGACACCGAGGAACGTTTTCCCGATCCCGGGCATATTCGCCAAACCGGGCGAAATGGGCCATTCCGAGCCCATTTGGCAAGTTGAGTAATTGAGGATTAGTTTGGGTGTTTTCTCTTTAAACCACCCGCGGATTATTATTAATTCTTGTATTATTTGTGATCTTAGAAGTTGTTCCCGAGCTCAGCGGATGAGGCTACTAAGCGACTCGTGGTTGTTCGCGTTGGATAGCGGTTGAGGTAGAGAAAAGTAGCGAATACCGGTTTAATTATGGAAAGTTACTAGAATGCATATAGGATATGAACAACCGGAATAATTGTAGAATCACATGTAGGATGTGAATAACTAGCGTAGTCATATAAAACATGGAACCACTTGCGGGCCATGTCATGCCCGTAGGTGTGGGATTTGCTGTGCTGTAGAATTGCATGAGAGCCATGTCGAGCCCGTAGGATTGTGTGATGATTGAGCTTGTATGTGATTAGTGGCTGGTAATGTTTAATATGTGGTATGTTCCGTTGTTAATTAAGGACCATGATATGCTATGAGAACGGGGTGAATGTTTGTGTGAATTAGTGTTTTGTGATGTGATTGGGTGAATGATAGACCGATGTTGTGTGTGCGGTATGACATGTTGGTATGATATATTCGGTGTGACATGTTGATATGATATATTCGGTGTGATATGTCGGTACGATATGTTCGGTATGGTATGTTGGTATGACGTGTTTGGTATGATATGTTTGAGGATGGTGTTCCGAGCTGATATCTGTACCGTGGAGGATTCCGCTATAGAATATCTAGGCTGAGGATGGTGTTCCGATACGATATCTATACCGTAGAGGATTCCGGTATAGGATACCTAGGACGAGGACGGGTTCTGGTGCGATATTTGTGATGTAGAGGATTCCGGTACAGGATATCTAGAGCCGAGGATGGTGTTCCAGAGTAATGTTTATACCGATGGAGGATTCCGGTATGGGGTACCTAGGCCGATGTCGAGTTTCCGGTATGGTATGTTTGATGTGATTTGTACCCCGTGCTACGGGAAGATATACCCGACCGATGGAGGATTCCGGTCCGCTATATTATGAGTTGTACCCCGATGCTGTGTGTTCCGGGAAGATATCTAGGTCGATGTCGAGTTCGGTACGATATGGTTGAGTCGGGCTATGGAATCTGACGCGTTGCTCTGGGACACCTAGTGTGGAAGTGATTGCTAATGATATTACTCTGTGTGTTGATCTGTTTTGGTTTGTTGTGATTACTTATGCCTGTTATGTGATCTTCTGTGATTTTGATTACATTTATATCTGAGTTTAGTGTATTGTGGTGCGAGTTCGCATGCGTGGTCAATTTTGAGATAACCGTGGTCGAAATCCAGTGATAATTGTTTGGGTGACAGTGCTAGGGGCATAGTTGAGGAAAAATGTCTAAGTGTCGGTTCTGTATCAAGTTGATTTACGGGTTGCTCCCGAGTGGGGTCAAGAGTTGTCTTTGGGTTACTTGCTTAAATGGTCTTATTATTGTCTCACTAGTATGCCATAATCGGACGGGTATCCATGGTGGTGAGCCATCGCTCACTCCCTTTACTACTTTTTTCCTACTGGGCGAAAGCGCATCCCCTTCTCTACTGTTCTACAGGTTTTGAGCAGGATTTGATTTAGAGGACGTCTCGGAGCTTGGAAGCTTAGCGAGAGTCCTAGCTTTGGTTGGTCTAGAGACGTACTTCCCTTTTTTTTGTACTAAACTTCTTTTATTTGGATGTTGAGCATTTGACTCTTATTATCAGGATTTTATCGGTTTGGATTATTGTTGGAGTTTATTTCATTTAAATATTTGCTCACTTTCTTATTATCTTTAGTTCATGTCTCGAGTCCGGTCAAAACCAGATTTGGGGCGTGACAGTATGTCCCTCCAAGGCATGGCAACGGAGCACTGGACCAGCGATGCAAGACCTCCTGCCTAATCCTAAAGCACATTTGGGGTGCTGGCAGCACATGTGCCTCTACTCGATACCACGACCTCACTTCATCGAGGGTGGAGGACCAAGCGAGGCGACGGAAATATAAGACCTTCTGCCCAACCAGGAGATCTTTCGCGTGTGCTCCACACACCTGGATTGGCCAAGATCAGGGGTTGTGGGTTAATCGGACATAATCCAAGCGAGGATTGTTGTGCATCCTCGCCTGAAATTATGATTGGGTCAATCAACATCGAGCTGTGTATGGGGATACACGACTCGCCCAACCACCGTCGGTGTAAGCTCGACGATACCTCCCCTATTATCCGGTGTTCTCCCTGGCTGCCTGTTATCTCCTCAAAAGGGGCAATTTCAGGTCGAGTCAGATAATGAGACCTATATGCTACACCTCAGTAACAACTCCAAGGTTTACGATCTTTTAGTTAATTATCACTGGCTCGTCGGATTGTTTGTTATAAGATTCACGTCTGTTGCCTACGGGTCAAGACTACTGTCTTTTTTTTTCGGTTCATTTTAATGTTTGTTATTACAATGTAGGCCTAATAATATCTGTAGTTTGATTTATTTAAGTAAAGTATCGTATCTGCTAAAAAATAATTTCAAATAAAAAATGCAAAACATCACAATCTTATCTGGCTTGATTGGAAAAGAAAACACATTAATTAAAGTAGGAACATGGAACAACTCCAATACCTGTGTCTCTAGATAATGTTTTCAGCGTTGAGTATTCCAAGAGCCAACCTTTGTAGACTAAATGATAGTTGTGAGGGGAAAAAGGGGACCTACTTTACAACGAAACTGTCTAGTAAGTCAAATGAAAGTGCCCAGAAACATGTGGTGTGGAAGCTTCTGTCTCTTCTTCTTCTTCTTAAATTCTATTCAACTCCATGTGCTTTGTCTCTGTTAGTCCATTCAAAACATCATCACCTGCTAATCTCTCTCTCTCTCATTTCTAGATAGTATAGCTATGAAGGAGCAGTTTCCTTATCAATTTGTTGGAAGCCCATTGAGGAAACCATCATCTCCGGTTTCAGATCATCATTCCTTTTCTCTCTCAGAATCAGCTCCCACTTCTTGTGCTGGATCTCCCTCTTTCAACACCACTAGCAGCAGTAAGTATCTCTCCTTCTTCTTCTTACATCACCCAAGCCTTTATCATACAAAATTATCAATGAGAAACCTCAGTGATATGTTAGTACAAATATGATATCTTTACTTTCTTTTTAAAAAAAATGTACTACATTTTTTGTTTATTTACAATTTCCGATAGTTTAGATAAAAAAAATTCCCAAAAACTCAAAAATCACCAAAATACCCATAAACAAAACCTTTAAAAAATCCTCCCTGAATCCTAAAAACCATATAGTACACATGGTTGGAAGAGAAAAATAATTAGGTGATAGTTTAGGGTTTAGGGTTTAGAGTGTAGGACTTGGAGAGGATTTTCAAGAATTTCGGACAAACGTATTTTTAGAGATTTTAAAATTTTCTAATAATTTTCCATCTAAATTAACTGAATTTTTTGAAAATGAACAGAAATGGTCGTTCTCTGATAACGAATGAAAAATTTAAATGATGTTTTTTTAAATGTAAACATGTTTGTGTCAAAAAGAGACGTTTTGAGGTATATATTTTTGGATTTCTCCAACTAACCTTACCTAAAAATCCCTTAGGGTTGGCCTAGTTTCCAATAAGAAAGCACTGAAAACTTGATTCTTTAAATAAACTAATATTCTCCTATTTCATTTTTGTTTTCTTACAAATCCCTCATGACTTTTTGTCAACCTGCAGATGAAGAGGGAGGGGATTCAAAGACATGTAGCAAAAGCAGCAGCATAGCTCAGAGGATCCATGAACATATTCAACTGGGGGGGAAGGTGAGGGAAACAGTGAAGGGAAAGATGAGGTTAGGGGCAAGAATAATAAAAGAGGGAGGGAGAGAGAACATCTTCAAGCAAACATTTGGAGTCAAAGAAGGAGAGGAGCTGTTCAAGGCCTCACAGTGCTACTTGTCCACCACAGCTGGTCCTATTGCAGGCTTGCTCTTCATCTCCACTCACAAGCTTGCCTTCTGCAGTCACAACCCTCTTGTCTTTCCTTCCCTCAACAATGCTGGAGACTCTCTCAAAGCTCCCTACAAGGTTTCTTTCAACTTTCTACTCCTAAACCTCCTATTGCACGTTTTTTCCTAGCATTCACCTGTATCTCAGTTGCACTTCTGAAATTACGGGTGATTTTCTGTTTCATAAACTTATGCATTCACAAGTGTATTTTAGAGGTTGAGGTACTTAGATAAACTTATCCGTGAAGATAGACAACTTCCCTCACCTTTACGCAAAGTTCTATAAAATTTTAACAAAGATATAACATAGCTAGGACGTGAAATTATAGTAAAGTTCAGGACTAAGAAATATATTTATCCCTTTTTTTATTGAACGAGTTGTATTTGAATAATTAGTGAATGATTGAGTTTGGGGTGATTGTAAATTTGGGCAGGTTGTGATACCGATACAGAAGATCGAAAGAGCCAGCCAAAGTGAAAATGTGAACAAGCCAGCTTCGAAGTACATAGAGATAGTTACCGAGGACAATTATGAATTCTGGTTTATGGGATTTCTAAGGTACGAGAAAGCTTTCATGAAACTCCAAAAGGCCATTGCAAAGTCCAAGGGTAAAACTTCAACTGAGCCACTGGGAAGTTAGGCGAAGCTTCATCACAAAAATGAAGTTATACATAGTACAGTAGCTAGGTTCAGTTTTGTCGTTGGTTATATTATGTACTTGCAAGTTTTGTACAATTTGATTGACATAATTGTATTTTTGTCGGGGCTCGGGCACCCTATTCATGATGCACTAATGCTGTCCTTAAATTTACAATCCACCTTCTAAATTTGGTCATCTTTAAACAGAACTTTATTATAAAAAAAATCCCTAATCAACTTCAACAAGTTGCACCATAAGATGGTTTTTACCTGAGTGTGTATATATTTATCATAGGATTCAGGTAAAATTTACTCCATATAGTACGAACTATGAACCATCTCAACCGTTCGATCGTCTTAACGGAAGGTTTAGATTTTATCAAAAATAGTCATCAATGGTATGAATAATTTACGCTTTATAAGACCATCAAGCCCAACCTGTGCTCCTCAACCCCAGGTTTTCTCACCCGGCCCGTGTTTGTTGACCCTAAACTTCTTGTCCCATCATCTCCTCTCTGGTGTTCCATATCGGGACCTCCTATCCCAAACCTCCCCTCCACGATTATCCTAGCTTCCCCACTGAAATACATAAGGTAAGGGTGTATTAGTTATATGTCCTAAATTAATTTTATCATTTGTTATTAATACAAGAAGAACTTGTTTTATCATTTTATGTAGTGATAATCACACGTAAAAAATGATCTATCTCGCCTCTTGAGAGCTCCGTCCTAACCATAGTCGTCCTAACTATGGTGTTCTCTCTTGCCCCTGTCGTCGATTTGTCCTCTGTCATGGTTCTTCTGGTCGTTACTGCCGCTGCCCCAGCCGGTGATGCCCCTCTGCTACCGTCCTGTCCCTCGCAGACCGTTCCCGGCGTTGGGGATAGGAGTCGTCGATGTAGAAAAGCCAAACCCTCAGTTCTGGCTGTGTCTTCCTCTACGCCGGTACTACCGGTCCTCCCACTCTATGGCCCGGGAGCATTGGTGGACGTGGTCTCCTTCTCCATGGAAGATACTGCTCCATCCCCGGCAGTGAAGTCGAGACGAGGGCGACCCTTCCGATGTCCCTCAGTTACGTCCTTTTCACGCAACGTCCTCCTCGGTTTTCCCCCTCCAAACCCTATTCCGCTGACCCAACCGTTTGGCCGAGACCTTGCTCTGGCCCCTCTTCCCCCGGGCAGCGCGATTTCTAGGGTTTGTCAAGACCTTGCTCTGCCCCCTTCTCCCCCGGGTGTTGTGGTTTCTAGGGTTTGCCAAGTCCTTTCTCTGGCCTCTCCTCCCCCGTGCGGTGCAGCTGTTAAGGTTCCGGCTTCCCTCCCCCCACTCTGATCTGATACTAGGTGGAAGGCGCAGGTCTGGAGATGGAACTGGAACACTCAAAGGACCGACAACTGGAGAACATTAGGACGATCAGACCAGGGTGGGGAAGCAGCCCCGCCAGGAGGCATGAGAGGCAGGATGAGCATCGGTGATTGGCCCTGGGAGGGGTTCCATGTAGATGTTTTGCCTCCCACCATCATCGTCGTTGAGATCCTAGATTTCTGGCACCCCTTCCCCCTTTTCGTATTATGTTCTTACCGATATGGCTTTCAAAAACCGTCTGCGACAGTTATAGTGGTAAAAGGTTCAGTGAGCTACTGCTCGTTCGTACTGACCTTATTAGTGGCCTGAGAGCATGTTTCCAAGCGCACATCAACGTCCTGATACAAATTTTAATTCAATTGCACTTTCCGCTAAAAAAACAAAAAAAAATCCAAAAACTTATAATGGACCAAACATATAGAAGATTGCACGAGTAGGATCAACCGAATTGCCTACAAAAATGGAGAAAATGCACCTCAGATCTCGCTCCGCTTAGTTGATTATTGGTCGGACTAGCTAGTGATTGTTATTTTCTTTGTGTATATCAAAGATTTCATTTTCAATCCCAATGCTAAATATATCATTGGGTAAATTACAAATAGGTACCTCAAACTTGTAGCGTTTAATTGATATTTACCCTAAAAAAAATTAACTGATACCTATTCAGATGTTTAGTTATATAACAAATAGCCCGATCTGTCAGTTAAAAAGACGAAAATGCCCTCAATGATTTTTTTAAATATTTTTTTTAAAATAAAACTGAAGTGATTTTTTTAAAATAAAACTGAAGTGATTTAATAAGTAAATATATATATATATATATGTAACTAAAGTAATTTTTTAAATTATTTTAAAAATAATTAGTGAAGTGTAGTTGAAGGTATTTTCGTTATTTTAACTGACGGCTTGGGGTATTTGTTATATAACTAAACATCTGAGTAGGCATCAGTTAAAAAAAATTTAGGGTATGTATCACTGAGGGCATTTTCGGTACCGACCGTTTGACCTTTTTCTGGTACTGGAGGGGTTGATGTGCTCCTGCCTCAGTGCCGGTGGCATATAGCCAGGCTCGTCGACCCCTATCGGGGCGTGGGGACCAGTGTGGTGAAACGCTTGGGGGCCTACCTGATCGATCGTTGTCGATCTCGAAGTAGCAGATTGATGTGTCGACGTGGCCTCTATTGGAAAAAGCGTGCTCGGTGGTGAACAACGACGGGATGACAAGTAGACGTACTATAGTAGAACGAATTATTAGAACACAAAATCGGGAGTATCCCCTTTCTAAACATTGATTCTCGATTTTGCACTAATTTATTTCCGTGGATGGAAAACATTTTTTTTTCCTCTAAAAACAATTGAAATGATGTATTAATTTGAACATTTTTTATTCTCGAATTTGGATCGAAGACCAAACGATAAAAAAAAAACACCAAACGACATATCCTCACCCATAATCCACATACTCACTCACACTCATAACTGGAACTAGAGATATCGTCAACGATCGAGAAAAGATTTGAATTGATTTTGAGACACTGAACACTGGGTGTGTGGGCAGAGAAGAAGTAGCTGTGGCGCTGATTGACTCCGAATATGATTCCCTCACTGCTGCAAACAAGAACTCATGGTTGGTTCCGTTTGATTTTTGATTTTGATTTCCCTTTCTGTGTATGTCTATATGTGTCTATTTGATGTGGGCATGCCGGATTCTGCGGGACCTCTTTGGACAAATTTAGGGTTTTGAGATTGTGTTTGTCAATTTTGAACTCGAATTTACTAATAATGCGCACCTAACACCTAAATCTGGGGAGATCTTTTCTGGGATTCTCAGATATATCTGGATGGCTATTTTTTCTAGTTTGTGGAGTCAATTTTAGTACCTCAGTATTAATTTTAGCTTACGCTTTTCTGGTTGTTTTGGTTAATTTTGATCAATGGAATGTGCACATAAATTCTCCATTGACTTTGAAAATAAACCCTTTAGAGTTTTTGCTGAATCGGGAGAAAGCCATTTTTGGGTTTTATCTGATCTGGGTTTTCTCCTCCTGGGTTTCACAATAAACTCTTTTCACCCCTACAGGCATAGCCGTTCAGGTGATCAAGAATGTGATAGTTTTTATAGGTTTTATCTTGTTTTCATAACTGGGTATTCGCTACTTGGGTTTTTGGATATAAAGGGTTTTGAGGTCAAGGATTGCTACTTATGAAATAATGTCATGCACGGCTTTGCTTGAGCAGCTGGAGGTATTTGTTTTCTAAGGTGATACGTTGTTTTGGTTCTTCCTATAGATTGGGTTTCAACCTCAAGACTGATTAATTATGTTGGTGCATATAGGTTGCAAAGCAATTGTTGTATATGGGAAATGGAAATCCATCTTTGGTTTTAAGTATCGATACATTGTTCCCATTGCTGTTTTGTTTGTAATTTATTGTTTCCATTACTGTTTTGTTTGTAATTTATTGTTTCCATTCATCAGAGCTTGAACTGGGTTGATTTATGTTTCTTCTTCATTGTTGCTGTCGTCATTTTGTGGGGTATCATGATTTTTATTTTGAATTACTAAGAAATGTATCTACGCCATTGTGTTCCATTGTAGTTTCTGCAATATATACATGGTGAAAACTAAGAACTCATTTGGGCCGTAGATGAGTACAATCCAATGGTCCATGGTTTTAAAGTAGGGTTTGATTGTAAAATAAATATAAAAAGTAAATTCAAAGTTTTGCATATTCAATTCATGTCATTAATGATTTTTTTTTCTTTCAAATTTGAGCCTTCCATCTTGATAATCAAACAGCTGCGATGGGCTCTTAGTTTTCACCACGGGGAAGGGTTTTTACTTTATACCTATTATACATATATATAAATACAAACCCCTAGGAGTCATTGGATGAAGCAAAATAGATTGCCCAGATTTAAAAAAAAATCATAACTTTGAATTTATTTTTACTATTAACCCCCATCCCCCTGAAAAATATGGGCCATTACTTGATTTAATGGCCCGGATGAGTTTGTTGTTTGTATTATATTAGTGGTTTGTAGTAGATTGTCCCCTTATATATATGCACACCTCTATAATTCTTAGATTAAAGCAACATATGTTTTTGACCGGAATCAAGTATAGTTATTTCGTGATGCACACATTATTTACAGCAATTAAGTGGCATATCTCAATTATTTATCTTCTGAGCTTCAATATCCACATACGCTCCTTAACTAGCTTATCTCACATGACAATTTGGTTTGTTAGCTTTTGCATATGAGGCCCGAGTGATTTCTGCTGCCTGAAGCTTTGCGGGTTAAGTAGTCATCCATAACAAATGATGAGAAAGCCCTTTTGTTTTTATTCATATCTTGCCTCTTTGTTTTGTATGACTATTTTGAAAGAAGCCATTCGTGCAACCTAAACATAGTCGATCAAACTACTGATCTGCTTCTCCCATACCTCTCTCAAAAGCTCTCCAATGTATTCTTTTTCATCCTTATGACAGAGAGTTATAGTTCTTATAATGTCTTCTTCTCTAGCAGGAAACGGTTATAGCATGGAACCTATTCAAGAGTCAAAATTGTAATTCAATTTTGAATCAAGAAACTATTTACTTTATGTTTTCCTACTTATATTGTGTTCCATTCCATGTTTGTTTTACATTGTCATCTTATTAAATGTTGCCATTAGTTAGTATATCAGTTTTGCCTAGAAGTCCTAAATACTACCTGAATAAATATGTGTCTTAAGACTCCCTTGGAACACCATGTCATGTTCTTATTTGTGCCACAGGCATAGCCAAGGATGCATTGCACCTCTCAAAGAGCCCTTAGCGATACCCAGAAGCTTTCAGATGGAGTAAAGGTTTTACCGTCTAAAATATCTTTAGGAAAAAACAACCCCGGAACATCTCTAAAGGTCACACTTTCTTTTAATGGACTTACATATTTGAGCTCCTATATATGTTGATTTTTTTTATCTAACCTAACTTCTTCCTATCTACTATTTTTATTTGCAGGATTTCAAAATATGTTCTCAAGTTTATAGGAGCACGCAGAACAGGTAAAGTAGTTTTTGCATTTAATATGTACTTGCCTTTTCTATCTACTGGCAGCTGCAAGTGCATAGCAAAAAGTTTTAATTATCCGTTTCTAATGCTTTTTCTTGGGCTGAAATCTGTTGAAGTAGATTTATTTTTGTGCCATTTATTCCTTGAACGGTTATATACATCTTGATGGCTGTTCATTTTGCTCCTCTTGTTTTTTCTTACATATATATTCGTTGCATTATTTTTTTATATATGGGTCGTTTCATTTCATACGGACAGGATAATGTCATATTGTCCTTGCTTGAAGTATGGTTTTCTCTATTGTTCTACATTTTATTCCTTCCCTGGAGATTATATTACCCAATCAGCTTGTCTTCTATTACTTACATGCGGGGTTTTCTACATAGGCGTTGTGGTGGAATAATATCTGCTTCTATACTAGGAATATGAATATCCTAGGATCAATCATCAAATTTAACTATAAGTCGTGATTGTGTTATACGCTTTATTGTAAGGATAAAATACCTGAAAAGTAAAGTGACAGATGAATAATTGATGGTCAAGTAATGTACTCTCTTTGTTCCAAAATGAATGCTCTATTTACTTTTTGGTGGAGATTAAGGATTAGGGGAGTTAAGCCTTCCTTTTACATTCCATGTCCCCATGATTTCCATCTGTAACCCACTAAGTGGTTGTAACTAACCAAAGCCAAGGATGTGATTGGTAATTTCATTCCTGATTAGCTTCCAAAAGTAGAAATGGGACTCTTATTTGGAGATCCTGATAATAAAAAACCATATGCTTATTTTGGGATGAGGGGGTGATAAAATTATTGCAGTTCATGAGAGTGGTAATTATATAAGCATTTGAATCTGTCGATGGATGAAAACATTAATTCAGGATTTAATCACATGGTGAGGTGTATCCCTAGTATTTATTTGCTTCTACAGTTTCCATTTTGAGGTACATTTATATTGTGAATATGATATAATTTGGTTCATATTATTATTTTCCAGATGTACTGTCTTGACATTCCTTACCCTTAAATCTGATGGGCATTGGAGAGTTATTGCGCTACCAGTGCTATGTCCTGAGCATAAGAACCGTGTGGAATGTGGAGCCTTGCTAAATGTTGATGATCTGCATCCAGTTTCCCCCCAACTTATCAGGTTGTGCAAGATTGACAAGTTCCAGGTGCTGAAAGGACCTCCTCTTGATGTTAATTATTCCAATTTATCATCCAGAATCTTTCTTGGATTTAATTGGCAGTGTCAGTCACGTGATAAAGCTTTGACAGACAGAGAGAACAAATCATACAAAAACTGCAGAAAATCATCTTTTGATAACTTGTTTACTTACATGGATTCCCCTCTTTTGATACCACATGGCTCTGGTTCTACTCACTTGCCTGATGTGTTCATTGAGAGTTTCAAATTAGATGGGAATGTGAGGAAAAATTCAGGGAAGAAGGCAAGAAAGAAGGGAAAACACAATAAGAAATTTCCAGGCTCATTGGAGCTCGAAGTCTCTGAAGAATATGCAAATGGAAATCTGACCTCTAAAATCTTTGATCCCAATGATGAGGATGGTACATTATCATGTGCAAATTCCCAAGAACTGACTTTGCTGGATGGTAGGGTTAATGGAAATAGTTTCGCCCTTAACTATTCTGAAACACCAGGATGCACCTCTTCCTCTCATGGCATTCTAGGTGAAGGTCAAGAACTTTCTGAGCATTATGGAGTGGAGAATACTTATAATGTACAGATCAGCTGCTGTGATGACATGTATTCTCAAGGTGTTTCTGATATGCATGAGATGCTAGTATTGGATGCAATATCTGCTGGTTCAAACAGTGATGCACAAATCAGCTGCTGTGGTGATTTACATTTGAAAGGTGTCTCTGATATGTGTAACTCCTTAGTATTGGATTCAGTCTCTGCTGGTTCAAATGGTGATGGTAGAACTAATGTTTCACATGATGTAAAATCATCTAAACATGCGAGCTCCGGGATTTTTGTTTCAGAAGTATCAAAAGTATGTCTTTCTCATGGAAACTTGTTAAATGATGCTGTAGATGGTTGTCATCAGCTTGATAGAAGTAAGTGTAGGCAGGGTTCCAGCAGTGATATGCAATCTGATGTACCAGACAGGAGAGGTAAGCAAAGCAAAATGGTTTCTAGAAGCTCAACTGTCCACAGAGTTGGAAGTGTTGGAAATTCACATGGGCATACCGGGAAGGAAAATAATCACTCTGTTTGGCAGAAAGTTCAACGAAATGATGTAGATGGGTGCGCTAAACAGCTCAAGAAAGATATCAACTTGAAGGATGCTTCTTTGCTGAAAAGAAACGGCAACGCTGCTCAAGTAAATATGCCACAGAAAGAAAAAACTGCTAAGAAGTCAAAAAGAAAAGTGAGCCAAGCTTCAAAACAAGAGGTTTATGTTAGGAACAAATCTCCTGCTAATTCCTTTTCCCAGGTGTCCATCATACAACAAAATGAAGTATCAGATGTTTCATCTCAGGTTGATCAGAAAGGGTGGAGAAGTGTTTCAAGATCTCATTCTCAGATAGGCTGTCCAAAAGTTGGGCTGGAGGTCAAGAGGGTAGAATGTATGAGCACTGAATCAATTCACAGCCAACCTGTTTGTCCAGATGAAGTGGAGCCATGTGGAGGAGTATGTAAGAGTGTTTCTCAAGATATAGGGAATCCAGATAGCATATTTGTAAAGCCATCTGAATCTTTGGTCCAGTCAGAACCGCTTCAGGTGCGAACTCCAGTGTATCTTCCTCATCTTATTTTGGCTGGTGAAGTTGCTCAAACACTGAAAGAAAGTTCTCTCTCGGAAAATAGTAAACAAAACCACAGTTCTGGATCTGTACAGCAGAAGTGGGTACCAGTGGGATTAAAGAATTCAGGGATAACAATGTCTTCAAGATTCACCAATTTGCCACCAGCAAATGGCGATGAGCCAACGCCCGAGAGTTGGACTGTGAAACACATTCTTCCTGAGAAAGGGGCGTCAGGCTCTCAAGATGATTTGCCAAAGAATGTAGGAGTTGAGTGCATGGGCCAGAGTTATGTAAATGTAGATTGTTATTCTCATAATCAGGAAAGTCAGACTCAAAACAATTGTCAAAGTGCTTTCAAAGTTGAAGAGGGTGGTAACAACAATCTTCATGCTCGTAATTGCTCAAGTGCTGAGTCTAGAGATCAGATCATTGGTTTGGTTGAAACAGATTCAAGCAAGCTAGTTGAAGCAGTGAACCATGCATGTGAAGTACAACTGGCATCTGAAGCTGTTCAAGTTGCCACAGGTGGTCCGATTGCTGAGTTTGAGAGACTACTACATTTTACTTCTCCCGTTGTTTGCGAGTTACAGAGTACTTTAAGTTGTCAGACTTGTCAAAAAGATAAGATCGGAGATGCATTGCTTTGTCGACATGAGATACCTAATATCTCTTTGGGATGCTTATGGCAGTGGTATGAGAAACATGGGAGCTATGGTTTAGAAGTGAAAGCAGAGGATTGTAAAACCACAAAGAGATTGGGTGTTGACAATTCTGCATTTCGAGCCTATTTTGTCCCTCTTTTGTCGGCAATCCAGCTTTTCAGTAATAGTAAGAGTCAATCCATGAGTACCGACAACTCATTTCATGGTGTGGATGTTATGGAGGCACATGTGGGTGATTGTACTTCTGAAAGGACCTCTGATGTTGGAGGCACATGGAGGCACATGTCAGAGCATATATCTGAAATGCCTTCAGCATCTGCCCAAGGTGATGTCTCTCTTCAATCAGCTGACAAATCATCTTCCAATGATCCAGAGTTACTTTTCGAGTTCTTTGAACTTGAACAACCTCAGCAAAGGCAGCCATTGTATGAGAAGTAAGTGTTGTTTCTATTATGTTTTCTGGTGTGCTGCTTTCCTTGACTTTATAAAGTTTATATGTTTAATAGTTTCTTATTTCTATACTGGTTGAATCACAAAAGGAAAACTGGTCACAATTCATAATCCTGGTTATGAAGTGGATTATTATAATTTGAAATTCAAAATCTTATGCATCTTTATATTTTCATAAATCTAGTGCACCTCATTTCTCATTTTTAAACGAAGTAAAAGTTTGCGAATAAATAATTTAGGTTTAATGGAACTTTTAGACGTTGTATACTGCATGTTATGGAAAGCTCGCTCAGCAAGCTAGGGCAGTTTTTCATGATCAAACAATTTTACTTTGGCTTATATGCTGTATGATTTGTCACTTGTAGAATGTTTTTTGTCCTTGGTATCATATCGTTGAAGTTCCTTTTGATATCTCATGTTGCTGTATTAGCATCCTCAGATTGACTCATGAAAATCATAGATGTGTTATTGATTAGAGGATTGGGAATATGTCATTCCATCAACTAATTTTAGCGTATCTTAGCTTATAGTTTTGAACCTCTACCTTTGGTGGTCTAAAAGAACTGTGGATACTTGTAGACATCTGCACTATTTGTAAGGTACTTATTTGTTTGTGTTTTTGTCAGGATAACAGAGCTAGTTAGAGCTGGGGGGCCTCCACAGTGCAAAATATACGGAGATCCCACTAAATTGAACTCCTTTAATCTACATGATCTGCACCCCAGATCCTGGTTAGTAATATCAATTGCTGTAATGTGCATAATATACCATTAAGGCGATAAAGTAACATTAAGGGATGCTGAAGTAGAATTTGAAGTGGGTTTTTCTTATAATCTGGATTTCAGGTACTCAGTGGCATGGTATCCAATTTATAGGATACCAGATGGCAATTTTCGTGCAGCATTCTTAACGTACCATTCACTTGGTCATCTTACTCACAGAAGACCAAAATCTGACTCCCCTGATGCAGGTGCTAACATAATTTCTCCAGTTGTGGGTCTTCAAAGTTACAATGCCCAGGTACTGGTTACACTGATTTTGAATGAGTTGGCACATAAACGTTTTGATAGACCTGATCTGTATCATTTGACATGAACAGGGTGAATGCTGGTTCCAGATGAGGCACTCAGCACTGGGTGAAACCCCAGGCTTAAACCCTCCTGCAATCCTCAAGGAGAGATTGAGGGCGCTTGAGGAGACAGCATCTCTCATGGCAAGAGCAGTAGTGACGAGGGGAAATGTGACATCTGTAAACAGACACCCTGATTATGAGTTCTTCGTCTCAAGACGGCGTTCTTGACAGATCAATCTGTGGAGTAGTTTTCTTCATACTGACCAGTAAGTTTGGGTTTTATTTTAATAGGGTATAGCAGGGCAAGTAGTCTGGAACCTACTGAACCACATCCATGTCTGTTGTATGGACCTTGCATATATAACTCTGCATTTTGTGCTTTCTCTTGTACTTGTCTATGTTTCTTTAGAACCTGAGAGAGAGAGGATGTTGTTCTTGAGCTGAATTTGCAGTCTCTTGTTCATGTACATATCATCTTGAGTTCAACTTGACATTTTGCCTTGGTGTTTGTTTTCTGCTTCTTTTTAATTTTCATTTCCTTTTTAAGTTATAATAAGTTGTTGTGACGTGAATTGTATTTATATAGACATGTAGCAATAGCAAGAATTACACGAGTTAAAATTTTATTAGGCTAGTCGTCTTGGCAACAAGTTCGTTCTTATTTTGTTTCTCCAAAGGGGAAATTACCTTGATTTTGAACTTCAATCATTTCATTGTTTTGTATTTCTTTTTGAGCATATAAGTGGAATTTTTATTGATAGCAATAAAGCATATGAAGAATACAGATATGCAATAGGGTAAGACGGCGAGACAAAGTTTGGAAACTCGGCTAATCTGTGGGAAGAAACGGCCAGGGAATCTTTAGGATGGTGGTTGATCGATTGTAACCGGTGGTGGTCATTTTCTGACTCGACCTGGAAAAAAATGCTCGTGGTAATTGATAGGGGATGCTTGAGGGGATAACAAACATCCAAGGAGAACACCAGGAAACGGGGGCACACTTGTTCATCTTAGCGAGGCTGCTTTGCAGACCTCGCCTTGACATTCTCCGGAGCAATCTGTTTCTTCGCTTGGCTGAGGGCGTCCAGGCTTCTCTTCTTTTGGGCCGAGAAGGGGATGGTCACCTTTGCATCGGGGAGGCAAAACTTGATGTTACCCTTCCGCGGGTTTCCGGGGGTTCGGGGCATCGAGACTTGCAAGTTCCTTGCGCCAAATAGATATAGTTCCTTGTTGTGTAGGATGTCGCAGTCGCCTCGCTTGGTCCTATTCCTGGGGTTGTAGGAGGTAGAGGCTTAGGACGAGGGGACGCGTGCTTCCGGCTCCAGGTATGCATAGGTGCTAAGGGCAGGAGATCCTTTGCTGGGGATCGAGTTTGTGGTCCCAATGGGTCGAAATCTGGCAAAACATTGGGTGTTGGTGTGGGTAGGATCAAAGTATAGGTTCCAATCTCTAGTGCTGGTCCTTGGCGATTGGAGGGCCTGGAAGGAACGGGGTCCGACCAGTCCTTATGTATCCCTGTTCGTAGGTTGGAAGGTGTTGACGTCATGAGCGACAAACCGGATCGCTGAATCACCTAAGGATTAGTATGGTCCTTTTGGGGGCATTCCATTCCCGCGTGATCTATACATCTGCAATGGAAGTAGAAGTCTAGGAGGCACACATATTGGAGTCGTACTCGAGTGCTATGGTGGTGGGAGGATCTCGAGGCCCTATCCAACTGTTGAAGTGGGTCAGTCAAGGTGAGGTTGACGATGATTGGGCTCGAGCGTGCGGGTTGGTCGGCTGTGATTCCAGCGGATCAAAGACCCCCATCTCTTGACGGGGATCCCTAGACACAGTCAGGTTTGAGGCAGGGGGCTGGAAGAGGCGGGGCGGTCTAGTTGATTCCCAAGCGAGATTCTGGAAGGAGCCGCTTCGGGCCAACAGGGGCAGTTGGAGACACTATTCCCAATCGTGGTTTATCTTCGAGAGGATTTTCGGGGCGAGGTTCATAAGCGACGCACGACAACATTGTAAGGAATGGCCGAATCGAAAGAGGAGAAGTGGCGCACGACACCATAGAGAGTGGCCGAAGCAGAAGAGGAGAAGCTCGTTGTGGCTTCATTCTTGGACGCGAGGGCTTGATAAAGCCTTATGGAGTAGCCGAAGGTGAGCTTTGAGGTGTCTCGTGGTGCGGGTTCACATGGGAGACAATTGCCTGATTGAGGAGGAGCGTCACATAACTGATTATGTGGTGTCGGGTACCTCGGGGGTGAGGAGAAGAGGTGAGGGCCATGGCTGACGAGCGGTTGATTATGGGTGCTGATGAGGCTAACTTTTTTCGTTACTTTTGCATTCATTGTTTTGTATTTAATATCTCATCACTCTTTTTTTTTTGTTTTAATGTAGGACTCTGTATTAAAAATTATATAACACTGCCCATTTTTCAGTTTTTTTAACGTAATGTAGAGATTTTATTGATACATGAAACAAGTTACATGTAAACAACTACTGATAAAAACGACACGACAGACAAAAAATCAAAAGGGTGAGCTATTGTCCTAACCCGTAGGTGTGGGGCGCTCAACTCTGTAACAGAATACATGGCATGCCAGAGAAATTAAAAAGGAGACATACTCCATCTTCTGAGGAGATACTAAGGGGTTTCACCACATTTCTTGACTCGACCTAACGCTCGTGTACATAGATAATAAATGGGTTGCACGAGTAATCAGGAAGAACTCCAGGAGATGGAGGGGGGACCGGGGGTTCGGGGTTGCACCGAGTATAGCAGGGAGGAGTGTCTACACACTCCATTGCACAATAGGCCAGTCATTTTCCTTAGCGAGGTTGTTACGCAGCCTTCGCCTATTCCTGCTACAGGGCAGTTTGTGTATCGGTCTGGATATTGGGGATCCAATTCTGTAGTAGTCCTTTCCGATCTCCCAGCATCGTGGCTGAACTCACTGTCGTTGCGATCCCTACGCTTGAAGTAATAGCTTCGGCCAATTTCGACCCAAATCGTATGGTCCACCACTGTTTCCTTTCGATCAATACCTGTTTGGACAGTGACCCTAAGGCCACGGTCACGACCAGTGATCGGTCTTTGGCCGCACCAAGTCCCGATGGAGAAGAAGCGGATCACGACAACCAGGGACGAGTTTGGATGTACTTGGATTGATGCGTCCCCATCTTCTCGGTGAAAATAATGGGGCAGGATTCCTTGAATAATGTATGGTGCAGGAGGAGGAAGACGCGCAAATGGTGACAACGGGTAGAGGGTGGGGAAGTTCGCCGAGGATCGGCCTGAGGCGATGGGCTGCCTGGCATACCGTAGAGCTTGACAGATTTGCTTGTTCCAGAACATGGTGTGGATTGGACGATGTAGCAGGGGATTGTAGACATCAAACGACAGTCGGAGGCGTTGTATGAGGGCGACGATGGCGTGAACCAAAGGACGGCGCACATAGAGGAGAAGAAGAGAAACCCTAGGCTACAATTTTTTTTTTTCATTTTCCGTTTAATTTATCTAAAGACAAGGGGAATGGTTATTTTATTATAAACAATTTATTTTTTTCAAGATTTTCTGATTTAATTTAATATTTTTATAATTTTTTTTACTTTTGTTCACCAGTTACATTTCATACCTTTTAACTTTTATGAATAAAAAATGAATCCATAATATTTAAAATACGAAACAATAAATTGATTAAGGTTCAAAATATGAGGTAGAGACATGTAATTTCATTCATTCTTTGTGTTAACACAAGGATCAATACAGTTCAGTTTAGGTGTGGAGCGATAGTTTTATGTCATTCGATAGGAACCTTCGGTTTTTTATTCATCAATCAGCATCAAATTCGATTAAAAGGTCTTGTTTTGCATTAGAATGTTTTTTGATCTGTGACGGGTTTTAACCAGACAAGCACCTCAGACTGGACTGAGTGGACTTTTTTCGATCGAGCTTTTTTGGGTCTTAATTTAAAAAAAATATTTTATTTACTTAATGAATTATTTATCCATTCGTTTTCCAAAACGTCTATACCATAAATTTATAATCTTGGTTTTTATTATTATTTATCTATGATAATATGCTATATTAGAAATTTATATCTACAACAAATACAAATACAAAACCAAATAAAAATAAAGGGAAAACTACAGATACCTACCCAAAACCATGGTCATTTAACCGATGTTTACTCTGAAGTTTAAAGTTAACTAATGCATACCCTGAAGTTACGACTTGTAACTAAAAACTCCTTTTGTCAGCTAAAATGACGAAAATACCCTCAGTGATTTTTTTTAAATAATTTTTTTAACATCTAAATGAAGTGATTTTTTAAATAAAAATGAAGTCATTTAATAAGTAAATATATAAATATAACAAAAGTAATTTTTAAATATTTTTTTTAACATAATTATTGAAGTGTAGTTGAGGGTATTTTCGTCATTTTAGCTGACAGGGGAGTTTTGAGTTATATTTTCGAAACTTCAGGGTATGCATCAGTTAATTTTAAATTTTAGGTAGACATCAGTTAAATGGGCATGATTTTGGGTAGGTATCGATAGTTGTTTCAAAAATAAATAAGTCAATTAAAAAAAGATCTAACAAAAATTCAGGGATATTAGGTTCAGTTATATCATTAGTCGGAAAGTAACATCACTCAACTTTGGTTTCATGTGAGATCTACAAAAATTAGATCTAAGAATAGAAAAAAAATTAATATGAAAAGCAGATCTAAGAATATAAAAAACTTATATGGATCTCAGTTTCAAGCAATATCACCGATTCAAAAGTAGGTGAACAAATAAAGTAAATCAAGTATAATATAAAATGGTTTAATTATAAATAGTTTTCCTATTGTTGTGGTCACATGTAAATAGTTTCTCTAAGTTTATAATTGTCTATTAATAATCTTTAAGTTTTGGTCACTTCGTCTGTTAAAAAAAACAACAGAGTGGTCGTTGTAACCACATATTTGAATATAAGTTTAACCATATGAGTCAAAAAAAACTATTACATCTATTTCATTAATTCCATCAAGTACTAACTATCCAGGAGTTGTACATCTCAAGAACTACGGTTGACTATTTTATCGATCAGAAACACACTCTCGAGTTTAGGTAATTACAGAAACCAACATAATCTGTTAGAAAGGTGACATGGCAGTAACTGAGAAGTTAGAAAGTCTGAAATGCCCTCCCACTCAAGCTAAGACTTCTCGACTTCCATTAGTCCTCTCATTTCTTAACTTTCCCATTTTCTTTCTCGAACCCTAGCTCGTCCCATTTCCCATTTCTCGAACCCGATAACCCTAGCTCAACATTTCCATCGTGTTCAACTCCCGACCAGCTCTGTGTTGAAGCTTCAAGTACAGCAAGAACCAGAGGCACAAGTACAACAAGAACCAGAGGCACAAATATCAGGTATGAATTTCAAACCTGTGATGTTAGGGTTTCGTTACAACATGTTTAAAGTAGTAACTTCAACTGGGCTTAAATCATGGATGTGATTCGTATTTCCAGCTCGCTTCTGTCGATTTAGGGTAGGAAGGTTCTGTCGATTTAGGGTAGGAGCTGAAAGGGTTTGTTTAGTTAAACTTCAAAGGCATAACTAGGATAAAAAAATGCATTCTCTACTTCCATTAGTCCTCTAAATGTGTGCGATTTAGGGGTTTGTTCCTTGATTTAATGTTACATGTAGAAATTTTCCTTCTTAGATTTAGGGGAAAATGTATATTTTATTTATGTATGTGAACAATATGTAGATGGGGAAGAAGAGGAAAGCCACTGCGGGTTTAATCGATGAAGCAGAGATGTTTGATGATCGAGTTATAAATGAAGAGTTAATGGAAGATGATGGGCCAGAGTTAGAGGATGAAGAGATAGGGTACGAAAGAGGTGATTATGTACCTGAATTAGGGTCGGGTGAATTTGATTACGAAGTAGAGGATGAGTTTGAACATGGGAGAGCAGCTGATGAAGAAGGTAATGGAATTGATGAAGCAGTTGCTAAAGCAACATTCAAAAATGATGTTCAAGATGATGAAGCAGAGGTTGAGGATTGTGAAGCTACAATTGATGTTGATCCAATGGAATTTGGTCCAAATGGGGAGAGAGAGCCAAAAATGTGGGATACCCACAGCTCTTTGGAAAAAATAGAACTAAACCTAGGTGATAGGTTCGTCAGTGCTCAGTGGTATAGAGTAGTGCTACAGAATTACGCAGCAGAGAAGCGAAAAAATTATATGTACAATAGGAATCAAAAGGGAGAAGGTATAGGGGTTGTGTGTCCAGAAGAAGGTTGTAAATTTTACATTTGGTGTGGGTGCGTGAAAGAAGCAAAGGTTTATGCTATTAAGACCTTCTGCCCGGACCATTCCTGTCAAACTGAACAAGAAGGTATGAATATCACAGCTCGGTCGCTTGCTTACAGGTAAATTTGTCTATCCTCTAAACTTGAGTTTGATTTAAGTATATATGTAGATATAGATGGTAATCTATGCGCATGGTCTGAACTAACAGGTACACCGACTACATAAAAGCGAGGAAAAAGGTGGATGTGGGGCAGTTGAATGCAGACATTCTAGAGGAAATCGGAGTCGATGTTGGAATAGGGAAGTGTTATCGGGTAATTGACCATGGAAGAGACTTACATCATGAAGATCAGGGGCTGCAGTACGCCATGCTGGAGAAATACAGAGAACTGATATTGAAGAGTAACCCTGATTCAAGGTTCACTATAATGACTGCTGAGGATGGTCCACGTGTGTTCAAGAGGTTGTATATCAGATATGGAGCTCAGAAGGCAGGGTTCATAAGTGGTTGTAGGCCCTTCGTAGGTCTAGATGGTTGTCACATGAAGTCGTACCATTGTGGGATCGTGCTAGTGGCTGTGGCAAGAGATGGGAACGATGGGATGTTCCCACTAGCGCTGGCGGTGGTTGAACAAGAAACCATCGAAGCCTGGAAGTGGTTCATGGATGAATTCTTCGAGGATTTTGGCAGTGGGGAAGAACAAGGCTGGGTCTTCATGTCCGACAAGCAGAAGGTCATCCTTTTACTTAATTTTAATTCTCGTAACTAATTGTACATACATTCAGTAGCTTTAGTGTGATGATCTAAGAACTTTGACATATTGTTGCAGGGCTTAATAGAAGTGTTTAGTGGACACCCCGAGATTGAGCATCGCCATTGCATGCGACATTTGTATGAGAACTGGCACAAGCATTTCAAGTCGCATGCACTCAAACTTCAACTATGGAAATGCTCGAGGGCCACTTCGGTTGACATGTTGGAGACTGGTATGGAGGAACTGAGAGGAATCGATGAGAAGGCTTTTGACTGGTTAATTGAAAGACCTCCCCACAATTGGTGCAAGGCTTTCTTCAGTACTCGTGCCAAATGTGGAGCACAAACAACATATGTGAGTCGTTCAATTCTTGGATCGAGTAGGGTCGGGAGCTCCCTATTTTGAACTTCCTAGAATATTACAGGAAGAAATTGATGCAGTGGTTCAATAAGAAGAGGAACTTGGTTGGTGGTGAAGGTTGTCTATTGTGCCCACGAATAAAGGACCGGCTTGAGGAGGTACTGGTGAAGGCCCGGAAATGCAAGGTCATTCAGAGTGGGATAACCTTGTTTGAAGTAGAGATGTTCAAGGAGACATATGCGGTGAACCTTTTCGAGGAGACCTGCACATGTTTGGAGTGGCAGCTCACAGGGATTCCTTGCCTACACGCTGTAGCGTCCCTGTTGAAGGCGAAGAAAAAGGTGGGTAAACTGGTCAATCCTTACTATCTAACTCCAACCTTCCGTAAGACGTACGAAGGTCTTATCTACCATGTGGTGGGTTTGAGTCAGTGCAAGAAGGTCAGTTTGGCAGGGGCTATATTACCTCCCAGAGTTCGTAAGCAACCGGGTAGGCCTAGGAAGGGGAGGAGGAAGGGTAGCTTGGAGCTAGGCAGTTCTAGTCAAAGCCAAAGTAGGAGGAGATCCGAGGAGGTTGATGAAGATGGAAACATAACCTATTCAAGGAAGCATGTAGTCCTCCGTTGTAGTAGGTGCAGAACTATGGGACACAATGTGCCTACCTGTAGCACGAAGGACTACGGTGAAAACTCCCAGCAAGGTGGACCAGCGAAGCAACCACAAAACATTAATGACTACCGTGTTGGAGGGAAGGAAGAAGATGCAGTTGCAACTCTTCTAGATAAGAAGAGAGCATCTGCAACTGTGAGATTAGAGAATGCCAAAGTGCGGAAGCAGGCATGGGCCAATGCAAGACGAGGTCAAGCCAATCCCGTGGGCAGTGATGCTCATCCTGCAGATGGTGTGGGGAGTGATGAGACTATGGGAAATGATGCTCATCCTGCAGATGGTGTGGGGACTGATGAAAGTGATGAAGTTATGGGACATGATACTCATCCTGCAGATGGTGTGGGTTGCTGAAACAGATGAAGTTATGGGAAATGATACTCATCTTGCGGATGGTGTGGGGACTGATGAAGCAGAAGAAGCAGACATGGATGTGGTTGACTGGGGTACAGATGTGGGTATGACTGACCTTGGCGTTGATGAAGACTTGGTTAAGGAAGATGTTGGAGTAACAGGTCTGGCTAAAGTGGAGCTTCAACATGCGAAGATTAAACAAGAGGTCGATGCTTTATTGAGTGTTCTAGGTGAGCCCTTTTGGCAACTATCAGGTCGGCATAAGGCGAATGCCAAGCCAGTTGTTCCTACGACAAAAGACAAGGCAGTTGCTCCTAAGCCAAAGGACAAGGTAGTTGGTCTCAAGGCGAAGGGCAAGGTAGTTGGTCCTACGCCGAAGGCCAAGCCAGTTGCTCCTAAGGCGAAGGCCAAGCCAGTTGCTCCTAAGGCGAAGGCCAAGGCAGTTGCTCCTATGGTGAAGGCGAAGGAAGTTGGTGGTCAATCAAAGGCAGTTGCGGACAAGGGTGAAGTTATTGATAAGGTAAAGGAGAAGGCGATAACAGGTAAGGGTAAGGCGTTAAATGGAAAGGCGAAGGGTAAGACGGTAAGTGTTAAGTACAACTTGGCCCCTGTAATCAAAGTGAAGATAGAAAAGGCTTCACCAAAAAAGCCTATACCAAAGGAGAAGACAGTTACCAGTGTGGGGAGGCGAAGACTGGTGAGAATCCCGTTGTGAAGGCACCAAATAAATCCATCACCAAGCCATTGTCGAAAAAATCATCACTGAAGACCCCTGTACAGAAAGTGAAGATAGAAAATGTATCACCAAAGAAGCCTATACCAAAGGATCTTCTGCCAAAGAAAACCATTACGAAGGCTTCACCGAAGATACTGAAACAAATCCCCAAAAAAGTGACCTTCAGCAATGTGGGTAATGCAGACAAGGAAACTGGTTTCGCAACTCCGAACAAAATTGATACTGAAAAGGTCATTGACGGGAAAACTACATCTTCGAGTGAGCCCACAACTGGAATTGGTCTCATGACACCTAAGGAAAATACCAGTTCAGTGGTAGAGACACAATGGAAAAATTGCTCGGTAAGCACATCTTCTGTTTAATTAAAGCTATATTGTTTTAGTTAGTTAGTTTACTTATAGTTTAGTTAATTTAATTATAAGTTTAGTAAGTTTAATTATAAGTTAAGTTTAGTAAGTTTAATTATAGCCAACTCAGTTTTACTTACTTGACTTAAAGCAATATTAGTGTAGTTAGAACATGAGAACAATATAGGAGTGATACTCAATCTGTATTGTACTGCGAACAATAGAACAAAACCTAGCTTATTAGATGACAACAAGAACGATAACCTTAGACTGGATGCTGAATTAAAAAGGGCTAATTGGATGTGCTTGACAGTCACACCCTAACCTTATTGGGGATGAGTTGTAGTGCTACTGTGTAGATTGAAATAAGGGTAAGCATCTTATGTTCATGTCTGTCTCTCCTAACCTTGTTATGATATTGGGAGGAACAAAACATAGGTTTTATAGATCTGAACTGGATATGATATGAACTACAATTTATGCTTCGAACATGATAAGCATGACAAGGTTATGATATTCACTAACCGAGTTTGACCATATGCAGGCTACAGCAGCATTTGAGAAATGGCTAGCTGAGAAGAAGATTCAATTTGCTCCCAAAGGATCTCATGTAGGAAGAGCTTCAAGCCAACCATTGCAAAAGAAAGACACAATGAAGTACAACCACAACTCTCAACCTTAGGTTTTAGGTTTTTGTGGTGTCCATGACTTTTGTAATTTTTTGTGGTTGGGTGGATGCCATAATGGCAATTAACTATGCACTGTTTTGTTGGGTTGTGCTGCATATAGTGGCAGACACCATGTGGCCAGTAGTGAACTTTTGGCAATACCCATGGGAATATGATTCCCTTACCCTTGACATGTTGTTTTTGTACTGTGGTTAAGCCTTTGGCACACGAAAAGTGTGGTCACGGGCTTCAATCATACAACTAGGTGAACCTTTGGAACAAGAAAAGTGGAAGCTATGTTGGAGATGTTACATATATGGCCTCTCTTTATTTTACATTCACATGCTATGCCAGTTTCATTTCAGCCTATTTAAACCACTACACACCAACACTGATGACCACATCTCCGTAATATGGTGAAGACCCCAAGTCTAACTGCCTCAGATGAAGCAAGGTTCCTGGATTGGGCGGACATGGGACCACAATCATCCTCAGAACACACTAACCAGTGGAACAAAGCGCATTCGTATGGCCCTCCTCCTTCAGATCACTATGTCCACCCGCAAGAGCATCTTCCTGATTGGCAATACCCATACCCGGAGGAGCAGCCATTTCAAGACCCACCTTCGGAGGATGAAGTTCAAAGCACCCTACATCAATCCGAACCCCATCTTGGCAAACAAATTAAACCTTCATCTCCTATCGCACAAAAAAACCAAAAAGAAACCTTCCTCTACTGCCTCACCTTCCTCACCACATCAACCTTCATCTACTCCCCCACCTTCCAAGCCATATGAATCAGTTGTTAATGACAGTGAAGATGAAAATGATGGTGCATCCTCCCAAGGTAGTACTGGTACTCCTTTTAGTCTGTTTAGGAAACCAAGTGTGTGATTACCATATGTAACCCATGACAATAAGAGAGTATGTAATGCTATGATCATCAACTGTTTGAAAAGTGGTAGAATGTCAAAAACTAGTTCATTACATTACTTGTCTAACTTCAACAACACTAACACACATTACAATATCCCTACATAAGGTAGTATATGTCTTTCTTCCCAGACACAGAACTACCGTCATTATGCAATAACCCTAAACTTATACAAAACACAAAGCCATACATAAACTAAATGCAGTTGGAAATACACTTTGATATTTTCCTATTCTTTCTTTGTTCCCCTCGTAAAGCTTCTTCCAATACTGTAATCCTCTCATACAATTCAGGCAGTGCTTCAGCCCGATCAACCCATAGGAAATGCTTACAACTTCGTTCTCCCTACATCAAACATTACATTGTCAGCCCTTAAATGCATGAAACACATAAACCAGAGATAAAGGTCAAGCAGATCGTACATTTATGTATTTTCCACAGCTGTAAAACCGTCTACCGGGGTTATTTCTTGAGTTCGAGGTCAGTGTAGGAGCTGGCACTCCACAGTAACACAACACCAGACTTTGGCTTCCCTTTTCATCGTCCTTCACAATACATATATAAATTAAGTAACCCTAACTCATTCCTGGGTAACCGTTAATGGTTATTAACTAGTGACAAATATTTCACTAAGCATACAAAAATTATTTGGGGTTCTGACACTTTTTTGACCTAATTTGTGGAACAAGTAAAATCATTTTTTGACCTAATTTGTGGAAGAAATTAGGTCTCACGACTCCTAATTTCGGGGTGCCAGTACCCATGCCCTTACTGGGTTCCGGTACCCATGCCTTTACTGGGTTCCGGTACCCATGCCCTTACTGGGTACCATTGCCCTAATTTCTGGGATTCAAACAGATTCAAACAGAGACGATGCCAATACTTACCATTGCGGCTTCTTCCTCGACCTTCCTCCGGCGAAGGCGTGTACCTGTGTTCTTCGAGACCTGCCTCCGGCGACGTGTACCTCTGTTCTTCTCGAACTTCCTCGCGTCGTCTACTTTCCCCTTTCCTCTCTCCCCTCTCCCTCGTGCTCACGCTCTCTAACTCTCAGGAAAACAGATGTGTTTATTAGACAGAAATTGAGGGCATTTTCGCCTTTTACAAAATATGAACCATGCATGCACGCCGCACGTGTTTATTCCGTGAAGTTTTCTGTTATATTTAACGGTAAACGTTGTTTTTTAAGAATTATCATACTCAATAGTCCGTTTCTGACGCAAAAAATACTCAGCAGCATGTTCCTGAGCGGTAGAAGTCCTAGATAGTTAGTTCCCGGTGTTGCCCCTTGTCTATTAATAATCTTTAAGTTTTGGTCACTTCGTCTGTTAAAAAAAAACAACAGAGTGGTCGTTGTAACCACATATTTGAATATAAGTTTAACCATATGAGTCAAAAAAAACTATTACACTTATTTCATTAATTCCTTAATTTCATCACTAATTCCTGAACATATGCATAATGAATTTCTTTTTTTAGCATACAGGATGTCCATTTTTATTGTGAATAACGTATGAGAAAATACAAATAAGGATAAGGCGTATTCTCAGATCTGATAAGATTCGAGACGTTAACCCTGAAACAACGATAACTACTTTTATCGCAACGTTGAGATGTAGTGAAACACATAAGAACGACATACAAAATATGACTATCCTATGCGAGTACGTAGGGATGCACCCCTTTTCATTGGGTGGTACGCATCTGATGCGTCTTCTGCCTCCACTCGAATGTATCCGAGGAGTACTCTAAGAGATGGAAGAGTGGAATCAAAGAGCGGGCCGCTGCTCCTCATCAGTGTCCCGCGATCATCAAGGCTCGTGCCTGGCGCTTCCAGGCATTTTTTTCGTTGATGTTGCTTCCCAAACCACATTACGTTTATGGCCTCCACAGAAGAAGAAGAAGAAGAAGAAGAAGAAGAAGAAGAAGAAGAAGAAGAAGAAGAAGAAGAAGAAGAAGAAGAAGAAGAAGAAGAAGAAGAGCCACCGCCTCGACTAAATTCTCCTAATACGAGGTAGCAGAATTTTTTTCTTCAATTGTTTTTTTATGAAATTCTTAATTATTCAATTACATCTAAATTCTTATGCCCTTAATTAATTTATTCATTTCTTACCTAAAAAATATGCATTTCTAAATATTTTAATTAATTCTTAACAGATTCATTAATTTCTTAACTAGTCAATCGATCCATGCTTTCTCTCTTCTTCTTTTTTCTTGTATTGGATTTTTTTCTTGATGAACTCGCCAGAAAATTCACAGGGATACAATTTCTGCCACCGAAAAATTTAACTTCATGAACTTTTCGGTCATATATATCATATAAAGCATTTTATCAAAGAATTTTTTCATTAGCCAATTTACAATTCGTATCCAATTCCCCAATATGTGGAGAAAGAAACTGTCGGCATAAAACGTAGACTGAAAGATTAACAGAACTAGTTATTTTGCATCGATTGAGCATAATCCAAAAATCTTTAGTAAAAGAAGACAACATGCAGAAGCCAAAAGGCTAAGAGTATCATCAACCATCAATCACTTGCCCAACGAGTGTCCAACGTAAATCTACTACTTGTGCTTTAAGTGGCACCGTTTAGATGACGGCATGGGCCACTTGAAGCACCTGAAAAGGGGTCTCATCCTCAATGCCAAAACGAAACTCAAAAGAGCTAACACCAACTCTCAGTCGAGCTGAAAACCTCCCACACGGAGGAACATAACAGAACGAGACAAGAAACAACAAAAAACACCACCAACAAAATAAAGCACAACACAAGATACAAACAAACCCGCCCACCACATGATGAACAAAACTATCACCTAAAAACGGGACCAGCCAGACCAATCAAACCAACGTTGGACCGTCGCCAGAATCAAACGAAACTCTGGTCTCCCCTTGAAACCCGTCCCCAGAACTCAAGGTCTTAAACAGGGGATTAAAACCCATGGCTAAACAAGAGTCCAAGAGATAGTTGATCCAGTTTACCAACCGAAGAGACCGAAACCACAGCGCCTCTATCCTTATTGCAAGACCTGGGCTTGATATGATAAACAACCTTTGATGTTTATGTCTTATTCTCTTGACCTCTAGACCTCCTCTTCTTCCGGCCCTGACCCTCAACGATGTAATCAACCTCAGCGAGCATCTTTCCAGTAAAGGGAGGGGGCGAGGATCACACACCTCAACCGCAGAAGCAAAAAATGGAATCGGAGGAACAAAGAACTTTTCTGGGACGAAAAAATCAACGAAATATGGAGTAGATCGTGATGATTTTGAAGGATCATCACCTTTCCTAGACCATGCACGCGGAAAAGAGGTCGAGCCTAAAGCACCGCCTTCTGAAATAGACTCGTAAACAACATCAGAAAGTACAAGATCACCGCCCAAATCTCCCTAGCTCAAAATAATATGGACTCTACTCTTATCAATGCCTTGAACAAAGACACAAAATACAGTTTCATCAAGGACCAGCTCCACCTCCTCACCCCTTTAAACCTTCTCACTATTAAGCAAGACAAAAGCGCGACCAGAAGAAGACCTAAGTTCCTCTCCCTAGACCGAAAGGACAAAACTAAACAACTTTCCGATGGATAAAATATTATCGATTCTTCAACCATGAAAAGGTAAGCCATCAACAACCACCCACTTGAAAAAACCACTCTTTAGCACCAAATCCCCTTAACAACTAGTTATCACGAACCACCTCTCTAGACAACGCCACTTTGTCTTCTTCATTGCTGCAACAAAAATAGGGTCTGGACAAGTAATAAGACACACGCTGTTGCCAAGAGAATGAAGCTCTAGATCCAAAAATCCCTCTCTCTTGACTTCGAACCGAATCACTTCCAAGCTTTGAGAAGAACAGGCTATAGCTAAACACCCTGACAAAGCCATAGCACAACATTCAGAAATCGTCGAGTCTCTACAACAAAACCGAATTGCCTGGGGACAAATAGCTGCATCGGAAGAAGACCTCAATTTCTTCTTCCAAACCTTACCAATACAGGGTCTTGGCTTGCTTCTCTCCCACGCTCGATCGACCAACAACACATACTCCTGGATCGAGATACCGTTGAGTTTAGTGATCATGACGTTGGTATCGATATCACGCATCCACACAAAACCAAAATAAAGGCAAATGATAAACAAAAAACTTACGGTCTCAAAACTTTCATTGCTCCAAGCGATAAAGGACTTCGGAATAACTCCCTCAAACCTAGGAGGAGGACCGCACGTAGAACTCGAAGTTTCCATTAGTGCCCACACAACTCACCCCTTTGTTGGATGAGTGGCCGTAAACACAAAAATATAAAACAAAATCAGATCAAACAATTCACAAGTCAATAGAACAAGAAGAGGAAGGCCCGAGCGAGTGATCTAAAAGAGGCATTGTTCAAGTAGCTGGCGACCTCGTGCATGCCGTTCGGACAAAACACAACCCACACCAGAAGCGGACCAGAGCTGCTCAAGCGGTGGCAGCACACGGACTCCCAGAGCAATCTGACTAATGAATAATGCAAAGTGCACAGTGCTAGTGGGTTCTTAACCTAATTAATGAATAATTATCATCAACTTGAAATAATAACGTTTACGTTTAAGAGTCACAAATGGGTGTAAAGTATACCTTAGTATATATTTTTAGGTCCCACAAATTTGCGTCCGTGATAAATTTTGAACACTATAATCTGGTTAGGTGTGTTTAAACACAAACTTTTATTTCTCACTTTTTCTACGATTTTCCAAAACAAATGCACAATTATCCGCATAAACTCAACCTAATAAAAATCGAAGTAACCATAAACTCAAACCTTAACCCAAACCCAAATATAGGGTTAGGAGAGTCATACTTACTAGTTTGACCATTGAGTTTTTCTTCTCGCAACTATCGCATGATCTTTCTTCTTTGACCAAAAACGCACGTACTCCAACACGTATAAATCTTCTTCAAATACTTAGGTTTTAAATCGTGTTTAGAGGATGACTGATTCTCTGACTTTTTATTTACAATAGGTAGATTTATCATTTAAAACGGCGTCGATTGTGTGTTAGTTGCAACTTAATATCGGTGGCAATGGGGGATAAACTGTGTCGAATCTACGTCGGAGGGTCTAAACATGCGTTAAACTCGTGTGTCTAATTCCATGGGTCGAGGAATCCATTGACGATGATAGATTCTACACTAGACCCGATTCGACAATGACTACTTTGACTAGCAGAGCAGAATCGACCACGTGACATGAATTAGTTTTTAAATAAAAACAAAAATGAAAATTCTCTATAAATTCCTAATTCATGTACAAGTCCCTCCCACACCATTTTCTGCTCATTCTCATATCCATGGCTTACCCCAACAACCATGAGTCCCCCTTCCTTGATCGTCTTTGAAAGAACGATCCGCGTGAGTAGGGGAACGTGTCCGACTCTGAAATACTTGAGCCCAACTCTTAAATACTCGAACCCGACCACATCCAAGAAGCCTTATGGGAGTATGCTTATGGGTCATCCCCTATGCAATCATTTGTCCATGTGTTGGGCATCAATGGGCCTTCGAACATATGAATGTGATTTCCACCAATGGCATCTTCAACCCCTTTGCCTATCTTCGTAGCCATCCAACATCCGGACCAAGATGAAGGTGAGATGGACATTGAGGATGAGAAGGTTATCATCCCATGAAGATCGAAATAGGATGAACAACAAGGATCATTGGAGTTGTGATCAATAGGAAAGTGAAGCAGTTCCAGGGATGCTGGTAAAATATTATGCACATATACAAAAGATGTCAAGGATGATGTGGGGAAGGAGTACAAGCGAATGTACAAATACGACTTTGTTTAGAAACTCTGGTGGAAGGTCGTAAAGGACTAACCTTGTTGGCTATACATGTTCGAGAACGAGTTCGACGCGTCTAGTGCCTACGTTGGTGAGACAAGTGGTTCAAGGACCCCATCGACCACGATGATAAGCGGTTCGTGGACCCCGACTTTCGAATCCGATCCGTACCCCACATAGGACAACAACTAGTTGAAGGCCAGAAATAGGGGAGAAGATTAAAGCCAAGAACCAAGGAAGAGTGTAAGTCAATACTTGTTGGGCGAAAGTCCTAGAAAAAAACGAGCAAAATCAGGCCACCCAATTGACGTCGGTGGAGAACATCATACGCGAATTTCGAGAGATTCATACCATGGACACATGACCTTCTTCTACTCGGCTTAGCTAACATAATGAATGAGTCAATTTAAGTGATTTTTTAAATAAATGTAGTCATTTGTTTAATGAAATTTCTTTTCCACTCTATACAAGTATTTGCATAATTTCACCATCTTATTTAGGAAGAGGTCTATTACCATTGAAAAACACAATCTAATAGATCAAGAGTTTCGAGAAAAAAAAAATATATAAAGAAATTTAGTAAGACCATGGATCTATTCTATTGTACCCGCTATAACAATGTCGAAGTATTTGATTGTTTTAAAAATTAAGATACCATCAGATCTATTTTTTTACTATGAATCAAAAACTTTATTAATTAACAATTGAAGGGGTAACTTGATTATTCACGGAAACAAAGAGGACAAGACATAGTCTCGGATAGACCCGAGGCACTAACCCTTTCACTAAATGCCCTACTATTCAAAGTGATTTCTGAAGAGTGGATTCCTTTATTCATGGAGGTGCGCCATTCTCACTACTTGTACTTTTCCTGTCTCGATTCGGATAGGCATGTTTTACCTAACGAACACGTTGGTCCCTTAGTGGAGACCCTTGAGAAGAGGTGAGGATGATTCCAAACTTCCAAGGAGGAACTCAGGAAAAGGAGGAGACTTGAGATCGGTTTGTGCCAAATCCCAATAGGACGGGACATGTCTCCTCAACAACACTCGTTCTCCCGTCTAGTACTCATTGGACCTGACGAGGCTGCATAACAGATCTCGCTTGATTGTGTGGGCTAGCAGGAGCTCCTATCATTGATCAATGACCGCACAACGCCGCCTTCGAGTGCCCACTGGTTGCTACCGATACTATCACCTGTTGATTCCAATCTCCATGGACCCTAACGAATATTTCAGTGTCTAGATCCAGTAAAGGTGACTGAAGCGACCTTTCATAGAGGCCTGAGTGACCGAGTGAACCACGATTTCATCGCCGAAACTTGGGCCAGGCCTCCGATGATTTTGGCGGAGGGTAGAGGAAGTGTCACGCCCAAATCCGGTTTTGACCGGACTCGAGACGTGAACTAAAAGTAATAATAACAAAGGTGAATTTAAAATAACAAGTTCCTCAAATAACCGTCAAATCAGTAATTCCAACCATAAGAATTGAAGCTTAAACCATAATAAAAATAATTTAATACAAAGAGAAAGTACGTCTCTAGACCATACTAGACTAAGACTCACACTAACTCCCCAAGCTCCGATAATCCCGCTAGATCAAATCCCGCTCAAAACCTGTAGAACAGTAAAGTAAAAGGGGTGAGCTTTCGCTCTGTAGGAAAAAGTAGTTAAGGTGATGAGTTAACCACTCACCACCATGGGTAACTGTCCAATTAGGGCATACTAGCAAGGCACAACAACTAACGACAACCACATAATCACAAAACATACTTACGTGACCAATATCACACTCAAATCACATCACTGATCCAATCATCAAGCACACAACACACAATAAAGCAACCACACGTCCCGTACAGCAGTCCCCGAACTCCTTCGGCTGTCCACAGCCCGACTCAACCGTATCGTACCGGACCACACATCATCGGCCTAGATATCTTCCCGGAACACGTCATCGGGGTACAAATCACGATACATTATACCAGACCACACAACATCGGCCTAGATGTCTTCCCAGACCACACAACATCGGGGTACGGATCACACCATCCTCGGCCTAGATACCATACACCGACATACCCCCTTGGTGTAGGTATCGTACCGGAACTAGTAACACCGGGGGACCGCGTACGTGGGACAACACCCTCGGCCTAGATACCCTACACCGGCATACCCCCTCGTTGTAGGTATCGTACCAGAATACCTCGTCTCGGAACATATCGTATCGGATCACATCCACGAATATCTCAAGCATATCACACAGTCATAGTTCAATTAACAGCTTACTAAGCCAACCAATCTTACCGAACACACCGCATCGGTCTATCATTCACCCGATCATATCACAAGGCAAAGTTCACGTCATACTACGCATATCATACCGAGCATACCATATCAAGATCCTCAATCTAACAACGGATAAACCACATATCAAGCATCACAAGTCATCAATCATAACATCACAATCAACACGCAATCCTAAGGGCACGACATGACCCACACGCAATTCTACAACACGGCAATTCCCAAACCTACGGACACGACATGGCCCACAAGCTATCCCTCATCTCACTCGTTCCTCACATCCTACATGCAATTCTATAGTTATATCATTTAATCAAAACTTATATGCATACTAGTAACTTTCCGCAATTAAATCGGTATCCGCTACTTTCCCTACCTCGATCGCTATCCAAACGCTTAGTCAACGCGAGTCGCCTAGTGGCCTCCTCCGTCGAGCTCGGGTCCAACGTCTAAGATCATAAGTAATATGAAAATTAATGCTAATTCAAGTGTGGTTTAAAGAGAGAAATACTCAAACTAACCCCCAATTGCTCAACTTGTCAAAATGGGTCCGGAAGGCCCATTTTGCCCGGAATCGGGAACACGTCCCTCTGGACTCCGAAAATTTCTCTTTTTGTTTCTATCAATCCTAATTAAATTTACTTGTTCCAACGCACTTGACGGAATCAAATTCAGGGGTCCGAGCTTCCTAATTTCGCAATTAAAGTTTCTAATCGCTTTTCCCGAATTTTCATGAATCACTTCCATAATTCGTTCCGGGTGTGAAATTATCGTCCCGGGGTTCACCCAAGACCGTCCAAGCGTTAAACAACCATACCCCGGCCATGTGGGCCCCACGCCCACACATGGCCGTGGGTGGCCGGACCGGACCAGGCCGGTCACGGGTCCAAGTGTGGCCGACCATGGCCGGTCACGGTTCCAAGTGTGGCCGACCATGGCCGGTCATTCCCTTCTCCGGTGGCCGGATTCCGGCGACCGACCGAATCTCCGGCGAACCTCTGGTCGCCGGAAAAATACCTCATTTCTCCCAACAAGCTCCTAACTAGTTCTAGATTCTCCACAACTCCATTGTTAAGCTCTAAAACTTCAAAATCCACCTCAAACACTCCAAAGTTTCAAGACCCATGGTGGGTTTCGTCAAAACCAATGAAATTTCAACAACAATCTCCACTGTCTCCATAACTTATCTAATTAAACATTAAGAATCTTAAATCTCTAAGACCCAAGTCCATTTCATGCCTTTTCTTAGAAAACCCATACACCCAAACTTCATAAAAATGAATTTGGTATGAAGATTTACCTTAGGAATGGAGAAAAGAAGAGGAAAATGATATTTTGGAGAAGATTAGTGTTGGAAATCACCCAAAGGAGCTCTTTTTTCCTCCCTTTCTTCTTCTTCTTCTTCAAGCAATGGAGCTTCAATGGAGTTTTTCCTCTTTCTCTCTCTAGCTAGGATTATCAGCCAAGGTGGAAAAAAAATGTTGAAATTGTTGCTCCATGTGGTCTTATCCTCAAGGTGGAAATGTCACTTTCATCCTTTAGTTTCTCTCTCTATCTTTTGTCCACAAGAGGGGACCAATTGGTCTTTTCTCACATTTTTCTTCCCCTCCAAGCTATCATGGACATGTGTCCATGTGGGGTCAATTTCTACCCAAAATATCTCAGCCCAAATTAAATTAATTCTTTAATACTTCTAATTCGACCTAGTTTGACCTGAGTTTTTGGGTCCCAGAAAGGTCTCGAATGACTCCCAGAGTCATCAGTTGACTTTTCTGACGGAAAGTCAACTTTCCCCAAATTTTCCCTGTTCGACCGGGGGCGATTCTTACACGAAGAGATATGAGACCACAAAAAATCCACCATAGGTAGAGATACGGGGTCATCGCGGAGGCGGCGGAGGAGGCGCAACTTGCGATCGATTGATCGTCGGAGGAGGAGGTGGTACTCGATCAGAGGTGGGTGGATGGGACAAGACGCGAGAACGAGGACGTTGAGGACGCCTTGAGATCTGTGAAGGGAACAAAGATGATAGGGGGATCTGTTGCGGTGATAGAGATAACGGATAAGACAATATCCGAAAAAATTATCGTCGCAATCAACAAAATTAGATAGGACCGGTCCTAAGAGCATGAACAACGGGTCGGCCCGTGTTGCGTCCCGCGTCCCGCTTCAGCTTTTTGCGGGACGCGTCCCGCGAGCCGTCCTGTTGTGGGACGGGTTTTTCGCATCCCCCATCCCGTAAAAAACCCGAGTCGGGCTGCGGCTCGCGTCCCTGTCCCTCTAATCCGA
Organism: Erodium maritimum; assembly: GCA_963921825.1. Lineage (NCBI taxonomy): Eukaryota > Viridiplantae > Streptophyta > Magnoliopsida > Geraniales > Geraniaceae > Erodium > Erodium maritimum. Next base: position 62,011,507 of record OY997592.1, on the reverse strand, counting down.
GCCGGGCTACGGCTGGCGTCCCGCGTTGTCCCGTTGCTCGACACGTGTCCTCTTTTTTTTAAAATACAAAAAACCAGATTTAACTAAATATGACTGGTCCACTCACAATCCAAACCTCACATCCAAGCCCCATTGTAAAACATAATTTATTTTGAGTCCCGAGTCCCACTATTTTGTACCGTCAATATCCGAGCCTCACATCTAAGCCCTTCAATTGTATATGCTCTAAGAAAAATCCCTTTTATCCGATTGTGGATTCGGGCCATTAAATCGAATTTTATTACTAAGAATAATTAAATATAACTTTCTCAATTTAATTCGTCCATTCTCACGCCCAAACCTGAGCAGAGAAGACTAAAATCTGAAGCCTCCACAGAAATAGTAAAAAATAAAGGGCGGGAGAGGGAGACGATGGCTCGCCATAGCGTAACGAAGCTGATCGGCTCGATCGCATCGCGCAGAACTTCTTCTTTGCCTTCGTCGGCCTCTCAGGCTCGCCTATATGCTGCCGCGCCACCGCCGCCAGCAGCGGTTTTTGTGGACAAGAACACTCGCGTCATTTGCCAAGGCATTACCGGAAAAAATGGTACCTTCCATACCGAACAAGCCATCGAGTATGGCACTAAAATGGTACTATCACTGCTCATCTCTATTTTCACTCTCCTGATTCACTTGTTCCTTTTTATTTAGTTTTTGTTCTTCTCACTAAAATGGTAAATCGTGATTCATTATTCGTATAAGAGCTTGCTTGTTTTAGCTATGGTCCTTTGCAAGAAACCCTAGGAGGTTTAAGCATGACTATGGCTTAAAAGCTGATTATTTGATTCAAAATGGAGTATAAGTTGATGTTTGACCTTGACCTTTATTTTCTTGTTGATTTTCTTTGTTTTATTTTTCTGAAATCTATTTGCAGATGTATTTTTAGTCGAAACAAATGAATAAAAGATTTAGATTTGAAACAGAATCATTTTTGGAGAAATTGAGGAGGGGCTGAAATGAATCTCTCTATTTTATGCTTAAATGGATACTGATCTGTTTACCATTTATAAGTTGATTTTTTTTTCTTCTCTTTTTCTAGTTTTTGCTTTGTTGTTGCATTTTATTTTAAGGGCCTGTGTGTTCCCTTAATCAACAACGAAAAACGAAGTTGAACTGCTTGATTCTCATCTCTAAATTGGATGTTGTTTCCAGAATTACCTGTACTGTATATAGCCCCTTCTATGTTTGATGTGATGAAATGGGCTGAAAAAACAAAATGTTTCCATCTCTTTAAAATGCTTGTGCATGACCTTTATCTTCGGTTTGCATTGACTAAGTTCTTCTGTTTTAGGAAGTTTATTGCATGTGCGGATGTAGCTCTTACTTTTTCACAGCTTGAGTTTTCCTGCAAGCTTCTCCTAGTCGGCTAAATAAGAGTGCCCTATAATCAAGGGCATGAGTTTAAGTTTGTGGAGTGTTGATATACTGGGGTACGATTAATCTCAGGGCCATTTTTATAGTATTTTTGTATTACTCCAGGGTTTTGCTCACCTTCTCTCTTTTGCGTTTCTGTTTCCATATTGACTGAAGTCATTTGTTTCTCACTTACCTTCTTTGTTTGTTGGTATCTCTTGGTTGCAAGTGATGTGTCTAGTTGTGAAGATCAATTTTGTAAAGTTTGCTTCAATTAAATGAGGGTTGTTCATGTATGGTTCATGTTATTTGGTTGAATCAGGTTGGTGGTGTGACTCCCAAGAAGGGTGGAACAGAACACTTGGGGCTTCCTGTTTTTAACACTGTTGCAGAAGCAAAGGCTGAAACTAAGGCAAATGCTTCTGTCATTTATGTTCCCCCTCCATTTGCTGCAAAAGCTATTTTGGAGGCAATGGAAGCTGAGTTAGATCTTGTTGTCTGTATCACTGAAGGAATTCCTCAGCATGACATGGTAATTTTACTTTAGAGAATTATTTCCCAAAACTGAATGCTAGCTGCACATCTGTGAAGTATGCAACACATTAATAGTTATGTGGCTTCTTTTGAACTCTTCTGAGTCTGAATTTTAATTATTTTCCTTTCCGTTTCCTATCCTTATTCTACTCCATGGACTTCCTGAGAACAGTGTAGTGGGTAGTTGAGTATTACGTTTTCTTATAGGTGTATGAGATTGGGACGAGTTGGATTATTTGGTTCCAGGTTTAATAAAGTTTTGAATATTGATTAGTTCTTGAGTTTTAAAACTATTCACATCTGGATAGCTGAATTAAGGCCTATCATGCTGAACTAGCAATTATATGTTATTTGGTTCTCATAATTTATCGACATTTGTGTCTGAATATTGGTAGACGACAATACTATTCAACTTCTATAGGTTAAGTGGCCTGGAGGCTAATACTTTAGTAATTTCAGGTTAAGGTGAAGGCTGCTTTAAACAGGCAATCCAAAACTCGTCTGATTGGGCCAAACTGTCCCGGTATTATCAAGCCCGGGGAATGTAAAATTGGAATCATGCCTGGGTACATACACAAACCAGGACGCATTGGAATTGTATCTCGATCTGGCACCTTGACATATGAAGCTGTAAGTCTTTAATTTTTTGGCCTAGCATATGTTGACAAATCGATATCATCAAGAATATATTTCTGTTTGAAAACACATAGTATGAAGCACGAGAAAGGGTAGTAGCATCTGAGTTCCATGCCTCCTTTGTGCACAGTGTGTTAACTCTTTGTCCTTCAATACATTAAATAAATTAGAACATGCACATCTTTAATCTTTGTTTGACTCATATACCATCACTGCTTGCCATCCATATCTAAATATGCTTACCAGGGAGCTCTGTTTTTTACACATTTATCATGTGAAGTCATCCAGCTTTATACTTTCCTCCTCGCCCTATTTTTTCTGATGTACTAGATGATAAATGATACCGGGGAACCTTAAATTCTTTGGGAAAACGTTGTTTCCGGACTTTCTGTGACCTTTAGTTATCACTTACCAACTGAGGTCGACCTTTCGTGACAATTCCTAGCTCAGAGGTGGTATTTTGTTACAAAAAGTAACATAAAGGTGGTAGTTTGTTACAAAAAGTAGCATAAAGGTGGTAGTTTGTTACAAAAAGTAGTATAAAGGTGGTATTTTTTTTACAAGGAAAAACACTTTTTTCATGCTTATTTTACACGTGATTGGTACTTTTTGTAAACGTGTACCACTTTTGAGCTAGGAATTGTCACGAAAGGCCGACCTCAGTTATGAAGTGAGAATGACCTTTCCACATAGGTCCGGAATCGACATTATCCCATTGTAAAACTAATTGGCTGTCCTGTTAAGAAGACACATTATTTGTCAACCCTTTTTTTTCACGCCAAGTAATTTTAGTTTCCGAGGAACAATTTTAATCTTACAGTAATCTTGCTTCTTTTTTTCAGGTTCAAATTCACCTGCATGGTCTTATTTTCATTGAATAATCATGATTTAGGTGCATCTAATTTACCATTTTGATAAATAACTTATGCCCCCCACCCCCCAAAAAAAAATGTTAAACACTTAACTCACAACCAAGAGTTCCTTTATCTCATTTCCCTTCCAAGATTTACCCTCAAGGCATATCAGAAACAGAAACTATCAATGATCTTTATTATATTCAGCACTTCTGCTACTGTATGGGAAATATTATCTACAGTGATAACAGCAGCCGCATCAAAGGGTTTAGTTTGAAAAGAGGGGACACAATGGATGGTGTTGTTTATGTCAAGAAGGGACGCAATGTGCTCTATTGCTTCTTGTCATATGAGTACTAACTACTAAGTTATATATAGTATATGTTTCAATTGTTCATTATTGTTTTACAGGTATTTCAAACAACTGCTGTTGGCCTTGGGCAATCTACTTGTGTAGGTATAGGAGGGGATCCTTTTAACGGGACAAACTTCGTAGACTGCCTTGAGAAGTTTCTTGTGGATCCCCAGACAGAGGGTAAGTTTCTTGAGTACTTTAGTCTATTTGCAGCATTTAAGACACAATTCTACAATTAAAAGTGGCATTGAGTGTAAGATACAATCTTCATGTCTTTATTTTTTTAAATTAATACAAATTGTTTTAACTTTGGTTGCTCAGTAAACATTAAGCTGAAGTTCTAATTTTATATGGTATGTTGAATCTTAGACTGCTTTAAATAGAGGAAACACAGAGAGCAATCATTTATGGTGGTACATGTATTTCAGGTATCATTTTGATTGGAGAGATAGGTGGGACAGCTGAAGAGGACGCTGCCGCACTAATAAAGGTAAATAGTTTTTATTTGTTTTGCTCTGATTACCAATTGAGCAAGTAGAACTCTCTCTTGCAATTTTTTTTTTGAGTTAGAACTGTTGGATCAATTCTCTTAATTTTGCAGTCAAATTTCCTTCTAACTTTTTTAGCCCTGTTCAGGGTACTTTGATATGTCTATCTTCATTGTATTTGCTAACATTTAATTTAATGTATCAATACGACTTCTCCTCATCAATCTTTTCTTTCATTCACCCAATTCAGATTTCTTGGTGATATGTTGACAATTGCATCTTTTAATTATACATTACATCAGAGGGTTTCATCCACTCCACAGAAACTACAATTGCCTAGTTTATTTTGTTTGCTATCCTAAGTGCAGCTTTAATAACCAAAATTGCCATTTGATCATTTTCTAATCTATTTTCCACTGAATCTTGACTGTATGGTGTAACTTAACTAATTTACTGTTCCCACCTTTTGTCACAACTCAGGACTACTGATTGTCTTATTTGATTTCCCTTTTATCCGTTGATATATATATAATATATATGCATGTGTATGTGTGTGTAGTGGCCATCATCTTTTCTTTCGACCACAATTGTATTTGGTCTATATTGTTGCTCACTACCGTAATACTTGAGGTTTACCCTCTTAATTTTCTCAATCTCTCTTCTCCTTTACTTCCCTGCTTCTATTTTTTTTTTCAATTTTCATTTGAATCCCCTTTCCAGTAAACTCAGCCACTGACATGTTTCTGTTTGACCCTAAAAGGTTGATTTGTCTTTCAGAAAGACTTTAGATTTTATTTTTGTCTCATGTTATGCCCTTTTCCTTTATTTCCAATTCCAACCATTATCTTGAATATGAAAACTTATGAACATTTGTCTCAGCGCACCTCATTACTTTAGAGTTTTTGGAAGGCAGGGAAAGAAGGAAGATATAGTCTCTCTTCATTAATCTTATGGATTTGCCTTTTTTTTTCTTCATTTCCTTGTTGTGTGTATCGATGCTTATGCTTATTTGTGATAAATTAAACAGGAAAGCGGTACACAGAAGCCTGTAGTTGCATTTATTGCGGGACTAACTGCACCCCCTGGCCGTCGCATGGGTCATGCTGGAGGTATAGTATTTTGATTGAATATAAGAATGGAGTCCTTGGTTGACATATATTATATAATTTTGAGCATATCAACTAATCCATTCTTGGCAGTCACCTTCTTTTGACTCCTACATTTAATTGCATGAAAATCCAAAGGTTGGAAAGTTAAATATGAAATTCGGAAACCAATCATAGCCATTGGATTGCATTTTAACAGTAGAGATTAAGTTTAGAACTTTCCAAAGTACATAGCTTTCCAATATTAAGTCAAGTTTCTAAACTCAAGTTTGAAAACATCTTAGCCCTTAAAAAGTAAAAACTTCAATCCAATAGACACAGATGGTTTTCTATAATTACGAAGCGTGAACCCCTCTGGTTAGTTGCAGTGAATCACGTAGATCCGCTTGGTCCTTTGCACAGACTGCAAACCTGCTAAACTTGAACCTCCTTAAAATCATGTGTTTTACATGGACTATACATTTATAACAAAGAAAAAAGAAAAGCAGTGCAGAAGATACCATAAAGACAGTCAAAATTGAAATAAACATAGGTGACACAAGCTAAGGTTGGCACAAAGTCCACTACAGGTTTATGTTTAATTGCTTACTTGTATTATAGAATACATATCTTTATCTTTCGTCTCATAGTTGCCACTCAGACATGTAAAATGAAAAGAAAGTACTCTGGTTTCAGCCTGTAAGTGTTTTGAAATTATGTCTGTATCTATGTCTATTTTGATTAGATTCATAACATCTGACAGCATGTTTGCGAGCTATATTCTATAAAATAATACTCACTTTAAAAGTTGGTGATTGATATTAAAAACCTTTTGCATATGCAGCTATTGTGTCAGGTGGGAAGGGCACAGCCCAAGACAAAATCAAGTCACTTAGAGAAGCTGGGGTGACGGTTGTGGAGTCTCCTGCCAAAATTGGTGAGGCCATGCTTCAAGTTTTCAAGCAGAGGGGTCTTGTTAATTAGTTTGGATATTGCTAATCTTAACTCATTTTGGATGGATATCCCACTGCCATGTTAACGAAAGAAAAAAAAGTTACACATTTTCGAGTAACTGTCTAGTGCGCTGTGACGGACAAAAAAAAACTGGTTGATGCTAATTTGGTGGAGACTGTCCAATTGATTTCGATTACCGTGACTCTTAGTAATTGCTCCGAATAATATCTTAGCAAACTTTGTGGACATTAAGCAATGTGGACGTTTGTCCAAGTTGAACAAAAATCATTGGTGAGTTGGTTACACTGGACAAGACTGTCCCTGCGCAACGGTCTCTTTCAAGTGTGGTAGGACAGGTGCTGTGATTGTGCATTCTCTTAGTCAGCTCGTTTTGCAACTCTCTGAAGTCCATTGAGCTATCAATATGCAATTTCATACCAGTGGCTCTTGTTGATTTTGACGTTGAGATAATGGAGTGAGAGGTGCAGGTGAGATGCATTTATATAAAGTTTTTGATGGCATAACGAATCTGTGCTCACCGTATGAAACGGCTGGCGAAAACGAGAGGATGATGCACGTGCGAGGCAAGCTTTACCTCGTCCAAGGCCAGGCAACGACATTCACAGTGCTCGGCTAATGATTAGATGTCACGTGTCCTTATTTTTGAAAAAAACAATAAAAATTTAACGGTTCAGTCGATAGAAAAATGTATATTTCAAAAAGAATCATATATAAGTTCCTACTATTAACTTCACATCATTCACTAGGACTGTAACCGGACCGGATATCCGGTCCGGAACCTATTTTGAAGTCCGGTCCGGATGAACCGGATATTGAAAACTCATATCCGAAACCTATCCGGACTAGCAATAAAATTCCGGATTTTCACACATCCGGATACGGACCGGACCGGATCGGTTCCGGATTTTATCCGAAAATTAGTGGGCTCAAAACATTGAACTCTTAAAACTTGATCAACACAGTTTATTACATAGTCCACGGTTCAATACATAAAACTCTTAAACCATGCATACATAATTATATACTTTTTTTCTATTGGTTCTAGTAAATCTCTTGGAGTTCCGTCTGTTTAGATTTAATTTTCACAATTGTTCTTATCATTTCAATTTACCAAACTTTGAAAGATAAAAACAACCAAAATATTTAAGAGATAAAGTTAAAACAAAACTCAAAACTGATACTGCAACATATAAATATTTGAGAGCAAACTAAAAATATTTGCCCACACACAAGTACAAATATTTTTACGCAATCAAGAGAGCATGCATGCATGAAAATTTAATTTTCAACACATTCATGTTTATAAACTTGTGCATGGACAGATTAACATAGTTCATGTACAAAGAGAAGCCGAAACTTCATGAGTCTGTTTTCAGGTTGCATTTCAGGGTACTATTCATCCGGATCCGGTTAATAACCGGTATCCGGTGTGCTTAATAACCTGGATCCGGATCCGAATCGGGATGATCCGGATATCCGGTTTTCGGATCGGTTTTTATCCATTTTAGTACGGATCGGTTAATTTACGGATCGGTCCGGACAGGATTTACCGGATTCCCGGATTTCGGTTATTTTAGCACACCCCTATCATTCACAAACCCACTCCAAAAACATTTACTGTACTTTTTTTTTGCATCCGACAACTTTGAACTACTGAGAAGAATTATAAAATGTGAGTCAAAATATGTCCAACTATGGAGAAATACCGTTCCTCGACGCGTTTGGATGTGATGGTAGCAATCCAAACACATAAAGATTAGATAGAGACCGTGAGGAAAGAGATGCACACCTCATACCCGATTCTCAACCTCGACGAAGGTTTCGTTTCTTCGTATTATATGAAGTTTGATGGAGTATGACAACTAATTATGATAGAATTGTAATTCGGATGTTGTTATTCATTGTGAATACACTATATAGGTATATACAGATTACATCAAATCAATTCAAACTATACAAATCATATCATATCTAGAGTTTGTTTATTATTCAAACTCTATATATCTTATCCTAACACGCCCCCGCAGTCTGAACGGGAGGTTCCCGGACGTTCAGGCTGGACCGAAACTCGAGAAAGAGAATGCGCGGTAAGCCCTTGGTGAAAACATCTGCAATCTGAGAGCGTGAAGGAACATGGAGAACCGAACGTGACCCTTGGCCACTTTTTCTCGAACAAAATGAATGTCCAACTCGATATGCTTCGTGCACTGGTGCTGAACCGGGTTGCCCGAGAGATAAATCGTACTGATGTTGTCACAATAAACAAGAGTCGCTCGAGAGACAGGACAATGAAGTTCCAGAAGAAGGTTGCGGAGCCAGCACGCCTCGGAGACAACATTGGCTACCCCACGGTACTCTGCCTCTGTACTGGAACGAGAAAGAGTCGACTGACGCTTGGATGACCAGGACACCAAATTGTCGCCCAAGAAGACACAGAAACCAGAAGTAGATCGGCGAGTGTCCGGACAACCAGCCCAGTCAGCATCAGTATAGGCAACAAGACCTGAAGCAGAGGATGAAGAAATGTGAAGTCCAAGATGGCGGGTCCCCTGTAGATACCGGATGATGCGCTTGAGAGCGCCCATGTGACTGACTCGCGGATCATGCATATGAAGACATATCTGTTGTACTGCATAAGAGATATCCGGTCTGGTAAACGTGAGGTACTGGAGCGCCCCCGCAAGACTACGGTATAAAGTCGGATTCTCGAACGGAGAGCTGTCAGAAGCACTCAGCTTGCCCTGAGTATCAACCGGGGTGGCAGAAGAAGAGCACGAAGTCATGCCGGCGCGATCAATGATGTTCGCGGCATACTTCTGCTGGCATAGAAACATGCCCCCAGAATGACGTGTAACCGCAATGCCTAAAAAATAGGATAACGGACCAAGATCCTTCATGGCAAACTCGGAGCTAAGACTGGACATGATGGATATGCGAAGAGCATCACTAGAGGTGGCAAGGATGATATCGTCTACATATAGGAGAATGTAGGCGGTGTCTGCTCCATGTCGATAAATGAACAGCGAATGATCAGACCTGCTATGAGTGAAACCGATGGAGGACACGAAGTCAGTGAACCGCTGATACCACGCACGGGGAGCTTGCTTGAGGCCATAGAGGGAGCGATGAAGCAAGCAAACATGGTCTGGATGAGTAGAGCTCCGGAATCCAAGAGGCTGATGCATGTAGACCGTTTCATTCAGGTTGCCGTGCAAGAAGGCATTCTTGACGTCAAGCTGATGAATAGACCAAGAACGGGACACAGCTATGCTGAGGACTGTGCGAATGGTCGAGGGTTTGACCACTGGGCTGAAAGTCTCCTCGCAGTCAACTCCAACCTGTTGAGACCTGCCATCACCAACAAGACGAGCCTTATAGCGCTCAAAAGTACCGTCAGAACGAGTCTTGTGGCGAAAAATCCACATAGACCGAATGATGTTAACACCAACAGGACGAGGAACCAGAACCCAAGTTTTATTATGAAGCAAAGCGTTAAACTCATCTGTCATTGCTAGTTTCCAGTTCGGGTCAAGAAGAGCATCCTTAGGGCTACGAGGTATGGGTGAAGTGGTGGTGGTGGATAAATTAAAAGGTATTTTAGGCTTAGTTATACCTGCACGGCCACGTGTGACCATGGGATGAAGTGGAGCCGGTGAAGGAGTAGGGTCAGCAGGGAGAACCGAGGCTGAAGGAACCGGGCTAAGCGGGGAGGGACGTTGGGCCGGTGGTGTGGGCTGAGAGGTAGGCTCGGCCGGCTCAGAAGTAGGTGAAGGGGAAGTCTGGGAAGAGCCGTCCGTCGGAGGTGATGACCCTGAGGGAGAACCTGAAAGTGGAAAAAATACTTGGGCCTTGGCTGCAGGTGAGATGGGGTCAAGCAAGAAATCATAAGCAGGTGAGGGTGGGTGAGGGGTAGAGGCAAAAGGGAACACAGATTCATCAAATATAACATGCCTCAATATAATAAATTTATTAGACGTTAAGTCATAACATATATACCCTCTATGGTTCGGAGGAAATCCAAAAAAGACACACGGCGTGGAGCGAGCCTGCAATTTGTTAATGGATGTGGAAGGAAACAAAGGAAAGCATAAACATCCAAAAACTCGGAGATGAGAATATGTGGGAAGACGTTTGTAAAGAAACCATGTTGGAGAAGAAAAATTAAGAAGTTTAGAAGGAAGAACATTTGACAAATAAGTGGACATAGATAAGGCATGGTGCCAAAATGAGGGGGGGACGGATGCGTGAAGCAACAAGGTACGAACCATATTGTTGAGACTGCGAAGCTTGCGTTCAACACGACCGTTTTGAGACGAAGTATGAGGACACGAGAACCGGAACACCATCCCTGACGAGGCACCGAAATTGCGAAACAGAGTGTTGTCGAATTCCTTCCCATTATCACACTGAAAACTTTTGATATTGCATCCAAATTGAGTTTTGACAAATACGTTAAAAGATGTGAATATTTGATAAACTTGAGATTTCTTTCCCAAAGGAAAAGTCCAAACAAAGTTAGTATAATCATCAAGCAAAACGAGATAATACTTATGTCCCGAGGAACTCAAAATGGGGGATGTCCATAAATCAGCATGTATGATATCAAAAGGAGCATATGTAACAGATAAAGAAGATTGAAAAGGAAAACGCACATGTTTCCCAAGCACACATGAATGACACAAATTATTAAAAGTGTTCGAAGTACAATTATTAAGTTTGGAACGACAAAGCAAATCAAATACCGGACGACCCGGATGACCTAAACGAGAGTGCCAGACTCCTGGAGATAAAGTAATAAAAGCAGACGAACTAGATGACGAACTGGAAGGAACGGTAGGAGTGACAGGGTATAAATCTCATGTGCTATTGCATCTCAAAACCGGATGTCCCGTCCGAAAATCCTTCACACAAAAACCAAAAGGGTCAAATTCAGTCGAGGCATTATTATCTTTGACGAACCTATGTACAGATACTAGATTCTTAACAATGTGCGGGGCATGCAATACATCATGTAAAACATAGTCAGGATGGGTAGGAAAAATAGATGCTCGACCAGAACCAGAAACAGGTATATGATTTCCATTACCAACAATGATAGAGCGATTAACGTTCGATTTATAATAAGAACTAAGAGTACCTGAATTCGAAGTCATGTGGGTGGAAGCACGGCTGTCCATATACCAATTTCCATCAGGTGGCTGTTGCATGGACAGATTGGCCATTGCAGACGAAATGTCAGTAGGAACAGCAGTATGAGCCTGAGGAGAGCTGGTGGAGCTGTTGGGCCGGGGACCCAGGACCCCTTGCTGTTGCTGAGCAGGTGCGCGAACCCAATATCCTGGGGCGGTAGGATACGGACATGGGGGCTGGACTTGCGGCTACTGTGTCTGATTCTGTCATGGCCCATGCGGTACGGCCGAAGATGAGGGAGGCGGGCCCGGCCAGAAGTGCTGCCCATTCCAGACTATGGGCTGGGCCTGCACATGTTGCTGAGAAGAAGACCCATGAGGAAAGGAGGCCCGGGCCGGATATCGTCCACCACGAGACGACCTGTTAGAGGAATTGCGTCCTCTGGTCGAGCCGTGACCACGAGCTGCACTGCGTGTAGCTGATTTTTCCCCTGTGTCTTTCGACGAAGACGAAGCATATAGGGCATTGGAGGATACCAGAGCACCGGAGGATGCCTGTTTCGACTTTCGAGTCTCCTCCAAAACCAGTTTAGACCGAGCTTCATAAAATGGGGGAAGGGGATCACTTTGCTGGATCAAAGTGGCCACATTATCATAGGCCTCAGACAGACCCGCAACCATCTGGAGAACTACACGGTTGTTGGAGACGGGAGCTCCCATATCAGAGAGCTGATCAGCTATGGTCTTTAACTCTTGACAGAAGCTCGAGACATTAGCAAAGTCGTCAAGCTTTGTAGAGCTAAATTGATGCTCAAGATATACAGCACGAGTGTGCTTATTATCTTGAAATAAGAGTCGAAGCGACTCCCAAGCATGGGCAGCAGTACAATCAGGGACAATAATGGTCTGCAGTAAATCACTAGAAATCGTATCGTAGATCCACTGGAGAACTGTGGCATCAATCCGGTCTCAAACATCAGCCGGGATATCCGTTGAGACTACGGCGTGAGCTGTGGGCGTGGACTGAGCAGCAGCCGGGACGGGATCAGCATCAGTAGCTTCCGTGTCCGAAATAGGAGCAGAGTCCTCGGCGTCCACAGGTGCAGGCGGAGGAGAGGCTGTAGAACCGGCCGGAGCTGATTCCAGGAGGATATGGTGCAGCACTTTGTGGACACGGCAGTGTACCTTGAATAGTTCTGCCCAAGACGAGTAAAGACCCTTGTCCATCACAAGAGTGATCGAGATCGAAGCCCGAATATTAGAGACAGCCAGGGCCGGGTACAAACGCAGCTCAGCCATGAAGGTGTTGCAAACCAGGGAGGTGAAGAAGCCTTGCGTGTGTGGTAGAGAGACCGGTCGTGTGTTGCAGAGAGACACGACGTGAGGAAGACGAACCACAGAAGAGGGAGGCGCGCTGGTGGTGAGATGCAGAGACGCAAGTCACAGATGGGCGCGTAGAGAAATGGAATAGAGGTGCGGAAAACGTGAGAGATAAACGAATGGAATAGGAATTTAATCTGATACCATGATAGAATTGTAATTCGTATGTTGTTATTCATTGTGAATACACTATATAGGTATATACAGATTACATCAAATCAATTCAAACTATACAAATCATATCATATCTAGAGTTTGTTTATTATTCAAACTCTATATATCTTTAACCTAACAAATTATATTGATGAATGCTTACGGATGATAAAAAACATGACTTTGGAGTGCATAACAATTAACAAAACTATTGTCAAGGCATCATCAATGTATCTGGTTCCGTCTATCTACAAAGGCCAAATGAGTGGATATTCGTCACATACTGTGTGTCAATGCAGTATGTGGCTTCCCTGAGATGCTAGAAAATGCATGCATTGGAAGTGAAATAATAGTATGATGGAATGGAAAGAGCGGCTCCGATGCAAGCATCATGCCAGATCAACTATATATCGTGCTCAAAGTTGTTGTATCACAAGACACTTAGATATTACATGCGTTTTTCTATGTCGCGGGATCAAACAACGATATAAACGTACTCAATCAACATTGTTTATGAAACCTATTCAAGACCATCAACCACACGTATTTTACACGGTGAACAATAATGAGTACACTACTCCATAGTATCTAACCGATGATATTTATCCCGTATTTACGAAACTCATACTGTTCCCACAACTTTTCAAACACAAAATATTTGTTAAACATCAAGACTCAAGAGAAAGTAAGAGAGAACATTGGACAAGCATTTAGGGTTCTACAAGCCCATTTTCACATCCTTACCCGTCCAAACTAACTATGAAATAGAAAATTACTCGTACAAATCATATATGTGTGCAATGCATGTATGTATCAGCACATACAACATGATCATTGAAAATGTGCGACATACATATAAATGGTACATTAAACCCTGAATGGTTGACATCAACGCCAATAATCAATCGGGGCAATATCCAAATTTCAATATAATATTGGAAAAAAATTAGATGACTCAAAATCATGGGATCCATCACCCCCTCAAAGAAGACATCATTAAATACACTATTTATTTCAATTATGTAAATTTGTTTCGTAATAAAATTTCTATTTCACATTTCAAATGATTTAGTATTATTGAGTATATCAATTTGTAAATTAAGATCATGATGCGATTAATCCATTAAAGACCTCCTCTACAATTTCTTTACAAAAGAGTCTTCATTTAGTAGTAAAAATCTTATTTTGTTTTTAATGTCCACCTAAATTTAGGGGACTTTGATAATATAAGTTTTTCATTAAGGATAAAAATATAGCTTCATACAAAAAATAAAATTGAAGGTTAGGAGTTTAAAATTGGTTAAGTGTAAAAGTCTTTCCACGAAATTTCCCCCATCTAAACCATTCTCACTGTTTGACAAATATTATTAATCTAGATGTTTTGCTTTCTCTGAAATACCTTTTCTAATCTCTAAATAGTCCATGATAGACTCTTTATCTAACAACTATATCATTGTTCCAAGTCTACTCAAAGTCTTCCTCTTTGGCTGCATGGGAAAATTTCCACAAGTATACTTGAAGTTGGGATTTAAGGCAGGAGAAGAAAAGTCTATTGATTGGACTCAGCTTCCAAAATGCTGTCCAAATCTTTCCTGCAATCAACGAACAATGCTACTTGTTTGAAGGAAAAATTATCTATACAAAAACACGAAAAAGACTTGCATTGATTACAATACTTGAACTGAAAGAATACCTCCCCTCTTAGATAATGTATCTCCCAAAAAAGTTTCAGGATTTAAGTATATAGCTTTCATCTTGTTCACCCGAATCCTCAACTTGGAAGATTTTTAAATCAATCCTTATTTATTAGGTCAACCTTTACCCTTAAATTCAATCTTATTTATTACTTTAATATGATAGTCTTGTTCTAAGTCTCCTCAATCCCTTCCTCTTTGACATCATTGTAAAATTTCCACAAAATTAGTTGGGAAATAACTTGGACTGTAATGCATGAGAAATATCTATCGTTCTGTGTACGTATCAGTTTCCTGTAATCAATTAAAGTGAAAAACAAGTCGAAATTTAAGTGATTAGAAAACTGGACTAGAGACTGTTATTTTCGGTCCAATTCTGTGTAAGTTACATATTTTATGTCTCTTGTATAATCTAGGGTATGAGTATGAGCAGATTTTTGACATAAAATGCACTAATTCATAGTCTAAATCGAATTAAGACAAGTGAAAATGATGAAGAAAATAAGTCTCGTAATCACTGACATATACGTATACATTAATTTAAATCTGACTTGTACAACACACACCTGCAATTCACATTGGCTGTTACATATTGCATACCATATCCAATCTCTTGCTTGCTGAAAAAGATCCCGGAAAGGTAATTTTCTAGGTGCATCATCGATGTGTAGCCAAGAAATTGTCAACCTTGGTATTTGTTGCTCTTGACAGGAACTTCATGCAAATGGGCGGTTTAATCCCAGCCAGAGCCAGTATTGAGCTGGGCAAAGTCCATATCCCATCTCCACAAATGAGACCTGATGCAACTGCTGGCCCAAAAGCATCTGCCTGAGCCTTGTTTATCTTCTCCCACACAAACAGTATCAAGCTTCCCACGCACATATCAATGGTGAAGTATGAACCCAGATAGAACGGTATAGCCATTGCCATTGGGAGTGGAATGAACCAAGCCCGCTTATTTCCAAGCACATCCTTGATCAAGTTTATCAGAATGGCTGCCCCGAAGAACAAATAACATAGCATAAGGCAGTTCTTTGGCAATGAAGAGAAGCCATCTACTCCAAGCTTGGCCATGTTATGGTACACTAGAGCATATGGTGCAGGGTATTCGCTCCCGGGGAGCCCTAGATCATCAAATGCTTTGTAGAAGAGCCAGAAGACACAAGGGGAGATTACACATCCCATTGCAGTCCCAATGACTTGGCTTACAAACATAGAGCGAGGAGAAGCTAGGGTTAGGTACCCGGTCTTGAAATCCTGCATCAGGTCCGATGCAGTGGATACAATGTTCATCATGACTCCACAAGAAGCAAGCCCAGCTATGATTCCACCGTGAGATGAGCCGGCCCATGCACCAACGGTGAAGATGGCTAGTTTTCCATAGGTAGATGCTAAGGACCAATCGGTTAGCCCACACCCATATGCATTGCAGAAAGCCAAGGTTGGTGCAAAGATGTAGATCACCAAAATGTGGTACCATTCCAGCTGGTTAAAGATGTGTGGGAGAACAACAGTTGAGATGACTGCAATTACAACATAACCAACAATGGCAAACCATGTTGGGATTTGGTCTTTGAGGAAGAGCTCTGTCCTACGCTGGTCATCATAGCTCAGCTGCTGAGAGTTTTCAGAAGAGGGACCATTAGCCATGGGGAGAGCAAGATTGGTGTCTTTGTCTCGAAATTGTAAGTACAATCCCAAAAGGGTTCTACTGAGCACCTTAAAGAAGTTATATAGACCATCCCCCAGGATCATTGCAATGGCAATGAAGACCTGAAACAATTTTAGTCAATCAGGAATCTACATAGTGATATTGGGTAATACTTAATACATGAAAGAGCGGTGATCATAGTTACCTTGTAACCCTGAAGGCCATTTAAGCTACCAGGATCAAGATCTGCAGAGTACCAGTGACCTCTTCTAGTTTCAATGAGAGGCCACATTACACCCCAAGAAAGTATTCCTCCAACAAGCAGTGATAGGTTAACAATGTATGGGCAAATCATCCCCACTCCAACATACGTTGCAGAGAAATCGAAGTAGAACCTGTACAAAAATGATAATATTTATCTCAGTGCACTTGTAGTTGATACTGTTGATTGGAAAAACCAATCAAACTGTAACATCTAGTTACGCACTTGTAGTGATGTGCTTTCAGGCCGAAGGTAGGGAAGCTTATGAATCCACAATTGTCTCCTGAAGTGAAAAACCATTGAAAGAATCCCCACAAGAAGCTGAAGGAGAAGAATTTGCCCAATTCTCTTACTTGTTTCCTGGAACAGGTATTTCGCGATATTCAGAATTTTGCATTCAAAGAAAATGTCAAAGGTGGTTCATAGTTTATGATTTGTCTCACTACACTTACTTGGCTAGCTTGGCTCCTTCAGGGGTGTGAAAGCTGTTGATGAGATGAGCAGTAGCGGTCCCACTTGGGTATGTTAACTTGAAGTCTATGATCATAATCTAAACCAAACCAAACCAACCACGTTATTGTAATTATTTTCTGTTCATCTTCTTATTATCAATTGTCTATCGGTATTTTCGTTGATACTCAATACTGTTACATACCTTTCTGAGAGGTACAACTGAGAAGAGGCCCGGAAAGCTCACAATAAACAGAAACCCAATCATCCATCCTAAAGCAGGATTTATGTAATCCTTTTTACTGTCTGATTCATCCGCAACTCTTTGGCTCATCCCAAATAGGTAACTTCCAAAACCTCCTGTGTTATTTACACAGATGAAATATAATCAAGTGAGAACTAAGCCCGCCAAGTATAGCAAGACTACATTTAACTTGGCCAATTTGTACTGGTAGAAAAAATTTACAGGTTTGAATTTGAAAGCATCATCTGCACACTTTGTTGTATGATATACTTTTGGTGCAGTATATATAACTAAGTTAGGTTTGTACATTGCAATAACCACATTTATACACTATTCTAAACTGTTCTTGTCTTGAGGCCATGATATGTCAATCTTGAAGTCGAAATACGAATCACAAGTTTGGTGCTCTTATTTCTATGTAAGCAAGTAAAGCCCAAATCTTGATACACAGCTGATGGGAAAAAAAGGGTACACAGTGCATTACATATGAACATGATACTTAAGTAAGAGTAGAATTGCAATACTGCTAAATTGGAAAACTTGTTGCATTTGAGGGAAGGGAAATAATTCAAGTGGAATCAAAGGCCAGTGATTGACACTTGGAGAGATTCAGTGTAACAGCTCAGCTCAGCCCTGACTAGTAATAGTATTATTCATAAATCATTAAGAAGTAATTATAACATCCTTATTATATAAATATACCGAAAAATGTTACGGTCGGCCAATCTTTGGCATGACAACATGTCAGTTCTCAACAATACATTAATTAAACCAGACACAGAAATTGTAGATCTCCTTGTTCCTAATATTTCCCTTTTGAAACCCATCAAAAATGGAAAATAACAAGTTAATTAAAGTAATTAATTAGTGAGTGGGTAAAAATGAAAATGAAAATACCGCTGAAGGCAATGCCGGAGGAGGCGACGACGCAGGTCTGAATGACGGTGTTCTCTTGGCGGGTGAAGGGGTGGCGGAGGAAGCCCCAATTTTGGAGGAACTTGGTCCAGGTCTTGACGAAGAAGAAGCCGAGGAGGCCGGCGGAGACGTTGAGCGAGGGTATGATCCCGGTGGTGAGGTTGAGCTTCATGACTATGAAGCAGAAGAGGACGCTGAGCACCAAGCTCACCACCATCGCCCTCACCGTCACCTGCTCCTTCCACGTCGGCACCTCCTTCTTCGAGAACACCCTCTCCACCGAGGACTCAAACTCCGAATCCGACTCCGAATCCGAAGGAATCTTCTTCTCCGTCTCCGATTTGCTCTTGTGGACGTTCCTGTGGGTGATTTCCCTCATTTCTTCATCCCCAGATGCCATTTCCTCCGAAAAGAAAGGAGAGTCAATCTGTTCTTCAGTGACTCTCTCTCTCCTTCTCCGCCTCCTATTTATTCTTAATTAATTATTCACATTTACTCAAGTGACTTTACTGGGCAGCAGTAAGTAACTGTCTTTGTCTTGTGTGGAAGATTATTATTCTGTGTACCATCGTCAACATGTGGGTATCAAAATGAAACTAAGAGGGAGATGGAGTGGCTCTACTGATATAAATATATTGTAGGGATGGGATGGGGTTGGGTGGCACCACCAAATTGTCTTTGTGTTGTTTTGTAGTGAAGAAGAAGATAGATGCAAACCAAACCAAACCAAGCGTGCCTTTGTCTTTGTCTGAATCATACTACTCACTACATATGTTGACCAAATCCTCACCTTACACAAAGAGTGCAAGCCATACTTTTCCACTCAAATACACAAATATCCTTTGAGTCACTTTATTGCTAATGGTTGACAATTATTTGAGGAGGAATCGTAAATAATCAAACTT
Source organism: Erodium maritimum (assembly GCA_963921825.1). Taxonomy (NCBI): domain Eukaryota; kingdom Viridiplantae; phylum Streptophyta; class Magnoliopsida; order Geraniales; family Geraniaceae; genus Erodium; species Erodium maritimum. The sequence continues at coordinate 61,992,405 of OY997592.1, read as the reverse complement.
TTGCTCCCTAATTGGACGTCATTCATAAAAAAAATCAGGTTCCACTGCCATGTATTTTGAGCTATTAGAGCACGTACAACATTATCGGTTTACGGTTCACGACTTAGTAAATTATGAACTGCGAGTCGCATGTTGATGTACGGTTCGTTCGGTTTGGACTCACTAAGTCGTGAATCGCAAACCACGCGAATCATGAATAACGTCCAACCAATCAGCGCGTGTCACTTGACATTGACATGGCAACTCGACTGTTGGCTCTCCAACGACTATTTTTAAAACTAAAAATAATCTAAAATAACATTAAAATTTTCAACTTTTACCATCTATAATTACCCATATCTCATTCATCAATTCACCAATGATTTCTTTTCATCTCAAAAATTTCTCTCCCAAATTCCACTTCCCACAAAGTTTGTAGTTCGATCGTTTTTTGTTCGAGGTATGGATGATTCAGAAGCCTACATTCGTGAAATGGTGGAACGAATTCAGCAAAGGGCTGAGAGAGATATAGAGAGAATGCAACCAAAGTTCGACGCATTGAGGCTAAGGCTCGAAAGTGGGGAACATTCCAGAAGACATATTAATAGAGGTCGTGTTGATGGCCGCGATAGACTAATGCAAGATTCAGTAAATCAGAACCATAAATTGCGACTCACAGTTTACATACGTGGATCGCGAACCATGCGAATCATGAATCACGTCCGACCAATCAGCGCGTGTCACGTGATGTAGACATGGCAACTCGATCGTTGGCTCTAACGACTATTTTTTTAATTAGAAATAATCCAAAGTAACATTAAAACTTTCAATTTTTACCATCTATAATTACCCACGTCTCATTCATTAACCCGCCAACAAATTAACTCACATTTTTGTGAGCTAATCCAAGAACCCTCTAACGGAACCTGATTGATTAGCTATCCTGAGACTAAAAGTTGAGGAGCGGCGGTTAGGGCTTGGGTACAGCCGTCGCAGTCGTACTTGCTTGGTGATTAATCAACATTGGTATTGATCAATCACTATGGCTTCACGGGGAGAGTGGTGTTGCTGCATGGGCAAAGGCCTTGTGCTGGTGCGGATTGAATTGGGTGCGCAGTTTAGGGCTTCGATCATGGAGGAGGCTATGGCCGGCGACAAAAGGAAGGGCCAAGGGTTCTTGTTCGCCGACGGTGGTGGACACGAAGCCATGGGATCGAGGGTTTGCGATTTGACCCCGGGAGATCAACAAAGGGCTACGAGACCAGTGCTACCGGGTCATGACGGTAGCGCTAGAATGAGAACGACAGCGGCTAGGGTTTCAAGTTTATGTCGCCGCCAAGTCTGTGTACAGGGATTCTGATGGCGTCTCGGTCTCTGGCTTACTGAGGTGCGCCTGACCGGTTATAGGCGGTTCGGTGGTCGTAACAACTGTAACAGTGGCGGAGGACAGAGTGGAGGCAGCGGGTATAGTCGACCGATGCTATCTGTTGTTCGTCTGACTAAAAAGGGGACAGGTACCGTATGGACCTGGTCCTCAGTCAGCGACAGGATGTACATGTCTGCTGTAAGCGCTCGGACGTTCAATGGTATGTCGCTCATCCTGAGCATTGACTCGGATGGGCCTACGGAGTCCAATGGATTAACACTTCAACCGGCAAAAGGCAGAATGCACCCTCGCCTCGATCAATGAGGACTTCGTGGTCCAGGGAGGGGTTGGTCGGTTGTACCACCTTCCTGGCTGATAGATGGCGATGGTTCCATCACCAGCCGACAAGATTCTCCCCTACCAGTCCAGGGTCAGCAATCCCGCGTTCAGGAGCCCTACACGTATCACTCAAGGGAGGACGATGCACACTGACTTACCGGGGGAGATGGCAGTCCACCATTATTCCCCTCTCACTTGGTTGGCTCGACCAGTGCCTTTTGGTAGAAGTATGCTGTATCGGTATCTTAGGATGCTACCGCAGATATCCCCTTCAACCGCCCCTATGTCAAGAGCAAAGTTTATTTTCCTATTATTGCTTTATGTTAGCTATTTGGTTTAGGCCATGTAAGATGAGTACAATTATGCGCTCATCGACCTACTTTATATTTCAGTAATAATAATATATGTTCTTCTCAAAAAAAAAATTAACCCACCAACGATTTTTTTCATCTCAAAAATTTCTCTCTCAAATTTCACTTCCCGTAAAGTTTATAGTCCGATCATTTTTTTTCGAGCTATGGATGATTCAGAAGCCTATGTCTGTGAAATGGTGAAACGAATCCGACGAAATTCTGAGAGAGAGATAGAGAGAATACAGCCACAGTTCGGCGCATTGAGGCGAAGGCTCGAAGGTGGGAAACCTTCCCGAAGACAGATTCATATAGGCCGTGTTGACGGCCACAACAGACTAATGCATAATTATTTTGTCAAGAACCCCACTTATAGGTCCGAGATATTTAGGCGTCGATACCGTATGAGCTGACCAAATTTTATTCGGATAATGGAAAAGGTAGCGAAGCATGGCGATTACTTCATTTAGAAGTCGGACGCTATAGGACGCATGGGGTTATCAACACACCACAAATGCACCGCCGCGATACAATGCTAGCGTACGGGTGCTCGGCCGATTCGTTGTACGAATCCCTACGAGTTGGGGTAAGTACCATACTCGAATGTGTATGACGGTTTTACAAGGCCGTTGTTGAGGTTTTTATGAAAGAGTATGAGCGTAAACCAACTATGGAGGACTTGACCCGATTACTAGAATCGAGATACAAGTGAGGGTTCTCCGGCTTGATTGGGATTCTTGACTGCATACATTAAGAGTTAAAGAATTGCCCAACCGCGTTGCAAGGAGCCTTTGGCTTGGGAGATCACTGATGTGAACGTAAAATGCATCTATTCTACATGCTTGTAGCCCACATTCTTGAGTTTTTCAGTCTCGGGATTACATATTTTGTTGTGTGTTTCTCTAGTTTGGTGCAGTTGATCTCTCTCCACAGGAACCAAGATCTCGGAGTGAAAAAGAGCCAAAAACGGAGCAAATAATACCAATTCTCCAAGTCGGGATGTCATACCACACTTCATACAACGTATGGACTAGGGCATGACCCATACGCCGTGCATTGGACGTATATTGGGCGTGAAAGCAAGGCAGAGAGCAATTGAAAGTCCACCTGAGCTCATACTCCCTTTCATATGGCGCATGGTTGGAGTAGGAACAGTACACCATCATATATGGTGTATGGATGTAGTAGGTATCGTACTCCATTTCATATGGTGTAAAGTTGGAGTAGGGACTGTACTCCATTTCATATGGTGTATAGCTGGAGTAGGAACCGTACTCCATTTCATACGGAGAATTGTCGGAGTAGGAAGCATACACCACATTATACGACGTACGGAAAGTTGTACGATGCGCAAAATAGTATTTTTCCTGTCCGTTTTACTCAATTGCCTTAAGATTTTATCAATATATAAAAGGAAATTAGGGCATTAGTGGAGGATGAAAAATTTCAGAGAAAAAGACACTTGTTTGAGAGGTAGGAAGAGGGTTTTGGAGATTGGGAGAAGAATAAAAGAGTTCATATTCGATTGTTTTCATCGTTTTCATCATTAACTGGTATTTATATCACATTTATCGTTTAATATGGTTATTACGGATTTGATATTCATTTTGTGTTCTCATTCTGCTATCATGAACTAAATACCTTTAATCTAGGACTAGGGGAACAATATGATGAACTAAATTAACGAGTTTCGGTTATGCATTTGTCAAACTAGTATCTAAAATATTGATTATTTAATTCTGCTTGTAATGTTTTATCGCCTTGATCACGTGATGTATGATTTAATTTTGTTAACCAACAATTGAGAAATGAGGTCAACAAGAGGAAATAAGAATTAAATAGCTCGGGTCTAAATCTAGACTAGAATATAGTTAGACTGAATCAAGTGCAATGGCTATAAAGTTAAAACCCAAAAGTTAGAGGAATTCATAAACCTTAATGCTTGGTACCTTTCTACACATGGATTAGAGATAATTAGGTGGTCAGAGTACAATAGGGACCTAATACGATCGATAAATGGTTAGGACTAGTGATAGAGAGTTCTCATTTCCCTTAGAATAATGTTAGTTTCAAATGTAGACTTATTCCCGATAAGTTATTCATCATATTCAAACTCCGTTAGTGTCCTAAATCGCATTTTATCTCTGTCTTACAAACCACTTGTGACATTGTGTTTTTATTGTCTGTTCATTTACATTCCTTTACAATTGCATTGAATCGTTATTTTCAAAACAAACCAATCATCATTTGAGAAGTAGCTTGAGTAACGGATTAACTAATTAAAGTGCTTGTCTAATTGCTCCTTTGGGTACGATAATTCGGATTAAACCTCGAATACTACTTGACGGCCAGTATAGTTGTTGTGTCATTTCGAGAGTTAATTCTCAAGGTGTCAATCACCATGGCGTCCAACCGTAATGCTGGAAGCTCTAGCGTCCCATAATTTTTGGATTTGGCATTCGTTTTTCAAACCTCTTTTGAAGACGACCCTCGATCGGACATGGGTACCTCTATCTTAAGCCTTCATAAACTTGCTTGATAGTAGCTTGGCGATCAAAGCCTAGGACTAAAGCAACTTGTCATGGTCAGTCGCCCCGATGTAATCCAGCCTTTGTCTCCAACTTGTCAAACATTATATATACGAACACCAATTTTGCCTTTTGTTTACATGTTAGGGTATTATCATTGTCTAGATGCTTCCTTAAAGTTTTCTTCGAGAGGTACATGGTTTACCTTTATTTATATCTCCTAATTTTTTTTATATATTATTGGTTTAGCGTTAAACCTATGTGATCATATGCTTACGAGTAGCGCTTGGTGTTTAAGATTGCTTGATTTATTATATGATAATTTATTGAAATGATCTAGATGACATATGTGTTATATATTTCGTTAACATAGAAATATGATCAATGTTGAACCTCTTGACTAATTGGATCCGACTCCAGTGGAAGATTATAGAGTTTTGTCCTAGACCCAATCGGGTTTCGAGTCTTAGATTTAATATTTTATTAGTACATTAAGAGACAAATTAGGGTTAAGAGATAATGTATCACTTTCATCTTTGCTCTATTTTTTTCTCCCTAAAAAATTCGTTCTTTTTTTTCTATAATCGTCTCAAGTGGTTGAAAGCAAATATCTTCATTCAGGATGGATATACCAGACAATTGATGGTTTCAAAGTTATATCGAATATTATCATCTTTCCAAGTAAGCGATACTAAATCATTTAAAGATTGAATATATATTTTCAGCTTCAAACATGCAATATTTAAGATCTTACAAATAATTTTGGAGATATACGAGATCCTTCTCAAGGTCATAAACAAGTATCAATAATTTCAAATGTGCTTACCTTTTTCTCTTTGCCCATTCTCTTTCTCAACCATAGCCGTCCCCCCCCCCCCCCCCCCCCCGCCCTTTGCCCTTGATTTCACCGGCGACGGTCATGGCTCTAGCCATGGTGGTCACTGGTGAGAACCTTGTTCTCCATCCTCCTCCCTTTCCCCCCTCTCTTCCCTTCCCTCTCGCCTCCCTCTGATTCCTCTCTATTCCTCTGTTTTGCTTCTTCTTCCCTAGCTCGGTTTCCCTTGGTCGGCCGTGCTTTTCCGTTCTCGGCGTTGCTCGGGGTCCTCCTTGCCCGAGCCGGCCTCTCGCGATTGTTGCTCGCCGGAGTTTGACCTTCGTTTTGGTTGTACGTCCGGTGTCTAGCGAGCCGTCTTAGTCGTCTCTTCGCTCCCAGATTTGTGGCTGCTCCGGTTGGTTTGTCCAGGGGAAGGTGGTGTTGCTTCTTCTCCGACCAAGTCTTGTCGTGGAGTGGTCTGAGACCTTGCCAGAGTTCTGCTCCTGTGCCCCGTTTTCGGCTGAAGGTGTACAGGTTCGGTTGTACAGGTTTGGGCTGGGTTGGGCCCGTTGGGTTTGGGCCCGGGCTATCTGCTCGGGTCAGTCTCATCCGATCGGGTCAGGTTGACCCACCTGGGTCGGGTGGTTCAATCCGAGTCAGGTTGATCTGTCCGGTTGGGTGGATCCGGGTCAGTGGTTCCGGGTCTGGTGGCTTCGGGTTCCTTTTTCGGTTGGCTTTCGGGCGCTCATCTTGGTGGTGTTGGTGGCTGCTACGGATGTTTGTTGATCCAGTTTTTCCCCAGTTTTGGAAGTTGGTGGCAATTCAGGCTCGAGTGGGAGGTCTTTCTCCATCTTGGTGAAGATTGGCACAAGTCTGTTCTACTTCTTTCTCCTATTTTGTTGCGGTGATGTGGCTAGTTGGTAGAGTTTTGGTTGCCAGTGGGAGGCTTTCCTTTTTGGGATTGTTGCGGCTCTCCTCTATCTACTGCTCGCTGGTAAAGCTCTCGGCTTCGTAGTGGACACTCGTCTTTTCTCGACAACTTCTGGTGCTTCGAAGTATCTCCTGACAGTTTTTCAGGTCGTTTTTATGCTCGGTAGAAATACCGGTCCTATCCTTTGAGTGTCTCGGTGTTGGCCAGAACTACGGGAGGACCGAGCATAATATTCGGTCTAGGGTATCTGGTATGATGGTCTCTACTTTGTGGTCGGCTCTTTTTCCTCGCCTTGTTTGGATTAGAATGCCCCCCTGTTTTTCTTTCTATCCTTTGCGCTTAGATTTCGCTTCTTCTCGACCCGGAAGTGGGTTGAGCTCGTCGGTTTATAGGTGTTGGCCGTCGGCGAGGTCATTGGGTACTGTCTACCCTCTTCAGAAGTCAAGTGCATGGATTAGTAAGGCCATTTGGGTTTGTCTCTAGGTATCATCTCGCTGAGAGTTGCTAGCCGAGTGACTTGGGAGTTGTTTCTTTTCCTGCTTGGCTTGGTTCTAGAGTTTATCTGCTTGTTGTCGTAGGCTGCTGGAAACTTCTTTTCCTTTCGAGCTTCATGGTGGTTAAATGCTAGTAGTTTAGACCCCTTTTTCTGGGCTTATTGGTTGTCAAATTCGGGTGCTAGACATTTTCTTTTTGTGGTTGTTAGCTTCAGGGTCTGCGTACCCTTTCATTGCTTCAGGTTTGCGTACCCATTCATAGCTTCAGGGTTTGTGTACCCTTTCATTGTGGTTTGTTGGTCTCCCCCGGTGTGGAGTTTCAGGGTCTGCGTACCCGTTCATAGCTTCAGGGTCTGCATACCCATTCTTTACTTCAGGGTCTGCGTACCCATTCATAGTTTCAGGGTCTGCGTATCCATTCGTAGCTTGAAGTGTTGTAATCTTTGTTGTGGTCAATTTTTGTTGGGGAGTCTGTAGCTAGACTCTCTTGGTTGTACTCCTCTTCCTCCTTGAGAGGTTTAATTTAAACTTGTTTTGCCGATCAAAAAAATATATATTACGAGATCCTTCTATACTCTTTTGATACCCATCCGACAAACAGGAAAAAACAACTTTTTCACTACAGAACAAGAATTTGAGAAATAGGTTCCAAAACTACCTCTAGAGGGAAAAACTAAAAATGGAACTTGTATCTCAAGTAGAAATTGAAGCCAAAAGCACAAGCCAATAATGTTACAGACGTAATTGTGAAATAAACATAGAAGATACAAGATGTTAGATAGAGAGAAAAAAAAAGATTTGGAGAATTTACGGATCAACCCGTGATTGGGAGAAAGAACATCTGGAAAATTGAGAAGAGAAAGAGATTGAAGGGATGAAAATAATAGATATAGAAATGATTTTACAAATAATTTTCTACCAACAGAACCACAACTGAGCCTTCGAGTCAAATAATTTTCTTTATTATTTAAGGCAATGCAATTTCATCTCAATTAAACTAGTAATTCTACAAATAGAGCCACAACTAAGCCTTAAAGTCAGAAGAAGCACAGTCTAATTAATAAATCAAGATTGGCTTTCTGAACCAGTGTGTTCCTGTTCACTCAAGGACAGCTGCAAGGCATGTTCTGCTTCTTTCAGGAACAAACGAGTGAGTTGCTTTTGCCCTCGACGATATACTATACTCGACCATTTGTTTCTACTCATCATAATCCTCCCCGATATCTTATCCCCATCTCTGCATAATATTTTCAAAATTCAGATATAATAGTTTTTCAGAATACATCTTTAACATCCATCTGCTTTTCAGTGTTTAAATGGAGAAAATAATATATCAGCAGAATAAAAAAAATTATCATACCCTGTGAACTCCTCTGGACAATCAGTAATACACGCCTTCTCAAGCAGTTCAGTGTCACAGTCCTCTGTTCCAGAATACTCTTCAAGATCCGTCATCCTTACAGACATATGGTTCAGTTAGACAAATTCGATGATATGAAAACAGGTCTAGTTACATGCAATTACTTAGACCTCTCGTTTAGTTTGGCTATTAAGTGGTATAAAATATAAGGATAATCCCAATCATCTGTCTCTAAGTATGCACCATTCTCAAATAACTACCCCTAAGTTTAAAAAGTTATTGACAACCCCCTTAATTTTTTTACTCATTTTATCCCAATTCTGTCAACTTTGGGTGTGAAATGATGAAAATACTTTATGAAAAAATAAAAGTATTTTCGTCATTTCGCACCCAAAATAAGGGTGTTCCGTTAACAAGTTACAGTCCAATCATAAATTGTAAGAGGCTTGACATTCATCAAGACAGTTTCTAGAAGTAACTTGACATGAAGAAGATCAACAAGCAGTTGCAGAGCCCCAGAGTCCCCACATGCCTCCCATACAGCTGCTCGGACTTCTACATCAGATGGTTGTCTCTCACCTTCAGTTCCAACGAGCTATAAGAAAAATATCAAGAAACAAGAACGATTTTGATCATATATGTCTGGTATACAATGCTTTAACTAGTGGGGAAGACTACCTAAACCCATATTTACAAAGTGAGTACAATTTTTTTTATCAGCAATAAAGCATCCAAACCTGCTCCCAAGCAGATGTACCCCACTGGGATTCAACCTCTGACCTCAAGGAGGTAAGAGAGCTCTCTGACCACCCGGCCAACCCAAGTAGGCCACAAAATGAGTACTCAATGAAAGACAAATTGTGCGAAGCATAAAATATACCTCTTCAAGTAGTGATGAAACCTGAAAAAGCTCATCTTCCCGCATGGCTATAGTTCTCAAAGTAGTTAAAAAGTCTTCGGGGAAAACAAGCTTATTTACATAAGAAGGTGTCTTGCGCTGACCACTCCAACTATAGTTGCAAGTTCGAGCAACCTCCCTATCATCAGTGCCTTTATCTTTTGGGAAGCCAACTGGAAAAAACCCACTATCCAGCAAACTTTTGGGTAAAAGACATCTCATTTCAGCCTTCTGTGAAATTGAGAACCAGAGTTTTGAGTAAAGCATATCCATTGAAGTGAAAACAGTTATGAATTTCCTATATTGTACCATCATAAATATACATAACACTAATTAAAATAAGGGGCAATTGCTTAAAACTATCCTTTTGAATCATCCACTTACCGAAAACTATCTTGACAAAATGTGAACTAAAAACTACCCTTCTGTTTGGAAACAGTTATGAGCCGATCTTCTTGTTTATTTTCACGATTCATTTGAGTAAAAAACACACACTATTTTATCTGCTATAGTCATTATACCTCCTGTAATTGGGCAATTCAAAGAGAGTAGTTTAAAGTCAAGAATATGAGGGTATTTGTTGAAATTTTAAAAGTGAAGGGAGGGTGTTATGGTCTTTTAAACTGTAAGGGCAAATTCCTCATTTTGTCTAAAAAAACTAACCGCTAACCAAAGACTGTCCACCATTCAATGGGTAGCTTGTGGCACGTTTCAAACAATAGGCAGCTTGTCATCCGAGCCCAATTAATTTGGGCAGTTTTCAGTAATTCCCCCTTAAATAAAACATGCCACAACATGAGGAGTCATTGGTAACTGACCTGGGCTTCGAGAAGCTGTGACTTGGAGTCCGAAAAAGGTAGATTCTCAATTGCTTCTACTGGATAATGAACCTGTATGTACGCATCATGTATGTCATTACTAGTTTATGTTCCAAGTCATAGTTTGCTCACAGTTACAAACTTGCTTATGGATTAACAAAACGTTCTCATGATGTGTTGAGGCTAGATCAACATCAGAATCAGATATGGAAATAACTGGAGGCATATCTGTGCACAATCTACAAATTCTGACAGAAGGAATTACCATGAGATAGTCGTCTGGATTACCATCAATAACAAATCCATACAGGTATAGGAGCTCCTACATCAAATAATTGGAACTACTGACAGTTAGATGTTTGGAGATAGATCAAGGCAATTGGTCTTGTATTATTATTCTAAGTAGTATTATGAACAGGCACAGTGAGCCTAAAGTACAGCTGAAACATTTAGACGAGAAATAAAAGAGCTCACTTGTCATAAAGATCATTTACTGTAAACAGTATAAAGATCATGTAGCATTCTACCATAGTCCTCTATGTAAAGGCTATGAAATAAATGGTTAATTTTTTTTTTGTCACTCGTATAATTGAATCAAGTATTATCCTCTCGGCAAAATAAGAATTTATGTTCATAATCAAGAATTTGCAGGGTAGTCTATGCATATTAAGCAGATACTTCAAGAATCCCAACCAAATGTACCATCATTTCATATGAAATAAAGATCACCAAGTTGATTTCACAAAGAAAAGCTAGCATTTTACCAGCAACATGTAACAGATAAACATGGTTAAGTGCAAGTAAAACAGCTGATTCATGGTTTAAATAACAGGTCACCCTCACAGACAAGAAATTACCTCATTTCCTTTGTTACCGTAACTAATTGAAATCTCTCTCTCGATCTTGAAGGGACTCTGCACCGCTTTTCAATCAGAAGAAAAACATAATAACTAGTCACTAGTCAATATGAGATACTTGAATTGAAGAAAAAGCAAACAAAATAATGAAATTATGCTTAGTAACAACTACAACTAGATAATACTCACGTATTTTTTGAGAATTGATAAGATGGAAGACAAAGGTTACTTGGAATCAGGAACAGGTATTACCAGAAAGAAGGTACATAGAAACTGGAACTCCAGTTACTGATCCAGTTGCATCTACTTCCCATGTTGCTGCTGCCTTCAGATCTGATCAGTCATAAACTAAAACTCATATACAACCAAACTTCAATTCAGACTAGACTGGGCCTAGCAGGTATGGAACATGGAAGTAGTGGATTTCTAAATGTCATTATGGAATAGTAAATTGCCAAATTGATTAGGATCAGTAGGTATTTGTGGACACCGCTGCATTAACCTAAATATTAAGTCCTACTGCAATCCAAAAGTTCAAGTAAATCAAGAGTTGGACTCTCTGTTTGACTTAACATACAACATGACCTCTCTTTTTTTTTTTTTTGAAGGGCACACATAAGCATATCAAGTTGTCACAAAATTCAAATTCTTCCGATGTGGGACACTTCAACTCTCTCCCTCACATACAGGGAGAGAGAAAGTCCATCCCCCTTTTCCTTTTTACCCTCACAGTGTGTGGATCAAGAATATATGAATGGGGAGGAAGCATAAACGGTTCGCAAGCCCAAGACAAAACCAGCTCTGGCACTGTTAAACTAGACTCCAACACAGAAGAAGCATAAGCTTTTAAGTTTCCCAACAAGTATATCAAGTGGTCACTAAATCTCATTCTTTGAAGTAGGAGACACTTCAACACTATTTATAATCCAATGAATTACACCGTGCTGCAAATTACAGCCAAAAATAAGATGAAACCATAAAGATTGAAATTCAGAAATCCAAAATAAACCGCAAATTTGTTGGAGAAATGATTTGGTAATTATGTTGTTTTTTACATATCTGATACAAATAAGACTCAAATTCAGGGGGAATTGCTGAAAAGTGCCCTCTTGAATTGGTCATGGACAGAAAACAGCCTTTTGAAAAAAGTGTGCTATGCACTGCACTATGAATTGGCCACGGTTCTCTGTAAGTAACAACTAACGGAAATTTGATAAAGACCTAATGAATTGGCCACTGCGGATAGAGAACCACTTATTAAAGAACTTTGAGGTTTCAAAGCAAAACAATTGTGTTAACCATACTCAGAGCATATTTGTCCTGTTGTCAGCATGACGTTGACCTTGACAGTACACACGCTATTGACTAGAATTTAAATCATTTAAAATATTATGCAATTAAGATTACTAAGAGAAAGTACATGGACCAAATAAATGCAAAACTAGGAAGTTAGTTTTCTGCCCAGATAAGAAACATTAGTTCCTAGAAAGCATATAAGGAATTATGCAAGGGGAAAGGGGCAAATATTGGTATTGTAAATAAAGAGTATAACAAATATAGACCAAAAGAACTTCAAAATGAAAAAATAAAATAGTAAAAAGAGAGAGGAAACTAACATCAATAAAAAAACACTGGAGCTGCTATTTAGAGATATTAACAACAATGGCCCAAGCAGCATACCATGGTTGCAAAAGTCAATTCCTGGAACAAGACCCTCAACCCAAACTGTATCATTTTCCGCTGAAATGACCTCTGCTCCATTGACTTCAACATCATTTCCGGTAACCTCACATTCTGATATGAGAATGCTCTTATTTCAGTTCACTTGAAACAAATCATATTACAGAAAGAAAGAAAAAATCTAACATAATGCTTACCTTTCACATCTTTTCCATTTATCATTTTGTTACTAGAAGTACGATCAGTTGAAGCTTCAGAGCTTTTCTCTATTGACAAACAACTTTTCTGCTCTTTATGAATTTGTGGAAACACAAAGGAATGTGGAAGAGGAATGTTTAAAGCACGAGTCCAAAATACAGAATTTGCCCTAGCGTGATAATAATTAGCAACATATGAATGGACACATTAAGAAGAAGATTAAAGCAATAGAAGATATAAGGATAATAAGAACAGTTTACTAATAAAATACTTACCATAGGAAGTCTTCAAAAGATAACTCTCTGAAACAATAAAAAACAAAAGTAGTGTTACAGTCAGCAGAAATTTAGATAGAATTTATCATATCAGCATTTGAAGGTAAAATCTTATGGTATAACAATATATAGGAATGATCCTAACCAAACATCGCATATTAAATGTTAATTAGTTGTATTCAATATTTATGCATTATTATATGGCCACATTAAACTGTGGGGGCTGATATCTAACAGTGGTTTCAACAGCGCAAAAGAATGGTCAATTAAGTGTCATGCAGGGAGCAGAATTGTCATACAATCAAGTACACAATGTTTGGAAACAGGCCCAAATAAAATAAATGAGAGAAATATTTTGTCACAGAAAGAAAACCTGCCCAATGGAGCTGCAAGAATCCTCATCATTAAGATATACTTTTGACTCCTAATCAAAGAACAGGGTGAATGAAATCCCTAAAGGAGCTCATGCTAAAATTAAACCAGGTAGTATATCCTTATTCTAATCCAAATTATAATATATCAAAATTGTGCACCAAGATCTGTGGTGTTACAATAAGGTAGTTGCCTTTTGATCAAGAGAAGCCAAGGGTTTAAGACAGGGATACAGCCTCTTTGCAGTAACAGGGGAAGAAAAAGTGAATAACGTCCCTTCCCAGATTCATAAATGGGGGAACCCTTTACACTGGGCAGCCCTTTTTGATGAAAAATTAGTGCACCAACCACAGAAACACAGAACAAAGTTCCACAAAAAAGAGAGGGCATACAATCAAGTACATAACTATAGCCTACAAGTCAACATGTATGCAAGCTGATGCTCTTTTCTTCTCTTATTTTATAAAGAAATCAACAAATAAAAGCCTTATAGGGATAGGAATTAGGTTTAGCATACAAATTCTTATAGTTATCTAAATAATGACCCATCATAATCATACATAAATGATACATCGACATGAATCCAATATTCCATACCCACTAAAACTTGATAGATCAAGTGAAAGAGACTTTACTGAAAATTAAAAGGGACGGGAAAAAATTAATTCAGTATAATTACGGTCTCCAGCACACCTTTCTGAACCCCCATCAAGAGTTAAGAGCTTCTTAACCAAATCTTTCGCTCTGCCATTGTACAGATTCAGCAAAGTTTTTTTCTGCAATATAACCTCATCTTCAGTCATATGTAGTTATATATTGTACAGTTGGGTCTGCTGACAACAATAGTAGGAAAAAGACTAAGAGTAGGAAATAATCCTATCACATATTCACAAAAATAGATAAATAGACAACTAAAAATCAAGTTGACCATTGACCTCATAGTACCCAAACCCTATGTAGATCAATTGCAAGTACATACCTAACAACTATAGTCAGAGCACACTAGAGATAAGCACAATGCTGAAAATTTAACTGGATCTGTTGGTATAAATTACCAACAGATCAAAGTTGCCAATACCAAAACAAAAAAGATTTCATGTATTCAGCAAAAAGTGAAATAGAAAGACCAACCATATTCTGTGGTAACAGTTCTCATTCAACCCCTTCATTAGTTTCATACTAAATGGAGGCTCATCAAAAAAAGCCAAAAGAGCATTACCTGTAATTCAGTTGCCCGGTATAGTGTGGTCCCTCTCAACTCCAAAAGCTCATCATCAGTAAACCAAAGTGGATTTCCAAAAGTGGTTGGAAGCATGTCAATGTACCTGATATTTTCTCTTGCCCCCAATAAGTCTCAACTATTACAGGACAGCAAAAAAAAAAGAAACTTAATGCAGTCCTATACATACGGCTTCCACGAAGAGTTCTTACGGAGACGTTCCACTGTTAGGAATAAATTCATCAAGAACCTATCATCGACTTCATCTTCAGCGTAGCTTGCTCTAAACTCAGATCCGAGAAGAGGATCTTGCAACACTCTCATGGGAGTTATAGCTAATTCTAGTGGAACTACTAATAGAATTCCTGAAACAATTCACAGTTAATCAGACAAATTTACTCAGTATGTAGGCTTGCTATTGAAAATTAAGCAAGAGAAAGTAACAAATTGATGGAACTGTTACTGTTTACAATTGATATTTTGAACTAGATGGGCTTCCGAACAAGTGTTCAGTTTCCCAACCAATAGCTTACCTTTTCTATCTCCCGTCTATGAAGGATAATTACTATTTTACTTCCAACAGAATTATATAATGTATACTTGCCTTAATCTAAGATTACCAAAGCAACCAAAAGTATCGTCATATAGTGTCTACACATAATTGGTAAGATAACCCATGCAAAATTTTCTAGTTCTTCATAGCAGATGGAGGAAAGGAATTAATTTAAAATCAAAATGTTACATTAATGATTGGGATCATATTGCTCTGGGAAAGAGAGAAAATGGAAAATAGATGAAAATTCACCGAACAACAACCAAGTCATTTTTCAAACAATGTTGGGATGGCTGCATGAATCCTTAAACAAAACTCCTTCGGATCCCTTCTTTCATATTTTACTCTAGTCAATCTTATTTATTTATATTGCCTTCTTTGGCACGTGCAGTGTGAGTCTTTTTTCCTTCTTTTCATGTTAACTTAGACCTACCCCATATTTTTCTCCTAATTAAATCCTATCCTAATTCCTTAAAGGGTCACACCTCACACTTCAAATGGTTTTCTATTATTGCTGCTCCAGCTCTTATTTGAATAACCCCGTTCACAATCTTATCCTTCCTAGCATGACTAGAGATTTACCTAAACATTCTCATTACCACGATCTCTTAAGAGCCCATCATCCAATGCAATATAATTCAGTTGGATGTTAACTGATCTATACAATTTTCCTTCCCACTACGGAGGAATTTCCGGAAAGAGAACCCCTAAAGCTCTTCTCCAATCACTATGCAAAAGTCCTATTTATAACGTTTCCTTTGATATCTACGTGTTTTGTAACTACGGATCCAAGGCATTTAAATCGTAAAACGCTTACTTTTAGTATCTGCCCAAACTAAACCACAACTAACTGTCAAACCCAGCTGTTACAAGGTTCTTATTTGGCGTAAGGGCTTGAATGCCAACTAAGTAGGACGTGGTCATTAAAAACCACAGTATTTTTCTCCAACAACTTGTTCCAAATTAATGGGGCAAACAGAACAAGCATGTAAAAACAAACTATATGTAAAGGAACACAGCAACGAAAAGATTTATACGGAGACTTCAATTACCATCACACGCATCATTGGAGGAATATACACCACAGCCTTTATTGGAAAGGCTGTATTTGATCTTGGAGCCACGTAGTTCACCTCCATTCACCTGAACACCAATCCCTCTTCATCATGCATAGTTTGAATATCAAAGAATCAAATAAAATGGAATTGCTCAATGGTTGTTCTGAAATCAAAACACCTAACACTGAACTAGAGTTGAATTGATTTCGATTTTAAATAAATAGATAAATGCTCGAGTAGAATTTTGTTAACGTCGGGCTTGCCTAAACTTTTTCGGGAACAAAGCAAGAGATGGAAATGGAACCTGCAACCACTGGATGAATCGCTCGAGTCTTGCATCTTCCGGGGTCGCCATCGCTGCAGTGTTTTGGTAAAAACTGGACGGGACGGGACACGACCGTGGAATGGAGTCCAGTGGAGTCCGAAGGAGGGAGGGCAACAATGTAAATGTATATTTGGTCAATCCAGATGGGAGCCTATTTGACTTTGTAACTTAGGCCTCGAGTTTCTCGTTTGTCTTAGTACCCGACGTTAACCTTCCGTCTAGTTTTAAATGTAAAATAGTCATGTGCATAGTACCCGACGTTAACCTTCCGTCTAGTTTTAAACGTAAAATAGTCATGTGCATTGCACATGACCTAACATTTTAAAGATGTCCAAAATATCTTTAAAGGTTTAAGCCCTCATTCTCACCCTTCTTTAACAACTTCTTCTTCTTCCTCTTGAGTTTGGACCTCTAAGGGCACTTTTGACATATTAAAAAAAATAGGTCATGTGCAATACACATGACCATTTTTCGTCAAAAATTAGACGGAAGGTTAACGTCGGGTACTAAATTGAGAAACAAAATTCCAGAATAATTAGAAGACAAAAAATACTACGGTAGTGAAAATAGAATATGACAATTTTAGAGTTCTGAGATGGAATTATCTCTAATAAAATTGATAAACATGGTTTAAAGTTGTAGATTACATAATTATATTATACAAAATTTACAAACTCAAATCTATATGTAAGCACAAATTTAATAATGAGTATCATGATTTATTGTCCTTTTCCTCGAGATAACCCTCTCGTTCGAGCTCATATTAATACACTACACACCATGGAATAATCATCCCCCATATAATCTTGACCATGATCCTCGTCTCTCAACTCGATTTCGACACTACCCTATACAACATCGTATCCGGCTTCCTCTTGACGTCCTCAGAGCACGCACAACGGGCCGGCCCTCGCCGCCGACCCCCGCGCGCGCGGTCCGCAATCCTCGGGCCGGCCCATTGTGGACCGGATTCACGCGGTCCGCGGTCCTGAAACACGCGGCCCAGGCTTCCCCCCTCGCTCCTCGATCGTGGGCCGGGCTCGCGCCCCTCGGCCCTGTCTAGCTCCCCTCCTCCCGCGTGCTAACACGTGGCAAGTCCGACCGTTTTACAACGGTCGACAACGACTATTTTTTTTAATTAAATCAAAAACATTTTATACCCTATAAATACCCCAACCCCAACCTCATTTTTTCACACCCATTCTCCAATTTCACTCTCTCATTCCCACATTCAACTCTCTATAATTTCCAAAATGTTCGACGATGAGGTTATGTCCGACGTTGAGGTTCCGACATACGAGGAGCTGGCTGCCCGAATGCCGACGTATGAGGAGATGGCAGCACAACTGCCGACATATGATGATATGGCAGCCCAAATGCGGCCAATTGAGCGACGACTCTGGCAGAGGATTGAGAGGAGCATGCAAAGAGCAATGCCAAGGATCGAGAGGGATGTCTGTGGGGAACCAATGCGACGAGAGATTAACAAAAGTCGTGCTGAAGCCCACAACTAATTGATGAGGAACTATTTTGTCGATCAACCTGTATATGGCCTTGATGTGTTTAGGCGTCGGTTCCGTATGTGCAGCCCACTTTTTTAACGGATTATGGACGCGGTCAAGGAACACGACAGGTACTTCGTTCAGAAGCCCGACGCGGCCTCACGGCCGGGCTTATCAATGGAACATAAGTGCACCGCCGCGATACGGATGCTTGCGTATGGGTCCTCGACCGATTCATTGGACGAAACTCTGCATATTGGGGTAAGCACTATACCTGAATGTTTATGTAAGTTTTGCAAGGCCGTCATTGAGGTATTCGGAGCCGAGTACGAGCGTACACCCACAACGGCTGACATGGACCGCTTACTCCGAGAAGGGTACAGCCGAGGGTTTCCCGGAATGGCGGGGAGTCTTGACTGCATGCATTGGAAGTGGAAGAACTGCCCAACCGAAGACCAGGGAGCCCATGGACGGGGAAGTCACCACGGGGACAAGACGGTTATGCTTGAAGTTGTAGCGTCCCTTGATTTATGGATTTGGCATGCGTTTTTCGGGATGGTTGGCTCGAACAACGACATCAACGTCCTCAACCACATCCACTTATTATAAGACGCTTACTACGGCCGTGAGCTGGGAGTGGAGTACGAGATCAACGGTCATCGGTACGACCGACCTTATTACTTGGTGGACGGCATCTACCCAACATGGGCACGGTTCGTGAAGACTATTCGGCATCCCTACGAGCCCAAAGAGAAGTTGTTTGCTAAATGCCAAGAAGGTGCTCGGAAAGATATTGAAAGGGCTTTTGGAGTACTTCAAGCAAGGTGGCACATCATTTCCCGTCCCGCTCGTTCTTGGAGCCCACACATTTTGGCTGATATCATGCACACTTGCATCATTCTACACAACATGATTGTAGAGGATGAGCGCGACCGGTACGAGTATGGGGATGAGGAGTTGTTGTACGAGCAACCTCCAGAAATGCTAAATTGGACACCACCGGAAGGATGGCACCACGGAGGGCCATTGGAATACCAGCAACGAGTGGCTTGTCAACAAAGTGTCATAAATCATGAGACCCACATTCGACTACAAAATGATCTTATGGAGCACTTATGGGGTCTATGTGGAGCTGGTTTCCATGACAACGAGTAGTCGTTTGTACTCTTGGAGTTGGTTTTTTGTGGGTTGTATTACAAGGGGATCAATAAAAGTTCAAGTTAATTTTTATTCGTGTTCAATTGTTTTTCACATTTGTTTATATTATAAATAATTTAAATGGTTTTTGATGAAGAATTAAATAAAACAACAAAATATCAATTAGTAACAACTCAGCATCCAGTCAGCACAGAGCCTCAGCCCCAGGGCCTCTCCATTGCAAAACACCCACTATTCTGAGCCCCAGGTCCTCACTTTTGTCCAGTCAGCACACGGGCCTCAGGGCCAGGGCCTCACCTAGGGCCTTTCCGTTGTACATGCTCTCATGCTTGTCCCAACCTGTCACGCCCCAAATCCGGTTTTGACCGGACTCGAGACGTGAACTAAAGTAAGAAATTAAATAAGAGAAATAAAAGTAACTTAAGCAAATTAAATCTCCAATTTTAGTTCCAACATAAAATAACTCCAAAAATTTGTTCCAAAACATGATAAAATGTTACGAGTCACAGCTCAGACCGAAATAAATAAATAAATAAAGATCGGTGCAAGGAGTACGCCGCTACTAAGTCAACCATTTCTCAGACTCTCGTTGAGCATACAGAGCTCTGAGACGTCCTCTAGACTGACTCACCATCAAAACCTGTAAAATAGTAAACATAAAGGGGGTGAGCTTACGCTCAGTAGGAAAAAGTAGTAAAGTGAAGGAACCCCCGCTTTAACAACAAAAACGATTAGTACAGTTTCCAAAGGACACTAATTAAAGATCAACGAGAATTGCAACACTTAAAGAAGATAACACTCAAGGAGATCAAAGGAAGGACAACTTATTCACCAATGGAATCAACTAAAGAAACACACAAATACCGAAATACTGATAATCAAAACGCAAGACTCTGATCCGTACACTGACCTGTACATCATATCAGAATACCCCTCGGTCTAGAGGAGACACATATCATCGGGGCTCCCGGAAACGTTCCCTAGGAACACATATCATCGGAGGTCCCGGAAATGTCCCCAAAGGACCACAGATCATCGGGGTGAAACAAGTAATATATCATACCAGAAACGTACATCGGTCTAGATATCTTCCCGGAACTACTCCCTCGGGGTAAACAACCACACGTCATACCAGAAACGCACATCGGCCTGGACGTCTTCCCAGAAACGCACATCGGGGTACATAATCATATATCATACCGGAACCGCACATCGGACTAGGTATCTTCCCGGAGTTTCCACCTCGGGGTACACACGCACATCATACCGGAACCGCGCATCGGTCTAGATGTCTTCCCAGAATGTCCACCTCGGGGTACACACTTAAACCACACAATAACATAACAAGCACAATACAGCTACACACGTTGTCAAACCAAGCTTACCGGCATGATTTACCAACCACGTACCATCGGTCTATCACTCACCTGATCATATCATTAGGCACAATCAATTCTCATTCAAACATTCACTCAATCAGTCGATCAAGACACGCATTACTATCATCATAATTCATCTAGTTTAGTATGACTCTTATCTTATCCTAAGGACGGAACATGCATCGACCTTAAGGACGAACAATCATCAACAAGTACAATCAACACGCAATCCTAAGGCTCGACATGGCCATTCTACCAGCACGGCAATTTCCCAAGATATTGAAAACGATTAATCTAGTGAATCGCGTCCTATATGCAAACTAAGACTCGTCCGGTTATTATTGTAATTGAAAAGCGGTTAATCTAGTGAATCACATTCTACATGCAAACTAGGACCTTTCCGGTTATTATTATCCTATAGGCATACTATTAACATTCTTTAAATTAAGAGTGGAGTTTACTACTCTTCCCTACCTTGAGTTCTCCAACGCTTAATACTCATAGCTGTTGACGTCCTGGTTAACTTCCTCCTCGTCCTCTCACGTGGTCCCAATGGCCTCCTCCTTCGTCAAGTCCCGGTCCAAGGTCTTGGATCACAAATTAATGTTATAATTAATAACTAAACAAAGACGATTTTAAAAGTGAAACTACCTAAAACCCCTTAAAGGTGAAAACTTGGGCTAAAGGAAAATTGGGGCCAAACTAGGCCCAATTCGGACAGCCCACGGATCTGGAAACCGACCCGGGTCGTGCCCATCAGAGGCCCAGAACCAGACCCGGACCGTGCCCCTCAGAGGCCCGGAGCCAGGCCCGAATCGTGCCCCTCAGAGGGCCGGTCTAGGATCTGGACCGTGTCGCTCAAATGGCCGGAATGGAGCCCGGACCGTGCCGCTCAGAGGACCGGCACCGAGTCCGTTCCGTTCCGCTCGGAGGGCCGGAATCTGACCCTTCCCGTGCGAAAACCGAGCAGGTTCTGCCTTCTTCTTCCCCAGCTTCAATTCTACGAAAAACCACTTCAAAGCCTCCATTTTCAACAACACCAGCTCCAAAATCAGTCATCCAAACTCCCAAAACTCAACACCCTCAATGGGTTTCCTCCAAACATCAACAATCAAAACAAAACCAACCTAAACTTTCCTATTCTTCACCAAAAACCACCATCTAACAACCAAGGAAGCAAACTCTTCTAGTTCTAGCAAAACCCACAAAACCCACTACTTGAAATTGATTGAAATGAGAAGTTAAGAAGTCACTTACCTTGAGAGTGAATAGGTGATGAAGATTTGGAAGGTTTTGAGTGAATTTGATGAAGAAAAGGCTTCAAGTTCTTCCCTTTTCTCTCTTTCTTCTTCCTCAAGTCAAGAGGCTCCTCCACTCTCTCTCCCCTTGTATATTTCGGCTGCAACAATAAGGAATGGGCTTATTTGTTTGCTTCAATTGTATTAAAACCTATTGCGAGAAAAGTCCATTTTACCTCTTCCTTTTAATTCCTTTCTTTAAGCACATGGGAGGGTAAATAGGTTAATAGAGGTCATTTTCTTCTCCTCCAATCCAATAGGGACAAGTGTCCTAGTGGGGACCACTTTGCCTCTAATAAAATCCAGCACTTTAATTATTTAGGATTTAGTCGATAAAACGTCCTCGTTTGACCGAAAGTTGACTTTTCCAATATTACAGTCAAATGAAAGGAAATGGCCCAACTAAGCTAACCGTGATGACGGCTAAGCTTTTTGGGCCCCGGAAAGGTCCCGAACGACTCCCAGAGTCATCGGTTGACTTTTCAGGCCGAAAGTCAAACTTCGCCAAAATTCACCGGTTCGACCAGGGGCGGTTCTTACACAACCCATGAAGTTTGTCGTCATTAACGGCTCCAAAACCCTTCACCTTATCATCCACGAAATTATCGTAGTCTGGTTATCTATCATCGTTGTCCTCTTCTTTCTTGAGGATAATAGTCTCCTATCCTTTTTCAACCGCTGCATCCCCTTCTTTGATGTCCAGTTCTCATAGGGCCTTACTTTAGCTTTCTTCGACGTCAAGTATATTCGTTATAACCCGGACTTCTCCGCATCTAAATCGGACGATTAGTGCTCATGGGTTGGTCTCGTCCTAGATAGTTAGTGACGACAATATCTCCAATATTACGAGTTGGGCTATTTGAGGTTTTTAATGAGATTGAAAAAGTTAAGAAAACTGGTAGCGGTATTAATGCAAACTGGACTCACAGCTCAGGTTAAATGCACAAATTAATAAGAAATTATAATAGAAACACATTGATTTCAAAAGCTAAAAAAAAGTAGTTATCCTAACATATTCAGACACTTCTTATTCTTTTAGTAAGCCTTAACAAATGTAGTTTATGTCGTACAAAATCATATTTGATGCCTCGGGATTCTAATGTTTTATACTTTCTGAATAAATTCTCAGTATTCTTCAATTACTTTTGTTCATATTTCTCGGTTCTTTTCATGGCATTTGCAACATCTTGTTGACTTGTTATAACTTTGGCAGATCCTTGTGTTAGAGGACCAACTCAACTAAAAGCTCAAGCTGATAGTTGAAGGCTTAATCATAGTCATATTCTAACACGCGCCTTCACGGACAAGCCCATTTACGGGTTTGAAGGTGAATTATTTAGAAGAGAGGGATGGGCTCATTGAGAAGAGTGGTAAGGGTTAGTCCATTTTGGGCAAATTTGATAAATAGAGAATAAATTAGAATTTTTGTAGAGAGTGGGGTTTGAACCCGAGTCCGTGAGGAATCAAGTTCTGATACCATATTAGAGGACCAACTCAACTAAAAGCTCAAGCTGATAGTTGAAGGTCCAATTATAGTTATATTCTAACACCTTAGTCTACTCATGTTCTTCTTATGCCAAAATCGTCTTACTCTTTCCTCTAATCCTTGTCTTGGTCTCCTTTTGACCTTCAAATCGAGCTTCAATGAGGGGCATTAAAGGTCGATGTTTGCAGTAACAATGTGTACTATGTTGTTGTGTAGGACCTAGCCTCACTCAAAAAAATTCTCTTTCTTTGGTCATCTCCGTCACCATGATATTGATTGTTCCACTTTGATTTATCCTTGATGATCCCCCATCAATGCTTATCCTTGATGATCCCCCATCAATGCTTCTAAGTGAATTCATGGCCTTAAAGTTGTTTCTCCATTTTCTCCGCTCGAGCCATAATTTGGTCATTAGATCTTCTACTTTGGTAGATGTGCTTACACTTCACCAACTATGAAAAGTTTAAACATTTCTATTGAGAAGCCTCCAATAGTCCTTACAATTCTTCTCACTCTGAATTAATTCTTCACGGGTTCTTAAAATTTGAAACTTTTTTGTTGATGACGTCCCAAATTGTCCCAGCCTTCATATCATTCTCATGAATTGAATCAACAAAGTTGTTGATCCATGTAGACACAAAACTTTCTCTTCAGCTACACTCCATTTAGTTCTCGAATTTTTGTGTTTTGTGGAGCCAAATGGTAGCGAAGACTATAAAGACTAAGATGGAAAGTATGATATTCGAAAGTGTAAGGTCGGTTGAGAGCTTTATAAGAAAGGGGAAATTGACAAATCCATTGTGAATTAACGTGTATGTGGAGATGCTCGGTAATAAGATCTTTCCCAATAAAATAGGGAATTGTATTGGGTTTGAGAATTGAAAATTGATATTCCAAATCATCGTGTGAGAGGCTGGTTGATCGAGAAATTGAGCGAAAAAATCTTGTTATTCTCTATTGGGAGAGATTGGAAACCTTGAAATAATAGGGAGGATAGTAGAAAGGTGGTCGTAACTGTGTGAATGAAATGTGTTGACATAGGGTTATAGTGAAATTTCGAAAAAAATTAGATTTTTTTCTGGAAAATAGAACACGGGACAAATTTCGTTAATCGGCTTTAAATCAAACGTGTAAGGTTTTTTGAGCAAGATCTTCTCTCTAAAACTCATATCCCTTGCATTTCATGGACTAGAAGCCATAGAAGTCGTCAAAGCAGGTGCTACCTCCCCTTGCCGCTCTTCCCTTCATCCGCTTATATCCTCTTCTCTATTGTTCTACCACCCATCGTATATGCATCTTGCTTCTTCTCTTATGTGTCCTATTGGTGCGGTCTTTTAGGACTCGGGTCAATCTACTTAGGGAGTTATTGCTCAATCTGGTAGGGGAGTTGTGTGCCTTGCTACAAATGAGATCCTCCCGGGTGACTGGGCTCCGATCATGATTGAGGCATACGCGATAAGGACAACGCTCAAGAATACACACACCTTAAGGACGGGCCCAAATCCTACTGAATATGATCAAGGCGAGTGAATCGCCGGCATCTCCGGTAGGTACTATCATCAAAGACATTCGTCACATGGTTAGTCAAAATGGGAGAATAACTCTCGAATTTGTAAAAAGAACTACGAACAAAACTGTCTACTGGTTAGCCAAAAAAGCATGTTCTATGTCTGTTTTTCAATGGTCATGGGTCCTCCCTAATATACTACAATATATTATTACCTGAGATAATTAATAGAAGTCCACCTTTCAGTCAAAAAAAAAAAACAATCTCTAATATACATTGTACTCCCCAAGTAAACTTGCACCTAATCTTTGGCATTGATGTTCGGCCTGATTATTAAGGTTCAAGTAAATATACAGTCACCATTCAAAAAACGACACTGCTCCTGATCTACCTATACAAGTTTAACAACCGAACTAAACACCTTCAAAGGGTTATGCTCCTCTATCTTCTGGAGATGGTAACCTCCTTGTCCGGGTGAGGCGAATCTGAAGAATAGCAATTTCAACTAAAGAATATGAAGAATAGCAATTTCAATTAACATATTTATTGTATCAGTAAATGATCGTATACGTAGACCGTAATATGTGGGCTGGGGCTTTGGCTGCCCAGTTCCCGATCCATCACGATCAAACCGGACAGTGCCATTACCCGTACGACCTCGATCCTAAATGGTCTTATGATAAGCCCAGCCGCGCTTGATTATGGTCTTATGATTCGTTATTTATTTTGTGTTTGTTGTTCTCTGATTCAAACTGTTTTTTATGGTTCACTGAATCCCTAAATTAGGCCACCTATCATAGACCACTTATGGCTGGGATCGGCGGGTAACCACACTCTGGTAAGGTCAGGAACGGGGCATTGGATGCCCCACCCCCCATATTAAAGTATCAGTATGATATTTTACCTGTGCAAATGCATAAATTGCTCGCAAGATTCGAGCATAATCAGTTCCAAGCATTTGAATGACAACGTCAGCCAGCAATGTTCCCCAGAGCCTACATAAGATACCAAATAGATACAATAAAATGGTTCAATTTCAGAGGATGTAATAGAAACCAAGATATGTTTCTTAAAAGTACAAAGCATATGTTTCTGTGACAATAGGTAGTTACACTGGTCCAAGTAATGTCATGAAGCTTTTAAGTCCCAGATATCTTGATGCAGCACCCGCAAAACCCTGTCCAAAGTTGAAAGAACAAGAACCTTTACATGATAGATAGCACCAGGGAAATAAAAGCCATTCCCTGTCCCATAATATTAGCACATAGAAGATCCCCGTGTTATTGGTTTTATTCTTTCTTCATGTACCAGCAATAAGCCTATACTAATAAATTCTATGACAAATATTAAAATAAAAATAAAAACGAATTAAAAGCTTAATTTAGGACAACCAATTCTAGCTGTCACCTAACCTTAATCACATTAATGGAGGTTCTTTGCACAGAAACAAACCACTTCATGAGCTCAAGACGGTGGATATAAAAGACAAGGAAAATGATATATCATCAAGAAGATTAATCACCTTCTTCGCCGCAAGCAAGGCTACTCTGGACTCTAAGTTTATAGCAGCTAACTTCCCGCCCTGAAAACCAAGAGAGCAGACAATACATGCACCCTCAATGACATGTTTATCATAAAAATCACACGAGGAATCACATTTGCAGAAAAGTAATCAGGGTCAGTCAGCCAACTAGATGATGACATAGTATACACTAGAAAACAAGGACTCATATTATAAAATACTCCCTTCGTTCAAAATAAGTGCCTTATTTGATTTATAGCAAAAAATAATGATTGGTGGAGTTAGCTCTCCACTATCCTATCACGTCCCCATGTACCCCTCTTTCAAAAATACTCAAGTTGTAATAACCAGTTCATGAATGGACATTGTTGATATTCAATGTATAATCGAATTCCTCTAAAGAAAAAAACGAACACTTAATTTAGAACATTTACTTTGTTGATATTCAATTTCAGTTTGTAAATATAAGCAGAGAAATTTTCATTTAGTTTCTCAATATTGGAAATGTTATGCTTAAAAAAGATATTAAAACAAAGATGTTCTATTTGCTTCCTTATTTAGAACCATACAAAAGACCTTAATTGGTTGCGTCCTCCATATGACAAGATCTAGAATAGTATCATAACTAGAGTATTAAGCATGTACCTTCTTTATAACTTCCTTTTTTATCAGATAGTTGGCAGCTTCAGCAAACACCTTCCCTGACAATCTTTTTGCCACCTACAAAAATGGAAATGAGGCTTAGGATTTTTTATGAATACAAATACTAGTACAAACTAAAACTGTCATGTATCAATATCTTACCAATTGATAAATCTTTGCTAAAGTATACATACCACCACCCTACCAACAAAAAGAACTTCAAATGTGAAGAACTTAGAGAGCAACCAGCAACTCAAGGTAGTTTAAGTAGAAATACTTTTACAATCATCGACTGAAGCTCAGATGCCCCAACTTCCAGAGCAGGATTGGTTTGCACTTTCCATTGACTTAGTCCAAGTTCTAAGCTACTGTCAGCATTTGGATCCTTAGAACTCTCGAATATGCTTAGAAAAGATCCTGCTTCTTCACTAAATAAAGGCAGTAACTAATTTTCAGTCATCATATTATGTCTTCAACAAAGAAATACAACAAAAAAAGATTTATATGCAACGATCAAAGACAATGAAAATAAATGAGAGACGATAACATATAAGCTTCACAACTGAGGCAACTGTATACCATGACTGCAAGGAGGACAGTAAATTTATACCATAGGTAAGTGGACAAGTGCCACTCGATCACAAGGCATACAAAATATTCAGAATTTCAAGAGTGATACCCAAAATTGGAGACGTATCTGACCAATGAGTGTTTAATTTGAAGTAATTGATTCTGCCCAATAATTAAATTTATAAAGTAGACTTATAATCATGATATACCATATATTGTTTTCAAAAATGAGAAGCGTGTAGTGTTTTCTTCGGCATCATTTCTTTTGAATGGAAGGCAGGATAAAAATAAAGAAATTATACCTAGAGTATTCCTCCAATAAATGTAGGAAAACTTCGGCTTCCAGGTCCTCAGTAGACAATTTGTTTGAGCAAGGAACATTTAACCTTTTCCTTACAGCAAGCAAGACATTTCTATACGAAGGCCTCCAGCCTCTACAGTAAAGAACCAAACCAACAATTGCTTTCGCATGTTAAAACTTCAACTAATTTGTACGCCTAGAGAAAAAGACGAACCCACATATCTTCAGGATACACAGATAAATTCAAGAACCTTAAAGTAGAGCGTGCATCGGCAGCAAGAAATAAGAAGCGGGACTCCAGAGCAGCTATAAACTCTTCTCGCTCATCAAGGTCTACTCCAATCATGACATGGTCCACATCAGCAGCTCTACCAGTTATTGATTTCAGCAAAGGACTCAAGTAGCTGAGCATTAACAAAAATCAATGGTTCAGCAAAAACAAATACAAATTTTAGACTAAGTTTGAGGAACATTTCATTTCTGTGGATTCATTCAGGCACTATCTTTTTTTTTTTGATCAGAAAGTAAATAATGCATTAAAAGTGATGTGGGTTCCAACCCACAAACCACCAAACCAACAAATGTAACCTCCTTTGTTTCTCATAAACTAAAAAATACATTGAAGTTGATGGAAGGAGAAGAAGAAACCTGGGACCAAAAAGGATCCTTTCAAGCTCAAATAGCTCGGAGTCAGTTGCGAGTTCAAGGACATGCCGGAGATCGGGATCAGAAGCAGCTGAAGAGAGAATAAGGCTGTGATATATCCATCCAAATATTGTATAGATGTTAAATTGAAGTAGAATAAAAATAAAAACCTTGCCCTTTTGATGAAATTGCAGCATGAGTACAAGTAATAAGCCCTCCGATTCTCCGCCCAGATAACCTGAAAACCTGCGAGCAATTTTGCATGACGGAGAAGTGAAGATGTATGAGAAAATGAGTGTTTGGATGGGTAGAAAATGGAGGAAGAAAAGGAAGGGGGGGGGGGGGGGGGGGGGGGGGGGGGGAATTACTGGAGAGGTGAGAGTGAATCTAGTAATTGGAATTGGGGCCAACGGGAGAGAGTTGAGCACTGTGCCGCCCATCATTTCCACTTCCTCCTTTGCTCAATTCCTCACTCTCCCTGTCTCTGCTCATTCGGTTTACTCTCACTTTCAGAACTTACATGGGTGGAAGAGAACAGCTTTTTTCTTCACTGACAGATTAGACTGATTTTTATTTTTTGGTGTGATACGCCGTCGTATAGATGAAATTGATTTTGGCTTTAGAGCATTTGTCGTGGGAGGTTGATTTTACAGGGTCTATTGTGTAAAAAGTTGGTGTCCATTCAACGCCCACTAATCGATTCTCACCAGAATATCCAATTTTCTGAAAGACAAAGACCGAAAAGATAAAGAGGAGGAAGAAAAGAATTTTGCCCAATCTGTACATCAACATATTTACAAGTGCTCCAGAGAGGATTTGTTCATTGTTTTGTTGAATGGATAGAAATCGACGGGACTGAATCGACCCACAACATATGTACTTAGGATTTCACCTAGGGATGATGAATCATCAGTTCTCGACAGAATATTTCACCATTCTAAAGTGAATAAACTGATACACTATTGTGTAATTATGATAACATGAAAAAAATTCTACAGGACATAATACGTGAAATCACCATTAATCAGCATCATCGTCCTCTAAAATAAAATCATAATTAAGCGAAAATATCCTGCCAGCTGAGTGATAGGAAAAAATTTCACTCTACAACAAAAACCATTCATTTACTCCAACGAATGTAAATTAAGAATCCTCGAGATGTGAATAAGAGCAAAACAATGCGTGCATCAGATAGCAATACATATATATTACAGATCTTCACATGATATCGAGTTACATGTATGTAGTAGTAATAGTGACTCTACTTTAGCTTATAGAACTTAGCAACCCAAGGAGCTAGTTGTGTATCATGAGGGGCTCTTTCGCAGGCAGAGTAATAATCCGACCAATAACACCCTGGGAATTTACCAGCAAATTGCCCATTAGAATATATGCAAAATGGCAACCAGTTGTCACCCCCATTCATTCTTCTCTTCCTCTCCCTTGGATAAGCTAGTGGTGCCTGTATGTACCTGCATCACATCACCATATATATAGTTACATACAGCTTCAGTATCAAATCAAACTACCAACCTTGGATATGAATTTGTGAGACCAAATTACTCTAAACTAGATGAATGTGAATTGGCGAGACTTAAATACTCAAGGGATATGATACATTTATGACATTAAATCCTTTAGGAGCCATTTTGGAAAAGATATACCATTTGTAAGATGGGGTGCCTAAATGTTCTATCATTTTTCTCACTCTTCAAAATTTGTACTAGCATTTCTCAATATTTATAACAGACAAGTTTAAGTAAATAGGCGGAGAGGCTCAATTGGTGGTAAACCAAGAGGTTTTTAACTCCCTACACAACTAATAACTAGTCTCCTGAGCAACTGAAATAATTCTTATGGGAGTATGTTCAAAGGGAAGTGATCATTATCATAGTTATTCAGCATGCTCAGTGCGTTTTTGACCAAATTATTTCTTACACAAACACTCCTTTTTAGCAGGTTACATTGAGTAAACTAAACAATTAAAGAATGAAGAGTACCTGATACCATCAATTGTAGCATCCCAGCTAAAATGGGTATGACCAAACACATGGCATGCAAAATCACTCCCTTCTGCCCCATGTAAAGACCTTAGACGTGCCTCAAGATAATCAGATCCAACAACTTTTGGAAGGTTTGGATAGAATAGCATCCTCTTCTCTGGACATAACTCTTGCCTGGTACACAAAAACAATTGTTGGATACAAACTTGCAACACCCAAATATATTACAACAGTATATTGACTCCAACCTTGCAATGCCCGAGTTGAATCGGAAGGACACAAGGTCACAGACTTAGTTTGGGTACCATAGAAAGAGACCTCATAAAACACTAAGCATATGCTTGTGAAAAGAAGATAAGTAAAATAACAGATTTCAAAATAGATTTTGGTTTATGCTATAGCAACCTGAAAGAATCAGATTTCAAAATAGATTTTGGTTAATAATTACTCATTAACCTGGGAATGAAGTGTGAGAATGTGATGAGTTGACTTGATGTCCTCTGGATCTCCTTGATTCTGTCCTGATTTTTTTCATTCATTGCATCGAAGTGCAAAGCAAGGGATGTGTCCCTGTTTGAAAGTTCTGCAGGCCACTTGCACACATGGAAGTCCTTACAGACCTAAATGAGGAATTAAAAGTAACAATATCATCGATTCTAAATTAAAGGATAAATATTCAATACTATGTTTTAATAACTCTAGCAAATTAGACATCTTGAAAAATGGTGTAGTAATTATAAGTTCTAATTGTTCCATATTGTTATTATTCAGTACAAAGCAGTCTAAACAATATGGAATTTATGGGCGATTTTTTCTATAAAAAAAGCACGAGATTTGCTACTTTAGACAATCAAAATATTTCAGTGTTGAAGAGAGTGTTATACCGATCATGTGCTACACTAACAACTAAGTAAATTGAACGCATAAGAGACCAGCATCAAACAAATACAAGGTATCAAAGGTCAAAACATGCAACTATAATAAAAGGTTTAATTTGAAACCCTTACTAGGAGAAAAGATAGTGAATCACCATCTCCAAAGAAGGAATGCGGATGCCAGTTATGTCCTCTTCTCTATCGAAGCTCTGCAAAAAAAAACGATGCCCTTTTAAATAGAGTGATTTGATCAACTGTCAATGACAAAGATCTGGACGATGAAAATCCTGTATGTACACTCACAAACTGTTCACATCACCTCATGGTACCAAGAGAACAAAGGAATGATACCCAAGCCGTCTATATTTACTGGATTGGTCTCTACTCCAAGTCGTTTACATGCATCAAGTAATATGTTCAGCTTTTGAAGAGAATCAAGCTGAAAAAAGCCACCGGACTAAGAGTCAAACCAGCAGTTCACAGAAGGATTATGCTTTAATTGTATGAGAGCTGGTAAACAAGTCTTTCTAAATCAAATCCACCAATGCCATTAAGGACTAAATGGTCTAACTTATCATAACCAGAAAACTGGTAAAATCTTGGCTTTGTACAAAAGACCTGTGTGACCGAATCATGCTCTCATCAGGAAAGGGATGTTGGTGGATGAGTTTAGAGGCTACAGGACTCAATTAACACAAAACAGTTTTGGAGCTCAGGATCATTTGTCCTGAGGTAGCTTCAGCTTCATATAAAACTCAAACTAGCTGAGCTTTCAACTGTGCTATCATGTCAGCAACAGGTTTGTGTCTTCAGTGAGGAGAGGGGAATTTCCCTCATGCTCTTGAGTTGTTCAGACTCTTGAACAATGATCCAAAAAATGGAACCACTGATGTTAAATGAGCGAGTAACATTGATCAGTGAAGCTTAACATGCTTGCTCAAAGTTAATTTCTATTTCATTTGCATAACTACCCAAGCTTGGACGCAAAAGAAATCGCTCAATCCAAAAAAAGTTGCAGAATAACCATAAAGCTAATTAAGAACGAGATAGCCAAGTCCCGGTAGGCACGCATGATGGGTCTTTGCTGGTAAGTTCTAACTTTGTATGAGCCAATTCAGGCAGAAGCAGGGTTCCCAATTTCAGACCTTGAAAATATAAAGGGCCATTGTAACTTGTTAAATTTGCTCCAAACCATCAACCAAACTTGATAAGTGAAGAACCTAAGTAGTATATGAAGCATGACAAAGTCCACACAGTTTTAATGTGGTGTACTTCAAAATTGGACCTTGTGCAAGTTGGGCAATAAATGGGATGCATAAAAATCCACAGACAATTCCTAACACATGGGTTGTGGCTCAAAATTCAAAGGTATCCCTGGATATGGAAAGAAGAGTAAATCAAGTGTATCATAGAAGTAGTGTAATCCATACTAATGATACTGTACTTACACACTCCTCATCCTCACTGCGGCACCATAGGTCATGGTTCCCTGGAACATAGAAGACATGTTGAAACCTGTCCTTCAGGAGAGCCATGGTCAAAACAAATCTGTTGCAAGTTTCAGCCACATCGCCAGCAACAAGAAGAACATCTTTCTGGTAATCCACAGTGGATAAGCGCTTGACCCACGTCATGTTCTGGGTGTAGTCGGTGTGCAAGTCCGAGACCACGAAGACCCGCAAGCCATCAGGACCAAGTATTTGATTTCTGGTAATGCAAGTCCTCTTCACGGATCTTCCTCTCCATGGTAACGTCGGTTGTCTGAGAAGGAAGCTGGACTGAATCTGATGTTGCTGAGACAAACTCAAGCAACAGGGGTGGAACTTAAGCACCATAGATTTGCAGACGCTGAGCTTTTGATTGAATTTAGATCTAAAATCATATATGAGATCAATTATACTTGTGATTGAACAGAAGTTGCAGGTTAATCAGAAGATGAAAGCTCCTGGGTGAGTGTAAATAAAATGAAATCAAATCAAATTCGAGGATTGACTTACCGATTGGTGTTAAGGAAGAGTTGAAAAAGAGAGTAATAGAGGTGTGAAGAAGTGAGGTCAGGCAGAGCCTTTCGTTCTTATCGGTATCACCGACCACTCAGAAATGAACCCATAACTATTGGAGCAGCTGCTGAAATGTCTTGGGACGATAAATTTGGAGTGGAGTTTAAGTTTATACTGTATGGAATATGGATAACTACCCATAAACCTACGGAAATTTTCCAACTTCATTTTTTGAAGCATATAATGTGGTAATTTTATTGATGAGTTTTTTTTGGATAAGTTCGAAAAAATTTATTGAAAAAAAGCTAGATTCAAGGAGGATCGAATCAAAAGACAGTTATTATAAGAGAGTTTTCAAAAAGAGTAGAGGGAACAAAACTCGAAAACAAAAAATCAAAAAGATCACAAAATCAACCATCTGTAACTCACTCTTCACCTTTCAAATTCAAGTTCAGATTGTAAGAACCACCCCTGGTCAACACCGATCGAACCGGCGGAAATCGGGAAGAGTTGACTTTTCACCGAAAAAGTCAACCGACGACTCCGAGGGTCATTTCAGACCTTAAGAGAACCCTAAAGCGATCAAGTTAGGTTCGGGAAAGCTTAGGGCAACTTTGGGACGAAATCGGGAAAAGTTGACTTTTCGCCGAAAAAGTCAACCGTCGACTCCGGGAGTCATTCGGGACTCATCTGGAACCCAAAAAGCTTAGCCGTTGTTACGGTTAGCTTAGTTGGGTCATTTCCTTTCAAATAAGTGTTTTTACGAAAAAGTCAATTTCGGGTCGAAATAGGGTTTTATCGAATTAATTAAATTGGGCTGGGATATTTGGGAGTAGAGATGGACCCACATAGACATTTGGCATTAACTAGGTGGAGGAGAAAAAAGAAGAGTGAAAAAGACACCATTGACCTTACTTTTTTCCAAAATGGTGAGATACGGAGAAATGGGCTTTTGGACCTTTCCTCTTTAGGCTAAAGGCCACATGTGACACCGAAATTCAGCATTCTTCTTCACTTAGCTGAATTTTAGAGAGAGAAAAGAGAGTGAGCCTCCATTGTTGAAGAAGAAGAAGAAGAAGAAGAAGAAGAAGAAGAAGAAGAAGAAGAAGAAGAAGAAGAAGAAGAAGAAGAAGAAGAAGAAGAAGAAGAAGATCATTTCTCTTTGATTCCACCATCAAAACTCCTCAATTTTTCCATACTCTTCTTCATCTCTTCATTTCCTACGGTAAGAACCCATTTCTTTTCACTTTTGAAGAACTTAAGATTGTGGGTCTTGTTGGGTTTAGATGAAATTGGATTGGGTCTTGTTGGAAATGATCAAACCTTGGTAGAATCAAGTAGTAATGGAAGAAAATGGGTGAAAGTAGAAGACTTTTGTGAAACCCTAACTTTTGGAATTGGGGGAAATGTGAAATTGGTGATGTTTTTGGTTAGAACTTGATGGATTAAGGACCTAGAACTCGTTTAGGACGTTTTGGGAGCAAGTTGGAATTTTCCGGCGACCGGAGGCTCGCCGGAGCTCTGGTCGGCCGCCGGGGACCGGCCACGATGGTGAGTGGTCCGTGCCTCGGGATCCATGCCGAGACCGGCCCTTGGTTGGTCCGGCCTGGCACACCCACGGCCAAGTGGGGCCCACTTGGCCGGGTGCCGTTGTACGTATCGCCCGATTAATTTGCTATTTCTTCCAAATCATCGTCCCGTAACCGTTTTAGTTAATTAGGCGTCTTGTCGGGGATTAATGTGGGTGTTGTCCATTTTAATCGACGTTGGACTTGTATTAAGTATTGTGTTACTTGTTATCCTAGACTGTGGGCTTGATCGTGGAGAAGGAGGTCATTGACGGTTCGTGCTTGGTGGAATTGGATCGCGGTTGAGGTAGGGAAAAGTAGCGAATACCGGTTTAAATGCGGAAAGTTACTAGAATTGCATATAGGATATAAGTAACCGAAATAATTGTAGAATCACATGTAGGATGTGAATAAATAGAGTAGTCGGTTAAAATATGGAACCACTTGCGGGCCATGTCGTGCCCGTAGGTGTGGGACTTGCTGTGCTGTAGAATTGCATGTGGGTCCCTGGTTGGGCCCGTAGGATTGTGTGCTGATTGCGTTTGGTTGTGAGTAGTAGATTGGTCATGATTAGTTTGTGGTATGTTTCGGCGTTGAGTTATTGTCTTGTGATATGATCGGGTGATTGATAGACCGATGATGTGTGTCCCGGTATGATATGTTGGTATGATATGTTCGGTGTAATACGTTGGTTTGATATGTTTGGTATGATTTGTTTGGTATGACGTGTACCCTGTGATGAGGTGCGCCTGCCTTCCGACTAGGTGTCGGTAAAATGTGCTCAGTTTCTGTGATGAGGTGCGCCTGCCTTCCGACTAGGTGTCGGTAAAATGTGCTCAGTTTCTGTGATGAGGTGCGCCTGCCTTCCGACTAGGTGTCGGTAATATGTGCTCAGTTTCTGTGATGAGGTGCGCCTGCCTTCCGACTAGGTGTCGGTAAAATGTGCTCAGTTTCTATGATGAGGTGCGCCTGCCTTCCAACTAAGTGTCGGTAAAATGTGCTCAGTTTCTGTGATGAGGTGCGCCTGCCTTCCGACTAAGTGTCGGTAAAATGTGCTCAGTTTCTGTGATGAAGTGTGCCTGCCTTCCGACTAGGTGTCGGTAAAATGTGCTCAGTTTATGTGATGAGTTGCGCCTGCCTTCCGACTAGGTGTCGGTAAAATGTGCTCAGTTTCTGTGATGAGGTGCGCCTGCCTTCCGACTAAGTGTCGGTAAAATGTGCTCAGTATTTGTGATGAGGTGCGCTTGCCTTCCGACTAGGTGTCGGTAAAATGTGCTCAGTATCTGTGATGAGGTGCGCCTGCCTTCCGACTAGGTGTCGGTAAAATGTGTTATTACTGTGTGTGCATTGCGATTGTTTTATTGTGTGTATTTACTCGATGATTCTTTGTGAGGTATGGTTGGGTGTGAACATTGAGAAATTGTTAATTGTTGAGCAAGGTTGATTTTACACGCGAGGTGTGATGATTGAGTAAGTGGTATGATCAAACGTTGTTATAGTTATGTAAGGTTGGTTATGACTGTGACTGTGATTACGTGTTTTACTGTTCGATTCGTTAGTTGTTGTTGCCTTACTAGTATGCCATATTTGGACGGGTATCCGTGGGGTAAGCGACATGCTTATCCCTTTACTACTTTTTCCTATTGAGCGAAATCTCATCCCTTTCATTACTGTTTTTACAGGTTTCGACCGTGAGTTGGTTTAGAGGACGTCTTAGAGTTGGGGAGCTTAGCGATAGTCCTAGTTTTGGGTTGTCTAGAGACGTATTCCGTTTGTACCAAACTCGTTTTATTTTGGATTTCGAGTGTTGACTCGGTATTGCTGACATTAAACTATTATTGGAGTTTTATTTCGTTTAAATTTGCTTTATTTATTATTACTTTTAGTTCACGTCTCGAGTCCGTCAAAACCGGATTTGGGGCGTGACACGGATCATCAGAAGCCTTATATGAGCAGACTGAGCTAGTAGAGTGACTCGAGCTTGTAAAACCTATTTTCTAGCGTCCAGAGGATTTAAACCTCTCTCACGACTCAAGAAACGAGATGGATTGATTTCAGTAGTAAAGTAGTCCCCTAAGAATTTGGGAGGGCGACTCTGACGATTGAATCGAAGCTCTAGACGTCACCTACTTCGAATGACGACCCTTATTCAAAAGTTTAAATTTTAGAGGTTGAAGGAGAACCTTCTTCCACGGACTACTCTATTGATCCCCGATCGGATCATTATTTTCCACTTGTTGTGACGACTAGCCCGCTGAAAGGACATTAGCTCCCTGACCCGAAACATCCACAGTAGTAATTGGTGGAACTTGGGTCTCTAGACCCGATGCCAACCCGTCAAAACCTGAACCTGAACCCGAACCAACTAGTGGATGAACCTTACCAGTTGAAGGAATTGGGCTCAAGACATTGGCCCAAACCCAAGCCCAACAAGATCTGGTGCATTAAATTCCCCCAACTTCATGTCTGTTACATCATCCCCACACGAAACGCACAAACGATTACAGATCCACCAGATTCTAAAACAATCTCCTCATTCAAATCCCGAATCTCCAAAGCCCCACGAATCATGCCCGTGTCGGCCGGAATAGATTGGTTTTCGGAATTTGAAATTACGTGGATTATGGAATCACATAGCTCACCCGAAACCTAAGAATCTGCACTACCACGATCAGTCTCCGGTGAGTCTCTAGTTAGGAAATCACCCGCTAATGTCGCCCCTTCACTTGTGGAGGCGATGTTAGTACCCACGACAATTTTATTGATGAGTTAATTGTTCAAAACAACACTAAAATTTTGTCCACAAATGGATGCATGCACAAAGTTTAGTCCACACTGTGTGACTACCTTTAAATTGCGTCCACCGACTTCTGTCAAAAAAATATAACTGGAGAAACTAAAATAACAAATTAATCCTTATACGTTTCAATTCAAATTTAGACTGGTGAATTAAAAGACGAATATACCATTTACTTCATTAAATCCTTAATAAGTTTTTAAATAAAAATCAATCTATTTTTTTTTAAATATCATTTTAATTTTTAAATTTCAGTTTTTATTTAAAAAATAATATTTTATTTAAAAAATAATTTTTTATTTAAAAAAAATATATTTAATTAGAATTCAGTTTATTTTAAAAAAATAATTTTTTTAATTAAAATTCATTGTTATTTAAATAAATATTTTTTTAATTAAAATTCAGTTTCTATTTAAAAATAAGATTTTAATTAAAAATCAGTTTTATTTTGTAATAAAAATCACTTTTAATATCTAAAATAACAGTTTTTTTTAATTCATTTTTTATTTTAAAATAAATGTTTAATTAAAAATAAGTTTCATTTTTTGATAAAAATTATTTTTTTTTAAAAATATTTACTCTTTAATTTTTTTTAATAAAAAATAAATTTATTTTTAATTAAAAATAAATATTGGATTTAAAATAAAAACTAAATTGATTCTAATTATTTTTAATTTTATTATTACTAATTTAAATTTAAATTTTCATTTTTTTATCAATAAAAAATAATATTTATTTATTATTATTAAAAATAATTATTTTATTTATTTATTTGATTTTATTTATTATTAAAAAGGGTAAAATGATATTTTACAAAAGTCAAAGGGTTCAAATGTTAAGGGTAAAATGGAAATTTCACTTTACTCTTAACTAGCATATGGGGTCACATGCATAATAGAAACGAAATATTTTGTCCATTTTTTAACAGAAGTCAGTGGACGAAACATTAATATGGCCGCACAACGCGGAGAAAATTTTGTGCATACATCTATTTGTGGACAAAACTTTAGTGTAGTATTGAAAACTTAACCCTTTATTGATCACAGTCCTGCATAGACCGATTACACATATGAAAAAGACGAAAAGGGTGAGTTAAATCCTGAATTCATACATACGTAACGCTAACCTTACGATCAAAATACTTGGCTAGTCAAGGGAAGTAGAAATGGAGGAGGTCCTCGGAGTGGTTAAGGCTCTCCTGCATTGCATAATAATCATTTCCTGACTCGATCTGAAGATGCCCATGTTTTTTGGTGTATGGCATTGGAGGTGAAAACGGACATCTAAGGAGAACACCAAGAAATGGGGGAAATATGGTGCTGATGTGAACGTAAAATGCATCTATTCTAGATGTTTTTAGCCCACATTCTTGAAGGTATTTCTCTACTTTGGTGCAGTTGATCTCTCTGCATGGGAATTAGGATTTCGGAACAAAAAGAGGCAAAAAAGGCATGATTTTCTAAGGTGCACGTTGGGCGCACGGCATGCAGACAACATGCACCATGCACGCCGGGCGCCCGGCGTGCGACTAACATGCACCACACACGTCGGGCGCACGCCGGGCGCACGACGTGCAGATTGGACAGAGAGTGATGGAATTTTGCCATTGTGGTCGACGCACGACGTGCGTCCAGCATGCATGGCGCTCGCCCAGCGCACGGCGTGCGTGCTGCCAAACGTGTGTCAACCATAGTAGGGGGGTGTGCATCTCGATACACACCTCGTTGCTAACTAGCCTACTTATGGATCCTGGTAAGGCTGTTTGGCAGGCCTCGCCCTGGGTTTTTCCGGGGCGAGGCCTGCTAAATAAAAGGTCAAGTATATATAATTTAAAGGGCTTGGCCGAACACCCCTATTGGGATATAGGGGTTCGGCCATCCTATCAAATAATATATTTTTATAGTGTTTTATTTATCAAATTGAATTAAAGGAAACCCTAATATCCTAGAAGGTCAAGACTTAAAAGGGATTCTTGGATTGGTTCGAGATAAATCTAGTACTATAAATACAACACTAGTGGGGCCGAAATTAACAAGCTTATTAGTTGAAAATCTCCACCACCCTTATGGAGAGAAAAGTGAGATTTGTTCAAGGCTTCTACTATGTCCAGTACTGGAACAATCTTTCTCGTGTGGATACCATTATAGGGTGAACGCTTGGGCGCCTAAGGATATTCTTTCAAAGGTCACTGTCTCGAACCAGTTGATCCAAAGTAGCATAAATCGAGGTAATTCCTATTTACATAATGCATATATTAGGATTTTATGATACATGTTGATCTAGGTTATATTGGGATTAATCGACTAAAGTTTTAAAAAATATATTTGTTGTCGTCTTAACGTTACGCATAATCCTACGTGTTTTTTCTCCCTATAAAAAATGCACTACAACTCTTCGTCAAATGTGTTACTATGATCCAGCTGACGCCATTGACGAGTACATGCACATGGGTGCCAAATGACTTTAGTGTGTGTAGAGGTTTTGCAGGGGCATCATCAATGTGTTTGGGACCGAATATTTACGCCGCCCACATGAAGATGACTTGAGGCGTATATTAGAAGACAATGAATCATGTGGCTTCCCGAGGATGTTGGGTAGCCTCGACTACTTGCATTGGGAATGGAAGAACTGTCCGGTAGCGTGGGCGGGTCAGTTTTAACTGAGAGACCATGGAAACTTCCCAACAATCATGTTGGAAGTTGTTGCAAGTCAATATTTGTGGATATGACATGCATTTTTCGGTGTCGCAAGAACGAACAACGACAGCCATATGCTCAATCAGTCAACATTGTTCGTCGAAGCCATGGAAGGGTTTGCCCCATCGACAAAGTACATCGTCAACAATAACTAGTATTCAACTCATTATTTAATTGATGTTATACACTCAGCGTATGATGTATTTTTAAAAACAATATCAGCTCCACAACTTTCGAAACAGAAGTTGTTTGCGAAACACCAAGAGTCAGCTCTAAAAAAATATAGATCGAGAATTCAGGGTTTTACAAGCTCGTTTTCACATTATCAGTTGCCTAAGCCGAATGTGGGATAGAGAGTCACTCGTTGTGATCATGCGCCCGCCTTTCGACGTTAATATTAACGTCGTCATGGAAAATGAAGAGAGACTAATGGATCGAGGCACTCATTACAGGCTCAAAGAAGATCTCATATAGCACATTTTGAACAAATTTGCATGAGTAGTATTTCGAGATTGTTGTGTATTTTCCATTTTCAATAATAAAAATTGTAATTTTGGCGTATTTTCATTGTTAAATTAAATTATTTTTAATTAATAAATATTGCTTGAGTCAAACCGATTTGATCCTTCTGTAAACAATTGGTGTAGCATGAGGGTGTTAACAACTTGATGTAGCTATCGAGTTAAGCTATAAACCAAGTGTTTGACTTAACCATTGTATATAATCTAAGGGTTTTATCCCATATTATATGTATTTGGCGACATTAATATAAGACAACCATAAACATCGATTAAAAAAAGGAGATTCAAGTCAACGTGGCTGATTTCAATTTTTTTGGTCTTGTACTTTTTTTATGCCTTCAAATTAAATCAAATTACCATGTATTTTATCTTTGTTAAATTCAACATATTATTTTTATTAACAAAATAAACAAGCAGTAATATTAAAAACATTAAAGTAAAAGTATTATTTACATAAAAATTACAAATTACAAAATTATTTTTTGAGAATTAATAAAGTATTATTAAATATCAGAAGTAAAAATAACGTTTTTGTTGATTACCAAACTGTAATCGAGAGACAATGCTCTCATCTTCTCTTTTTTTTTAGGGTTTTAGAGTGTCGTCACCTGTGGTCTCTCTTCCAGGTATCGTACCTTCCGTTATATCTACTATCTCAGCAAACCCCTCCATCCTCGCTACTTCCTTCCCGCTGCAACGTTCGTTGGCCGGTGCAACAGGTTTCAAGGCACCGCCACTTGCGATCTCCTCTCCGGGCTTTGTCCCATCCACCATCTCCACTAGCATATCAAACTCCCCCACCCTCTCTGTTGTTTCCCCGATGCAATATGGACCGTGAGTTTGCCTATCGGACATCGCCCTCCTCCCATGCCGGATTCGTCGCCACCCCCACTCATGCGAACCGATCACGACTATAGAATATCTCCTACCTCCAACCCCGATGACCGCCCCCTGTGCAACGAGATCGAACATCCGGTATCTCCACTCCTAGGAAGCCTGGCCAGTCCTCCATTGGGTGCCCACTACTGCCCCTCTGAACTGGGAAAGAGGACCCCCCCCCCCTCGAGGAGAGGCCCCCTATGGGGCGGACACGAGACTCGTATAAAGGTATCGGTGGTCTCCATGAAACCTTTTGGGCACCATGGGGTGTCCCAGAGGAGCCACACCCCGGCCCCTATTGGATAGACACTATTTGTCCCCTAGCCTCTTCTTTTCCCTAGTATACTTCTTGGACGTCTGTCAAGACAAACATGCATGTTCAAGTCGAGATGGGGGAGGTCTTTAGAATTTATAATGCCAATCACCGTGAGAATAGGGACACCCCTAAATTATTCCCTGTAGTACCAGTCATCTTGTTATAGGATTAGGGTTCTGGCCGTCATCGAAACTTTACCTCTTCCTTTTCCGTGTTTTCACAAACTTTCATTTGTGTATGATCACTTATGAATTATAGTGTTTTACTATCAATAAAATGCTCGCTCTTATGCTAAAAAAGTATTATTAAATTTAATAAATGACAACTTTCATATTTCATTCTTGTATTTTTGGATATAAACTAAATTGATTTAGAAAAAATATATTTTTTTGAGAGGGATAGAAAAAATATATTTGTAACAAATTATTGAACCAATGTTTTTGGTATTTGGCCTATATTCAATCAAAACTTAAATGTAGACACTTGGTTTGGTAACATATCTTTTTTTTATTTACATTATTTTGGTAAGAAACTAATCATTTGTCACCATATCTCTTTTATGTATACGTACATAAATGACCAGGAGAGGAAATGTGCTAGGAGGATACTTTATATATCCCATTAAACATAAGGAAAGAAAAGGAAACGCCACAATTAATGAGTTACCATACACACACAATGCTTTTGAATTCAAAATCATCTATCACATACTCACATCCCTCTAGTCTCCCCTATAAATATCAATAAATAGAGCACTAGTTGAGGCAAGCAATTCCAATACCTCTTTTCTTAGAACTTGATATAATATAGTTGAAGAAACTCAGAGTTGAGATATGGCAAAGGCCACCCTTAAGATGGCTAGTTTACTGATACTTGTTCTAGTTATTCTTGCTGGTGAGTCATGTCTCATAAAACTTCTTCAAAGTTTTGAATCTTTCGAGGCTGTTTATGTCTCATTTCGAGATTAAGGCCTTATAAAACTTATCTGATCAAAAAATATATATATGCATGCAGGTGATGTAGAGGGACGACCTCCATGCGCCTTTGATCCAGATTGTGATGTATTGCGTGCCCCCGAGAGGGTTGTCGCTCCTCCGTCCAAGTCCATAGACCTTATAGAACGACCCCCATGCTCCCGTGATCCAGATTGTGATGCATTGGCTGCCGCCGGGAGGGTTGTTGCTGCTCCGACCAAGTCCGTAAACCTTATAGAACGACCCCCGTGCTCCCGTGATACGGATTGTGACCTATCGCTTGCCACCAGCACAAAGCCTTGAAATTGTCGTGCCAATCCCATAGGCACATTGTTTGAGTTATTATTTGAATAAGTGTCAGCAAAATAAGAAATAAAGCCTCCGAATCACAAATTCATCTTTCTCTAGTATCTTTTCCGATAGTCATAATGACAAAAGGGTTATCCGTTATCCTTCGAAAACAGGCAATACATATGGTCAAACAGTTTCCACATTCGGGGGTCAAATGAAAAGGAAACTCCTTCTGACTATTTATTTCAGTACAAAAATTGTTTGACTAATTTTTTTTGAAAATGCCTTTCACGTAAAAATTCAAAATAAGTTATTATATTTTAGAATTTGAATCTGACAAATACGTTTTTAGATTATAAATATGACGGAAAACAATTTATAAATTTTATATTTGGTTTAATTTCATAAGGTATTTCGATCAATGATTTTTCCAACCAATTCTCTATTCTTTCGTTTTATACTATGATGCTTTTTTTTTGTTGAAGAAATTATACTATGATGCTTAATTAGAGTAAGATAGATGTATGAGATGTGTGTGCA
Organism: Erodium maritimum; assembly: GCA_963921825.1. Classification (NCBI taxonomy): domain Eukaryota; kingdom Viridiplantae; phylum Streptophyta; class Magnoliopsida; order Geraniales; family Geraniaceae; genus Erodium; species Erodium maritimum. The sequence goes on along the minus strand of OY997592.1, from coordinate 61,948,521 downwards.
GCACCTTTAGTTACAAACAGAAGGACTAACATCGAAATCAATCTCAGAAAAATTCCAACAAAATTGAAAGATCAGACAAATAGTGTAAGAATTAGATTTTACAAGCATTGAGCAACAGGAAAGGCAACAAAGACCAAGAAACAGACCCAACAAGGGTTAAACAGAGTTACTTAAAAACGATCTAGAAACCAAATTTTACAACTATGAAGCACTAAGTTAAAAATGTAGTGAACCCAATGAAGGGTTACAGCAAAAAAGAAAAACAGAAAACAGGTTATAAAACCTAGATTTTACAACCATGAACTCAACAAACCACCTCACAACAACAGATACCACCTCACAGTAATCTACCTCCCCTTTAAACACCTAAAACTTATAATTACTTGTACAAAACACTTCATCTCATCAGAATCACCAACTCAGAGAGTAAAATGAACATTGACAACAAACACCGCAAAACAACAGAGACAGTCTGGTGGCCATAGCCACTAGAATTCTAATACGCTTAGAAATATAATCCTCTCGACTTCAAACAAAGGCTCAATGACCTATAACAACTTGTTGGAGGCTAACACCTAAATTGACACGAGTCCCCAACCAACAAATTGAAGGTGAGACAATGAAGTATTAAAAGGACCTAATTCCAGGGTACGAGTAATGTAACCACAAGAAAGTAAGAGTAAAAGTGTAAAGTGACCTTACCAATCGGGATTGCTAGACGAGTCGAAAACAAGCCGAGACACAATCAAAGCAGGACAACTAGGAGTGCGAACTTCGAATTGCCACAACACCACCGGAACAACAACCCACCACCATAATAGTATCCCGCCACTAAAAAAGTGACCCTAGGGACCAACCATCACTGTGACCAAAATAGCACCACTGGAACAGGATCTCAAGGGAAACACACTCACCCAAACGATACCAATGCTACAAGACGGCTACTGGAGAAAACCACCTCATGCAAAACCGACGATCCATGCCATGGTGGACGTGTGCACGCCTAAAGGACAACCACCAGGAACCCGCGAAAGCCTACGAATGGAACCAGATCTGGAAGCACAGTTTAAATCTAGTTCTACTGTGGTGTGGGAAGGTAACAAGGCTCCGTAAACAGCTAGAGGCGAGGCGATAGACCAGAAATCTTGCCATAAAGGTCATATCTGGTGGTTGAGGCTAGAGATAAAGAAACGTGCACGAGGAAAAAGAAATAGACATGAGAAAACGAAAGGGAAGTGAAGAAGAGAGAGAGGAAGAGGATTGTGACTATCGATGACTACAATGGCCAAGGGGCCACAGTCGTCACCAGTGGATAAGTGAGAGTAAGAGGGCGGCGACTTGTAAGAGCAGAAGCTAGGTTTACGAGAGAGAGTATTGTTGAGGCATAGTTGCATAACTATATATTGTACTTGAAATTAATAGTGCTTAGTCTCTTGGACGTAGGTAATTCATACTAAATTGTCTAACCGATTGCTTCTTGTTATTTATTGTATGCTTAGATTAGTATGTCCTATAAATTTCCAAAGTAGTATCAATGGAATGGACCAAAATACCATTGGTACACGTTATTAGACAAAATTTGATAAACCTTAAAAATTTATCTAGCTTTCTTTCCGTATTCTAATGGCACCATCGATCTGATTGTCCTTGCTTCCTAATCAGGGCCTACCCTTGTCAGCCACCAACCACGTTGGTCTGCATGATGCCTCCTCCCCATTGGCATGGCCTCTTTGCCCCACCACAGATTTCGTCAAGCTTCTCCGAGGGACAAAGTATATTAAAGTACTTTCTAGGGTTCTCTCTCAACCATCATCTTCGTTGCCTCTCTCTCTAATCACGACGGCTCTAATGCCCCCTCCTTATCCTAACTCCACCTCGGCCCTCTCACGAGGTCATCCGGCCAAAGCGGGTGTACCGGGCAGTAAAATCCTGCCAATATGTTGTGGTTCCTCTCTCATCCGCCTTCGCCATCGACTGCATGGCTTCTGTTTTCGTGCCAATCGTCATGCTCTATGTCTATTCGAGCATCATCGACCCTCACGTATGGGTATGTGTTGGTACTGAAAAACAGGGAGGACTTCTAGACGTTCACCATTTGACCCAATGCTTCCTCAAAGATCCGCAAATAGTTCATGATCCTACACATCTCGAGATGTGATGCTTTACAATAAACATAACAGTCATTCGCGAAAAACATGTGTGTTAGTGCAGGGGTCGAGCCTGCAAACCGGATCCCATGGACTAAACCATTGGATAATGACACATGGCAACATCTTGGAGAGGACATTTTTTTTCTTTCCAAATTCGCTAATTTAATCATTCCCGCTTCGATTTAACTCTGATTTTTTTTATTCTTGCACCATTATTTTTATTTTTCCAAGATCTATATATATAGATGCATATTGAATATTTTTGGAGCACGGGAAATCAAAATAGGAAAAGTATAACGTAATGTAAATCAGATGAACACAAAAAATGTAAATATGTAGCAATAAAATGTAAATATGCGGAATTAAAATGTAATTACATTTTGTTTCTGTAATTACGTCAGACTTTTCCTATTTTGATTTCCCGTGCTCCAAAAATATTCAATGTCCATCTCTGTAGATAGATCTTGTAAAAATAAAAATAATGGTGCAAGAATAAAAAAAAATCAAAGCTAAAACGAAGCGAGAATGATTAAATTAGCGAATTTGAAAAAAAACATGTCCTCTCCAAGATGTTGCCATGTGTCATTATCCAATGGCTATGTGTTTGGTGTAAAACCCGCTTAATTTTTAAAGGGTGTGAAAGTGCAGTCTGAAACACGAAAGGTTGTTTTTGTAACAAGTTTGGTTGGAAAAGAAAATCAAAAAAAAAAAAAAAGAAAGAAGATTAGGATTTGAGCTGTTTGGGCTGTTTGGACATATTTGGCCGGTACGGGCCCAATTCGCTTAATGGGCGAGGGCGAGCCCACGCGCGAGTCTGGCCCGTTACCACGCGAAGCCCAGACCCAGCTTATATAGGGCGTGCAAACCCTAAGTGCATCTATTGTTCATCGCCGTCTCTGTCTCTCTCGCGTTTCTCCCTCACGCCCGTCTCTCTCTTCGCACAAAGCATCGAGCTCCGTCCTCACCCTCTCTCACCGCCGTCTTCATCTTCTTCTGTTCCACTCCGACGCAACCTCACCGTCTGAGCCCCGTCCTTTCCCTTCTTCTTCCCCTCAGCGAAAAGAGCAGCGCCGCCGCTGTGGCCTCGCACTCCGCCGCGTCTGAAACCGGAGAACCCTGTATAGGTGAGCCTATTTCCGGCCTGAATCTCTACTTCCATCTGTTTCTCCTCTAATTTCGCGTGAGCACGGACTCATCTCGCCGGAGCAACACAACCAAAGCTTCCTGAGCTCCAGATCTGTCCCAACGCCGGCAATTCTCCCTCGCGCCATCAGATCTGGAGCAGGGCTACCGTGGAGTCGCACCCACGACCGTCTCATCCCCTTTTCAGAACCGCCAAAGTCCTGCCGCCATTCTTCGCCGTCGTCAACGCCCTCCTTCGAGCTTTTCCCCGTCGCTTGATGTCGGCGCCGGAACAGTACCCCGGAACCCTAGCCTCGGCCGTCGGCGTTCCCAGCTCAGACCGACCGAGTTCGAGCACTAGGGCTCGGGCCTGGGACTCGTTTGGGCTCTGGTCTGAACTGGGTTTAGGCCTCGGGCCTCGGCCCAGACTGACTCTGGGTTCGAGTCCGGACTCGAATCGGATCCGGGTCTGGGTCGGACACGGGTCGGTCCGGGTCTGGGCTGGATCCACGTTCGGATTCGGGGTTGGGCCGGGTCTGGACCCGGGTTGGGCCGGGTCTGGACCCGGGTTGGGCCGGATCCGGGTCGGCAGAAATTATTAATTAATTTAATAATTATTTTTGGACTAAAATCTGGTTATTTTAAAGACGTTTTGACCTTCCGAGAACCTTGAACTCGAGATCTGATTGAGGCTTTTTAACTGTTTAAAACAGACTTGGATTTCGGGGACTTCGCCTTGGAAGACGTGTTGGCCCGGTCGTCCGCAGCTAGAAGACGCCGCCTTGTCACCATCTCGAGGTAGGGAAAGTATCGAACCCCTCCTTAATTGTGGACGAACGAACTAGTATGCATGACTAGGGTTATTAATAACCGGAACGAACTAGTATGCATGACTAGGGTTATTAATAACCGGAACGAACTTGTATAAGACTGTTATATTATTAGTCTAATTGGACGAGTCTTGATAATACTGGGAAAGAACATGTTTTGATATCCGTTTGACTTGCTTGTACTTTCTGGGAAATTGCTGTGCTGATAGACGGGCCATGTCTAGGTCCTAGAGTTGCATGCTGTATGTTTATTCACTGTGTGGGAGTCTATTTAGCGTCATAATCGCTGTGTGAGAATCTAAATAATATTATAACCGTTGTGTAAATGTCTAAATAGAATTATCACCGATATTGCATGATGTGGTTGTGTGGGCAAGTGTGTCATGTGTGACTATGTGAACCATTGTTTGTGAAATGACCGGGTGAGTGATAGACCGGGTGTATGCTAAGATGGTTCGGCTGGTATACCGAGACCATCAGTGAGTGTGTTGTGTGCAAAACCCTGTGTGTGTTTAAGAGACGGCGTAGCCGGATGGATAATCATATCGAGACCAAGGATGGCATGTTCAGATGATTCATAATCCGGGATGGGATTGATCGAGGAGTGTGCCGGTTTTATATTTACGTTGATTAGAGCCCTTCATCTGTGTGAGGAGGAAGATATCGTGACTGACGCTGTGTGTTCCAGTGCGATATAATCAGCTGTGTGCAAATCGATGGAGTTCCAGTTCAATACACATGAGAGTAGCGCCCTTCATCTGTGTGAGGAGGAAGATATCGTGACTGACGCTGTGTGTTCCGGTGCGATATAATCAGCTGTGTGCAAATCGATGGAGTTCCAGTTCAGTACATATGAGAGTAGCGCCCTTTATCTGTGTGAGGAGGAAGATATTGTGACTGACGATGTGTGTTCCGCTGCGATATAATCAGCTGTGTGCAAATCGATGGAGTTGACTCCCGCAATTTACGACATCTGTGTGCGTTTCGTTCGGACCCTTCCCCGTTGTTTGCTGTGTGCCGTCCTATGGACTCTATGTGTGTTCTGCTGTGTGCCTTTCTCTCTGGTTTGTCTGTATGTATTACAAGGAGTTTTATACTGCGTGGTTGGGCTGGTAAGGGTTTTGCCTAGAGACAACTTGTTGGGTCTTCTTCTTAGTTTACCCTAATTACCATTTTACCGTGAGGTTAAAAGGTGTGTTTGGAGTTCTTTTACTTTTCCTACTGAGCGTAAGCTCATCCCTCCTGTTGTTGTGGTGTTTCAGGTGTTGAGCGGGAACAGTACTAGCCGGACTCTTGGAGCTTGGGAGCTGCTGAGGGTTTAGCTAGGTTTAGAGACGTACATCTTTTTGGTTTATGTTGGAATTTGTATTTTACTAATTGAGCCGCGACTCTTCACTTTCGGAAGTTATTTTCTTTTTTGGAACTTTATTTAACTTTATTTCTCTTGTTTTACTGTAAATCTTTAGTCGCGTCTCGAATTCGGTCAAAGACCGGATTTGGGGCGTGACATTTGGTGCGTAAGCTTATACCTCAAATTGAGTTCGTACCCAAAACTCTCCCTACATATATATATAATGAATGGAGTTATAGTTCATGCAAGCAATTCCTATATCTATTTTTTGAGAAGTTGATATATAATGCACAAACATAACTAAGATATGGCCAGGACGACTCTTAAGATAGCTAGTTTAGTGACACTTGTTTTCGTTATTATTGATGGTGACTCATCTAATTGTACTCAATTTATCACCAGTTCAATTTATCATTTTATGATAATTCAAATATCCAGGTGTAGTATTGCCTGCGATGATCGGGAGGATTGTTGCAGCTATGAGCCCGTAAACGGTAAAGAGGAACATCAATGTACCACTGATCCAGATTGTGAGCCATATGAGTATCAGTATTGTCTCATTCCTAAGGCCTTTTGTAAAAATGGAAAATGTGCTTGCACCCAAAGCTCATTGCACCCTCATCCTATTCCTACCACCACAAAGGCTTGAAACCTGCTTCAAATAATTGTATCGGTCGTATAGTGCATGGAAATTCAATAAAGACATATTTTTGAATGAATATGTTCTATTTCTTATTCGAACAAGTGTCATATTTATATCGTATCTCTAACATGCAGCGTATATGACTTGCATTCATTAAACATAAAATAAATTATCTTAGTGTAACTCATTCACGTTATTGATAACACTTTATCTTTTCTATGTGCTATTAATAACGAAAGGTCATAGTGGGTATATAAATGATATTTTCCCTATAAGTTATTTGTCAAGGTATCTTATGTACAAGTTATATAATGCATTTGACCAAGATAGAAAATGCGATATTATTCATCACAAAATTCATATAGTGTCTAGGAGAATGGAATTTCAGTTATTTTATTGACCCAAAAAAAGAAAGAAAAGGAAAGACAATAGTTGATGAGTTACAACATATCTTTGAATTTAAAATCATATATCACAATCCTCTTCCCTATATATATAAATGAATCGACCACTAGTTGATGAAAGCAATTCCAATACCCATTATTTTCGCACTTGATAGTTCACAAACAGTCGAGAAAATTATAATTGAGATATGGCCAAGGCGACTCTAAAGAATGCTAGTCTACTAACACTTGTTTTGGTTATTGTTGTTGGTGATTCATCTTATACACAATTCCTCAACTGTTCAATCACTTATTTATATTATCGTGTTGTGATCATTTGCATATATATGTAGGTGTAGCATTGCCTATGGTGACCGGGAGGATTGTTGCTGCTACGAGGTCCATAAACGGTATAGAGGAACATCCATGTGCCACTGATCCAGATTGTGAGCCATATGAGTATCAATATTGTCTCATTCCTAAGGCTTTTTGTAAAAAAGGAAAATGTGCTTGCACCCAAAGCTCATTGCATCCCCATCCTATTCCTACTACCACAAAGGCTTGGAACTTGCTTCAAATAATTGTATCGGTCGTAGAGTGCATGAAAGTTCAATAAAGACATATTTTGGAATGAATATTTCTACTTCTTATTCGAACAAGTGTTATGTTGATCTCGTATCTCTAACATGCAGCGTATATGACTTGCATTCATTAAACATATAATAAATTATCTTGGTGTAACCCATTCACGTTATTGATAACACGTCATTTTTTCTATGTGCTATTGACAACGAAAGGTCATAGTGGGTATATAAATGATGTTTTCCTATAAGTTATTTGCTAAGGTATCTTTTTGTTCAAGTTATATAATGCATTTGACCAAGATAGATAATGTGATACTATTGAACATAAAATTCATATAGTGTCTAGGGGAATGGAATTTCAGTTATTTGATTGACTCAAACGAAAGAAAAGGAAAGACCATAGTTAATGAGTTACAACATATGTTTGAATTTGGAATCATATATCACAATCCTCTTCCCTATATATAAATGAATCGACCACTAGTTATGCAAGAAATTCCAATACCCATTATTTTAGCACTTGATACTTCACAAATAGTTAAGAAAATCATATTTGAGATATAGTCAAGGCGACTCGAAAGATTGCTAGTCTACTAACATTTGTTTTGGTTATTGATGTTGGTTAGTCATCTTATACACAATTACTCACATGTTCAACTACTCATTTTATAGTATCGTGTTGTGATCATTTGCATATATATGCATGTGTAGTATTGACTGCAATGACCGGGAGGATTGGTGTTGCTACGAGGTCCATAAATGGTATAGAGGAACATCCATGCGCAACTGATCCGGATTGTGAGCCATATAAGTATCAGTATTGTCTCATTCCTAAGGCCTTTTGTAAAAATGGAAAATGTGCTTGCACCCAAAGCTCATTGCATCCTCATCCTATTCCTACCACCACAAAGGCTTAAAACTTGCTTCAAATAATTGCATCGGTCGTATAGTGCATGAAAATTCAATAAAGACATATTTTTGAATGAATATGTTCTACTTCTTATTCGAACAAGTGTCATATTTATATCGTATCTCTAACATGCAGCGTATATGACTTCCATTCATTAAACATAAAATAAATTATCTTAGTGTAACTCATTCACGTTATTGATAGCACTTTATTTTTTCTATGTGATATTAATAACTAAAGGTCATAGTTGTCACGCCCCAATTTCAGTAAAACCGAACTAGGGACGCGAACATTTTAAAACATAAAAACACTTGAAAACCTGTTTTCATTAAACACTTTAAAAGTACCATTTGTTCAACAAAATAATAATTACAGTTTAAAACACGTCCCAACAAGTGGACAAAAGCACAAGGTATCCGTCACTAGACTCAAAAGACAAAACCCGGACTCCGCTCCTAGCTCCACAAGCTTCGAGAGCTCACCTAGTCCGTCCCACGAACAGTACCTGTAGGAAAATCAGCTAGGGGTGAGCGTTCGCTCACCACCACGGATAACAGACTGACTACGACATAATTAGCAGACAAAGCAAGTAACACCAACAACGACTCAACACCGGGGAACACCATCCCCAACACAAGTACTCTAACTGAACATACTCCCACTGTTGCCTTCCCTGGCCAACTCGACACCCTGACACATAAAGTAGACCCGACACAACCATTGACGACCTATTCCAAGGACTCAAAAGAAAGTTACGCAACACCAAACAGCATCACAAGGGATCACACCCCAAACAAGATCACGAAGGATCGCACACCAAACAAGATCACAAAGGATCGCAAACCAGCTGCCAAGAACGCCCTCCCGGGACTCTAACCCGGTCAGGCCAACCCAAGAATGCTGCAACTTACCGGGACTCTAACCCGTAAGCCAGCCGGAAAATGCTTGCACTTACCGGGACTCTAACCCGTAAGCCAGCCAAAGTATGCGTGCAACTTACCGAGACTCTAACCCGTAAGCCAGCCAAAGTATACTCACAAACCCAAACCACACACGCGCGGCCAGGACCCCTTTATTGGCGGGCGGGCCCCCTACCCCGTCTGAACATGCAGACGCGTGTGATCGTGGACCCCCGTTTCATGAAGCGGGCCCCCAACCTCAGGTAACCACAATCACAATCACAATCACAAACACAATCACAAGCAAGTTCAACAACTAGTAACAACACAGGTTCAACACTCACAGACACTCATGGCCACCAAGACACCAACAGTAAAATTCGGAATCAATGGCCCCACAGGCACTCACGGCCTCCCAAGACACACCGACAGTAAGACACGGACTCAACAGCCCCACAGGCACTCACGGCCTCCCTAGACACCAACCAATAGTAAAACACGGACTCAACAGCCCCACAGGCACTCACGGCCTCCCGAGACACCAACCATAAAACACGCTTGCAACTTACCGAGACTCTGACTCGTAAGCCAGCTAAAGAAAGCTTGCAACCCCCCGAGACTCTAACTCGGTCAGGCCAGCCAAGGACACCAACCTTAATACACGGGCTCTCAAGGCCACCCAACACGAATAATAACACGGGCTCTCATGGCCACCCAAGACTCAACAATAATAATACACGGGCTCTCAAGGCCACCCAAGACGTCAAAATAAACAATCAACCTCCGGCTTAACCCAAGCCTCCAACAGTCCTAATATCAACAGTTTCACAATCAACCTCCGGGCATGGTCATATGCCTCCAGTACTTCTAATCTCGATAAGTTCGCAATCAACCTCCGGGCATGGTCATATGCCTCCAGTAATTCTAATAACGCTAAGTTCTCTGCTCCTACGACACTACTAAGTGTCACATGCTTTTCTCATAATTACTAAGTTCCCGTAACATGCTTTTCTAATAAACGCTACAATCCCGTATCATGCTTTTCTAATGTTTAAATAAACCTATTCAACCCACGACACCCCGGTGTCACATGCAATTCTACTGTTAACTTTCCCCAGTCAGGGCCGAGATCTGGCTACTTTTCCCTACCTCAACCGAAGAGCACCCGCTAAGTTTCCTAGCTGCCGACGTTCTGGCTCGCTACCTCCGGGCTTCACCTCGATCGAAGCCGGACGCTAAAGATAACACGAAAGCCATAATTAGAGTCGGTTCCCAGGTTAATTTAAAGGTCACGATTAATCCAGTTTAAAACCGACAGTTGTCCTTTAAACTCGAGCGTGATAAAAGCGGGGTCACGGCGAATCGGGTTTGAGTACCCGAGCACCAAAACCGGTGCATGCGAGGCACGATCCCAATGCACGAGGTCCGATTCAGCGGTCTGTTTTTGTTCCTTTCTAAACCCAATTAGCAGTCCATTTTAACCAGAGTTCCAGATTCGTTCAACTGCTCAAATTCCGTTTTAAATCCGTTTAACGTCTAGTTAAACGTTCAGGTTCCCACTCTCAATCCAGTTTCGATCCAATAATCTTAACAAGAAAACCCTTTGCTCGACTCTGGTTTCGTTTTCCTTTTTGATTAAAACCGTTTTAAAATCAAACTGATTTTACTTCCATTTTATTTTCAAATCTGATTTCAAACTCCTTCCAATTTAAAAATCTTTTTCTTTTCCATTTAAATCCCTTTCCTTTCCTTTTTCTTTTAACACTAAATTTTCACTTTAATACCTCTTTCTTTTCAAAACAATCCGCTTTTGTTTTAAAACTGACAGTCGTTTTTAAAGCCACTTTCCTCTAAACTCTGTTACACTAATTCCTTTTATTCAAAAGTGCTTTGGTTTCGTTCCACACAACCAGAATCAGATCCCAAAACCAAAAGAACAACTTTCAAAACAAAACTCGTTTTATTACATCCTTTTCTGGAGTTACAACGCTTCTCGTCGTTTTCAAAAACCTACTCTAATCCACTGCTCGGGACAACACAGAAGAAAATAAAAAGGATGAACGATACGGAAATTAAACCGGCCGCCGGAGAAGACGTCGCCGGCGACTAAACCCCCAGGCACGAACCTCACGTGGAGGGAATGACGGCTGGGCGGTGCACGGCGGCGGTGCACGGCGGGGACCTTCCTCGCCTCAGATCTGGCCCGTACGACCAGGGTTTCGCCGGAATCACGACGTCCCGGGCTCTGCCGAACTCTCCGGCGACGGGGCGTTGCCGGCGCGCTTGCTTCCGGAACAGCGCAGGACGGCGAGGGTTTCGCCGGAATCGAACCCGCAAGGAGACAGAACAAGGGAGGTCGGAGAGAAACGGAGGAGACGGCGGTGGGACGGTCGATTCTGGACGGAGAAGAGGAGGGGCTCGGTGGTGGCGTGATGGCTAGACGGAGAGGGAAAAGGGGCGGCCGAGATCGACGTCGGCGAGAGGAGGAAGGGAGGTGGTTGCCTGTTGGACGGAGGAGAAGGCGAGAGGTGGGATGAGCTGTGGTCGGACGTGGGAGGTGAGGGAGAGGGAGACGGCGTGGAGGAGGAGGAAGGCGAGGGTGAGGTCGGGTTCGGGAGAGGGTTGCGCGAAGAGGAGAAGGGTCGAAGGCAAATTAGGGTTTCAGACCCTAATTGACCCTTTTATACCCGAACCCTCAAACGGGCCTGGCACACGAGCCTCGCCGAAGTGGGCCGCGCGGCCCAGACGCGGATGGCAGGCCTGCCCAGGCTGGGTCGCTGGTCTGGCCGGGTTGCTGGTCGGGTCCGGTCCGATCCGGTCCGACCCAATAGTTTTTTTTTTTGAAGCGGTCTTCACAATAGTGGGTATATAAATGATGTTTTCCCTATAAGTTATTTGTCAAGGTATCTTTTTGTACAAGTTATATAATGCATTTGACCAAGATAGAAAATATGATATTAGTCAGCACATAATTCATATAGTGTGTAGGAGAATGGAATTTCAGTTATTTTATTGACCCAAAAAAAAGAAAGAAAAGGAAAGACAATAGTTGATGAGTTACAACATATCTTTGAGTTCAAAATCATATATCACAATCCTCTTCCTTATATATATATAAATGAATCGACCACTAGTTGATGAAAGCAATTCCAATACCCATTATTTTAGCACTTGATAGCTCACAAACAGTTGAGAAAATCATAATTGAGATATGGCCAAGGCAACCCTAACGAATGCTAGTCTACTAACACTTGTTTTGGTTATTGTTGCTGGTGATTAATCTTATACACAATTCCTCAACTGTTCAATCACTCATTTTATATTATCGTGTTGTGATCATTTGCATATATATGTAGGTGTAGCATTGCCTATGGTGACCGGGAGGATTGTTGCTGCTACGAGGTCCATAAACGGTATAGAGGAACATCCATGTGCCACTGATCCAGATTGTGAGCCATATGAGTATCAGTATTGTCTCATTCCGAAGGCCTTTTGTAAAAAAGGAAAATGTGCTTGCACCCAAAGTCCATTGCATCCCTATCCTATTCCTACGACTACAAAGGCTTGAAATTTCCTTCAAATAATTGTATCGGTCGTAGAGTGTATGGAAGTTCAATAAAGACATATTTTTGATTGAATATGTTCCACTTCTTTTTTTGAACAAGTATCATGTTCGTATATGTGTTCAACATCTTTTTGATGACTTGAAAACAAGTCAAAGCGACGAGGGTCTCTCTTCAAAATGACAACATGGTCAAATAGTTACCATAATATTACTATAATAAACAAGAACACCAATACGTCAACCCATAGAAGCCGACCCCCACCAAAACACGACCATTACTACTAGTAAAGGTAAAAAACCATTGTTGAAGTAGGATCCAATCATTAGTATATAAGGAATCCCTAGCTCATGAGATAAGAAAGGTTCATCACCCCAAATCGAAAAGCTCATCCCTCGAGATCATGTCCTTCTTAAGGCTAGTAGTAATGGAACAGACCAAGGACAAGGCGTTTACTCTAGCAATAACATCAAAAACGTAGCGTCACTCCAAAATCAACATTCGAAGTAGCAACACAAGAAGCAAAATTCTCAAGGCTAGGTTTAAACAAATCATTAGAACCTACATTGTTCATAGAGTTCGGGAATATAGGGTTCCCAATAAGGGGCATAAAATTTCTTCCCTAGTTCGACTTGGACCCTAAAATACTTAAGCTGGAAGGTATTATAGGAGATGCATTTGTTCAGCCGATTTGAACACCTTATCACTGAAATGATCTACATATTCCGATTCGTTTCATGTCTTGTGTAATGTGCGCCGAAGTGCTTGATTGTTTATTTCACTCATGTCAGTGATCTTTAATTTATTTTTGGGGTTGGGTATACTCGAGAGTGTTGGATAGGAAATTTTGATGCACAAGAGGTGCATAGGCCTCGGTCCTCGTTGCAACTCCGTAGATAATATGAGTTGGGTGGATGAGCTGAATACAAATTGACTGAAATTCTTCTTCGACAAACCAAAGAAATTTTTATTGTAGGATTGAGGAATAAGGATCAACAATTGAAAAGGAAGAAAACTAAAATGCTGAAAATAAAGGCAGGGGGGAAGAGAAAGGTAAAATAAGAATTTGAAACTTCTAAATTTGTGAGACAAAATAACCTTTGTCCTTTTGCAAGTCATCTTTTTCGTTAGGTTAATTAGTTTTTTCATATCATCAACCACTTGTCATAATCTTTTAAGCGGGACATGCGAATTGTTTGTTGAACTTATGAGCTTATTCTCCCTAATATTCATCGACTAAGCATGCATCCGAGTCGATTATCTACACAGTAAAATCGACAAACTAGTAGAGTTGTGAGTGAGTCCCATCATATGACCACCTGACCGTCGTCTCCTTTCTACTCACTAATATATAAATTTTAAAAAATTATATTCCACTTTTATATTTAGAAAAATATTTCAATTAAAAATTTGTACTTTTCTCATGAACCTTTGCTCTCAATGTTAATTAACCAATAGACCAAATTAATCCGTGAGATATTTTAAAATTTTATATTTATTTGGAAGCTCAAGCTGATAGTTGAAAGCTTAATTATAGTTATATTCTAACACGCGCCATCACGGATAAGCCCGTTCACGGTGTTGGAGGTGAAATATTTAGAAGAGGAGATGAGCTCATTGAGAAGAGTGATAAGGTCTAGCCCATTTGTGAGCAAATTTGATGAATAGAGAAGAAATTAGAAATATTTGTAGAGAGTGGGGTTTGAACCCGGGTCCGTAAGGTGTCAGGCTCTGATACCATATTGGAGTTTAAACCGTACTCTGTATATTGATTTATCTGCTATATGTATACAATTACAGATAAGGGAATTTGAATATTTGGAATACAAAATCCTATACAATATTACCCAGCTTTGCGTTTTGCGATTTCCCCATCTAGTTCGCAGGCCAAGTCCCAAACCGCGTTTCTCTCCTGTTTCTGCGATATTTTCCAGCAACGTTCCAGCGTCTCCAGTTTGCATTTTGATGCTTTGGATCCTCCCTACCGTCAACTATGGATGATCCACGTATTTATCCCGCCCTTACTGTGTCCAACATCCGGGCTGCAATCCCTATCACGTTGGAGATGGACAAAGGACATTATTCCTCTTGGGTGGAACTGTTCAAAATTCACTACCGCGTCTACAAGGTGCTTCATCACATCCTCCCGGAACATACTCCGACGACCGACTCGGCTATTTCAACTCCTACGCAGGATTTTACCCCTACCTCACCTACCTATGATTACTTATCTGACCCTATATCCTCAGTCATGCGGGCTCAGCTGTTTTTTTAGTCCTAACTCACATGTTCAGCCCATACATCCTACCGGCCCAGTCCAGCCACCACCCAGCCCGGCCCAGCCTGTGAGCCCCTCTGTTGACCCGCGGACGAGTCCACAACCTGGCTACCCGGTCTCCGAACCGCGTCCCAACCCGACGGCCATCGATGTCGCTCCTCGGCCTCGACATCATACGCCCCAGACCCACGGGCCTGGCCCATCCGCACCTGTCAGCCCTCCCCCACATCAGCCCGAGCCCACTCCTTCGGTTGATCCAACTCCTGCCCAGCCATTGCCTGGTGTACCGGATCCAGCTCCATCTGTGCACCCTCATCAAATGGTCACACGTAACAGACCCGGTATCTCCAAACCCAAGGTAATTTTCGACCTTCACACTACCACGTCCTTATCCCCCATACCCCGTAATCCTAAAGATGCTCTGCTTGATCCTAATTGGAAACTTGCTATGTTGGACGAGTTTAATGCTTTGATTGATAATAAAACGTGGGTTCTGGTTCCACGTCCTGTGGGAGTGAATGTTATTCGTTCCATGTGGATTTCTCGTCATAAAACTCGTTTTGATGGTTCTTTTGAGCGGTATAAGGCTCGTCTTGTTGGTGATGCCAGGTCTCAACAGGTTGGCATTGATTGTGATGAGACGTTCAGCCCCATGGTCAAGCCTCCGACCATTCGCATAGTCCTTAGCATTGTAGTATCCCAGTCTTGGTCGATTCATCAACTCGACGTGAAGAACGCTTTCTTACATGACAATCTTACGGAGACAGTCTATATGCATCAACCTTTAGGTTTTCGTAGCTCCATACATCCTGATCATGTGTGCCTGTTAAACCGTTCTCTGTACGGTCTTAAACAGGCACCGAGAGCTTGGTACCAACGATTTGCTGACTTTGTCTTTTCGATTGGTTTCTCTCACAACAGGTCTGATCATTCTCTGTTCATCTACCGTCATGGCCGTGCCACTGCTTATATTCTCCTGTATGTTGACGATATCATCCTAGCCTCCTCGAGTGAGTCTCTCCGCCTCACGATTATGTCTCAGCTCAGTGCCGAATTTGCCATGAAAGATCTAAGCCCGTTGTCATATTTATTGGGCATCGCTGTTACTCGTCACCCTGGTGGACTATTTCTCTCCCAACAGAAATATGCTACCGAGATCATCGCTCGTGCCGGTATGGCGTCTGGTTCTGCTTCAGCAACTTCAGTTGATAATCAAGGGAAACTCGGTGCTACTGACATTTCTCCTTTTGAGAATCCCTCATTATATCGCAGTCTTGCAGGGGCGCTTCAGTACCTTACCTTCACGAGACCTGATATTTCTTATGATGTGCAGCAGGTGTGTCTCAATATGCATGACCCGAGGGTCAATCACATGAGCGCTCTGAAGCGGATTATTCGTTACCTCCAGGGTACGACACATCTTGGTCTTCACATATACTCCACCCCTATTTCTGGCCTCGCCTCGTATACGGATGTCGACTGGGCAGGCTGTCCAGACACTCGCCGATCTACTTCTGGTTTGTGTCTTCTTGGGAGATAACCTGATATCTTGGTCCTCCAAACGGCAGCCTACACTTTCTCGTTCCAGCACTGAGGCAGAATACCGGGGAGTTGCGAATGTTGTGTCCGAGGCTTGTTGGATTCAGAATCTCTTACTTGAGCTTCATTGTCCCCTCTCCCGTGCTACGCTGGTATATTGTGACAACATCAGTGCTATATACCTTTCTAGTAATCCCGTCCAACACCAGCGTACCAAGCATATAGAACTTGACATTCACTTTGTTCGAGAGAAAGTGGCCAAGGGACATATTCGAGTTATCCACGTCCCCTCCCAATCGCATATAGCAGATGTTTTCATCAAAGGCTTACGAAGGATCTTGTTTCTTGATTTTCGGTCCAGCCTGAACGTCTGTGAACCTCCCGTTCAGACTGCAAGGGCGTGTTAGAGATAACATTAGAGTTTGAATAAAATCAAACTCTAACGATAAATATTGTATAGGATTTTGTATTCCAAATACTCAAATTCCCTTATCTGTAATTGTATACATATAGCAGATAAATCAATATACAGAGTACGGTTTAAACTCCAATAGGTATGTTATCATATTTAGTTACTGATTTTTTTTAAATATTCTATCAAATTATTAATTAATATAACTTATAAGGTTTTATAAATAAATGTATTTAAGAGTTAAATAATAACTGAGTTATTAAATTAGTATAACGATATTTTTACATTATTTCATGAATAAAATATATATCAATCAATATTAAATACCTTTATAAAAAAAATTCAAGACAGAGATACTCTTATCAATTAATAAAATATTCAAAAAATTAACTAGATTTTATGTTAAAATGGAATTTCAATAGACTTCAT
The DNA here is from genome assembly GCA_963921825.1 of Erodium maritimum. Classification (NCBI taxonomy): domain Eukaryota; kingdom Viridiplantae; phylum Streptophyta; class Magnoliopsida; order Geraniales; family Geraniaceae; genus Erodium; species Erodium maritimum. The sequence continues at coordinate 61,931,428 of OY997592.1, read as the reverse complement.
AATATAAAAAAATAAAATTATTGACTAATATTTTTCTTACATTTATTTGTTACTTATAAGTTATACAAAGATATAAGTTATTTGTCATGATCTCTTTGTATAAGGATTAAAGAGACATTAAATCCCTAATGTTTTATTTAATGAAATGGGTTGTTTCAATACATAATAGTTTGCTCAGGATCATAATACTAGGTTATAGATTATAGTTCGAGACTTTCGTAGATGTACTGGCGTTCTTGAACCTGCAAATGTAATCTACTTTACCTTGTAGGAAAAAAGAAAAACACAAACAAACACAATAACGAATACAAAAAAATACGGAGCATACAATACCAATTCTTCTAAAACCCATAGCTTTCGCGGTGGGGCATTTTGGTATTGTCTATCCGTCGTCTTGATTCGTCGGGATCATTTGAGATGTCCTTCCCAAGTATTAGACTTCGTTTAGATGTGATAAATATGAAGCATGCACTGGCGTCACTAATGCTTCTAGCCGAAATCGATTGATCTGGTCTCCGTAGATTATCATCGGGACAACCTTGAACGATGTACCCCAAAAGGGCAGCCCAAACATGTTTGGGCTGAAACAAGCACACTTGTTGATCCATCTGTTCCTGATCATGTTTGTAAGTTTCATCGCTCACTTTATGGGTTGAAACAGGCACCACGTGCTTGGTATTCACGTCTTAATACATTTATACGGACATTGGGATTTAATATGTCCCTTATTGGTCCCAGTCTTATGCTTCGACACACAGAATTATATGCGCTTTACATACGTATATATGTGGATGACATCGTTTTCAGAGGGTCCTCCCTGTCATTTATCATGGAACTCATCATTCAGATGCAATCTGAGTTCCCTGTCCGAGACTTGGGAAACCTGCATTATTTCCTTGGTCTCGAATTCCATTCGGGTTTGAGTGGTAACTCAACAACGTTATGTCAATGATCTTCTTCTCATTCATGCCATGCAGGATGTCAAGCCGTGTGCAACACTGATGACCGTTGGACATATCTCCAAGTATGATGTAGATCATTTGACAGTGGATGCAGAAAAATTCAGAAAGATTGTTGCTAGTTTACAATATTTATCATTTACACGTTTTGACATTGCCTTCAGTGTCAACGCTTGTGCCAATTCATCCATTCTCATACCATGATGGATTGGAAAGCTCTTAAACGTGTACTTCGGTATTTGAAGGGTACAGATGTCTTGGGTCTCTCCTTCCCACGTAATGGTGACCTCCGCATTATTCCTACCACCACAAAGACTTGAGACATGCTTCAAATAATTGTATCGGTCGTAGAGTGCATGGAAATTGAATAAAGACGTATTTTTGAATGAATATGTTCTACTTCTTATTCAAACAAGTGTTATGTTTATCTCGTATCTCTAGCATGCAATGTATATGACTTGCATTCATTAAACATATAACAAATCATCTTACTATAACTCATTCATGTTATTGATAACACGTCTTTTTTTATATGATATTGATAACGAAATGTCATAGTGGGTATATAAATGATGTTTTTCCTATAAGTTATTTGCCAAAGTATCTTTTTGAATAAGGTATATAATGCTTTTGACCAAGATAGAAAATGTGATATTAGTCAACACAAAATTCATATAGTGTCTAGAAGAATGGAATTTCATTTATTTTATTGACCCAAAAGAAAGAATAGGAAAGACCATAGTTGATGAGTTACAACATATCTTTGAATTCAAAATCATACATCACAATCCTCTTCCCTATATATATAAATGAATCGACCACTGGTTGATGCAAGCAATTCCAATACCCATTATTTTAGCACTTGATAATTCACAAACAGTCGAGAAAATCATAATTGAGATATGGCCAAGGTGACTCTAAAGATTACTAGTCTACTAACACTTGTTTTGGTTATTGTTGCTGGTGAGTCATCTTATACACAATTCCTCACATGTTCAATCACTCATTTGATATTATCGTGTTGTGATCATTTACATATATATGCAGGTGTAGTATTACCTGCGGTGACCGGGAGGATTGTTGCTGCTACGAGGTCCATAAACGGTATAGAGGAACATCCATGCGCCACTGATCCGGATTGTGAGCCATACGAATATCAATATTGTCTCATTCCTAAGGCCTTTTGTAAAAATGGAAAATGTGCTTGCACCCAAAGCTCATTGCATCCCCATCCTATTTCTACTACCACAAAGGCTTGAAACCTGCTTCAAATAACTGTATCGGTCGTAAAGTGCATGGAAGTTCAATAAAGACATATTTTTGAATGAATATTTCTACTTCTTATTCGAACAAGTGTATGTGACTTGCATTCATCAAACATATAATAAATCATCTTAGTATAACTCACTCGTGTTATTGATAACACGTCATTTTTTTAATGTGTAATTAATAATGAAAGGTCAAAGTGGTTATATAAATGATGTTTTCCCTATAAGTTATTTGCCAATGTATCTTTTTGTATAAAGTATATAATGCGTTTGACCAAGATAGAAAATGTGATATTATTCAACACAGAATTCATATAGTGTCTAGTAGAATTGAATTCTAGTTATTTCCTTAACCCAAAAGAAAGAAAAGGAAAGTTCATAGTTGATGAGTTACAACATATCTTCAAATTCAAAATTATATATCCCAATCCTCTTCCCTACATATAAATGAATCGATCACTAGTTGATGTAATCAATTCCAATACCCATTATTTTTGCACTTGATAGTTCACAAACAGTCGAGAAAATCATAATTTAGATATAGCCAAGGCGGCTCTAAAGATTACTAGTCTACTAACACTTGTTTTGGTTATTGTTGTTGGTGAGTCATCTTGGCTCTAAAGATTACTAGTCTACTAACACTTGTTTTGCATTTTAATTTTAAAGCAATTGTAATCCTATAGGCTAAAAGGTTTTTCTTTGCTCTTTTTGACTGACTAATTAAGTTTCACTAGCGTTCCAGTAGCCTACAATGAGCTAAAAGTAAGAGTCATACACCAATAACTAACTAATATAATTTTTAAATATCCAAATATAGAAAGGGAAATACTAAATTATTATAAAATCAAAGCCCAGACTACACAATTTATTTATTACTCAAAAACACAAACTAACTACTTAGACATGGATTGTGTAGATTTAGCTTTCTCTCTGAACCTTAGGGTTTCTCTCTGAACCTTAGGGTTTCTAGCCACCAAAGGGGAAAACCCTAGACGCCATCAATGGATTTCCACCATTCATGTCGTTGATCAAGTCGAGTCTGAAATTAGTTCTACTCCGAAATCGTTTTCTCAAGGTACGCGGTACTATCGTCATATACCCGTCTTCTAGTTTTTTATGCACTGGTGCTTTGAGGTTTCGATGTTCATGCTCATGGTTTGGAACTACCGAGACGTTGGATTGAACACAAACCGGCAGCAGCTACCAACTTCTCAACTAAAACGTACATGAGCCGACTGAAGAAGGTCTTGGAGCAACCCTATCGTTGGGTTTGGGATCCGGAGGACGGGACGATAAGACGAGACCTGAGGCGGGCGGTCCTGGGGCGTCTCAGGAAAGCTATGGGAGCAACACATAGTTATTGTCTTTTATACTTTCAGTCAAATTGTCTTTCTGTTCTTAGATTGAAGTACTCGGGTTGGACTTTTTCTTTTCTGTTTTGTCCTTTTGAAATGCTAGTAAGGGGATCTCTTGAATTAGTGTCTACGAACCAAAGTAGACTATTTCTACGGGTCCATGAGAGTTGTTCTGGCTACGGGTAGGCCGTACAATATTCTGGAACCCAGGGCTTTTACGTCCTACCTTGTATGATTTGTTTTTCACAGTAATACATATCCCCACTTTACTCTTTAAAAAAAAACTACTTAGAGATGATAATTAAGCATGGATATCATTGTAATACTGGAGCCACTTGGGATGTTCTTTTCACAAGGTTCCACCAGTCAAACTTTTTGAAGGGTTGAACCCTATTCGCGTTGTACTATGTCGCGGCTGCAACCCAGACTTGGACATTGGTCTGACCCAGTGTGTAGGCATGGAGGTGACGGTGATGGATTATACTAAATCGCTTCACCTTTAGAGAGTTCTTGTCCAGTGGTCCTTCACTTGCTTCTGTTCTGGGTCTGTGTCGGGGAAAAATTAGGGTTGTCGACAACAAAATACCTGTATATCGGGGCTAGTATTCGATTATGAGTTCCGAATGTCCTAGCCAAACAAGGCACAACTTTGTTTGGGGGACTAAGTGATGTGTGGCGAGGATGATCCATTGGGCACCGATAATTGAACGGTAATTGAATCTAGAAACTTCATTGCAATGCGGAAAAAAAACGGAAATTGAAAATTACAACGGGAAACAACATAAAAGAACGAGAACCAAATAAGGAAATCACATCCAAGATTTCTCACCAATGTCGTAATAGATGCCCAGTAAGTCGCACACTCCCAGAGAACATGAACGAAGTGTCCTTGGCCCTCTCTTATTTGTACTTAGAGGTTGACAAGAAGCTTGCGTTTTTGCTTCATCGATTGCACAACATACTTTTGTTCCTCTTTATGAATGGTTGCAAGCTCGCGGACTCCTTCGTCTATATCCATTTTCACATGCGCGTTCATCTTTCCTTTGCCTTTGTTCCTTACAACTTTGGCGACCTTATAACATGTAGGCCAGTCATCTGAAGCCATGTTGGTCCCATCAATGTCCTTGTTGTCGATGTAGGACCCAATCTCATCCACCCGTGCTCTTCTTTTGGATTCGCTTGAAATTGTTCAACGGGTGAAGGAGGAGCTAGTGGAGGTGGGAAAAGTTTCATGTAGTTCACTTCAGTTCTTTCACAAGTTTCCACCAATGTTTACATACAAACTGTGCTTTTCCTCCATCCGCACTTCTCCTCAATCAATTTTATCACTTGGTTATTGAATCTCCTGCTTAGGTGATCGTCATTTATGTGTGTGAAGTTCATGTAAAACTTTATGACACTCAAGTTGATCTACTGTTAGTCTGTCACTGACTCTCACTATTCTTTCCAAGATCGCTTCGGTTCATTTGGCCCCGTATGAGTTCCACCTTTTTTCCGATGTCATCACATTAGTCTTATTTCTTCTTACTATTCCTGAAAATCGGATAAATTGAGTTTTTCATCCAACCACAAGCCAAACCTTCCTCCTCCATGATACTCCACTGAGTACATATCTTTTGGGTTTCACCACACACGATGGGGTCAACAGAACCGAACCATATAATGTGGGAGTGGGAGAACGATTCGTAAAACGAACTCCCAATCCTCTAGAAGGGTTTTGAGTTTCTTGGTATCCTTAAAATGCATGTTTCTTTTTATGTACTTGTGTAAAAACAGATGTTTCCGAACGAAAGATGAATCAAATGTATGACTGTTACTATTCTACATAGTAATGTTTTTGGTTTCACGTTTGTGCCCTCTTTCTTACCAGTTTGGAACTAGAAAATCATCTTTCTTCCCACCACGAGTTGTGCAGTGTTTGGGCAACAACATTGGATGATGAACGGGCTTCTTGTGTTGTTCAAGGAAACGACATCGTTCTGCGCATACAGTGGTGGTCCAGACAAAAGTCTAAATTACCCGCAACTTATATAATTTGGCGCCTGCGCGGGCTTCAAGACGGAGACTAAATGGGTAAAGTCTGTATACCGCCACTACACAGTATCAAAAATCCATCCACCAAGCGGAGCCGTTGATCTACAACTAATCGAAACATCATCAGCTAGTTGAAAGTTGAAACAACAACATGGTATCATAACCATAATCACGGATATGATGATGTTTTGCAACGATGAAAAGACAGAGAGACAAGCTCTGTCATAAGCCCAAATCTCGAGAAAAGTTCAAAAACTTTCCTGGTCTTACGGTCATCGTTCATTCGAGTTTCTCATTATTCAAACCAAACCCATGTATTATCTTTTAATCTTTATTAATATTTTCAGCTGTGGTCTGAGGTTTCCTAGACAAAATGGAGATTCCAAAAAGAGGAAGTGGAGGTTAGAGTTAATCCTTCTGTTCTCAACAGTGCCATGAGCTTTTTTGCTCTTCTTTTTCTTGTTTAGGTCAAGTTCGAACAAACCCATTTCTAAAAAGTTGCCAAATCAGATTAGAAATGACACTTTACAGTGTAAAGATTGGATTTTGGGATCTTCCTTTCCTTGTTTAAGTCAAGCTCGAACAAACCCATTTATAGAAAGCCTCCAAATCAGAAGCTTTGTCTTCTTCTCGTGGCTTAGAATTAGAAATGGCACTTTACAGTGTAAAGGTTGGTTTGATGTTGCTTTACTTGTGGCTTAGCTTTTGGGTCTTACTGGTTGCGCCCTCTATCAGTCTTCTTTCGCCAAAAGGAGTTAACTTTGAAGGTCTGGTGCTGCATTTTCTTGTTTCTGTTTTATGTATGTGTATTTAAATGTTGGGTTTTCTTCAAATTTGATATTTCTTTTGTTTGGGAAAAATGAAGTGGCCGCATTGATGTCTGTGAAGACTAAGATGAGGGATGAGTTGGGGGTGATGAATGGGTGGGATATAAACTCTGTGGATCCCTGCACTTGGAACATGGTAGCTTGCTCTTCTGAAGGTTATGTCACTTCTCTGTAAGTCTACAACAGACCTGTTTCTTTCTAGTGTTTTTTTTTCGTGCTTGATTGCTTGGACTTAAGTTTGTATTAAGAAAAACTTACCATAACACAAGATAGTAGGATATAGAAGTATATGCAACATGAAATGGAATCTAGAGTCTCAGATATGGTGAGTCGAAAGTTGGTTGTTGTGTTTGGATGCTGAGAAACCCCCAGAAAATAGGTAAGAACGATGAGATTTACCAGATATAAGTGTTTGTTTAGTGAGCACAAGAGAAAAAAGTCTCCACTTAACTAAGGACAATTTGGATTTGAAAGAAGTTTAGAATGTAAAATAAATGTTTATGTTCACTCTTTCAACCTTTATCTTTTGTAGATTCTCTTAATTTTCCTGCTTGATTTCGTATTTGTGTCAATGTCAACAACTCTCTAATTTACTATTCAGGTTAAGACTTTAGATGCATTGTTATCATTTTTGGCATACAAAGGTGAAATGTGTCTTTTCTTCTGATTACTGGTGATAGGGAAATGGCTAATATGGGCTTATCAGGAACACTCTCTCCAAGCATTGGAAATCTAAGCCATCTTCGAACTATGTAAGCTTATTCACTCAGTGCTTCTCCTGACTTTGTTGTAACTTCAGTGACTATTTATTGACTGTCTTGGGCTTGAACAAGTTGGTTTTCATTGCCTAATAGAGACTGATTGCTTGATTTGGCGCCACATCCATGAAAAGACAATGTTCTTCTAAAAAAATCATCTAGTTGTAGAAGTGAATAGTGATATTCACTAAATTTGATCGTTACGGAAGTTTTACTTGGGGAATTGGCCGCTCATTCTTGTTTTCAGAATGTATCGGAAAGCATATTTTTCTTGAGATACAAAACTCGTAACCCATAGAAGTGTGAACTTACCTTCTTTTTTAATGTATTTACCGCTATATTATTTTGTTTCTACTATTCAGGTTGCTGCAGAACAATCAATTATCTGGCCCTCTCCCTATAGAGATAGGGAAGCTTTCAGAACTCCAAACCCTCGATGTTTCTGGTAACCAGTTTGTTGGAGAAATTCCAAGCTCTCTGGGGTTTCTACCTCATCTAAGTTACTTGTAAGTGTGGGTTGACCTCTATACAGATCATTACTATTTATAATGGTTTGGTCGTGTGCTCGATCCGGCCATTCATGCTAAATTTCAAATTCCAAGCTTTTCAGGCGGCTGAGTAGAAACAATTTATCTGGACAGATCCCCAAACATGTGGCAAGTCTCACAGGCCTTTCATTCTTGTATGTACTTCACTACACATCACATTACTTCTCATTTAGTTTTCTGTAAACTTATTCTTATTCATAATATATAGGGATTTATCATTCAACAATCTCAGTGGCCCTACTCCAAAGATATTAGCAAAAGGTTACAGGTGAGATATGGTAGAGCGCATTACTTTTTCAGAAATAAATCTGTTTATAATGAAGTACTAAATAAATCTAAAAGTTTACATGCTTCATTGTAGTATTACAGGCAACAGATTTCTTTGCTCTTCATCTGCACAAATATGCATGGGTGTGTCAAAACCAGCAAATGGTAATATATGAAAAACCTACGGATTCCTTTTGCTACTTAGCTGATTATATGAATTGGTGCATGAAATTAAAAATAATTCATTTGCAGACACAGGACAATCTACAAAAGTCAATGATCATCACAGGTGGGCACTTTCTACTGCCCTTGGGATTAGTTGCACATTTGTGGTGTCTGTTATGCTGCTTGTTTGTTGGGTGCATTGGTATAGATCACGGCTTCTCTTCATATCAAATGGTACCTTCTATAAACTACACCGGCTACATTTTATTGTTATTTTCCAATTCCTTGTTCATAGGTGATGATGTTTGTGGGTATTCAATTCTGCAGTGCAGCCAGATTATGAATTTGAAATCGGTCATTTGAAGAGGTTTTCATTTCGAGAATTGCAAATTGCTACTAGCAATTTTAGTCAGAAAAACATTCTTGGCCAAGGTGGATTTGGTGTTGTCTATAAAGGGTGTCTTCCAAATAGGACACTTGTGGCAGTTAAAAGGCTGAAAGATCCGAACTTTACCGGAGAGGTTCAGTTTCAAACTGAAGTTGAGATGATAGGCTTGGCTTTGCACCGGAACCTTCTGCGTTTGTATGGCTTCTGTATGACCACTGAAGAAAGGATGCTTGTTTATCCTTATATGCCAAATGGAAGTGTTGCAGACCGCTTGAGAGGTTTGTTTCATTTGAATTGCAAGTATGCCAGAGCCATACTATTATTCCTAGGGTCAATTGCAGATAGCTATTCCCAACTTTAAAACTTTATTTACAGCTACATAAACTCTAAAAGAATTGCAGATAGCCCCTTTTATGCAGAAACTGCCGAAAATACTCTTGACCCTAATCACAGAAGACTTCATAACTACTAATAACATTTTGATTATATGTAAAAAACGGTTTAGTAAATTAAACAGACTCCTTAAAAGACAAAAAAAGGTATTTTTTGAGATTATGGTCAAGGGCATTTTTGTCATTTTGATGAAGGTAGATGTAAATAACGTTTATTTCTATTATGTGCAAAAGGCTTGTAATACACAATAGCTATCTGCAATCAACGCCTATATCTATTCTGCTGCTCATTGGTTTATTTTTATTATGTTGAGCAGATACTTGCCAAGAGAAGCCATCTCTGGACTGGAACAGACGAATGCATATTGCCATCGGGGCAGCGCGAGGACTTCTATATTTGCATGAACAATGCAATCCCAAGATAATTCACAGGGATGTCAAAGCTGCCAACATTCTGCTTGATGAAAGCTTTGAAGCTGTGGTGGGTGATTTTGGTCTTGCCAAGCTATTAGATCAGAGGGACTCGCATGTGACGACAGCAGTTCGGGGTACTGTAGGACACATAGCCCCAGAGTATCTTTCAACTGGGCAGTCCTCTGAAAAAACTGATGTCTTTGGATTTGGCATTCTACTTTTGGAGCTGATAACAGGGCAAAAAGCTTTGGATGCCGGGAATGGCCAGGTCCAGAAGGGAATGATTCTCCACTGGGTAAGGACGCTGCAAGAAGAGAGGAGGGTGGAAGTGCTAGCAGACAGGGACCTGAAGGGGTGTTTTGATGTGATGGAGTTGGAGAAACTGGTGGAGTTGTCGCTGCAGTGCACGGAGTCACATCCAAGTGTGAGGCCTAAGATGTCAGAGGTGTTGAAGGTGTTGGAGAGACTGGCTGGGCAGTCGGGGCAAGGTGATGAGGGCCAAGGTGTAGGACATGTTTGTGAGCCAAGGGCGTGTACTTTTTGCAGGAATTACAGTGACATCCATGAAGAATCATCGTTTATTATGGAAGCAATAGAGCTGTCTGGACCACGATGACTGAAAGTGTAAGTGCAATCTCATAGTAGTTAGCAATTGTAAATGAGCTAGATTTTATTTGGTTCAATAGGGTAGATGGGAGGGTCACAGTTGGAGATAGTTAGCAGAGTTTAAGGATGTAAAGAAGGTTATGTAGTGATGCATTCTCGTCAAGGAATGTTGATTTCGATATACAACATTGTAGCCAAGTTTCACTTTCTTCGATGAAAATAAGTAATTGATACATGTGAAACATTTTTTTCTTCTTGCGGGTTATTTGTGTTGTGCGTTTAGAAGATGTAGATCTGTTCATCGGTTGGTGAATATCTTTTAACTTACATCTATTATTAACTTGTTTTGTTAAGTGTTTCGGGCTTTAGCATTCATTTGTATCAGTGGACACGATCTCGAGTCCACTTGCATCAGCTTATATGATGTTCAGTCAGTCTATACCGATTGGATGGTTTTGCAGATGCTGAAGTTGGACGAGATGGTGAAGTTGTGATTGGTTCTACTGAAGTTTACAACAGATGCTTGAGTTTACTTGCATCCACTTCAGTACAACATGATCTTGAATTCACTTGCATCAGTGCATATGATCTTCAATCAGATCTATGCAAGTTATGTGACTTTACAGATGCAGATTTTGGACAAGATGGTGAAGTTGTGCTTAGTTCTTCTGAAGTTAACAGCAGTTGCTTGAATTCACTTGTAGGTTGGGTGGTTGTGCAGATGTTTAAGTTGAACGAAATGGTGAAGTTGTGTCTCTGTTCTACCAAAGTTTTATGTTACGGCAGATGTATTTTTGTTGTGGCGGGAATGATATTAATTCATTAGATATAAGTTGGATGTATTGTCCAGATATACATCCAACTTATATCTAATGAATTAATATCATTCCCGCCACAACAAAAATACATCTGCCGTAACATAAAACTTTGGTAGAATAGAGACACAACTTCACCATTTCGTTCAACTTAAACATCTGCACAACCACCCAACCTACAAGTGAATTCAAGCAACTGCTGTTATCTTCAGAAGAACTAAGCACAACTTCACCATTTTTGTTGTGGCGGGAATGATATTAATTCATTAGATTTCCATTAAGTGGAAATCTGTTTTTTTTTGGATAAATGCGGAAATTTTTAATTAATAAAGATGAACTTTCGAAAAGAAGAGATCCAAAAGGTCAAAAGACTGATAACAACTGTTACAAAAAGAGTTCAATCAATGGGAACTCCCTAACAGCTAATCCCAAAACCTAACAAGAAGCGATATCATCCGTAGTAGGACTTACCGATCTTGCCTGATAGTACGAGAGTGCCACACAATACCATTACTAATGTTGAATGGCTTTGGAGCTGCCTCTTCTTACGAAACCTCACGGATCCTCTTTTCATTTTCGGTGAAAACTAGAAAAGGTCGTGTCTACACAATAACTCTTTCCCAGCTCAAAGATCTTGTGCTACCTCTAATATTATGGACAATATGCTGAGTTGGCTCCGACAACGATTTTGAAGGTGGACACAGTTGAGCTTGCGGCTTAGCCGTTGGCGAAGCTGACAACTTGAGCATAGCTCTGTTTGGTGGTCGGAAATCGATCTTCTTGCACACCCTGCATTCGAGGTTGTACAATACTAATCTCGACACTACCTGTTCCATGCATCATATCCTGCTCAACCACAACCATAAAAGGTCGCCCTAACCGATGGACTTATGGCTCGGTCAGTTTGAAGCCCATTCAACACATGGGCCTGAATCATTATCGCAGGTCTTTCTTGGCATAACTAGAATTGCTTAGCTGGTTGGTTGCTTTTGAGGGCCAGGTTTGAAATCCACGAGATGCTAAACATCCAGTATAGAAAGATGGCGATGCAATGTTGAAAGCACCAACCAAAACACCTCTGACAGTATGCAACACAAGAGTGGTTGTCAATGTGTCTTAAAAGAGACGATGATTTAGATAATTTAGTCATGTGACCGTCACCAGCATCAACTATTTTTTTTTGAATATGATAGTATTACCTTTTGCGCTAGTGGATCGAGTCTCCGGCTGTTGCGCTGACTAGGAGTGCCTAGTAGTATGACGATTGTTGTGTCATGTTTGAGGAGTTCAGCACCTTTTCCCCCGGTCCTCTTCGGTGGTTTCTCTTGCCAGGTCTAGTTAGTGCTCGTTCAGGAGCCGTTTTGGGATTGCTTTACCTTGGTGGGGTCCAGTGAGTACTTGTTCCGGTGTCGCATTTTGGGGCCAATCTGTCCGTTTTCGGGTGGAGCAGCATGGATCACTTAGCCTTCTTGAGGCCAGAGGATTCACCCGTGCGGTCTCCTGTGGTACTGTTCACTAGTCCGATCAAGGTTACCCGAGCGGTCCCCTGAGGCACTGTTCGCTAGTCTGGCATGCTTGTAGTTGTTGTGGTGGACCGGGGTGGTTGTTTTCTCTTGTATGTTTTGCTTTTTGTTGCTGTTGCCTTTTAGACCGGTTTTGTTGGACTTTGTTTTGGTACCTGTGGTTTCTATCCCAGGACCCACACTTCTTTTTTAGTGCATTTTTTCTCTCTGATAAAAAAAAAGATGCGTTTCGTTATTTGTAACCATTATGTATACTTGGTTTGCAATTTGCATCCTTTACATATACACACTTTTATAGGAGTACCCTCAAGTTTTTGCAAAAAAATAAAATTAACCTCATTAGTGGATATACAGACGGAAAACAATTCACAGTAAACTTTTGTAAAGAAAAATAATTCATCGTAAGATTATGTACAATGTGCACAGTTCACCGCACGTTTTTGCAATTATCATGTATCTCATATATTTCTAAGAGTTAAATATAAAAAATTACTTTAAAATATTGATCACGTATTTACAAAATTTAAGCTTAATTTTTGACACTCATTAATTCATATAAACATATAACTAATGTGTGACTCATTCATAAAACAAGTAAATGATGTGTGATCAACACTCAAAATACTTGATTTAATCGTTTTAAAATTTAAATTGTTTATTGTCCATGACTTTGGTGACCAATGTTTTAAGATAGTTTTTTACTTTTAAGTATTAACCTATTTTAACACAGTATTAACATTATATTATCTAACCTAACGTCGCACAACACCTTGGTCATGGCATGCACAATGACTCTATTCCTTCCTATCATAACGACAACGATGTCGGAGAATGACGTCCTCAATCATAGAATTGTCTGGCGAGGCGGCGGCGACAACCGTTCAATGGGGGCGGCGAGAGGCGAGTCCGACATTGGTCTTTCTTCTCTGTCCAAGCATAGTAACGATATTTCTCTACTTAGTCTAAGAGACTTTACTTTGAGTGTAAGAGACTATAAAAAGCCTTCAGGGCTAATCCGATATCGATCCCATCAACTAATAGATTCGATTTGCCGAGGTTTGGTTTTCGTACAACTCTACCAACCGAACACTTGCATGAATCGGTTGGGGTCTCGGAGCAATACAAACGGTGGATTTGGGATCTGAAAGGAAGGACAATCTGTTGGGGTCTATCTTCGCGACACCCACGACCGCAAGAATCGAGCTTGGAGCACAAGATGCTGTTGGAGGATCCGTGTCCCGGGAGAAGCAAGGAAGCGACTCATTTTTCCTGTTTTAGCTCGGTGCTTTTTGATTCAGGTTTAGTTTCTATTTTGAGTTGTTTTAGTTGAATTTTATTCTGTTGTTTTGTTTTCAGTTATTTCGTTTATCAACACAGGGTACAACGTAAGGATAGTTCTCTTTGTCTAAGATACATACTAGACTATTTCTACAAGTTCATGAGCGACGGATGTCCTATGAGAGGTACATACTTATTATGTTCTCCGGACTCTTTAATCCTACTCGTAAAGTTCCATGAATCCATGTGCATGAGTAATACAGTTCCTTGTTTGCCCTTCGAAAAAAAAGTATTAACCTATTTTTCAATTATCACATATATATTCACTTCAGTGGCATTATAGTCATTTCACGATTTCAGCTGGGGCGCGAAACAAAACCCTAGCGCCATATCAACTATTTCTATTCCACTTCCGCCCCACCCTCTTCGCCTTCACACAGCCGCTGATCTTACTCTCCAACCCCAACCTGCGACAATGGTGACTATCTCTCTCCATTTTGGTTCTGATTCTAACAATGATTTTGCACGACCTGTTCGTTCTTACGCATTGATTCTGTATGCTTTCAATTCAGGCTGCGGAGAAAAAGCTTTCCAACCCGATGAGGGAAATCAAGGTCCAGAAGCTGGTCCTCAACATCTCCGTCGGTGAGAGCGGCGATCGTCTCACACGCGCCGCCAAGGTCCTCGAGCAGCTCTCCGGCCAGTCCCCTGTCTTCTCCAAAGGTACCAATTTTTACCTCCGCCTCAGCTATACAATCGGTTCCTTACGCTTTTGCTTGGGTCAATTTCAGCTAGGTACACTGTCAGGTCGTTCGGTATCAGGCGTAACGAGAAGATTGCCTGTTACGTGACCGTGAGAGGCGACAAGGCTATGCAGCTTCTCGAGAGTGGGCTCAAGGTCAAGGAGTATGAACTCCTTAGGAGGAACTTCAGCGACACTGGCTGCTTTGGATTCGGAATCCAGGAGCACATCGATCTCGGAATCAAGTGAGTATACATTTTCTAAAATTTATAACTATTGTATGATCCAATCACACGCTAAACCATCTAACTCCGTTTCAATACCCTTTTGCAAGTAATGGGTCTTGTGGCAAAATTGCATCTTGGTTTTGTCCTGAGCTTGTACATGTCCAATTTTGTTGTGGTGGGATGACATTGAAATCAATGTTCTAGAATGCTGTCCCTGATGTTATTAATATCTTCAATGTATTATTAATACATTTATGAAAATGATGTGGTTTCCATGTTAGCTATTTCATCTACTGTGGTTGAATGCTGAAGCTGAGCACAGACCTTCCTGATAATTGATGTGACACAACTTGATAGCCATTTTCTCAGTCACTTTTGGGGTATGCTCCATGAACCAAATGCAGATCACATTGAGTCCGAAATTACTTGGCTCGGTATTTAGCATTTCTGTTTTGGCATCCATTTTGTTGAATGCAGGATGATACATTGGTAATGTTATCCTACCTGATTCTTCTTGCCTTTGCTATGCTTTATGGAAACGGAGAAGAACTTTAAGGAAAGAACAGTTGTTTTGTGATATCCATGTCATATTAATGTTTAGATGTTGAAATCTTACTTACCAGTGTTCATTCACTTTCTCTT
Organism: Erodium maritimum; assembly: GCA_963921825.1. Taxonomy (NCBI): domain Eukaryota; kingdom Viridiplantae; phylum Streptophyta; class Magnoliopsida; order Geraniales; family Geraniaceae; genus Erodium; species Erodium maritimum. Next base: position 61,916,220 of record OY997592.1, on the reverse strand, counting down.
GCTTGTATGCACATTTATGTATTATCCGTTATACATACTGAATTAGTTAGTCATGGTGGTTTGTTGAGTCAACTGTGGCCTCTGTGTACAGGTTCTCACATAGTATACTTTGAAACGTGAATATGTTGTAGTTGAAGCTACAAATGTTCTCCAACACAGTTTTGTTGAAATATAACTAGCTATTTCTTTGTCTTGTAACAGGTATGATCCATCAACTGGTATTTACGGGATGGACTTCTATGTTGTTTTGGAGCGTCCTGGGTACCGTGTTGGTCGTCGTCGTAGGTGCAAGTCCCGTGTTGGAATTCAGCATAGAGTCACAAAAGAAGATGCTATGAAGTGGTTTCAAGTGAAATATGAGGGTGTTATTCTTAACAAGTCTCAGAATATCACAGGATAAAGAGTCTACAATCATGCTAGAATGGCTTAAAAGTTTTGATTTGGCTATTACCCTTTGAAGGGATTTTTAGTGAGACCAGGATTCAAACTATTGTTTCTAGTTTTGTTTATGAGGTTGGCCTTAATCTGTAGAGACATGATTCTATTATCATGTGTTCCATTACTGAATGCATTTTTGTTATAAAAAATCTGCTTGAAATTAAAGTCTTATGTTCTGCAAATGAAAGAAGTGGAAATGAGCTGAGGTTCTGGACTGGTGAAGGTGTTTTAAGCATGATTACAGAACTCAAGCACTGGAAGAGTCATGACCCAGAGCAGGGCTTGGGATTGACAGCATGTAGAGATTCTTCAAAGAATGTTATTTTGTGGCCTCCATTATTTTTGGAATTAAATGCTTATTTTTGAAAAGGTTGCTTGCTTATGTGGTGAAACTTGAATCTGATGATTGAAGAATCAAGATTTTCCTCAAATATATTTCCTGATTATGCTATGAGAAGGGGTTAAAGAGAAAAAGAATAAAGGAATGGAAAGTTATGAAAGCAGAAGAAAAGGATTGTGCCACAGTATATACTTGTGGTAAGATGTATAAGTAACAAGGGTGTGAGGCCACCAAGTTTTCATCAAACTCAGCTGATGCATAGTGCATTGCAGATGCAATATTACAGGGCAAGTATTCTATTGGCAGGAAGCAGCCACTACACGCATTATTGCTCTTCACATGTATACATATACTGTGTTGTTGTAGTGTGTCTTCTGCCAAAGTAGATTTGCCCGGCAATTCTTCTGCAGTTACCCAAAATGATTCGCATGATCATGTCTCATCAATAATGCTACCTCGTTTCAACCATGACATATCCCTTTTTTGACAAGGTTTTCTCTCTATTATTATCTTTTGTTTGGCAAGGGTGGTATGTGTTTGAGTATGCCTTGAATCACATTCGTTTATCGGGGAACTATCACTCCAAGAACGGGAGGCTTAGGGTTCTATAGCCTTACCATCCTGAGTAAAACTCTTCTCCTCCTGATGGATTTAGCCAACACTTCAAAACCGTTGTGTTTTTGTGATTGCTCATTTTTGGTTTTGTGCATTCTATCTTTCTCACTCACACCTCCGTTGTGGTGGCATGGTGATTATCCTTACATATGTGAAAATGATCAAGTTAAATGGTTGCTGGGAGAAGCTTGATCATCGTATCCACTGATCACTTGAAGTTGAAATCTTACCCAAGGAAAGCTACTTCTTCAACACTAATAGCATGTATTATGCACATTCTAAATGCTCAATTTAAACACACTTCTCGGTTTCTCTCTCTTGTCAAGTCAAATTCGATAGCTTGACTCAAACAAAAATTATTAGATTATTTAATTTAATTTAACAAACAAATTGAAATGAAAGCAATTTTTATTGAAACAAAACTACATTACATAGACAATTAAAATATTATATTTGAAATTCAAATTGAACCACCCAATTGTAGAGGCGTCATTTTGCATAGACGAGAACTCACCAATGGAATTTATTGAATGCAATTCGTTGTCTGGAGGCGCACTCGGAATAGGTAGCATCGAAGATTTGCTGCTCGGTTGTGTTGGGCAGGTAATGTTGGACACGTCGTCGACTTTCTTGACCTTCTTGCTATTCTTACACATGTGATCCTTCAGTTGGTATTTGGATCGTTCGGGGAACGTGGTGTTGGGTCTTGAGGTAGGATTGGAGATGAACCAACTCGCAGCGGAAAATCAATGAAAACCAAGAGACGATTAAAACCATGAAACAACTAACAAAGAATGGATTCACATGAGAAAAATTCAGCACTAGTTCTTACCAAAACAAGAACACCGGTTAACGAATGATTGGCTTGAGTCTCCAAGACGCCTACGTATCCACATGGGAATCAAAGCCACGTAGTTCTTCTCTTTGAGGACTCAAGAACACAAAAATGGAGGTGGGAGCTTGCCAAACCCGAAATTGCAAGGGAAGGGGGAGAGAAGTTGTGTTTCCTATTCTTGTCTTGTGTTTGTTATGTTGAAAAAAGATGACTTAAACATAACAAAACTCATACTTGTCCAACTAAAGGCATGGGACAAGTATGGTGTCAAGTAAGGTGTAAATAGGACAAAGTATGGCTAGACAAGATTGGGTTAGGTGGTGAATCACCAACACCTTAATCCCTGTCTTCCTTACTTAGTACTAATTAATCAAGACTTGATTAATTAGTTCCATGGGCCTTGGTTGCATGAGCCTTTCATGGGCCTCTTGGAACATGGCCCGTGGCCATTTCCAACGAGGTCCCGCGATTCGCTCATCGCCTCCAAGCCTTCCATACCGGAAATGTCCAACATTATCCGACGCGATCAATCCCAAGACTCCAAGCCTTGTCTCGATCCGTAAAGTCTTATTCACTTACGGGCACATGACCCAAAACCCAGTTTTGGTCATGTCCCGAGACAACTCTCTTTTGGCCATTCTCCATAAATGTGTCAATGAGTTTCATCCTCCGGTGTGACCCTTAGGTTTATGCATGTCAATAGATCAACGTAAAATCCCATTTTACTTGATCCGATTTAAGTGGCAACTAACGAGACTTTAGTATTGCCTGACACTGCATAACGAATCGACCCTGTCGATTCTAACCTTTCCGTCATCCCTGTCATTATCCTTTTATCTCTGATATCACTGTTGGGATAAGGCATAGAGCCGTCATTCTTATTATTCTCAATCACTGTTCCTTGATATGTGAGATGACTGAAGATATGATACCTAGTATCATGTGCATGGCCATGCTATTCTTTCAGTCACTCTCGATCAAGCGGCCGAGAACCGATATCTTTCCCATACCTCAGTATGAGGGATAAATCCCTTAGTCGTCTTTCGTGTCACTCATGTAGCCCGTCCCCAAGCCAATCATGGCCGTTATGGAAGCCCTGTTACGGACAAAGTTAGGCTCAGGTCAAACTCAGATGTTGACTACATAGCGATCACAAAGACTCCTTGGTCTAAGGATACATGACAAGCTACGACACTGAATATGTTCATGAATTAATCTATGACACACATTCAGGGCGGGTCGTCCAATATCATGTCCCACATGATATCTATGATCAGACTCCGGAATCCCATTCCAATGACTAACAGAACGTAAGCCATAAAGAGCCATCTTTCATACTAGTCGCTTCTAGTGAAGCATTGTTGACTAGGGACCCATCGAGTGTGATCTATCTCGATCTATGGTTCTATTCGCATGGTGGGCATAAATCAAAGCACACTTCGATATATTACTCCAACACATAAGTAATATAAAGCCGCTTTAATTTTATTGCTAACGATGATATATACATTTGGACATTTAGGATTGAACTACGGGCACTAAGACTAACACGTGGATGGGTGGTCGTGAGGTATTGTATGTAAAGGTTCATCTAGTACTTACCACCGATCTCCGCATATTCAAGCCATATGAGGACAAGGTGATACCTTTTTCAACAGACTAAAGCATTGAGCGACATAGAATTGTCATCCCAACAAATAAATGGAGGTGAAGAAGGTGAATGAGGATACGAGGGAGAGGTGTGAATGAAATAGAGGAGGTTGGTGGAATTTATGGTGTGGATGGTGGCGGTTGCAACGACCTTGAGCCGAGGTGTGTTGGTTGTAAAGGGTGGAAGAGAGGGCCCATCTTGTTTTGTTTACGAGATGATAAAGTTATCGAAATACGTAAATTTGAAGTCGAAAATACTATATGTTGAAACCGAACGTTCATTAAAGATAACGACAAAAGAGGAAGTAAAAAAAATGAACAACACAAGCTAAAGCACAGAAGGAACAATAAATATATATATATATTTTTTATTATAGATGATGGTTTTATGAATAAGTCTTTCTCCCCAAGAAGGGGAGAAAGGGGAGGATTGTCAAAAGGCTATCCTCAGAACATGAGGTACCCTACAAGAAGGGTAAGAAAAGAGAAATACGACGTGACATAGTGTCAGAAGATTTTCCCTCAACAAACATAAAATACGAACTAAAAAGAAACAACAACTAAAAAGAAAGAAAAAAAAACCCCTACAGAGAAATCGAGACCTCACTAAGACTGGACTACATCCTCAGTCCAAGTAGTCAGCGCAAATCTTGTATTAACAAAATGTCTCCAAGTCACATTTCTACGATTAGCTTCGAGTATTAACAAAAGGTCCTGGATTTGAACTACTTGTTTATATATATCTTTTTGATGGAGCGTTTATGAGAATTTTAAGGTTTTATTAATTGTTTATGATTTTTATTTATTTCAACTCAGGTCACGTCTCGAGTCCGGTCAAATCCGGATTTGGGGCGTGACAATTTGGTATCAGAGCCTGGTTGCATTTGAAACAGGTGGAAATTTTCGAACTTGTTTTCAAAACCTCGGACCAACGTTAATTAGGTAGGTAGAGTTAGGGAGTCTAAGTCGTGTGCTCAGTGACGCAAGTGAAAATATTTGATGCAGAGAGTGAGAACGACTCGAGTCTTACTGTTTTGTTTGTTGATGCAATTTGAATTCATTTGATTATAACGGTTATGTCGCGTGAGTGGTACCCTTACCTTATTGACTGTGAGATGCAGTGATCGGTGAAACCGACTAGTTGAGATCGGGGTTGGGTTAACAAACAATGACCGAATCGTTATATGTTGATTGTTGAGTAAAGTGTTTGTATGTTAAGTGTATTACCGTTGTGGTTGGTTGTTTCATGTGGCTTAAACTGAGGGATTATTTGAGAGAGGTGTTGATGAGGCGGAAGATTGGTTTCAATAGAGTGTTACTGGCGGAGCGGTGTTTGAGCGAAGGGAGAATTTTATGGAATGGTTGAATTGTTATGATTTTGAAATTGTTTGAGTGTTGACTCGGTTATGACGTTGTGAATTGTTTAAGGAATCAAGATGGAAAATACGATTCAGTTAGAGTAACTTTTAAAAAGGGAATCGAACTTCAGTAATTTTGCACCCTCTTGGTTGTGTGTGTACTTGCGAAGCATGAGAATTCTATGTATTGATTGTGTTGTGAACTGCAGAGCATGAGAACTCTTTAATTGGAATAACTTGTGGAAATTGATTGGTAATTGTCCCGCGTAAGCGGAGGGTTAGTGGAAAATACGAATAGGTCATGCCGAATTTTCTGTAAAACTGAATTGGTTGTTCTATCACGGGTTGACTCAGGGGTGCCATTGTGGTCAAACGTGATGGTTGGATGTCAAGTGGTTACAACAAGGTTCGGGGACGCCTGAACCGAGTTGTAACGATGCGAGATCGACTCGTTATTTTGACTAAAGATAAGTAACTTGAGGAAAGTTAAAGGTTTATTGAAGGAAGTAAGGAAGGAGAAAAGCTGTGATAAAAGGATTAAGGACTTGATTGCAAACGTTTTGCTTGTGCTTTCCACCCCAGTGATGGGATGTTTGTGGTTGATCTTTTCCTCCCGTGGGAGTTGGTTTCATTACTTGGTTGTTGTGTGAGACGCACGATGTGCGGGATTGTGTGTATATATAAGTACTATATACGACCTATCTACTTAACCCGATCCAACTAGGATCCGTTGAGACGAACGTTGACGTCCCCTCTTCGCTTAGATAGTGAGACCGTGTTGAGCTGAGTTTGAACTGTACGTACTACTGCAGCGTTCTTTCGTGATGTCCGGGGTCTATATTCCGAGAGGTACCCGGAGTCGCCAAGCTTTGGGGCAGAGTCAGTCACCAGCTGTGGGACTGGCAAGAGCAGCAGGTGCCCAGAGTGCTGCTCCCACAGAGCACTAGAGCGTTGAGGATGGACCGCCAGGGTCACCAGTGAGAGTTACCCCAGTCGCCGAACCGACACAGACTACTCCTATTGATGAGGTGGTACGCGTAGTGCTAGCAGCACTCAGCAGGAGACCGCAACACCGGCGACAGAGCCCGTGCCTGCCACTGATACAGTCGCCGTTGAGAGACCAGGACAGGTGGATAACTACACGGCCCAGGCACTTCGTGATTTCCGTCGTTTGGGTACCCCGACATTTTCTGGGAGCACAGCCTCCGAGGCGGCAGTTTTGTGGTTGGAGCGGATCGCTCGCAACCTTGACACGTCTGGTATTTCTGAGGGACGTCTGAGAGTTTCCTTCTCCACGTTCCAGCTTGAGGGTGAGGCTTTTTACTGGTGGCAGTCCGTGCAGACCAGAGTTGGTGAGGATTTCGAGCTTTTTAATCGACTGTTCCTGGAGCAATACTTTCCGCGATCAGTCCGAGATGATTACCATCACCAGTTCATGGATCTGAGGCAGAGGGGTATGACAGTAGCTGAGTATGCGGCGAGGTTCTTATCCTTGTCCCGCTTCGCACCCGAGATGGTGCAGACTGAGGACAGCCGTTGCAGACCGTTTGAGCATGGGCTCCTTCCTGCTATCGCGGATCGGATTGTTGTTTTGGGGACGGAGGTGTATTCTACTCTGGCTGACCAGGCCTTAGCAGTGGAGAGACACTTTTGAGAGACTGCCAGAGAGAGAGAGATGTCAGGCCGAGACCGAGTGGTTTCCTCAGGCCTTCAGAGAGGCGTGATGCCAGACGACAGAGGACTTCTGGGCACTTCCAGCCACAGTTTCAGCAGAGTGGTATGCGCAGAGGAGCAACAGTGGCATCAGTTGCACCTGCACCGTTGGCGTTGTTCTGCCCTACCTGCAGACAGTAGGGACATTTGGCCCGGGACTGCCCGAGGAGCAGAGGACCCGCAGAGCGGCAGATGGATCGTCCACAGGGGTATGGTGAGAGGCAGCGTGTCGATGATCAGATTTGTTATCAGTGCGGCCGGTCGGGGCACATTGCTTTTACTTGTCCCGATCGGGTTGGAGCTGTACCTCCATCGAGTCCTCAGCAGACACAACCTCGTCAGGCACCTCCCGACCGACCACGTCAGGCACAGCAGCAAAGAGCTCCGCGTCAGACGGCGTGAGCGGTAGCCCCGAGACACAAGGCTAGGGCTCAGTAGCAGGTGACACTACTACCACCACCGAGAGGAGGACCACCGGCACGGCAGGGCCGAGTGTATGCGATCACAGATGCAAGAGCTGAGAGGCAGTATGCCGGCCATGAGGCCATACAGGGTACGTGTTTATTTTTTCATTCGTGGGCATCCTTTTTGTTCGATACGGGTGCATCCCATTCGTTTGTCTCTACTTCGTTTGCTCGTTCCTTGGGTTTGGTGACAGAACCCCTTAGTAGACCCTTGTGTCTGGAGACCCCAGTTACGGGAGAAGTGGTGTTGGACGCCGTTTGTCGAGATTGTGAGGTTCGAGTGGCAGATTGCCCCTTCTTGGGTGACCTACTCATCCTAGAGATGACTGCTTTCGACGTGATCTTAGGGATGGACTGGCTTACGAGATATCGAGCGACGATCGACTACTTTCAACGACAGGTGACCGTACGATCCGGTGATAGAGTCATCACTTGTGTTTTGGGTAGCAAGAGCGGAATCCTTCTATCCGCCTTGACTACGGGAGTGGAGGCTAAGGTTGTGCAGGATGGTAGAGACCTACCGAGGGTAGTGAGTGAGTTTCCGGACGTGCTTCCGGAGGAGCTATCAGGTTTACCGCCGGCACGAGAGATAGAGTTTCGGATCGACTTGATCCCCGGCACCGCGCCGATCTCGATGACACCGTATCGGTTCGCGCCAGCTGAGTTAGTCGAGTTAAAGCGACAACTCGAAGAGCTACAGGAGAAGGGCTTCATCCGCCCTAGTGTTTCACCGTGGGGATCATCCGCCCTCTTCGTGAAGAAGAAGGGTGGTGCCTTAAGGATGTGCATCGATTATCGGAAGTTGAACCGGGTAACGGTGAAGAACCGCTACCCGATGTCGAGGATCGATGACCTGTTCGATCAAATGAGAGGAGCAACCTGCTTCTCCAAGATTGATCTAAGATCAGGCTACTACTAGTTGAGGGTCCGAAAGGAGGATGTGGAGAAGACCGCGTTCCGGACGCGTTACAGACACTTTGAGTTTCTAGTGATGCCGTTCGGGTTAACGAACGTGCCAGCAGCCTTCATGGATTTGATGAATGGCATATTCAGGCCTTACCTGGATCAGTTTGTCGTAGTCTTCGTTGATGACATCTTGATCTACTCGCCTAGTGACGAGGCACACGAGGAGAAATTGAGGGTAGTGTTGACCTTGTTATGCACTCACCAGCTATATGGGAATCTGGAGAAGTGCAAGTTCTGGCTTGCAGAGGTGAAATTCCTCGGACATGTGGTGTCCCGTGATGGTATCCTAGTCGACCCGGCGAAGGTCGATGCAGTTTCGAAGTGGGCAAGGCCCAAGAACGTGTTTGAGATCCGTAGCTTTCTAGGGTTAGCCGGTTATTATCGACGCTTTGTTCAGGACTTCTCATGTTTGGCTCCACCTATGACATCTTTGACTCGCAAAGGAGCAGAGTTCCTTTGGACTAGCGAGTGTGAGCACTCGTTCTCAGAGCTAAAGGCTCGTCTGACCACCGCTCCAGTATTGATCGTTCTGGAGTGAGGAGTGGGCTATGACGTATACTGTGACGCCTCAGGCGAGGGTCTTGGTTGCATTTTGATGCAGTCCGGGAAGGTGGTTGCCTACGGCTCAAGACAATTGAAAGTGCACGAGCGCAACTACCCGACCCATGATCTCGAACTAGCAGCAGTGGTCTTTGCATTGAAGAGTTAGAGACACTATCTCTATGGTGAACGGTTTAGAGTATTCTCGGACCACAAGAGCCTTAAGTATATCTTCTCTCAGCGCGATCTAAACATGCGCCAAAGACGATGGTTGGAGCTGCTTGAGGAGTATGACTTCGAGCTGCTCTATCATCCGGGCAAGGCGAACGTCGTCGCGGATGCTCTGAGCAGGAAGTCAACTCATTACGTGGCCAGCATAGCAGTACGAGAGTGGAGCATGTTAGAGGAGTTGAGCTCTTCCAGACTTGAGCTCGAGGAGATCGCGGATGGTATGGCTTTGTGTGCATTGGTGGCTCAACCCACTTTGGTTACTCGGGTGCTAGAGGCACAGACCGAGGATGCTGAAGCGTTAGGGATTCGTGAGAGACTGGTAGCCGGAGAGAAGATCGATGACTGGGAGTTGAGTGCAGATCAGGGGCTTCGGTTTAGAGGACGGTTGGTCGTGCCTCGAGGATGCAGAGACACCGTGTTGAGAGAGTGTCACCACTCCCGGCTTGCAGTGCACCCCGGAGGCACCAAGATGTATAGAGACATCCGAAGACAGTTCTGGTGGAGGGGGATGCGTAGGGCAGTCGCAGTTTTTGTTTCGAGATGCCTCACCTGTCAGCAGGTGAAGGCAGAGCATCAGCGCCCCGCTGGCTTACTACAACCGTTACCGGTTTCCGAATGGAAGTGGGAGCATGTGACTATGGATTTTGTGAGTGGACTACCGAGGTCGTCTAAGGGGCATGACGCCATTTGGGTTGTGGTTGATCGACTAACCAAGTCGGCACATTTTCTAGCTATGAGGATGACTGACAAGGGTGGACATGTTGGGCCGGTTGTATGTCAGGGAGATCATTCGTCTACATAGAGTACCGGTATCAGTGGTATCTGATAGATACCCTCGTTTCACATCTAGATTCTGGAAAAGCCTGCAGAAGGCATTGGGGACTGAGGTACTGTTGAGTAGAGCTTACCATCCTGAGACAGATGGACAGTAAGACCGCACTATTCAGATTTTAGAGGACATGCTTCGAGCTTGTGTGCTTGACTTTCAGGGATCATGGGAGGATCACCTACCGTAGAAGAGTTCGCGTACAACAACAGTTATCAGTCCAACATTGGCATGGCACCATTTGAGGCTTTGTACGGCAGACCGTGTAGGTCGCCGGTATGTTGGGCTGAGGTAGGAGATCAAAGTTTGCTTGGACCAGATATGGTCAGGGAGACGACCGAGAAGGTCACAATGATTAGAGAGCGGCTGAAGACCGCACAGAGTCGGCAGAAGAGCTATGCGGACAGACGTCGCAGACCACTTGAGTTTCCAGTCGGAGACCACGTTTTTCTGAGGGTGCGCCCGAAGAAGGGCCTACTGCGGTTCAACCGCGGCGGAGGGAAGCTATCCCCGCGTTTCATTGAACCATTTGAGGTCTTAGAGAGGATTGGAGTTGTACCTTATCGGTTAGCCTTGCCACCGCAGCTTAAGAACGTGCATAACGTTTTCCATGTGTCCCAACTGCGGAAGTACACGGCAGATCCCTCGCATGTTATTGAGTGGGCTGATATCGAGGTAGCAGATGATGTCTCTTATGAGGAGCAGCCCATCAGGATTGCGGATACGGGAGAGAAGGTTTTGAGGAAGACTACTATACCTTTGGTTCGAGTACAGTGACAGCATCAGGGAGCTGACTCGACTTGGGAGCGAGAGGACGAGATCCGAGAGAAGTACCCCCACCTGTTTGATCTTTGAGGTACTTTCACTTTAATTTCGAGGAAGAAATTCTTTTAAGGGGGGTAGATTGTAAGAACCGCTCCTAACCGGTGACTTTTAAGACAAGGTTGACTTTCTGCCGGAAAAGTCAACTGAGGACTCGGGAAGTCACTCGGGGATTTTCCGGGGCCCAAAAAGCTTAGTCGTCATCACGGTTGGCTTAATTGGGCCGTTTCCATTCATTTAAGTATAATATCGAAGGAAGTCAAATTTGGTCAAAATCGAGCTTTTTATCGAGTCTTTACATTTAATTTTGGACTGCTGGATTTTAAATGGAAGAGAGTGGTCCCCACTATGACAAGTGTCACTAATGGCTTGGAGGGAAGGAAAGAGGCTCAAAAGGCATCTCTACCCTCACTAGTTGTCCACAAAAGGGATAAGAACTAAAGGGTTTTTTGGTCTTTTACACCTCTAGGTCTTTTTAAAGTATTAGATGACACAAAATCAGCTCACACCATAGTGTTGCAGCCGAAAATCACAAAGGGAGAGAGCAAGAGAGAAGCTCATTTCTTGAGGAAGAAGATAGTGAAGAAAGTTTGGATTTTGGAGCTAGTTCTTCATCCTTTTGACTCCATTTTGCTTCCCTCTCCTTCATCTCATCATCCTAAAGGTATGGATGCTCTCAACTCTTCATTTCATCTACTCTCAATTCTTGGGTTTTGTGGGTTTTGGCTTGAAAGTGATGAACTAGCTTTATATGTTTGTCTATTGGAGAAGGAATAGTGAAGTAGGATGTTGAGTTGATACTTTTGTTGAAGTTTGATGAACATTTTGGAGCTTTTGATTTGATTGTGATTTGGAGAATCATTGGAAACTTGTTTATTTGTTGATTCCTACCATGGGTAGAGGAGCTTTGATGGTTTTGGGAGCTGGAAATGGTTAGAAATGGAGTTTGGTGGTGGATTTTCGGAGAAAAGGAGCTGGAGGTTGAAGAAGGGCGGAACTGCCCAAGAGCGTCACGGATCCGTGACGGATCCCGTGACGGGTGACGTCACGGCTCCGTGCGGGAGACCGTGACAGCACACGTCACGGCTCTGTGACGTCTTCCATGAGGGTCGGTGTCACGGCTTCGTGACTGTGTCCGTGACCGACCAGTTCAGAGGGGTTTTTTGAGGGTTTTCCCCCCGTTGTGATCTTGGTTTGGAGCTTAACTTTGGAGGGGTTTTGGGAACCTTTTGTTACTGGCAAGTGGAGTCTAATTAGAGTTTTATTTTGTGTTCAAAGAGCACAAGACCTTGAAGAACGAAGACCTTGAAGAAAGTAGACCTTGCCGGTACCCGTGTGAAGGACGGTGTGGTGACCATCGCTTGTGACAACAGAGTGTTGAGAGGAAGACCACGAGGTAGGGAAAATCTTAACTTCTCAATTAAATAACGCTTAGTATGCATGTTAGGATAATAAAAATGGAAAGGTCCTAGAATTGCCTATAGGATGCAAATAACTAGAATAATCTTCTTTCAATCACTAATAAATGGATGAGTCTAGTATGCATGTTTAGGATGATGACTATTGGTGAAGCTTGCTTTCAATACTTGAGAATTGATTTACTGGTAGAGAGGCTGTGAAGAGCTCTCGGATTAGTTGTGTGCTAGGTTCACATGCTTGGTTGTTAGTATTAGGATGTTCAAGAGTCTAATGGAACTAGATCGAATGGATGCTTGATTGTTCTTAGTTTTACTTGAATGCTTGAATAACCATTGATTACTTGAGTGGTGATTAATTGTTGATTGAACGGATGATCGAGTATGACTGGTTGTGCCAAGCGGTACAATCAGGTGATCGATGTACCGATGGTTCGTGACAGGTAAGTATACGGTAAGTGTGGAATGATATTGGATGCCTTTTTTGTGATGAACGTGTGCCGTGATGAGTATTGATTTATGATTGAATGTTAATGTTTGTTCCTTTATCTTTATTCTTAAGATGTATGTTTGAATGTATGTTTGGTTCGATACTACACCGGGGGGGGGGGGGTAGGGGGGTAATTCGGTGCCGTTGTGATGGTTGGAGTTGGACAGATATAGTGGGATAATGAGTGATGTGAGGAGCCTGAGAGCTCGGCAGATCCTACGGGATATTGATTGACTATTGGAGCCTGAGAGCTCGGCAGATCCTACGGGATATTGATTGATTATTGGAGCCTGAGAGCTCGGCAGATCCTACGGGATATTGATTGATTATTGGAGCCTGAGAGCTCGGCAGATCCTACGGGATATTGATTGACTATTGGAGCCTGAGAGCTCGGCAGATCCTACGGGATATTCTTTGATGATTGGTTACTAAGGTTTCACCCAAGTGGTGTGTCCCACGGGAGCTCTACTTGGCTCCCTATGATTTATGGTCCTATGGAGGCATTTCCGAATAGTTTTCGGTGCCCCGATGCATGTACCTCCTCTGGACCGAGGGAAAATCTGACATGACATGGATATTCTGGTGGATTGGAACATGGAAACCGAGGTGATCCCAGAATTTATCCATCGATCGAAGGCTTGAGAAAGCGAGTGGTTGGCGTGATATCATTTTCTTCCGTTTAATCTTTATGATACTTTATATTAACTCTTTTATGGAACTTTTCAAGTTAAAGTTATCTCTAAAAGTACGACACTTATCTTATTCTATCTTAGTTCTTTATATCATTTCATCGTACTTATCTTATGCTATCTTAGTTCTTTATATCTTTTAATCGTACTTATCTTATTCTATCTTAGTTCTTTATATCATTTCATCGTACTTATCTTATTCTATCTTAGTTCTTTATATCATTTCATCGTACTTATCTTATTCTATCTTGTTGCATAATATTTCATTGTCAATCGTATTTCTGTATTTCTTTTTATTGAGTTACCTTTGTAAATTGTTTACTATTTGACTTAAGGGTTGAGTTATTAAGGTTTTTTCCTACTGGGCGTAAGCTCATCCCCTTTGGTTTCAAACTGTGTTACAGGTGTGCCGGATGTCTAGTGAGTTCAAGGCTCGGGAGCTTTTGGACTTCTTTGTGTTTTTAGTAGAGTTATGTTGGTCTTGTGTATTGAACATCCTTTATCTTACTATTTACGTTGAGCTATGACTCACGAGGATTTGAACTACTTGTTTATATATATCTTTTTGATGGAGCGTTTATGAGAATTTTAAGGTTTTATTAATTGTTTATGATTTTTATTTATTTCAACTCAGGTCACGTCTCGAGTCCGGTCAAATCCGGATTTGGGGCGTGACATCCATCATCCATACCTTGATCGAAAACTTGTTCATGTTCCTCGAAAATTGACGCTACCCAGAGCTATGCTGGAACCAGAGATCAGATCAGTCTCCCCGGAAGAGTTCTTCTTAGTCGGTCTCACCTCTTCGCGGGTCGAAAATCCAACCACCCCTTTACCCTTTACCAGAGCCTTTGCTTGACGAGACCTACCTTTCTCCAACAACGTCTTAACTGGAGCAGCTACTTTGCGAGCAGAGCCTGAGTTCTTCACAGTCCTCTTGCCAGAAGAAGCTGTAACAATCCAACAATAATCTTCGTAAAAGAATATGAGCTCATAGAAAAACTTGGTGAAGGAGAGCATGACGTCACAAGGAACAATAAATACTAAAACACAAAAATAACTAGAGTTTGTCAATTTTTCGATCGAGACCAACCAAAATAGCTCCATGAGATGCTTTCGCTTCATCTGACATTCTGGAAGGTGTCTCTTTCCAAAACTGAGTGGTACATACTCCAAAGGTATTTCAAGTGCTCAACTTTCTTTTTGGATAGTTTGAACTTATTAGCGCTTTAATCGTACATATTTTGAGCACTATTGTGCAAATTTGCAATATGAGCCTCATTCATTGGAATCTTTTATTTTCTTCTCGCTCTTTCCTTTGTTCCTCGCCCTTTCCTTTGCCTTCTTTTGACCTTCAGGGTGGACTACTCAGGGAATGGAGGTATGTTCAATTGGTGAGTGCACCTCAGAGTCGATTGGTGGGTTCGACTCGTTAGACACTTCCTCCTCCAATCTTGTTCGTTTTCTTACTTCGGTTTCAACATTTGATTCGACTTTGGGTTAGGGCACGAGAGGTGGAAAAAAACTTGATATTCCACTTTGGACAGTTCCTCACAACCTTCTAATAGTGTTACAAAGTAAAATTCAACTTCAACTTGTGTTTGATTTCCGCTTCCTCCATGAGTTGGTTGTCGAACCTACCATTTTTGTACAAATTTAAAGTTGGATCCAATGACCATGAAACTTTTGCTCATTGCGTTCATCTTCTACCAATGGTCCCTACAATTCTTTCATTCACGTGATGAGTTGGTCTACCTCATCATGGATAGGATCTCCATCGCAATGGATGTTTAGTACCCTTGTGTCTTCTTCGCCTTCCCACTGATGCTAACCACGAATTTGTTGATCCATGTGCGGCACAAACATTATTTTTCTTGAACGCTCTATTTGATTCTCGGCTTGACATTTCTTTTTCCATTCTTTGAGAGGCCACTTGATTGCGTCGTCTGGTAAGATGACTTAATTCAGACATACTGATTTGAGAGCCTAACCATGGATCTCCGATTGAAGTTTCCTTTTTTATCTTCCGACTTGGTGTAATTGAGTCATTGAGGTATGAATGGTACGAGTCATCCATGAAAAAATTTGGGAGAAATAAGAGCTGAAAAGGGTAGAAACTGTATAGAAAATATAAAATTAGTGTGATGAAAATAGTTGGAGATTGGAATGTTTCTACATGGATAAATGTGGAGAGAGAAAATGAGTGGAGTCATTAATGTGTCGAGGAGACGTTACGTCGCATGAGAGGAGGGATGACTAGCTGTTGATCTTTTCGACCACGGAAGCATCAAGTTCGTGACACAAAAACTCAGCTAAGCATCCTTTGTTAAGTCCATTGTGTTGCATTTCGCTACCTCCTACACCATATGCTCGACACAACCATCGTTGTCTCTGTTACGCTCTCTTTGTTACGATACATTGTACATACTGCATGTCTTAGAACATCTCCAATGGGGGTAAAAAGAATCATCGAAAATGGAGAAAAATGTGACGACTCGTTAGCATTTTTCTATCTCCTAGCGATTCTCTCTCCTCTGAGACTATAATTTCGTCGACATTGATTTCTTTCTATTATCTCTATCTTTTATTCCTTTCTTCTCTCCTCCCTCAACCATTCTTCTTTTACCACGTATTAGATTCGACTCATCGAATCCGGGCTCTATTGCAGAAATTGTCGAAACCAACCATAATTTAACCAACCGATTCGACGGAGAAAAGTTTCCTTCAATGTGGATGTTCTTAGAGCATCCACAGTGGGAATAGACCAAATCGATCTACTCATGTTCTAACTGAACTAAACAATTTGTAATTAAGGGTCTAGTTTTGTTTTGGTTTCCATAGTGAAAATAAATTGATTCGGTTTCATGGAGGTCTAAAGGGGTGTAAGATGAACGAACTCGTAGCGGAAAAACAATTAGCACTAAGAGACCATTAAAACCATGAAACAACTACCAAAGATTAGAATCACAAGAAAAAATCAGCATTTTCATACCAAATGAAGAACACCGAGTAAGGAATGATTTGGCTTGAGTCTCCAAGATGCCTACGTATCTTCCTAGGAATCAAAGCCACGTAATTATTCTTATGAGGACTCAAGAACACAAAAATGGATGAAGAACACAAGCTAGGCCGAAATTGGGGGGGGGGGGGGGGGGGGAGAGAAATTGTTCTTCCTTTTGTGTGTTGTCTCTTATTATGTTTAAAAGATTACTCTTAAGTCATCTTATCCCATCAACATAATACAAAAGTAGTAAATAGGACAAAGGATGGTTTAAAGTAGATAGAAGTTGGTGGATTGAATCACCAACTACCTAATCTAACTAGTTTAGTTAGAACCATTTAGTTAAGACTTAACTAGTTGGTTTCATGGGCCTTTGGTGGCATGGGCCTCGCGGGTGATGGCCCGTAGCCATTCCTGATGAGGTCTCGTGATGCACTCATCGCCTCCACGCCTTCCATCCCGAATATGTCTAACATTATCCGATGCGATCAATCCCAAAACTTCAAGTCTTGTCTCGATCCGTGAAGTCCTAATTACTTACGGGAACATGACCCAAAACCCAGTTTTGGTCATGCCTCGTGACAACTTCCCTCTTGGCCATTCTCCATAAATGTGTTAATGAGTTTCATCCTCCGGTGTGACCCTTAGGTTTATGCATGTCAATAGATCAACGTAAAATCCCATTTTACTTGATCCTATATAAGTGTAAACTAACGAGACTTTAGTATTTCCTAACACTGCATAACGAATCGTCCCAGTCAATTATAACCTTTCCGTCATCTATGTCACTATCCTTTTTATCTCCGATATCGTGATTGAGATAAGGCATAGAGCCGTCATCCTTATTATTCTCAATCACTGTTTCTTGATATGTGAGGTGACTGAATATATGATACCCAATATCATGTGCATGGCCATGCTGTTCTTTTAGCCACTCTTGATCAAGCGACCGAGAACCGATAACTTTCTCATACCTCAGTATGAGGGATAAATCCCTTAGCTGTCTTTCGTGTCACTCATGCAGCCCATCCCCAAGCCAATCTTGATCGTTATGGAATCCATGTTACAAACAACGTTAGACTCAGGTCAAACTCAGTTGTTGACTGCATAACGATCACAAAAATTCCTTGGTCTAAGGATACATGACAAGCTACGACATTGAATATGTTCATGACTCAAACTATGACACATATTTAGGGAGGGTCGTCCAATATCATGTCCCACATGATATCTATGATAAGACTCCGAAATCTCATTCCCATGACTAACAGAACATAAGCCATAAAGAGTCATCTTTCATACTAGTCGCTTCTAGTGAAGCTTTGTTGACTAGGGACCCATCGAGTGTGATCTATCTAAATCTATGGTTCTATTCGCATGGTGGGCATAGATCAGATTACACATCGATATATTACTCCAACACATAAATAATATAAAGCCGCTTTAATTTTATTGCTAACGATGATATTTACATTTGGACATTTATGATTAGACTACGAGCACTAAGACTAACAGTGACTCCGACGCCCCAGCCTGCTCTCGACGGTGCTTCTTGATGTTGGAAAATATTTTGGCCAACTTGGGGTCGAAATGCCAGTCGGTCGGTCCATTGCCTTTGTCCTTCCACATCCTCGCCTTTGCGGCCTTTTGGCCCTTTAGGCGGCGATCGCGGATGGGTTCAGGGCGTTCCCCCTCGGCCTCTTCAGTGGCGACTATGAGAATGTGCATCTCAAACATTGGGGTGCTTAAGCTAGGTTTTCTGGGCGTGCGCCGTCCGTTGGTGTCGATGAACTCCCTGGTGGTTGTGGAGAACTCATTCTCGAAACAATGCATCCAACAAGACTTGTCACGCATGAGGGTCCACCAGTTCTTCCATGCAAAGATGTGCTCACACTTCTCGGTGTACTCCTTCTTCGCATCCTCCATGCTCTGGTCATCGTAGCTACCAGATTGGTAAATGTGCTTGAAATTTGACCAGCACCTCTTAAACATCTTCACTTTTTTTATTGGTGACACTCTAGTGTTGTTTGTCGTTCTTCTTTGTCCGCTCAATTTCCAGGTTTGACGAGTCACATGGGCGAACTCCTTCCGTATGTTGTCCCAAAATCCATTACCCTTCTGATCGGCCCCGTGCTCGAGTTCTTCAAGTGCTTAAGTCATGCACAAACCAAGGCTTGCTCCTCAGGCCGAGTCCAATTTTGATACATACGGGGGCATCCTATTTTTTCGGCTTTCGACTCCCTTAGAGGAAGGGGAAGTGGGACCAGACGCTTATGACCGGAGGTTGGCGTTGGAGTCCTAAGACGGGCATTTGAGTATAGCCCATCCCCGAGCTGGAACCCAGGTAAGTTGTTGCGCCCTCGAAGGTCATGCCACTTGGAAAGTGGACGCGTAAGGATATGGGTTGGAGTCATTGTACACGGGGGAGGTCGGGACCGACTGTTGTACCGACAAGGGCACATACTTATCTTATGGACAAAACCGTTCCTCCTTTTCGCACGAGTAATGTTGTGAATCGGGGACATAATCCTAGGCGCATGTTAATCCGGGTGGAAAATTTTGGTTGTTGGGGTAGGCTGTGAATGCACCAGGAGAAACAAGGGAAAACGGACTGAGACCGGAAGAGTGGTCGGGCGGCGAATCTACGACAGGATGAACAAGAACGCGACTCTACTGCCCAATTCAAAGGTGGAACGCCGGAGAATCTTCTGCCTCATTAAGCGATGGCACGCCAGAGATTCAATGTTGCAATACAAGAGAATTTGCTCTGGTACACGGGAGATTCGGAGCTGCAACGTTAGAGATTCAGAACTGCAACGCTGGATTCTTCTACAACAAAAAAGAAGAAGGAAAGAGTTACAGAATTAGGAAGGTGGTGAAAACAAAAGGAGAAGGAGTTGGCAGATATCTAAAGATCGAGATGAACTTTCAGCTTTAATGATAACGACTTTTCGTTTCCACATAGCACGTTGTGATCGACAGTGAACGATTCAGAGGTCCTGTATCCGTCAAATCTGCATATTATCAACATCGATAGATTCCTCGATGTTGTTTTTAAGGCTCGCATCGACGACAATCTGACTTATTTCCGAGGATTCAACGCATTTTTTTGGGAATTCCGACCGTCGACAGATTCGACGGTGAGATACTACGAACAAGACAATCCATTGTGGGTACTCTTATATGTGGTAACGCTCACATGTGTAAACAAAAAACTACTGTAAATCTCTCCTCTCTCCAACAAACTCCGAAGGAGACTATTACGTTATTACTTACAACTTACAAGGTGGGATGTAAATTAATATTATTATGGATAATAATTTCTAAATTTGATTAGTATTTTTCCACCGTTGTATATTTCTATTCAACATATACTTTCACCCCTTAGCTCCTCCAAGGGACAGATGAAAAATAGTAGCGAAAGCGTCACTATTGGATAATATACCAAACACACATATTCTCCCTTTCTCTTTTTCCTTACTTGACTTTGGTTGGGACAATGGGAGGGATATACGGACACATATATGAGAAAACTTGGTTCTGCATATCTTTACATTGCCTCATGCATATACCACTTTTTTTTTATCAGCGAAGACGATATATTAAGGACCCTCTTCTGAGGTAGAAAACGGTTACAAAAAACCCCCCATCTGGCAACAGATAGAGGACAAAAACTAAGAGAGCAAGCATATATAAACAAATACAGTCAGTTTTGATTATAGTGAAGCAAATGTGGGGAGGCAGAGTAGTTTTAAGATTCGGAGGTGGGGATGAACTTCAGTGTGCGCTTGTCAATCTTCAAAGTTGTGATGCAGAATCCAGTAAATGGGTGAAGCAGCTAAATGTCCAGAGTTGCCCCAAGTAGAGCAGCTGCAGCGGTAAGTAAGCTGGGAGAGCCAAGGGTTCAAGGATGTCCCTAGGTAGTTGATGAAGTTTGCTTCTGTTGAATTGATTTGGAGCCTCAGTTGAAAGTGTGGCTAAAGTGAGGCTGGAGCACCAAAGGAACAACATAGGCATGAGCTCTTGATTCAGAGTTGGGAAGCTGAGTAGAAGCAACAGAATAGAAGTGCCTTGCGCACCAAGAAAACTCATCACCTGAAAAAAAAGCAGAGAAACAAAAGAAAAGCACTCAAAGAAAGAAACCCACACTCAAGGCAAGATGAAACCCACACACAGAAGGGAGAAGAAACCCAAGGTCACTCCTAAGCCTCACCAGAACCTAAATACTCACCCCCAACCCACCCAAAGGACCCTGCCCAAAACCCTAACCCCAAGATAAGAAGAAGGAGAAGAAGGCTCATAACCAGTTGAAGAGGAGCCAAAAGGTCTATTTTCTGGGACAATTTCTTGGGGAATTAACCAATCCAGGACTGTGAAGTGATAAGAAGAATTAAAAGTGGACCATTCCCAGGCATAGACCTTATTAATAATTCGATTGACAATAGTATCAATGGATTCTTCTATCCCAGTAAATAAGAGAGTGTTCCTTGCAAGCCAAGTTTGCCAAATGGTGACTTGGAGGATGCCTCCCCAGCATCTTCTAAGCTTAGCAGGAACCAGAGAGTGCCAGGAGCAAAATAGCAATTTGATATTAGGAGGGCAGACCCATATAATCCCCCACCAAGAGAAAATTCTGTTCCAAATACCCCAAGCCTTTTTGCAGTGTAACAGAATGTGGGCACCATCCTCAAGGTCCCAATTGCACTGAGGGCAGATCAGTTGTTGTAGGGAGAGCTCCATTCCCCTCCCTTCAAGGAAGCATTTGGAGGGGATAACTTCAAGACAAGCAAGCCAAGAGAAGGCACAAATCTTAGGAGGGACCCCAGCCATCCAAACTCTTGAGGCCCATTCAACCTCAGAGTTACCTTGTTGTGCAAGTAATGTGTAAATTCTACTGACTGAGAAGCCCTTCTCATTTAGCTTCCAGCAAAGTTTGTCCTCCTCAGTAGTTAATTATATCGAATTTAGGATGGATGAAAGAGCTCCCCATTCTAGAGCTTCCCTTCCCAAAGGAGATCTTCTTAAGTTTAGTTCCCAGGAACCATTTTCCCAAATTGCTTGAATGAACTTGTTTTTGGCATTTGACAGTGAATAAATCATGGGGAAGAGGTTCTTAAGAGGTATATCTCCCCACCAATGATCCTGCCAGAAAAGTATCCTATTCCCTTTACCAAGCACCCAAGTTAAACCTTTATCCCCAAAGCAGTCTGCAAATCTTGAATCTTGTAACAGGGTTAAGAAATGGGCTATGAAGCTTGGTTTGCCTATCTCAGAAAATTTGGAGAGATCCTATTCATTATAACTCCATCCCATTTTTGCACAAATGGTTTGTTTCCAGAGTGAATTTTCTTCCAAGGCAAATCTCCACCACCATTTAGCCAATAGGGAGATATTCATCAGATTGAGATTTTTAATTCCAAGCCCACCTGCTGATTTAGCCTTGCAGACTTGATTCCAGCCCACCTTGCAGAACACCTTTGAGGGAGCAGACCCATGCCATAAGAACCTTCTTTGCCATCTTTCCATTTCCTTGATGACAGATTTTGGAGCTCTGAGCAATGAGAAGTAGTAGAGGGGTAAGGCACTGAGGGTTGATTTTATGAGGGTGATCCTTCCTCCAAAGGAAAGCAACTTTGCTTGCCACAACCCAAGGCTCTTTTTAAATTTCTGAATAATGGGAAGCCAAGTAATAATTCTCTTGGGATTGGCTCCTAAAGAGAAGCCAGGATAAGGAAGAGGTAGGGAGTCATATGTACACTCCAGAATGTCTGCATAATTTTGGCCCTCTTCTGCTGTCAAATTGAGGGGGATTAGTGAGGACTTGCTATAGTTGACCTTGAGTCCAGAAGCTAATCTGAATAATGAGAGGGCATTCTTCAAGTGATGGATTCCTTGGTGGGTTGCTTGGATGAAGAATAGGGTGCCATCTGCAAATTGTAGGAGTGATACTGTTGGACCATTTTCTCCCAGAGAAATGCCTTGGAATTGATCATGTAGTAGCCCATTCTTCATTATTTGGTTTAGAGCCTCAGCTACCAGTGCAAATATGAGGGGGGAGAGTGAGCAACCTTGTCTAATGCCTCTAAAGATTTTGAAGTCTGAGGAAGGGGATCCATTTATCAGGATAGAGATATGAGCTTTGAAACAGGAGATCATCCACATTCTCCATAGAGGGCCAAATCCCATCTTGGCAAGTAATTTCATTATGAACATCCAGTTGACCTTATCAAAGGCTTTATCAAAGTCAGCTTTGAACAATAAAGCTTGAATTTTTGATTTCTTGATTTTGTGTAGTACTTCATTACCAACAAGGACCCCATCTAGAATCTGTCTTCCAGCTATGAAACCAGTTTGCTCAAACCCCACCAGAGAGCTAACCACAACTTTCAATCTTGTTGTTAATAATTTGGATAGAATCTTGTAAGGACTTGATGTGAGGCTTATGGGTCTATAGTCTCCAAAAGTGAGTGGGGTATCATTCTTGGGGATCAAAGTGAGGAAGGAGGAGTTGAGGCATTTTCCCAAGTGTCCTGACAAGTGAAAGTAGTGCAGAAAATTGAGTAGATCCTCTTTGATAATTGGCCAACACACCTGGTAGAACTTAATGGTGAACCCATCAGGTCCAGGAGCCTTATCACCAGGGCAGGACATTATTGCCAAAAGAATTTCTTGATCAGTGAAGGGCCTCTACAGGTCAGAAGCTTGTTCCTCTGCAATGGAATTGAAATTCATGTGATCTAGATTAATGTGGTTGGGATTTGGTTCAGAGAAAATGGCCCCAAAGTAGTCTGCTGCAGCTTGTTTGATTGAGTGAGGATCATCCATCATTTCCTCATCTACCAGTATCTGAGTAATTTTCTTCCTGGACCCTTGATAATTGGCTATTCTGTGATAATATTTAGAACCCTTGTCCCCCTCATGATGCCATTTTCTTCTAGCCTTTTGGCTCCAGAGCTTTGCAAGCTGTTTGAGTTTGTAAATCAACTCTGCTCTTTTGGAACCCTTCTCAATATTTTTAGTAGGTGTTAAGGCTCTATCTTCCACAATAGCATCTAATTTGTCAAGATCAGATCTGAGAGTGGCTATATCAGTATCTAGATGGCCATAGATCTGAGAATTCCATTCCTTTAGCTTTTCCTTGAGTAACTTGAGCTTTTTCCAAAGAATTATATGTGGTTGTCCAGTGACTTGAAATGAAGACCAGAATTGTTGGACTGCAGGGTAGAATCTAGTATCTTCTAACCAGATATTTAAGAACTTAAATGGCCTTGGCCCCCAATCCAATTGTTCCTCAAAAAGAGTTATGGCCCTATGATCAGAGATGCACCTGGGAAGGCATTTTTGTGTGAGGTTGTTGAATTTGGCTAGGAAGTCAGAGGAAACAAGGAACCTGTCTATCCTTGAGGCTCTAGAACCAGTGTCAAACCAGGTGTATTTTCCACCAGTGAGAGGCAAATCAATAAGAGCTAAACTGTCTAGAAGGCCTTGAAAAAGAAGGATGTCTCTCCTAGAGGCTGTTGAGCTTGTTCTTTCTTCTGGGGAGAGCACTGAATTAAAGTCACCAGCTAATACTAGCATTGGAAAAGGGACTAATGAATTGATCTCTGAGGTAATTTCAGACCATAAGGTTCTTCTACTTCTTCTATCACAAGGGGCATAAATGTTTGTGATGCAACAATATTCTCCAGAGTCTTTGAAAAAACCCAACCAGATCATGGCTCCATTTAATTTCTAAACTATAGTTAGTTGAAAGAAGTTTGATCTCCAGCACATTATCAAACCACCAGATAGACCAATGGAGGGAATAAAGTCCATTTCCCAACCCCAGTTCAACCCACAGGATCTGAGAAAGGAAGAAGAGGGGGATAGCAATTTTGATTCCTGGATTAGAAGCATACTTGGTTGTTGCTTGCGTAGCACGTCACCCAAAGATCTCCTCTTCTGTGAGGAGGAGAGTCCTCTCAAATTCCATGAGAGGATCTTCATATGATAAGTTAAATGAGAGGAAGAGGAGTGGGAACACTTCCCACAGCCAAAGCTAAGGCACCCTCATCAGTAGACTCAGGATGATGATCATCATCATCTACTCTATCATCATCAAGAGATGCAATCTCCTGCAAAATTAATTCCTCACTGCAATCTGCAGATAAGCCAATGACCTTACCAAAGGTCCAACCTTTTTTAGCCTCGTTTAGTTTCCCTTTAGAGATGATTTTTTTGGAGTAGCAGCTTCTTTTAATTTGGATCGAGTTGCATACAAATGGGGAGTGGCAGCTGCAATTTTATTTCTTCTGATTTTTCCTTTTGCTTTTTGATTGGAGAGAGGAGGGAATTTTGAAATGTCTTCATCAATAAAATCTGAGGGATCTTGTGTCAAGTGAGGTGAGATAGGTTTGAGGGAGGGGTTATTGCTGGATAGCATCTCCAGTCCAAGGGCTTCTCTTTGCAGCTATAAGGACTGATATGGAGTTGATGGAGGAGCTGAAAATACCTCTTTTGTGCCAGGTTCAATTAATGTTATTGTTCCCAAAGTGTTTGCTATATCAGAAAAATGGGAGGACTTATTTTGGGCCTCACGCAGCATTAAACTTTGATGTGCCATTGTACTTGCTGAGAGTAAGGATGCTTGTGTTGGTTGAATTGTGACTGGAGTTGTTGATTGTTGAGTGGTTAGAGGAGACTGAGAATGAGCACTGTTGAAACCAAATTTGGGACTGGTTACAGCCTCAATTGTTTGATCCTTATCAAACGAGTCTAACGCCACCAGATTTTGATTATGCAGTAACTGTTGAGAGGAATCCAAGCTGATAAATTGATCTGAGTTGGAAATGTGCCCCTTGATTGAAGAACCTTTGAATTTGGGTCGAGCTGTGCTAACTCCATCATAAAACTGAGCATTTAAAACCTGATCAGAAGCATTGAAAACCTTTGCATTCAAATCCTTTGGAACCTCAGAGGAATTAATAGCATCTGGCTGAGTTGGTTGAGTAGGTTGGTTGTGGAGGTCCAAGGTTGGTGTGATTGTTCCACCTAACTGAGAGGATTGTAGTTCCTCAGAGTGTGCGCTTGGTATTGATGACTCAGAATCAGAATCCGCAGTAGAATGTGTCTGAGTTTCCATTGACAGAGGAATGTCTGAAGTATTTAAGGTTTGTACCCAAAGAGGAAAGAGTTGTGTACCTAGAGTCACTGTTGTTGGGGAGGAAATGTGAGGGAAATGAGTAGTGTGCATTAATACTATAGCCCTATCAACCAATAAACCAGCTTGCGATGTTGGATGAGTGTAAATGAAGGAGCCAAAGTCAGAAATTGCTGCAGCAAACGTTTCTTCACACCAACCATGATATGGGATGCCACTTATTTTGACCCAAACGAAATGGCCACCATCAATACAAAGCCTTTCTTTCCCAAGGATGAAAGAGAGCCAATTTTGAAGCCAAGCTCCATTATCTTTCATCAGTTCTTCATCTAACTCCAGGCTTTCACAATGGATCAGAAGTACCGTGTTGCCCACATCCTTTACCTGCACCTCACAAACCCCTTCCATAGTTAGATCTCTGAGAATAGAATGAGTAGTGTGATTGTTAAGCGCTATTGCCAAGTGGCTTTTTGCATAAAGGCTTGTTGAGAAGAAACCACAGAGCCTTGATTGGAAGGAGGTTGAAAGTCCTGTAGCTCTGGCCTCTTATTATAATCTTGATTGATCCTAGCCTTAGTAACATAAAGTTTGAAGCCATTGGTGGTGTAGCCATTGAAGAGTGAGATGGCTTGAAGGAGTTGTTTGTGTAGCTTAAAGTAACAGAATCCATATCTCTTTCCCAGTTTGCTCGGATTGACAGGTAAATGTACTTTCAAGATGCCTCCAACTTCATCGAAAAGGTTCATAACCCATTCACGGGTTGCTCTGGGAGGGATGTTGTGGATGTAAGCAACAAACCCATTATCAGTGCTTTGTTGTTGAGGTTGGTCTCTGTTCCTGGCAGTGGGAAGAGTTGAAACCTGTCTCCAAATCCCAACTGATTTGGGTTTGTAATAAATCTCAGATGAAACAAAGGGCGGTTGAGGCAGAAGAGGCAGAAGAGGCAGAGCAATCTTGGCAGGCTCTGAGAACTTTGAGGGAGAGGGTGTTGAATCGGGTCCAGAGAGGAGGGGTTTGAAGTGTTTGTCATAGAACTGTTTCTGCCCATCAATGAGTTTGGTGCAGCCACCCGGAGAGTACTCCTGGGTATGATCAGAGGAGGAAGAAGGAGCTGGGAGAAATCTCCGGCGCCTGGCTTTGATTGTCTTTGTTGGTTGGTTTTCGAAGCCAGGAGGTGGGCCAATTGAGGATGAGGAGGCAGCGTTTGGGTGTTTGGCTACAAGTGGTGAAGGCGCAACAACGTTGAATGGAGCCAAGGGTTGAGTAGCTGTCGCCTTTGAGTTGCCAGTAATTTCTTCCAAGGTTAACATTGTTGGAGAAAGAGTGAAGTGAATGGATCTGTAGCGCTAGAGAAGCTCCCAGATCTGAGGTGAAGGACAGTGAAGGAGGAGATCAGAGTAGTTGCAGTAGATTGGAGAAGAAGAGGCTACAGTAGTAACACTGTAGCATATACCACTTGAATATGCTTCCTTTGTGTATGATGTTATATCATGAATGTGTACTCTACAAAAATGCCTTGATCACTCATGATTAAAATGAGTTTGCTCAAAACTCGCAATGAACGGTCTATCCACATGAGGGTGTTTCCTAGATTGTTGATCTTGGAGTGTTTTTTGCTCGGGGTTTAACATATAGTGTTCATTTCCCGTCTGAAGAGTCTAGCGTGTTTTTTCACCCTTTGGACAGCAGGTTGTTATTCGCTTGAATTGTTTTCATTTTCATTGTTATATATAACGCTGAACTTTTGTTTTGTTGGTAAGTGATTTTCATCATGAGATTGACATCATCTTTTCTAATACTTTTAATTCTAATTTATCAGTTGAACTTGCTTGTCGGGCAAGAACTTGCCTAAATTGGAATGAATAGGTAAGTAAATTTGTGACTAGTACTAATAAAAGTTGGTTTGATACCTATGGAAAACCAAGTGGCC
This sequence comes from Erodium maritimum, assembly GCA_963921825.1. Classification (NCBI taxonomy): domain Eukaryota; kingdom Viridiplantae; phylum Streptophyta; class Magnoliopsida; order Geraniales; family Geraniaceae; genus Erodium; species Erodium maritimum. The sequence goes on along the minus strand of OY997592.1, from coordinate 61,888,758 downwards.
GTTATCAAATGTTGAATTGGGAAAATATTCCATAGATTTGCATGCTATACGAACATATGTCCACTCATCCTCCAAGCGTCAGATTCATGCCTCCAAATCTCAGGAAAAAAAAAAGATGCCGATGGGAATAGCCCTCCCTACAAGGAAAGATTTTCCATGATTATACGTTTTCGTATTCTCTCATCATATATATATTTATGTGGTCCAATAACAAGTAAGATGATAAGTATGTGCATGTGAACAAATCAAAGTATATATGATTCATAGCGTAATATAGACGATAGATACAAACTAGTTCTATCATGTATGTCACATCCTAATGTAGAGCTAGCATATGCACAACATATGACTCGTATTGTAGTTGATTGAAGTTATCAGCCAGTATGAAAAAAATAGTTGAATCAGAAACATTTGTACGAGAAATGAGGGACAGAGTTTAGAAAGAGAAAATGCTCTCTAGAAAAAAAACTTTTCCGAACTCCAAACCCCTCCGCCCCTTTTCTTCTCCGTGCCGGTGACGGCCATAGCCTTGGCCGTGGTCGTTGTCGGCGGTTCTCCTCTTCCTCTATCTTCTCTCGCCCAGATCTGAGCCTCCTCCTTCTCCTCCTTTTCGATTTTCTTCTTCCTCTCTCACTCTGTTTCCTTCTCCTTTCGTGACGGCGTTGGCCTATCCTTGGCCGGGTTTTTTTTCCTTCCCTTCTTTTTCTCCCTTCTCTTCGTTTTTTTTTCCTCAGATATGTTGGTTTTTAACTGTCAGTGGGGATTTGGCTAGGTCCGGTGAGATTGGGCTCAGCGTGGGTTCCGTCCTGAACTCCGGCCAAAACTGCCTTGCTGTCGGCAAGTTTGGGGGGCGTCTTTTCCTGTTTTTTCTTCTCAGCTCTAGCAGTGCATCTCATGTCCCCGGTGAAGGCTTCTGGTTCCAGGGTGGGACCGACTTCTAGACCTCATTAGGTCCGTGTGGTGCTTGATTCCTTGCTGCTCGTGGGGTGCTCGTGTGAGAGTTGTTGGTGGTTGTTGTTGTTGTGCTCTGATCCAGTTTTCGCTTAGACTTGGGGGTTGAGGGTGTCTGAAATTAGGGTGTGGAGTTGGGACAAGGTTGGTGACTCACAGATTTGCTTGTGGGAGGCTTTCCTCTGCTGGGATTGTCGTGGATCTCATCTCCTTTAGTTCGCTGGTTAAGTTCTTGGCTTCACCGTGGCCATTAAGTCGTCGCTGGACCTCCTTCACAGCCCTTCTCAGTTGATGCTTGCTTATGATGTTCGTGTCGCTGTGAGATCGTGATTTTGGAGGTACTTGGGATCGTCTTCAAATGGCCCGTGCTTGGTATAAATACCATTTCATCCCCCCTTTTTGGGCCTTATTCTCGGTGCTGACTGGATTAGGGTCATCAGTTTTGGTGATGATGGATTATGTGCGTTGGTTGGTCTGTCTTCGGGAGGAGCTTTCGCTCGTGGGTTGGTATAGGTCTTTCCTTTTTCTTTGTCTGGTTCGTTCTCTCCCCTCCTTATTCTACTTACTCATTTGGCTGTTCTTCGCTTCTTCTCGTCCACTGTTCTTGTTTGTGGTGCGAGCTCGCCAGTTAAAGGTGTTGACTGTCGGCGAGTGTTTAAGACATGTTTTGCCTTTTTAGAAGACAACTTATGAGTGAGTGTGAGTAATGGTTGTCTGGTGGGCAACCACCGGATGTGTTCTTGTTGTTTGCGGTCTTGGCCGTCGGCACTCAAGGATCGGGGAGATTTATTGTTCCCGCAAAGTTAGGGTTAAGGCCTCTCAGCTGGTTGGCTTTCACTCTAAGCTTCAAGGTTGGAAGATTTGGGTAATTTAGACCTTTTTTAAACCATGCTTCATGTTGGTAATACCTGGGTATTAGACCTTATTTGTTAGTTGTTTTTTCTTGAGTAGTTTTCTGTGTGTATTATGGTGTTTGCTGGTTTTTTCTGGTTTTCCTGGTTGTTGTTGGTGTTGGGGAGTAGTTGTTGGCGTCTTGGTTGTTTCCCCTCTTGTTAGTTTTTGGTGATACCAGAAGGTTGCGTCCTTCCTGAGCCGTTGTGAGTCTGTAGCTTGACTTCAGTTTGTACTCCTCTTTCCTCTCGTTGGAGGTTTAATTTCAATTTTCTTTGCTGATCAAAAAAAGAAGAAGAAACATTTGTACGAAAAGTAGTTGTTTCGTACACATGTTTGTTGTAACTAATTCAAAAGTTCGAACCAATAGATAAAGACTTTGATATATTTATCAAACGGTCTTAGTGATTTTCGTTCTTCTAACGAGGGAAGACTATAACAAGGACTAATTAGAACAAATAGAGGATGAGAATTGAAAAATATAAGTCATTTTATTCACCTGATTTGGTTAGGTTTGGTTTGGTTTGACCTACAGCTCTTGTTTCGATAAACATTAATCCACCAGATGGAGTCATCACCTTCACCTTCAAGAGTTTATGTAAACATAGACCCTTACCATATGTCCCAATCCAAACCTTATATTTGCTTTAGGAATAAAATGATGAAAATTGTGCTTACAGGTGTCCTCGAACTACAAATGGAGTTTAATGGTAATGGGACGTGGGATTATTGCAAAACAATAGGGTTAAAGGCTTTTGCTACCGATATAGAAGTGGTGGAGCAATTTAATAATCTTGAAGCAGAACTTCAACAAACTAAGTCCTGTGATGATTTTGAAGACTTGGAAGACGATTTAGTAGGGGGATTGGAGTACATTAAATCCAACTCTTCCCTTCCCACTCAACAGATAGCATGAGGTTCCTCTCCTAGTTTGTGAGAGGATTGGGCTCTTTTCATGGAAAGATGGCTCTTTACTGGTGACTTGTCTAGGTTCCAAGTTTCTTCTTTTGGAAGAGATAGCTTCCTAGTGTGTTTTCTTCTATGTTTTGGAGTGTTGGCTTTTCTGGTGGGAGTTCTTTCAGGTCGAGGTTGTTTATTACGCTAGTTTTTCCCATTGGTTGTGATGTTTTTGGTGTGGCGGTTATTTCAGGCCATGGCTCTTTCTAGTGTCTTGTGCCTCAAGTTATTTTCTTTTCTCTAGGCTTTAGATTAGGGGTGATTTTGGGTGGGTTGGGTTGAGTAGTGAGGTTCTTTGGGTTCTTTTGGTTGTTTGTGGTTTTTTCTGCCTACTCTTGGTTCTGCAGACTTGTGGGGGGTTGTTTTAGTTTCTTTCTGTTGTTTGTGAGATGTCCTCTATTTTGTTCCTGTGGGTGGGTTGTGGTGTTTTTAGGTGTGAGTTCGAGCCTCTTCTGCAGTGATTTATTGTTGGGTTCTCCTGTCAAGCTTGGTTTTGGTGTTTTTTCTTTTGCTTATTTGTTTAAGGTGTTTGGTTGTTGGTTTGTTTAGTTCCTATTTGTTCTTGGTTTGGTGTTGTTTTCAGTTTTCCTCTTGTCCAACTTGTAGGCTTTTGTTGTTTTGGAGGCTCCTTTTAGGGGTGCTCCTGTTTGTAATGAGAGAATCTTCTTCTTACTCTTGGCTTGCTCTCCAAGGTCTGAGTTTTCTAATATATATTAGCCTTTAAAAAAAAGGAACAAATTTGATTTTAGCAATGTAGAGATGAAATATTTGTTACTAATTATTTTATCAAGTCAATTTCAATTCAAGGTCAATCATGAGTTTCTTGTTATTACTATTCCCTTTGATTTACACACAATCTCATTAAGTTATCCAAATTGTTTGAATGTAAATGTGATCTTATTTAATCATATTATTGTTGAGATCTACGTAGTAGGTAGAGTTTATGCGCTACAAATAGAGGGTCTTGCTCTCTAAGCTCATACAACTTTTTATATTCGATATGATCGGTCCTAGGGACATATATCAACAATGAGAATTTTGAGAGAGCTTAGAAGCACCAAGACTTTCAGCAGTCTCAATCTTTATGATTATAACGAAAGGTTAATCAATCTTTAATAATTTCGTAATTATCAATTCTTTATTGTTCCCCGGTTAATCTAATCGAATTAAACATCTTAAATTTGGTATATGAGTTTAATTAACCTTTGACTATCCTTATCTATATATGTGTTTTTTTTTATGTTTTGACCGAAAGTATAAATTATGTAATATCGTTTCAAAAAATAAATAAATTATGTAATGTTTTTGTTAGTTGCGTGTTTCGATAATTGATGGAGGAAATATATTGAGAATAAATTAGGGGTAATATCATAAAGCATCATATAAGTATACATCATTAGAAAATACACCCTAAGTTACAACTTTTTCATCTGGCACATGTATATAACACGAAATTATCAATGTTTGAATGTCTGTTGCTCGGGGACTGAAAGTCGGGGTTGGAACTCTTTTCTTTTCACTACCGGGTGAGAACTATCGGAGTATAGCATTCCAAAAAAATTAGGAATAAAGAGAAGATTTTTTTAATCGGTTAGGAATCTTAACCCTTATCCAGTGAAGGTGTGCATCACACTTAGCATGAGTGACTCTAAAGTTTTAAATTTTCTTTATTTCCACTTGACTGTGGTAATCTTAGATTTTTAATGTTTCATAAAATTTGGTAAATGTGTTTTCAAGAAAGGTACATATAGTAGGATCTGCTGAAACTGAGTTCGGGGATTTGTAAATCCGTATTGTACCGAGTTTACTTAGGCAATACTATCAACAATGATATATATCCTCATGATATTAGCTAAGGTGGTCCATGTAACTTGTTACATAAACTTGATGTCCATCTTAACATATCACAACAAGTCTTTTAAACAAAAGCGTAGCACCATGAACACAAAACAAATCTATGTTCATATTACATATTGATTTCTTACATGTCATTATCTCTTGTCTTTACCTATAATGCATGCTTACCCTACTTGCCTCTACTCCTTTTTGATCCCCTTTTAGGGGCACTCTTAGAAACTGATGGAGCTCACACTCACACTTCCAACACAAACAGCCTAGCAGGTAAACTACATTTGTAAATATGTAAATAGGAAAGCTAACTAGATTAGGGTAGTAGCAACTTTAGTCTAGGTGAGCGATTGAAACTAATTTACCCAACCCTTCCTTACGAGATCAACATGTACTTTACCGTAAAACTATATTGAACTTGTAAGTATCCATGCACATGTATATATATTGAATCTTGTTTTCAACATGACAGTTATTGGCAAGGTATAACTTGCTTGACGAAACTAGTCTCTATGACAGAGCCTATTACCTAAGGAACCATATTAGGTGTTTGGCCGTCTGATCACTCTCTCGATATGACCTAATATTAGAGGTATCGCCAGAATGACTTGCCATCTGTGCATTAAACCATTAATGGGGGCGAGATAGTGATCGATGTCTCCTAATTATGTCACCAGCATGGATGAGCTCATGTCAATATGGCATCGTTTCACGGGAGATCAAACCAATTGGTTGTTCTCAGTGATTGGTATCATGTCTGACGTGAGTGGATAAATGTCATCCCAGGTTGCATCGAGATGGCGTGGTTGCCAGATATCAAATCAACTGATATTTCTCGATGATTGTTTTTTCGTATCTTACGTTGTCGTCAAGATGGTGCTGTTGTCGGAGAAGCAAAGTGTAATTCAACTCTCATGAAACGTGTAAATCAACGCTCATGGTGTTTTCTTCTTTTTCATTTTCTTTATTTTCTGATTTTGAAGTTGTTGACATTGTAGGTTAGATTTTTCATTTTTCGTACAATTTTGAGTCAGAAACCACTAACGAGTTGATGACATTGTCCGACAAACCTCAATGTTGATATGGTGTTAGAGTTTGAAAAACTGGTCCCTCTGAACCGGTGTGAGATTTATGCCTCGATGAACGAGCCTTGGGCAAAGGACACCTATATTTGTGTTGTAGCTCGTTCGTACAAGATGGATCTTACGAGCAATGTTGTAAAAATCGGCCCCAAACAGGGATTAATCGGTGCCTTTGTGGATATTTTTAGAACACCAATCCGATTTTAACAAATCGGACTGCTCTAGGCGGATTTGGAGAAATGGGGATAAATCGGTGACTATGTTTTCATATTAATCATATTATATATTTCTTCATCATCTTATTATTAAAACATATCTTAAATATATGTAATTTTTATTTCTAAAAATTAATTATACAACTAATAATCATAGATGATACGCACTTGTGTATGTTAAAGTTATTTACTCTGAGGAAAAATCAAATCGAAACCACTCTTTAATGTAAAAACTGTGTGAACCAATCCAAGTCATTCATTTTAAGAATGGATGGATGCGATGCAATTGATTTGTTGACTGCAAAAAAAAACAACACTTTTTAGTAAGAGGTAAGGGCTTTTTAGTAAAACCATCATATATTTTTTTTTTACCAATTCACTAATTTAATTTTTCCCGCTTCGTTTGAACTCCGATTGGCTTCAAACTTGCGCCATTAGTTTTGTTTTTCAAGGGCTTTCTATCAAGATCAGTCATGAATATATTTTGAAGCACGAAATTTTTTTATTTTCGGGGTTGATTTTTTTAAAAAAAGTTAAGTCTGGGTAATTTTTATCAACACTATACACTGGGTTTATCAACACTATACACTGGATTTATCAACACTATACACTGGATTTATCCCCTCATTTTCCAGAATCGAACATGATTTTTATCACATCATCACATGTTTTTTTATGAACACTAAGCACTAGTTTAATGAACACTAAACACTATGTTTATCATTCAATTACATGTGTTTTTATCATCCCATCACATGCTTTTTTTATCAACACTAAACTCTAGGTTATCACCCTTATTTCGGGGCTGATTTTAGAAAAAGTTAAGTCTGGGTAATTTTTATCAACACTATACACTGGGTTTATCAACACTATACACTGGATTTATCAACACTATACACTGGATTTATCACCTCATTTTCCAAAATCGAACATGATTTTTATCACATCATCACATGTTTTTTTATGAACACTAAGCACTAGTTTTATCAACACTAAACACTATATTCATCATTAAATTACACGTGTTTTATCATCCCATCACATGTTTTTTTATCAACACTAAACTCTAGGTTATCACCCTTATTTCGGGGCTTATTTTAAAAAAAAATTAAGTCTGTGTAATTTTTATCAACACTATACATTGGGTTTATCAACACTATACACTAGGTTTATCAACATTGAACACCAGTTTTATCACTTCATTTTCCAAAATCGAACATGATTTTTATCACATCATCACATGTTTTTTTTATGAACACTAAGCACTAGTTTTATCAACACTAAACACTATGTTTATCATTAAATTACATGTTTTTTTATCATCCCATCACATGTTTTTTTTATCAACACTAAACTCTAGGTTATCCCCCTTATTTTGGGGCTGATTTTAAAAAAAAGTTAAGTGTGTGTAATTTTTATCAACACTAAACACTGGGTTTATCAACCTTATACACTGAGTTTATCAACACTATACACTGGGTTTATCAACACTGAACACTAGTTTTATCACCTCATTTTCCAAAATCGAACATGATTTTTATTACATCATCACATGTTTTTTTATGAACACTAAGCACTAGTTTTATCAACATTAAACACTATTTAGCACTAGTTTGATACCTCGATATAAAAAATTTATTAGTGAAGATTTATCAACACTTAACATTGTTTTTATCACCCCAATATAACTTTTTATTTTCGTGCTTCAAAATATATTCATGACTGATCTTGATTTGAAGCCCTTGGAAAAAGAAAAATATTGGCGCAAGTTTGAAGCTAATCGGAGTTCAAACGAATCGGGAAATATTAAATTAGTGAATTGGTTAAGAAAAAAATGGACACTTGTCCACATGGCACCATGCTTTTAAAATTATACCCTTGCTTGTGTGAGAAAGGAAGAAATGGACGTGAGTTTTGGTAGAATTGGGATGATGATGTGGCATTATGATGAATGTTGGATCTAAAGGGTGTATGGCTAGGATTGGTTCACACAGTTTTTAGGATAAGGAGGGTTTCTATTAGATTTCTCCTCTATTTACTCTTTTAATAATATTTTTTATATTTATAATATTTTATTTATTTATAATATTTTATTGTCAGATTTTATTTTTTTATAAGGATATTAGCATTGTTTATTTGAACTTTTTTGTCCTTTAAGGATTTGAATGTAATTTTTTTTGTATTTCATAAATGTTTATTATTGTTTTTCTATAATAAAATTCATGTTTTCTTCATATACGTCATAAAATATTTTGTTCTCGTCTCTTCCTCTGGTGATGGTCGTGGCTTCCGGTCACGATCGTCACCGACGGAGACCTTCCCTCCCGTATCTTATACTTCTTCCCATCTTCTTTCCATATCCCTTTCTTTCCTTGAGCTTCTCCTCCGGCCCTGACCTTGTCAGTTGCTTAGGTCTTTAGATCTACGTTATCGGTAGTCATTTTTTCTCCCGTGCCCCGACCGGGAGGTCTTATGGTCTTCTTGTTCGTTTTTATGGTCGAGGCCCATCGTCTAAGCAATTTGGTGGTTTAATCCTATTTGGATTTGTTGAAGGCCCTTGTGGTGTGGGTTTCGGGTTGGTGTTCTCTAGCAAGTAGGTTGGGGTGATAGGAGTAGGTGGCTCAACTGTTTATTTTGGTCGGATACTCTTATCTCCGGTGCTTAGATTTGGTGTTCCCCATTTTCTCGGTGTCGAGTAGGTTTGCTTACCTGAACTCTGGCCTTAGTTCTGTCTCTCTCAGCCGGATTAAAGAGTGGATATGATCCGTCTTTGCTCTCGTCTATTTCATGTCTACTGCGGTAAGATCTTTTAGGTCATGGTTTGGTGGTCTTGTCTTTTGGTTCTGAACCCGTTGGAGTAACAGTTGTGGGGGCTTGGAGCTTGGGTTTGTTTTCTTCATTCCCCGGTGCTGGTCACAGGTACAAGCCTCGCTGTTGGTGAAGTTCAGACGGTCTACATGCTCGTGTGGGTAAGTTGGATCGGTAAATCCCTTCCCTACTTGGTCTTGAGGCATTGCTACTTTTCCCTAGTTCAAGCATGTTCTTTTTGTGTTCCTCTCCTTTCATGGTGAGGCTCGTCAGTGTTTTAGGTGCTGGCCATAGACGAGTCTTTTTACTTTGTGCCTCTGTTTGAAGACAAATGGGTCCTGGTAATTAGGGGTTTTAGTGTATTGGTGATTTTTATCACCGGTCGATCTCTGTCGTTTTAGTTGTGTTGGCCGTCGGCGTGTTAGTAGCCAACAACTCTCTGAGTTGGTGGCATCAATGAGATCGGGAGTTTGTTTCAAGTTCCAGGTGAGGGTTCGGGGATATTCCGGCCAGTTGTTGGTGTGGGAATAGGTGAGACTTTGGTTGGTACATTTTGGGCTTCATAGTCAAATATTGGTTTATGTTTTTATCTATATGATTCATGGTTGATAAATCAAGTATTTTAGACCGTTTTCATTTCGTTAGTTTTACCCATTGTTGGGTCGATTGTATTTGTCTTCTTTATGGTTGTAAAATCTAGGTTATAGACTTGTTATTGACTCTTTGATTGGGCCAGCTTTATGATTGCTAAGATTCCGTCATAAGAATGTACAGTTTGCTTGTTTATTAAGAGTGCTGCTGTCAGACTCTTGCCTTCTCTTTATATCTTGGAAAATGTTAGGATTTATAAAACAAAAAAATTGCTAATCAAAAAATGAAAAAGAAAAACTTGCTTCAGGTGCAATCATCAAGACCAGAGTACATAAACGGCTGTACATCGAAACATCTCTATGCCTCGCTTAGAGCATTCATAGCGCGCGGATCACATCCCCGAATCATGAGTTGCGAACCGCTAAATTATGGTCCGCGAATCGTGTATCGAACCACGACTCACAATTGTGGTTCGGTGATTCGCGAGTCGCGGACAGCCAACCAAAACGCGTCACGTGTGTTAGCCTCAGTGCCCGTAGTCCGATCGTAAATGTCCAATTGTAAATATCATCGTTGGCAATATAAATAAAACGGCTTTTATATTACTTAAGTGTTGGAGTAATATGTCGTGTGTGTTTCCGATCTATGCCCACCATGCGAATAGAACCATAGATCAGGATGGATCACACTCGATGAGGTCCCTAGTCAATAGTCTTCTCTAGAAGCGACTAGTATGAGATATGACTCTTGATGGCTTACGTTCTATTAGCCATAGGAAAGGGTTCCGGAGTCTGATCATAAACATTATGTGGGACATGATGTTGGACGACCCGACCTGAATATGTTCCATAGATTAAGTCATGAACATGTTCAGAGTCGTAGCTTGTCAGGTATCCTTAGACCGAGGAGTCTATATGATTGTTGTGCAGTAAACAACCAAGTTTGACCTGAAAGCCCAACGTTGCACCGTGACTGGGCTTCCATAACGGCCAGGATTGGCTTGGGGAATGACTGCATGAGTGACATGATAGACGGCTAAGGGATTTATCCCTCATACTGCGGTATGAGAAAGATATCTGGTTCACGGCCGCTTGATCGAGAGTGACTGACAGGAAAGCATGGCCATGCACATGATACTGGGTATCATAAGGTCAGTCATCTCACATATCAAGGAACATGGATTGAGGATAATAAGGATGACGGCTCTGTGCCTTATCTCAATCCGGATATCGGTGATAAAGGGATAATGACAAGGACGACTGAAAGGTCAGAATCGACAGGGCTCGATTCGTTATGCAGGGTCGGGCAATACTGAGTCTCGTCAGTCGCCACTTTGGTAAGATCAAGTAAAATGGGATTTTACGTTGATCTTACCGACATGCATAGACCTAAGGGTCACACCGACAGTTTGATACTCGATAAGAACATGACGAACCTAAGTTGGAGGGAATTGTGGCGAGGATCACCATAGTGGACCGGCTAGCATATTGGGCTCGGCATGGGCTCTCTTGGAGAGGCCCATGGCCGGCCCATATAGGCTAGGCCCAACAAGGACTCAAGTCATTAGATGACTATTAGTCTTGTTGACCAAAATTGGGTGGAACCCAATTTCCACTAAACTAATAAACTAGGTTGTTTATTAGTTCCACCTAGCATCTTGGCATGGACACTTGTCTCAAGTAGAGAGTTAAATGATTCCACTTAAATAAGCATGCAAGATAGGTTGGAGAACATAACATGCAAGTGTAGAGAATTAGAGAGAACTTCTTCTTCTTCTTCTTCTTCTTCTTCTTCTTCTTCTTCTTCTTCTTCTTCTTCTTCTTCTTCTTCTTCTTCTTCTTCTTCTTCTTCTTCTTCTTCTTCTTCTTCTTCTTCTTCTTCTTCTTCTTCTTCTTCTTCTTCTTCTACCCTTGGCCGAAACCCCCTCCAAGCTCCATAGGTTGTTTTTCATGTTCTTGAGTCATCAAACTCAAGAACTACGTTGGATTTGATTCCATCTCGGATACGTAGGCGTCCAAGGGACTCAAGCCGAAGCATAGTTGGTGTTATTCTTCCATCTTCACCACCAAAACATCAAGGTGATGTTCTTGTAACCTTGCTGATTTTTCAGCTTTGTTCTTCATATTTGGTAGAGTTTATTTTTCTTGATTCGTGGTTAATTTCCGCTGCAAATTCTTGTTTTTCTTGTCCACGACATCAAGTACCAACAACGTGGCCTTCAAAAAATTCGTTTTTTGTGTAAATGGTGTCCAAAATTTATAAATTTATAGTCATTAGGTTCATATTGCTCTAAATTTTTTTGATAAATGATGAATTCATTCAATGGCTTTGAAATCAAAGATTACAAAGCACGAGGTAAAAATCCCAAAATAACCTTCAAAGAATAGAAAAGGAGCTCAACTCCTAACATGAAAACTAATACACGAAGATGGAGATGCCAACCAAAGGGGAAGGGTGGCATCACCCTTAAGGTCACCAGCCATCCTGCAAATACTGAAGCTGTGCAACTGTAGCTTGCTGAAAACGACCCCCACTAGTTCAACCTGCTGCCTGAAAACACCCGAATTTCTCTGCAACCAAATATGCCAGAAGCAAAGATATCCAACCTTCACCCATACTCTCCACCATCTCCTACTTCCTAAACCTCTCCAAGCACCAATAAATGATATACAGTTTCCAGGAGAGACCCAAAAAATCGACCACCAGGAGTAAAGCAACGACCACAAAGGCCAAGCGAAAGAGCAATGCAGAAAAAGGTGCTCTAAATAATTTATTTAATATCTTTGATCACACAAAAGACGTTGGTTTACACTTCGAATCGAGAAAACGAACAAAAATCAAATATCCTTGCAAATCATGATTTCCATACATAATCATCACACTGTGCTTCACAACTCAAATAAGGGGTGCGTATCACAATTCATCTCAGTCACCATATAATCCTCACATCATAATCTTCATGCGTGATCCTTTCTATTGTACATGCTCTTAGCTGATTCTCATCGTTTTGTGTAGCCTGCTCAAGTCTTTGGGTGTGAGCTAACATGTGTGTAGCATGCCCTAACTACATAAGCACACTTCATTATAAGACACGTGATCAAGTTTACTCAAATATGTTACAAGTAACTCTTATGTAAATGTGTATTCATCAAGTCATTTCATTCAACAAACACATCCCCCAAAGAAGGGAAGGTTTCCTATCTCTTTATGGATAAGATTGGATCCCAACACACACAAAAATAGATAAATAATGAGTCTTATCGTTATTTGACTTGTAGTTTGTCTTTGAAAAAAGTTGCTTTGCTCACAAATGTGAAATGGGTCTTGTGGGAGATCAATTTAGGCCCCATCTTCAAATCTCCTTGTCTCTCTCACCACCATCTTTCTTTCAAACCTCAATTATTTTGTCTCGGCCTTTGATAACTTGTTGCAATTGGGAAGGAGAAGTTCCATGCATGCAATGAAGATAAGTTTGGGCCAAGGATGAATAAAGAGCACACAAAATGGGTGCAAAAGGTTGACAATGAAACCCCAAGATCTCAACACCTTGCCCCTTGGCAAAGATACGGACACTACACATGTCATGTCTCTTTCTCTATATACACATGTTAACACTATCATATATGTCTAATTTATATTCATTATATTAATAAAATGTTTAAACATAAAAGTTTGTCTTAAAATATTGATCACAAGCATACAACTGTCTAAAGTTTAGAAATATTAAATCATATATCATAAATTTTGGTCACATTCAAACATAAAATGAATTCGTTTTAGATCCGTAATGTATCACTTTTATGTCATATGGTCATACAATTTTAAATTTATGTCATGATATTGCAAAAATAAATTATATTGGAATCTTAATCTTATATATTGAATTATGTTTTTTTGTGAGGTTTCATCAATATATTCTCTTATGCTTTTTGTTGACACCATTCCTTAAGTATATGATTATAACTTTTGATAGGTCCTTAATTTGATATTATCCCCAATAAACTGACCATTACTCAAATCAAAGGCGAAGGGACGAAAACGACATTTCACTCAACCCTCATCTCCTTCTGACCTCTCAACCACATCCCCCAACCCTTCACGTCATGATCATCATCACTCCTATCATTTCCACCAACCACCTCTTGCCGCGTCATCAAATCCGTGTCACCGATGACGTCACCTAACCAGCCCCAGTCCCCCACCTTATCCACATCCACCTCCGCCAGGGAATACTCAGGTGCTCCCATTGGTTCACATCTTCACGCCACGTGTCGTCATCCTGCGGTTCCTCATAGAATAACACGTGAGAGACACACGGTCCGACTGGGTATGCGATGACGTGTAGGTCAACTTGGGTCGCCGGACCCACACCCCAACCCGGCCATCACGGTCCACGTGTCGGAATCCCTGAGTCGCCACGTGGAGAAGGAGGAGGCGCGTGACACGAGAGAGCCAGCTGGCTGACTGAGTAGTCCACTGGCCGACCTTATCCTCTTTTATTTTTCTGCAATTTGCAATTTTTTAACGTTTTTTTCGTCAAAAAGAAAGAAGCAGAGAAGAGAGAGAAGCAGAGAGTGTTTAGAGAGAGAGAAAGAAAGACGGTAATGTGCGACTCTTGAGATTGAGGGAGGACCCAAAACCCAAACCCTAGATTTCTTGATTGCCCAAAGCAAAGTAATCATTTTTATTCGATTCTCAGATCCAAAAGCTTATACCCAACAAGGAAGATTGAGTTTCCTTCCCCGGCGAGGTCAGTTCTGAGTTCTCTATTCTCTTCTCTGTTTGATCTTTGAATAAAAAGTAGACATTTTTGTTTGGACTTGTTTACTTGCTTCAATTCCTGTTGCATAGATCATGCATATGTTGTTTTGTTGTATAGGGATGGGTTAGGTAGATGTTATGAGATGTGGGTTTGGTGTTTGGTCCCATGGATCTATTCATTTTTCTGTGACCCTTTATTGTTTTGTGTGTTCTTTGTTTGATACCCATTTCAGATCCTTCCCAATTAGACCCCCGAAAGCAATCTTGGGTTTGCTTTGTTTTTTGGTACTGGGATCTTGTGAAGGGCTTTTCAGCTGAGAGTACATAACTGAAAGAGCTCAGGATGATGTCCAAATCTTATACCAATCTCTTAGATCTAGCTTCCGGGAACTTCCCGGTGATGGGGCGTGAGAAGAAGCGCCTGCCTCGTGTAATGACAGTCCCCGGGGTTATTTCAGAGCTTGATGATGATCAGGCTAACAGTGTGACCTCAGACGTTCAATCATCAATTGTTCAAGATAGGATCATCATTGTAGCCAATCAGCTACCAGTGAAAGCTAAGCGCAGGCCAGATAATAAAGGGTGGAGCTTTAGTTGGGACAATGACTCGCTCTACTTACAGTTGAAGGATGGCTTGCCTGAAGATATGGAGGTTCTGTATGTTGGGTCTTTGAGGGTTGATGTTGATCCCAACGAGCAAGACGATGTATCACAACTCTTATTGGATAGGTTTAACTGTGTTCCTGCATTTTTGCCTCCTGACATTTTGTCAAAGTTCTATCATGGGTTCTGTAAGCAGCATTTGTGGCCACTTTTTCATTACATGCTACCTTTCTCACCAACTCATGGTGGGCGTTTTGACCGGTCTTTGTGGGAGGCGTATGTTGCAGCCAATAAGATTTTCTCACAAAGGGTGATTGAAATTATTAACCCAGAAGATGATTATGTATGGATTCATGATTATCATTTGATGGTGCTTCCAACTTTTTTAAGAAGAAGGTTTAATAGATTGAGGATGGGCTTTTTCCTTCACAGTCCGTTTCCTTCCTCTGAAATTTATAGGACACTTCCTGTTAGAGAAGAGATCCTCAAAGCACTTTTGAATACGGACCTTATCGGTTTCCACACTTTTGATTATGCAAGGCACTTTCTGTCATGCTGTAGTCGAATGTTGGGTCTGGACTATCAGTCTAAGAGAGGCTATATTGGCTTGGAATACTATGGTAGGACTATTGGGATAAAGATCATGCCAGTTGGTATTCACACAGGACAAATTGAGACCGTGTTGGCTCTTGCTGACAAGGAATGGAGGGCGAAGGAGCTGAAGCAACAGTTTGAAGGGAAAACCGTTTTGCTTGGGGTCGATGATATGGACATTTTTAAAGGTGTAAACTTGAAGGTGATGGCTATGGAACAGATGCTGAAGCAGCATCCAAAGTGGCAGGGAAGGGCAGTTTTGGTACAGATTGCAAATCCTGCTAGGGGAAGAGGGAAGGACCTCGAGGAAATAGAGGCTGAGATATATGAAAGTGTAAAGAGAATAAATGAAAGTTTTGGGCGTCCAGGTTATGAACCAATTGTCTTCATTGATAGGCCAGTTTCTATAAGTGAAAGAGCTGCATATTACTCCATTTCTGAGTGTGTTGTGGTCACACCTGTGAGGGATGGGATGAATCTTACACCTTACGAGTACATTATGTGCAGACAAGGAGTCTCTGGATCAGATTCTGACTCTGAGTCAAGTGGCCCTAAGAAAAGCATGTTAGTAGTTTCGGAGTTCATTGGATGCTCTCCTTCTCTCAGTGGTGCAATTCGGGTCAACCCATGGAACATTGAAGCAACTGCTGAAGCAATGAATGAAGCAATTTCAATGTCTGACTCTGAAAAGCATATGCGCCATGAGAAGCATTATAAGTACGTCAGCACACATGATGTGTCATACTGGTCAAGGAGCTTTTTTCAGGACATGGAAAGGTCGTGCAAAGACCATTTCAGAAGACGGTGTTGGGGAATCGGGTTGAGCTTTGGTTTCAGAGTTGTAGCACTTGATTCTAATTTCAGAAAGTTGTCTATTGATGCCATTGTAAATGCATATGCAAAGTCCAAAAGTAGGGCTATATTGTTTGACTATGATGGTACTGTGATGCCCCAGACATCCATCAACAAGACCCCGAGTCAAGAGGTTGTATCAATTGTAGATACACTTTGTGGCGACATAAAAAATACTGTTGTTCTTGTCAGTGGAAGAGGAAAGGAAAGTTTGAGCAAGTGGTTTTCTCCTTGCAGTAGGCTTGGTATTGCAGCTGAACATGGCTACTTCATGAGGTATGCTACTTTTATCTCATCAACTTCTGTTTTTCCTGTTTGCATATGTCTAAGTTGTTACATGGTATACTAGGTGGCCTGCTGAAGAGGATTGGGAAATTTGTGGGCAGAGTAGTGATTTTGGATGGATACCAATAGCTGAGCCTGTAATGAAATTATATACAGAAGCAACTGATGGGTCCTTCATTGAAACTAAAGAAAGTGCCTTGGTTTGGCACCATAGAGATGCAGACCTCGGTTTTGGATCCAGCCAGGCCAAGGAGATGCTTGACCATCTTGAAAGTGTGTTAGCCAATGAACCTGTTACTGTGAAAAGTGGCCAGTTTATTGTTGAAGTAAAGCCACAGGTAATCTTCCTCATCTCTGGTTCTACTCCTTGGTTTTACTATCCTGTTGCTTGAATGTGATTTCCTCTCTGTTCTATCAAGGAAGCAGATTTTTTCTATCTATATGTGCTAGCCCTTTTATGCTTGGATTGGATCTGTAGGGCCTGCAAGACTCTCTTTGTGATACTTAATAAAGCAGAAAATCCTAATCCAAACTAGCCTGAGTTAACCCCTAACTTAACCCTACCCTAAACCTGCTCCCAAGTAGGTGACTTTGACCTCAAGGAAGTGGGAGAGCTCTCTTTGACCATAACATCTCCTGTTCTTATGCTTGTTCTGCTTACTCTCCACACCCTTAAACTCTAATAAATACCCGAGGATAATTTATGCCACATGACGACTGACCTTTTTCATCAAAAGAGGATTTTCATAGAAACCTAAAATGAAATAAGAGCTGTTCTTGAGCTTGTTAAGTATTATAATTTCACTGTCTGAATCATAAGAGCCTCTAGGAACAATGGTTATTTATGTCAAGAATGAACCACAAAATTGACTTGGCGAACACAAAAAGAAGAAGCTAGAAGTAACGAAATATTTGAATTTGACATTGATTTCGATGTCAAATGTTGATAATGGATATGTGTTGTACAAAGATAATGGCCTATCTGATTTGTTGATGTACTCAGTTTAATAAGGAATAGTATTGGTTGCTTGAAAGAAATCTAAATGGTTGGTTGTTACTGTCTTTCAGGGAGTGAGTAAAGGTGTTGCTGCAGAGAAGATATTGACCAAAATGGCTGAGAAAGGAAGGCAAGCTGATTTCGTTCTGTGCATTGGTGATGACAGATCCGATGAGGACATGTTTGAAATAATCGGCAATGCAATGAACAGTGGCGTCATTTCGTCTCGTACCTCAGTGTTTGCATGTACTGTAGGGCAGAAACCCAGCAAAGCCAAGTACTATTTGGATGACACAACAGAGGTCATAAACATGCTTGAAGCTCTTGCAGAAGCTTCAGACTCTCCACCCTCCTCTGACGACGATGCTGCAGGAAGCTCCCATTGAAGTCTCTCCTCAGGCCGTGATTTCCAAAACAAAAACAATTCTTCTTTTAAGGTAGCATGTGATTGAAAGCTAACAATCTTTGATCCTCTGGAAAGAGCCGCAGCTTGAAGATGTCCTCAAACTGTTGGATTGACAAGAGAACTAACTCGTAACAAGGGATGCCAAAATAATTTGATGTATTACATATGTAAAGAGCACTTATGTAAGCTTGGGAAGAGGAGGAGGAGGAGGGCAAGCTTAAATGGTGTATTATAAGCAGGTATCAGCTGGTGTTACATATTGTTGTTGAATGAACAAAGCATACAAGTGTTTTAAACCTTGAATTTGAGTGAACGTGTTATGTCTTGGGCCTTGAAGAAGAAACAGTTGACTTGTGGGACAAGTATATGTGAGAAGATTTTGGTCATTGTTTACATTTTCATCATAGCCAGTGAATAAGAATGCCCGTGAAGCATCTTATTTGGTGGTTTGCACGAAAGAACAAGTGTGGATAATAATGGAACAAGTGTGGATAATAATGGGTGAAGCTGAATCTGCAGAGATGGTCGAAGAAAGTAACAAGCAACTAGGTAATTTAAAACCTTAGCCTCACTTGTTGTGTCCGAACCTTACATGCATACTCTGACTGAAGTTTGCTACATGAATTCATGCACGTGATCTGTGTTTGTTGTCATTAGAAATGGTTGCTTATGAATCACAAATCAGACAGCCTTGTCATTATGTCCAATTCAATTACACTCAAATCTCAACCACCACTTGGGAGTTTATGTAATAACTAGAAAACTTATTGCACATCACAGCAACGTGACAATCGACAACTCAACAATTACTTCTGTTTTCATTCCCAACCATATCCGTTATTATTACACGCAATAAATCTATAACGAAGCTATTTATTTCTTACTAAGCTTCTGCATATTATATGGTACTATATTTTACATTTCTACACCTAATGATACAAACATTAAATACAATAAACATTTTTTTATTAAAAACCTTTACACCCTCCTCTCCATTTCGAAAAAAAAAGTTAGGACAAAACCCGAGACAGCAGCTGTGGTCCCTACAGGTTCAATCTTCACGTGTGGGTCCAGATGATACTGCGCCTCCTTTTGATCAGACTTTCTCACGCGCTGTCTCCCCCACCGGCGAGTGGAGGGCAGCGCGTGGAGAGAGCAAAATAACTGTACAGTCGTCAAAAAAACCGTCACCTCGCCGGAGACAAATACACTTGGCACTGGACCACCGTCCCGCTAATTTTAAACCCCGGGACCACAGTAAAACCCACCCGGAGGCCACCGGCGTCAGCCTCCTCCGTGGCGCACTCCATGTACACCTCAGAGAACCTACAGTTCCTCTTCACCTGAAAAATCTCGACTTCATCGTCGATCGAGAATGCCAGGCAGTGTAGGAGCCACACTCGTTTCGCCATCTCAGCAAACGCGGTGAAGAACGGCGAATCCGGGAACCCGCCGCCGGCGCTCACGGCCTTCCGGTGGTTCAAATTGCCGAAAAACGAACACTCCATCTTGGCGTGCACCAGCTGCAGGTACTTGGCGCGTACGAATCTCGCCATCGAAGATCCCGGATTCTGGGACAGGAAGTGCCTCGTATTCACCGACCGGAGCTTCTTAAACTTATCGAAGAACAGCTCCCGCCGAGACTGGCAGGCCACCATGGACGCCGTCGACAAGGAAAAATTGGGATCTCCGAAACCGTCCAGCATTGTCTTGGACACGAAGGACTCGAGCACGAAACACCGGTGGCTCGGGTCCGAGAAACGCGCGTCGGGCTCGATGAATTTCACGGCGGCGTCGAGTTCCCAGTGGGCCGATTCCATTTCCCGAACCATCGATTTCACGAAACTCCGGACGGATCTTTGGGCGAAACTGAGGAACTGGACGAAATGAGCTGTGGTGAGGACCGAGAGACGGAGATTGTCGAGCGCCGCGGACAGGGAGCCACTGCAGTTGAGCTTCTTCTCCAGCGTCCGGTTCCCGGAGACGAGGTGGTCGAGGCGGCTCCTGAACAGAGTAATGTCCGAATCCTTGAGACCCTTGTCGGACTCCATCTTCTTGATCGTGATCTGGTAGGTTCTCATGAGGCTCTGCTGCTCCTGAATCTCGGCGAGCATGAGCGTGACTTGCGGGGAGAGATGGAGCTCCTTCTTGAGGAAGGCGCGCTTGAGGTCGGAGATGACCTTGAGCTCGTGAACCACGGCCTGGTCAGCCGCCTGTATGGCGTCGCCGTTGTAGGGGTTCTGGGCCATCTGCATCTCGGCGTAGGCGGCTTTGATGGAGGAAGCGGCGGCGAACAGCTTGGCCGCCAGAGCCTCCATCACCGCCCTGTTCCTGACCTCGGAGTCCTCGAAAAGATGCGACTTTTTGGTGTCGCCGAAGAGCTCCTCCTTGACCTTGTTCTGAGCCGCCAGGATGCAGATGCCATTGTTGGACGCGCTCTTGAGGTTGATGACTTTGTGAAACGTCCTCGCGAACTTGCTCTTGGGTTTCACTGCATCCATTGAAGAAGAATCAAGAGGTCGAAGAAGAAGAAGAAGCACAATTAAATGCAAGGAAGAGATAATTAACGAGTGCAAGTGATGTGGGTCATATGAGTATTAGAAAGTGGGTTGGTTAAAGAAGCTACTAATCTGAAGAAAAAGGAGAGATTAATATGCTGATTGTAGCTCAATCAGTTGAAATTTAAAACAAAAGTGGGGAAATTTGAGGAATGGGTATTATTTTTCCTGAGAAAGTGACAGAAAAAGCAGAGAGAGAGAGAGACAACAAATAAGTGAGAGTGGCAGAGGCGGGGATATGGAGCTGAGTAAAGTGGGATTTAAAGCGCGGGAAAGAAAAAGGAGAGAGAAAAAAAAAAGATGATGTGAGAGAGAAGATTGAGGACGATGGTACAGAAAATCTATAAGATTTAAGGTTGAATTTTAATAAAATCACATTAATCAAATCAGTAACTGTACTAAATGTTTTGTATATTTAAACGAGAATGAATATGAAAGAAGAGATAGTGGAGACCAGAGAGATTCGATCGTAGTGGGACCCACGAGAAAGGGAGTGACGGTGATTTGATTCATGACACAAGTTTTTGTATCTATGTATCCAAACTCGCATTTCCAGATCCAACGGTCAAGACATGACCAGGACTTTCAACGGTCAAGAACAAGCAAACCACATTCTCATTAAGAAAACTGAAACGTACGAGTGAAGCAACAATGGAATGAAATACTATGATTGTTAGGGACACGACATGATTACGTACATGAATATGGTAGAGACGCACAGCTTAATTATTACAGGTTTGGTCTCATACACAATACATTGAGACCAAATGATATAGTTGATCCTTTTTCATGGGTGTCAATTGAATTAGCGTGGCCTTTGCCATCATTATCAGACTAAATTATAACAAAACATTGGTATTTTAATGTTAATTGAATCTTAACCATGACAAAATAGATTGGAGTAGTTACCAACATCAGACTTGCACTGCAATTCAGCCAAAAGATTGGACAATGAATGTCTCTACTTGATCTGCAACTTTCTCCTGCAGAAACAACAACCACCACATTTTTGCATTTAATAAGGATGGATTCAGATATAAATATATCATCTTCATCATCACAAACAATTAAGTGTTTTGTATTGTTAATTTAACAAGAGAAATATTCAAATCCTGGTGAGACCTGCATCATGTCTGTATCCATTTTTGTCCATTTCCTATCAAACTTTCTTTCTCTCTACCATTATAAACACTAGAATCTTAACAGCTATCTATTTCTATGTATGCCTCTGCTACACAATAGCCTACAAATCCAATCCATTACCTCTTTCTTCTGTGTCTGTGGCCCAAACCCACTCCCACATGTTCTATGTTTGTTTCCCTACCACTGTCTACTCTTTATCAACAACAACAACAACAACACTAAAGATCAACTTCTCAATTGTCTATGAAGCCAATCCAAACATGTTCACATCACTAACACAAACACTCAGGATTCCAATCTTTCATCTTTACTTCACCCTCATATCTAATTATAAGGTTAATTATCTTTAGTACCCCTTATCTATTGGTAACACTCTTTTAGTACCCTGATGTATCGGTAACGCTTTGGACAAAAATTTGGTCAAGTTTACGTCATTTTGATGATCTATGACCAATTCATAAGGGGTGTTAATGTTCAGTTATCAGTACATAAGGGGTATTAATTGATCTGTGACCACTTCATAAAAGGGTACTAAATGACAGTTACCAAAACAGAGGGACTGTTATTGAGCGTTACAAAACACAGGGGTACAAAAGGTATGTTACCAATAGAAAAGGGGTACAAAAGATAATTAACCCCTAATTATATCCATACTCCCATTTCACTCAACTTGAGTTTAAACCATTTTATCCAATAGATTTTGCAACTTCACATCATCCCATCTCGTCCCTAAGTTTTCAAATATTTCCCGATTTGCATCTCTACATGTATAAATGGGAAGCATGCCATAAAATCCCCCAAACAATGAACTCATACAGACAGACACATAAATAGTTTAAAGCTAATCTAATGATTTCCCTCCAAGAGTCTCTCTGTAAACAGTTTCACAAAAAGATGGCAGCGTCATTGGAGTGGTCTGCATTGCTAGGAAATATTATTTTAAAATGGTGTCAACTTGGGTCATATATTTGGACACCTTTTTCTATCTGCAAGAGACCTTTAAGTTGAATTATATATGTGCAACTGGGTGGGTTTAGAACAATGATCTTAACAGTATGATAGGTGAAGTATAGAATAAAAAAATCTCAGCCTTTAACATCTTGATCCTAGGAAAGTGCATGATGAAGAAAATCAGCTATTAAGACCTACATAGTTAAGCTCTTGAACAATTACATTTGGTTTAGGATTTCAAATCCTTGAGCAAGTGATTTAAGATAATAGGCATAGAGTTGTTCAGCCAAACGGAGGTCAGTTATTAAGTTATTTAGCTCTTGAACAGAGATTTCATAACATTTGAACAGGAATCATAATAAAGCAGACTGTATGTATCTTCCATAAGGACGAAGACAGAAACAATACTTACCTCTAATAAGGAACTTTCTGTCAAAATTGAAATAGAAGCAGACAAATAAGTATGCATGAAATAGATATTAAAATTGGCTTCCTTAAGTTTTCAATACATTATGGTATAAAAAGAGACTAGTAAATTAAGCAATTGAAAAGAGTTAAGAGAGAAGAGTGGGGAAGGAACATTGTGATACACACACTAGAAGTTGAGTTTGGGAATTACCAAGAAGAAAAGAAACAAATGGTTGATTAGAGAGTTGTGGAGCGAGAAGAAGGTGAGTGGTGAAGAGAGATCCAAGTAGCGAGTCTGCAACATAGTGATAGAGAGCTCCTCCCTAATTCAAACCAAACAAAATGCGATACGAAATCAATTACTATGTCGAAAATTGACATCACCTCCGAAACTAAATTCAATTTTCCTGCTCCGTAATACAATACCTGTAGCTGTAGGGTTACAGCATTTCCTCTTTGCCAATTTTCTTTGGAGATGTAGAAAGAGGAGCCAGACAGAAAAGATGATTTTGATTCAGGTCACTTTGGAAATTGATTGCCCAGAAGAGGAGACCTGACGTGGATTTGGGCCCTTTATTCAACTTGGGTCCAGATATCAGCCCATCACCATCTACTTTCGTCATTATATTATATAGGCCATTAAAGCCCCAATCCCGTTGAGCTGTGATGTGATACAACCACTGTTCTAAAAATCCCGATTGAATGCCGCCTAGGCGCCCGCCTACGCCTAGCCGACCCGTCTAGCCGCCTAGGCGATTCCTACAATTTTACGTAGTATTCTGACTCAATTAAAATAATTAGATGGTTATAATGTTGGTGATATTAGAGTTTGTGCTTCTGAATTGTTTTGTGTTAGTTTTAGGTATTTTAGATATTAGTTACCATTTTTAATGTAATGAAATTCATATTTTATTTCTATATACAATAATATATCTATTAAGAATAAAAAAAATACAAATCCTATTAATCCCCGATTAATCTCCGTCTAGTCCCCGATTAATCCTTAAAGGACCTAGCCGCCCGACTAGCGCCTAACGACTTTTAGAACCTTGGATACAACTAATATGAGGATCATAGATACATTTTTGGGAAATCTTCGTTTCATGACTGTGTTTTTTGACCCGTTTTGATGTCATGATTGTGACTCGTCATTTTTTTCAAGCTAGCAAACTCTTTCATTGTTTATAAAATTTAACGGATTCTATTTAAATGGACGGATTCATAAAGTATTCTCGTTCTTTAGTTCTTTTTTATCGGCAAAGGTTTTGTTCTATTGAAAATAGGGTAATTTTCACCTCAATGCCCTAACTATCATTTTTTTTCACCTCAATACCCTAACTATTTTTCGTGGCACCTCAATACCCTAGAATGACATATTACCCCTATCACTTAAAACCCTAATTCCTTTTTTACTTTTCTTTTTTCTCAGTTTCTTCTCTAAAACCACAACCCCTCGTGCTCTTCTTCCTCCCCCTCTCAGGCTCTCACTCTATCCTTGATATTTAGAACTTTACAAATATACTGATTTTTAATTTTTGAATCTGAAGCTGAAGCTGCTCATTCATATTCATCAACAAAGGAACTTGATGGAGATGTGATAGACGCGGATTTCACAGACAAAAAATAGAGACCAGATCTGGTCATGGGTTTGCGAGATGAAGGGGCGATGGCGAAGCGAGCTCGAGGCTGAGGTGCAACGGCGAAGCGAGCTCCAGGCGGAGGTGCGACGGCGAAGCGAGCTCGAGGCGAAGGTTGTGGTGGATTCGTCGGAGGCCGGAGCACACCGAGACCTTTCTGCCCAAGGCCGTCAAGCTCCGCTGCTCCCTCCGCGAACTCCGTTGCTCCTTCAGAAGTGCTACGAAGGCTTGGTCGTGGTTCCAGATATGTTTTTTTTAATTTCACTACTCCCTTCTTCATCAAGTTCTTATTCTTCTTCTTCTCAGCTTAAAAATTTAGTCTCGTTCTTCTCTCGCAACATATTGCGAACTCATATTATTTTTTTGTACTTGCATATGTAATTTTCAGATTATGATTTATTAGAAAATAAGAAAATTTGTTAGGATAGGTTGGGTTGTGCAGATAATGTTGTGTAGATCTGAGTTTTGATTCGTTTGAGTATTAATATGAAATGAAGGATTTGTGGTCGTGATTGAGGATCTATTCCAACTAATGGTAGTGAGTAAGGAATTGTGGTCTTGAAGAAGGGTAGTGAATTGAAAAAAAAAAGGACGTGTTCTGAGGTTGAAGAAGGGTAGTAAATTGAAAAAAAGAATTTAATAAGATACGAATTAAACAAAAGAAAAGGTTAAAACAGTAATTACAAAAAGAAGTGAATTAAAAAATAGAAAAAAATATGATATATATATGATTTTTATATTATTTTTTAAATAAAAACTGATTTTTTTAACAATAAAATATGATTTTTACAAATATAAATGAACTGTTGTAGTAAAAATTGATTTTTTTAAATAGAAAAAGATTTTTTTAAAAATAAAAACTGATTTCTAAAAGTAAAAATTGATTTTTAAAATAAAAACTTAGTTTTTAACAATAAAATATTATTTTTAAAAATAAAAATGAATTTTTGTGGTAAAAATTGTTTTTTTAAAAATAAAACCTGTTTTTTTACATTAAATATTATTTTTTTAAATAAAAAATTTAATTTTGAAAAATAAAATCTAGTTTTTTAAAATTAAAAACAGATTTTTATAAAATAAATAAATAAATATAATTTTTGAAAATCAATGGCATTAGTTTGAAAATTTGACTGTTAGTGAGGGGTATTTTGGACTTTTCAAGCATTTTCCATCCAAAATGGATGGAAAGTTGACGGCGGGTACTAAAGTGACGGAAAATGCCATTCTAGGTTATTGAGGTGCCACGAAAAATAGTTAGGGTATTGAGGTGAAAAAAAAGGATAGTTAGGATATTGAGGTGAAAATTACCCTTGAAAATAAAAGACCCGATTTTCGAAAAGAAAACAAACGAGTTATCCTCATCCTTCATGATCGGCCTCTGGAGATTCCGGTTATCCTCTTCCAAGACTCACTTTAGGATCAAATCGATGATCACATTCGGTCCAGTCACATGTGACGTGAGCATCTTTGCAAACTACTACCCCATAAGTTCCTCCAATCTCGTCCCCGTCCAACCTTATTTTCTTTGGCATCCCTGAGTGAGTTGAATTTCTTGTGCCTACATCTCGTCGTCGCCTTAGCATGGAAGTACCTGATGTTGGAGTCTCCTTCCCGTAACCAATATTTTTTGGCTCTCTACCTCCATCGATTATTCTTCTATAGGAGAAGCATGTTCAACCTGTGTTTAAAATCATGTACTTTAACCTATTCTCCACGTTCCCACCGCAACCCTTCTTGTCCAGATTCCATTGACAGTATGCAAACTCTTTATCCCTTGTACACGCCTCCTCAAACCTAATACTCCTCGGCCTACTCCGTTATGTTCTCTTACATTGTCCACAACTATATATGTGCATGGTCGGACGGTGAAAGACCGCCATGATAAAAGCATTTTTATCGTGTGCCTACCTTTCTCCCATGTGTATTTGTGTCCCTGGATCTCCATGTCATGAAGTCCACAATGTTATATCGTTTCCCATAATCACGTACAAAGTTTCATTGGAAAGGATTTCCCTCCTCACATCATTATTGTTTATTGTGTTATTAAAATCTCTAACCAGTATACATGGTTTATCATTCCCATTAGCCATATGTTGAATTAGTGTACATGTTTTATGATATCTATCCCTTATTGGCTTACCATAGATTCCCATTACTCTGGGTTATTGCTCCACCAGATTGGTCAGATGCCTATCTATGTGACTTTTAAAATAAGATCTGATATATGTCGGCCTGTCTTGTATGCATTGTTTTTGCTTCGTCTTAATCAACGTCTTTGGTGAAATCTATCTCAGAAAGTTGAACGGTAATGATATTTCTTACCTTACGCGTGTGAATGAAACGCACAGTTTCCCAGGTTGTATCGGTAGCCTAGATTGTGTGTATTGGGCGTGGAAATTTTTTCTAAAAGCGTTGCAAGGGGTTCACGAGCGGGACGATTATGATGGACCTACAGTCATGCTTGAAGTAGTAGCGGGGCCCAACACCTAATTTTGGCACGGTTACTTTGGTATATCGGGTTCAAACAAGGATATTAATGTTTTGAACCAATTGTTCATATTTGCTCTCGTATATTGAGGTGAGAAGCCTGCAGTCGCATTTGTGGTAAACAATACGTACTACAATAATCCATAATACTTAATTGACAGAATTTACCCACCGTGGGCGAAATTTGTCAAGTCTATCCCTGTACCACAACTAGTGAATCACATGTTACACGTAAAAAAAACAGGAGGCCATAAGGAAGGATATGGGGAGGGCATTCGGGGTCTTGCAAGCTCGTTTTCATAACATCAATAGGCCTGCTCAGGGTTGGGACTATAGGAAATTGTCTATGATAATACGGGTCTGCATAATTATAAACAACATGAATGTGGACGATGAACGTGACAATATGGACCGACTACCGTCCGAGAACCAATCATACCAATCATACTACCGTCCGGTAATATGTTACAATTACATCCAAAACCAGACAACCCGGATCGAGGATCGAGCAGTCCAACATCAACTCAAGGTAGATCTAATTGAACACATTTGGACTTTGTTGAGGGCGGAGGTCGTTATGGATGGCGAAAACTAGTAAACGCTTTGTTTATTTTGTTTCCGTATTTGATTTCAATGTATTTCTGTTTCTTTGCTTCATATCAGGACGATATGTTTTGTTGCTTTTCCGTCGTTCCGCTTACCTCTATTTCGGAAACTTTATTTTAACATAATATGAACCGTTTCCCTTCTCAATGCTTCCTTTTGGCTAGATCGATTGCCTATAAAAGACAACCCATCCTCATCTATAAAAGGAAACAAAACCTTTAACATTTTGCATAATCCTTCCAAATTTAGTCCACAACCAAAGTAATGGAGTCCGAGAACGAAAGCGGTGTTTCTGGGCTTATATGGGTCCACCGCCATCAATGTACATGATCAAGTGAGAAGAACGCCACCGTGGTATGTTCGAGCGCACAAAATCCCGCCTTATGAAGTACCAGTTGTCATTAACCAGGTAATACACTGAAGTAGTTACTCTCGACACATCCAACTGGACCCCGCTCGAGAAGGCCAACCACGAGGCTTTTATGTTCGACATGCTTCGAGTTATGAACCACAACTTAGACATGTTCAATCTTTTTCTATCTTATCGTTGTACTCGGTTTGGAACACGTTCGTTTCATTTTATACTCGGAAACCTACCCTTCATTGTTCGAAATAAATGTCAATTTTTATTTTTGTCTTGTATGGCCGATTCGACCCTTCTTCACATGCACAGAATTTGCCACATTAAGTTTGACCAATTTTTACCCAAATGATAAGATTTTACGATTTCATCCAAGTAAAAGAAATCTTACCGATTTTCCATGTCATTAGTTGCACCGATTTTTCTCCTCTTATATAAAGCCAACCAAAACAGATTCGACAACACCCTTTCATCTTCAAGTTCATAGTTTCTCCAAGACAGATTCGGCTCCACCTTTTCTTCTTCAACTTCTTATTTCCTCCCAAACAAATTCACACATGACGCCAACATGGACTGATGAAGAGGAGATGCGACTTGTTGTTACGTGGATGGTTCACACTGACATAACAAGAGAGTTTTAGCACGTCTCTACGAAAACTAGAAACCGTGGTTTCGTCCTCATTTCCTCGGACTAAGAAGTAGCTCAAAGATCACTGGAAAAAGACCAACTTCTAGGTGAGGCGCTCCGAGGTGGCGTTCTTGTAGTCCCGACACGAGCTTGGTCCAACTGCCACCGAAGCCGAGGTGCTCCTCGAGGCGACCCGTTCGTATGACCATAATGTCACCCTCCCCATCAACAAGCATGAGTGGTGAGCGTCTGTTAGGAAATTCCCGAAATGGCGCGTGTACAATGGGTTTGACAACCTCTAGTTTCAACGATGGTTTTTTTTATCAGTTCTTGGGTTTTGTTGGTTAATTTGTTTGCGTTGTACTTTCTTTTCCTCATTTGCGGAAATGATAGTTTGTCACTTCGTTTTTTCGTCGTGTTTTCATTATATTAAATTTTAATTTTTTACAATTGGACCTAAAATAGACCACTGTGACTGCAAATACAATGGATTATCAATCCGGGCTTTAATCCTTCTTATGTTCAACAAAATAAACTCAATTGATCCTCAATTAGACCGATACGGTCCAATCCATTACAGATGTTCTAACTCATAGACAAGACAAGGTCGGAGAATACCATGTGTTCGGTTGCTATCCCAAAATTCTTACGATTGTTTGATATCTGAGGTTTGATTTTCTCGAATTCAAAAGTGTGTAATGGAATATTGTAATCGTTAACGATTAGCAGCCTACACGTGATTTGTGCGGAGCTAATATTTGACATTTTAGGACAAAAACGTAAGAGACAACAACACACACATAACACATTCATATAAGATTTCGAGATGAGACATGCTTAAAAGTCAAAATGACAAGAGAATCAATCCGTCAAAGCTCTACACAGGTCAGCCACTCTTTCACTTTCGTCCCAAATCCAAATCACTCTTCCCAACCGTTAACAGACCGCACTTCCTCCCTCAATTCCTCATAAAAGCTCCGCCTTTTCTTCACACCCACAACTATTTTCATTGCCTATGGCTTCCGCCGCGATTTTCTCGTCGCTCCCACCGCTCCAAGGTACTGCTCGACTGTTGCGTCCGGTCGAGCAAGTTGTGGCTTTTGCTCCATAGCCACTCGATTTCGGGTCATTTTCACGACCTGAACAGAGAGTTGTCGAGTCTTATGGACGCTTTGCCTGTGAACGAGCTCGAATTAGGGGACGATTTGGGGGAGCAGGTCGAGCTCATGCGGACCCAACTGAGGAGTTGCTCAAAGGTAAGTGTTAACGAGCACGAGGAAGCGATTCGGGTTCGATTCAAGATGGGTTTAAGTATGGGTTGGTTCCTGATCGTGAGGAGTTGAGGGTGTTTGTAGAGGAGGAATTGGGGATTAGGGATGCAAAAAGTTGCAGAGCCGAAATTGATTTTTTGGAAGAGCAGATTTTGAACAATGAGAGTGATGTGGAGCTGAGTCTTTCCATGCTTTGTGGGTATGTTGCTCTCATGCGGTACTGCAGGTTATCCATTTTTGGGTTTAAGGAGGAAGGATGAAGTGGGATTGAACAAAAAGATGAAGAAGAAACCCATGAAAGGGTATGAGATTGGTGATACATATGTGACAATTCCAAGAGATTTTTGCTGCCCAATTTCACTAGATTTGATGCGGGAGCCCGTAATTATCTCAACCGGACAGACTTATGATCGAAAATCTATAGCTAGGTGGATAGAGGAAGGCCATTTTAGTTGCCCTAAGACAGGGCAGATACTCGATCACACCCACCTCATTCCCAATCGAGCGTTAAGGAATCTGATATTGTAGTGGTGTAGTGCTTATAAAATCCCTTATGACCCTCTAAACCCATCGCCTGAACCTCGTCCAATGGCTTTGCCTGCAATCGAAGCAAATAAAGCCACCACACCGCTTCTCATTCAGCAGCTTGAGAGCGGATCAGAATGTGCAAAGACTTTGGCTGCTCACGAGATAAGATTGTTAGCCAAGAGAGGAATGGAAAATCGGGCTCTCATTGCAGAGTCAGGAGCAATCCCCCTTCTAAAGAAGCTCCTCCTATCTCCGAACCCAGTTGCCCAAGAGAACTCTATCACTGCCATTCTCAACTTGTCAATCTACAAAAAGAACAAAAGACGAATAGTTGATGAAGAAGAGTGTTTGGGTTCTATAATCAAAGTTTTGAGATTTGGGGCCACAACAGATGCAAGAGAGAACGCTGCAGCAACATTGTTCAGTCTTTCTGCTATTCCTGACTATAAGAAGAGAATAGCTGAAGAGGAAGGGACGGTTAAAGCGTTGGCTGGGCTGTTGAGAAAGGGGACGCTGAGAGGGAAGAAGGACGCGATGATGGCTTTATTCAATCTCTCGACCCACAAAGAAAATTGTCTGAGAATGATAGAGGCAAGCGCTATTACTGTTCTTGTAGAGGCTCTGGGAAACGAAGGAGTCTCCGAGGAAGCAGCGAGCGCTTTGGCATTGATTGTGAAGCAACATATGGGAGCCAAGGTAGTGGCAAAGGAGGAAATGACGGTGAAAGGACTTATCGGGAGGAATGGGACTGCAAGAGGGAAAGAGAGTGCAGTTTCTGCATTGCTTGACCTTTGTCGTAGTGGCGGGGAAGCTGCAACTGTGAAGGTGGTTTAGGCACCAACATTGGCTTATTTGCTTCACGGTCTCTTATTCAATGGTACAAAGCGGGAAAGAAGAAAGACAGCTTCATTTGCAAGACTGTATCAGAGCTATAAAAATGGAACCTTGCAGTTCTGCAAGTAGGGATTGCAGTTTCTGTTTCAGTGGCTGTGGTAATTCTGTTTACCTTTGTTTATATCTTATTTTTTCTCTTTCAACTTCAGAGATATGTTGATTTTTGAATTTAAACCCACATGGAATGAAAAATCTCAAGAATATCCCATTTCATGAATTTGTTTATGGGCAATCACAGTTTATATCCTATGCATACCATGTTCCTGTAATGTGTGTATTACAGCAGCTTTCAGTCCCTAATAGAGAAAAAGGGGACTTTTAGGACATCATAGGAGATGACATAAGAACTAGAACCATGTAAATTTAGGGTTAATTGCAAATAGTTATTGCATACTATATGTCTTTTGCATATAACCATGCCTAGCTTTTAATTTTTACATCCAGCTACACAAACTTTCTCAAAAATTGTTGGTAGCTGTTTTTAGCCAAAAAATGACAAAAATGCCCTTGATCGATCCTAATCTATAAAAAGACACCATATCTATCAAAAACATTTTCATTAGATATAGAAAACAGATGAGTAGATGTGAAAAGAATCCTTAAAAGATAAAACTATTAAAAAGACGGAAAAATGATATTTTTCGTAGATTAGGGCATTTTCGTCATTTTTGACAAAAAAAGAGCTACATGCAATTTTTTAAAACTTTAGGTAAATAATGTTTCAAAGTTACGGATAATTATGTGGAAAAGGTATGTAGTATAATCCAAATTGGAAGGAAAAAAAATGCAGGGGAGCATGTTGGGTTATGAGGTAGCAAGATGATAACCAACAACAGAACAAAAAAGACATACATATTGGAATAATATACATTCTGGCAAGAACAAGCCAAGTTATTAGAGCCAAAAATTGATGAACCTATGAACTACAGATATAAGCTCTACATACATACAAAACGTAGAATATATATATGCCTATTTATTGTCATAAAGAAACAAATCATACCTAACCTTGTTGCACCAGAACTAGTGAGGCAATCAAGTTCTCTCTGCCATCTGTTCAGTGAAAGTATTTACACTAGTCACATTCCACCAGAATCTGCCATGATCACCTGCCTTTCTTTCATTCCTTCTCCCATCAAGATCCTTCCTTTCCGATTCAACTTCTGGGGTATCAGAAGAACCGGGATTCTCTGTCAGGAACTGCTCCCAGAACACATCATTGACCCCAGTTGGTGCAGTAGTGCCTGCTTGCTCTTCTGAGGCAACAGGCTCAGAAGAAACAGGCGCAGCAGGCTCCGAGTTCATGTCAATGTCATGTGATTTAGGCCTCACATCAACACTTAGTTGCATGCATGTTATTGTTGGGCTTTCTGGGCAACTCACGGGTTCATCCAAATCCATGGTTGAAGTAGTTTGACTAACAGCATCTTCCCAACATATCAACGATGACTCCAATTGCTCAAACAGATCCTTGATTGACACTAAGGAGGAAGAATCTATACTTTCTCTGGTATTCTCATCATAAGAGTATCCTATTCTTGGCAACCTTCTCTTCCTTTCATGAGCTTCCATATGTGGCACGAGACTTAAATCAAGTCCAAGCTTGTGCAACACTTGGTCCAAGAAAGACACCATAGATTGCTGTCTTTGTACTATGTTGTGCAACCGTTCCTTCAAAAACTTCTCAATTCCTACGTGCTCCTGCTCACGTCTCTGCAACTCTGAAGTTAGAACCTCTTTATCCCTTTTAAGCCTTTCAACTTCTTCCTTCAAATTACGTCTTTCTGAATCTGTCAATGGTGAAGAGCTCTGGTGGCTTTGCATGGAATGACTGTGAACGGGCTTTCGTCTATGGATGTTCTTCATGAGTTGCGGCTGACCTCTTACAAAATCATCATTGGCAAATTCCCATTGCTCAGGATCAATCTTCCTAAAGCCCTGGTAAGTCATACATAATACAAGAGTGAATGTAACGAAAACAACCCAGTAGTGTTAAGGTTGAGACAGATTGACTTACATATGTATTTAGTTGTCTGATAAAGCTTGAGAAATTGTTGTGCTTGAAGAACCTAGGCAACAAGACCCCTGAGAACTCAGGTGGGTTCCAAACTATAAAGCTTTTATTACTCGGACTCCATGACACAATTGAGTCCGAGGAAGGATCATCCACCATCTCATAAGTCTTTGTCAGGAAAGGAGGCAAGGAACTCGACCCACCCGGTGCATCATCCATCCTTTGATCCAAACTCCAAATAGACAACAAACCCACAAGCTCAAACCATCAACTACTCCAATATACAAAATTAGAGCTGCACTTAAGAATCAGAAACCTCAGCAGCCAAACTCTAACTTGCACCAGTCAATTATACCATGGAATTGAGAACCCATTGACTTTAAGACCCAAGCTAGATCATCAAAACAATGGGAAGTTCCTTGATACCCTAAAACCTCAATATATCCATTGACTTTCCAACCCACAAGTTAACTAAATTTAACGGATGACCAAACTCAAATAATCATCAAATCCGGTAAGAACAATGACTAAATTCCAGAAAATTGCTGAATCCCCAACAAAGCCCAATTCAAAACCCACCAAAAGATCAACCCGAGTTCACAAATCCAATGAATACAATTCTCTATAAATCGAATGGAAATCTGAATTTCCGAATTGGAATCAAACAGGAATCAGAAAATTACTGTATGTTGAAGCAAAACGAAAGAAGCCAAGGAAAAGCAACCACTTTCTGTACGGAGACGCCAAACCCACCAAACCTCTCTGTATTATATATAACCTGTAACCCGCAAAAAATTCAACTCAACCTGTTGCTTTTCTGTTAACTTGAAGAACACAACCATTTTCGGCAACTATAATTAAAATCTACTTATTCAAAATGGAAGTTTAGTAAAAATAAATAAAAATGAATTACCTGGGAACGATAGATTAGTAACAGAGAGAAGAAGAATGAGGAAGAATCGGGGAGCGAAGAAAGGTTTTTGCTTCCAGAGTTATCGAGATACTCGCTTCAGAAACCGCGTAGAGAGATACATAATACAAGGTCTACGAGGATAAAATGGGAATTTCACAGTTGCGGACATGGAAATAGATAAGCTCTGCGCATCACATTTCTTATTTGTGTTTAATATTTTACTTTTCTCGTCAATTTACTATCGAGGACTTTTAATTACGGGACCATATATAACGGAGTGCTTAGACCGTTAGCCATGTGGAGGTGTCTCATTGGTTGCGGGGTCCGACAAGACGCTGGATGTTGTTGATGTTAATAATGTTATTTTAACTTAATGTTCAAGGAAAAAATGGAAGCATCAATCGAGCCTTAGAACAAAGTACACGTGCCTTCACAATAGCTATCTAGTTACCTCCTGGCCTTGCTTGGGAGACAAGGTAGCGGGTCCTATTATACTTGACATAGAATATATATTAAATTAAGTTTTAATTATTATTTATTTCAAACGAATTTTGTGGTGCAATGTTCGGGCAAGATTGGTTTGATATAAATATAAGAGCATTACGGAGGAAAATAGACCAATTCGATCTATAATTGGTTCAATTGACTTAGAATTAGTTTAGTTTGTACCGATTATAAACCCCAAGCCGATGAAGCATAACAGGAGTTACATGAACGACTTATAGCCGACTATTTTGTTATTGGTCATCGTACAGGAAAAAAATGTTTCGTCGGCGGTTCCGTAAAACAAAATCTGTTTTATACAATTTTAAGGAGATGTGTCCGAATTCAATCCATACTTCACCTTAGAGTGACGGCCACCTTTTCTTGAAGTACGTGTGGTGGGGGACAGTTCGAGAGTGTTCAAACAACGCGGTCGAAGGGTGGTCAACACCCTCGCCTATCCCCATGAGAGGCAAAGCGGTCAGTGAGGGGTCTGCAGATGGCACCGGTTCCACATAATATCGACATAGCGTCTTCCTATCAGGTCAAGATTTAGAAAACTTGTTTTTTTACAGGCCCTCACCCATATTAGAGGGGACGTTGGATGTCGGATCTTTGGGAGGTTGTATAGTTGAATCAAAGTTTCTGGTGTAAGGTTGGCCAGACATTTATTCTCGCTTTCCAATGACTGAATCGATGATCTCGATCGCTACTAAATAATACGTTGGAGAAAAAAATTACAATTTATTAAAATTAAAATTATGTTTTTTTAATCAGCAAAGCAAATTTAAATTGAAACCCCTTTTGAGGGAAAAGAGGAGTACAAACATAAAAAAACAACAACAAGGAAGGACTGAACACATCTCAGCCTCAACCAAAATTACCGACCCCACACAGAACAACCGATCCTACACGAATCCAACCAACAACCAATCCTACACGGATCAAACCCATACAACCAACGATCCTACACGGATCAAAACACAACTAGAAGGACTAAAACCCAAGGACAACCAAAGAGGGAAAGAAACACTAAAAAACAAGAGAGGTCAAAACCCTGATTTTACCACCATGAAGCGCACGATAAAAAGTAGGTCTTCAACCAAAAATTTCCAACCTTTAAACGCATACAACTTGAAAAAGCCCAAACCTCAGCGAGCTCGAAAAGCCACCCTAACCTTACCCGCATTGGAAGAAATCATTGAATCTCATCGACTCTCTCACAGAAAGAAATGGGAGACGTCGACACGTCGGCGGACAAAACCGTTGATCGGTAGAGATAGGTCAAAGAACTCTGATACTCTAGTCCAAAGGCATAGAAACACAACGATTTCAAACAAAGGCTCAAAGACCACAACAACCCGTCAGAGGCCAACACCTAAGAAAATGACGGGCCCCTACCTAAAAACTACTGGTAAGGAAACAGAGGAAATCGAAAATGAAACTAATCCTAGGGAAAGAGCAGATCACCTCAAGCAATATATAAAAGTAAGGGAGAAACGAGAACCTTACCATCCTCAACGAAGAAAGACCCAAAACTACAACGAATCCAAGCCAAGGGTGGTCAGGAAACGCTTCCCACGGTAGAAATAAGACTAAACGCCTGAGAAACCGGTCGGAGCACCCAGACACCCGAAGGAGGAGAGCACTCCACAGGTCGTTGGAAGCCACGGAGGAGAACGACGAAGTGACGCCAGTCTAAGAACGCGCTAATCAGTGACAGTAAATGTCAAAGAAAGACATTCAACAACTGAACTTAAGCTTGACGCAGAGCAAAACCGAAGCACCCAATCTGTAGTTGCGCGGCCTAGACCCGAGTTGCTTCACGAAACCAAACAACCGAGCTCCGCAACTGCCTAGTAACAAGAATTCTTGGAGACCTTAGCAACACCAAGCAAAACCTCCCAACCGGACAGTCACCGGACCTCCAAGTCCAGCCAGAAACAAAGCACGAAACTCTATTCAAAGCGGAGCCAAAGAGAGGTTATGACTGCAATCGCGACCAGGAAGGCCGGTGAAGGCTCCGGAGTTCCGCGCAGAGGTCAACACCATCCACATCCCGACGAAGGCGTGACTCAGCGAGAACCCCCGATTTACGACCTTAGATCCGAGAAATGCATCTCATGAAGTCCAACGTCGAGTCGCCGAGAATCACTAGAGTACAAAGCAGCGGGATCTGGAGGGAAGGGTCACCGTCCAAAACTCAAACCAGTGAGAAGTCGTCGGACAAAACTCGACCTAGAAAGAAGAGCGGAAGAGGAAAGAGAACGGAGAAGGGGTAGGAGAAGAAGGCATTCGTAGACTTCTACCAAGACCGGTGTCAACGCCGGAGCCTGCGGGGCTGAAAACGGGAAGCGGTAGGTAAGGATTGGGTGAGGAAGTCGGAGACACGAAGCAAGTCGTCGAAGCTGCTACGAAACCAGAGGAAGTATGAGAAAAGGATAGAAAGGGGAAATAAGAAACTAGGTAGGAGAAAGCCAAGAGGGGAGGAGGAGAGCCCACCGCCGGTGACAACGAAGGCTGGAGCCCAGTCCATCACCGACGCGAGGGACTGGGTTAGGGGTGGCGGTTGGAAAAGAAAAGTTAGGGGTTGAGAGAAAAAGAGAGGGGGGATTTACATTATAATTACGTTATCAGTTTAATTAGCCATGTCTTTTTTTCTCTCTTTTTCATCCCATTCTGGATTTGTGTCGATGTCTGACTTATCTCCTCGATACAATATTCAGATTGTATCCTCGTACATTTTTTCAGGTTTTTGCTTTCAAGCGCTTTTTTAGCGAAAGGTTCAATTCTCATTACTGAAAAACGATTACATAATCCTGCATCGGGGAACAGGCTCCCCGACCATCAGGTCAGTATTCACGAACAATAGTTCACTGATCTTGTTAATATCAAAACCGTCACAAACGGTAGTTGGATTCCTCGAGGTCAAGTGAAGAAAGCGATGAGAAGGAATGGGATACCGGAGATCCTGAGGGACCTCGACAGTAATGGTGATGGTGGGAGGCAAAGCATCGTCCAAGGACCCCTCCATAGGCCAGTCCCCAATGTCAGGGCCGTGCATCATCCCTCCCAGCGGGGCCTCACCCCCGCCTGTGATCGGACGCCCCACACCCCTATGGATGCCTCCTTCAGCAGAGTGCCAACATTAGCACCCCCGGGGTTCGTAACCGAATCAGTCGAGGGACGACAGCTCCATGTCCCCAGATGATCCCGTGTACAAAAGAGCCCAGGGGTACTGGGTAAGAACACACGGGGTGACCTGTCACTGGCCACTTGTTTTGAACCCGGGGCCACTTGTTTTGAACTGGGCATTAAAGTGGCATGTCACTGGCCATTTGTCTCGAACCCAAATAGGGTGTCTGGGACCCGGAGTAGGTATCGGGTCTAGTGTTACACCGGGTACCCTACTTCGAGGCAACTCGTTCTTAGGTATCGAGTTTAGTGTCAACGTGCCGACATCCTTCAGAATCCTTGGTCGGAGCTCCCGGCAACCACGAGTTGCACAACGAGATCTCTGCATCAGAGAATATCGAAATGGAGCTCTTCAATACGCTGGGAGACGGCGTTGCGGGTACCATTCTTAACGCGCCGACCGGGCTTCTCTCCGAGGCATCACCGCCCCGAGAACCATAGTAGCTTCCACTGCAGCCCAGACGAAATTGCCCCCGCAGTATGAGGCCCTAAGTCGTGCCCTCCAAGCGGCCCTTGCTCCCACTTCCGATGCCAACACCAATTCCGGGGAAGCCGCTTGACCACGGCGGCGAACCCCTAACCCTAGAGGGCATCGGGACAAGGTCATGGTGGGCCTGAGCGGCAGGTTAGGGTTCTGTCCTAACCTGCCGCTCAGGTGAGACCCCCGGGAAAGATCTAGGTTTCATGCCATGCTCTGATATCGCAAGAGGGATGAGGGAGGAGAGAGACGACGAGGGTTGGGGGAAGGCCAGCCACTCATATCTGTAGATAAACTCCGCAACTCCGCACCAGGCGTGGTCTGTGAGGTCATCTGGAATGGATAGGCGAACACGGGGACGGCAAAGCCGCGTGTCCCAGGCGGCGCGGCAGCAAAAACGAAAGACGGTAACTCCATAGCAGCATAATAGAGCTAGGGCTAGGCTCTCAAGACGAGAGAGAGAAAAATTTCTTTCAAGCGCTTTTAATTTTAGTGTAAGTCTTTGTTCAAAAGAATTATATATATTAGTTTAATCCTACACGAAAGGGATAATGATGAAAATATAAGAAACTGAAATATTTTAAGGTATAAGAAATTTGAATTTGTAAACTTACATACAAAGTCTAAACTAAAATATATAATCTCAAGCAATTAATGCACCTAAAGATAAAACACTAACTATAGTTTTGCATAATCTCTCCGACGCGAAGAGAAGGCTCTGCTAGGGTTTGTGCTTCTTTTGGAGGCTAGACTTACGGTTTCCTTCCCTTCTCGCGGTGTCTCAGTCCGACACAGGCTTTACTCCTCCCGGCATATGTCCGGTCCCTCTCCGTCGATCTGGCGCGCATCCTCACACGTTGGCTCCATCCCTCCTCATCCTAGGGGTCTTCAATGCTCTCCCGGTTGGTTGCCGTCTGCGGCCCATGCCCTTTCTTTGGGTTTCCTGTCGTGCGGTGCGTCTCGGGGTTCGACATCACTTCACGACCTTGCTCTGGATTCTCTGCCATCGTTTTGATCGACCAATGACCTTGCTCTGGGTTTCCTACCGGGCGTGGCGATGGTAGGTCATCAGCGTCAATCTCGAGTCTCGGCTCCGCCTGTACCACTGCCGGTGAAGCTGCCATCATTTTTTCCGCCTCCTTGGCCACCTCTGCGACCTCGTCCTCAATTGATATTGGTTCTAGTTTACTTTATTGTTTATGTTATGTTTTGCAGGGTTACTATTCACAAAGCGACGATTCAGGACTTTTCCCCACGGAATCAGAGAATTTCACCAAGAGGAATCCCTGATTCACATCTACCATCATCACACTGAGGAACACAGGTTCGGTATTACATCAGCAGAAGTGCGTCGCCTTGGGGGACCCAGAGGTATACAGGCCCTACTTTGAGCGGGGTTCGTCAGACTCTCCCAATTAACAGTGTTATTCAGTACCCTGTAATTTCATTACTTTTTGTCTTAGTTAGCCTTAATGATGCTCCGGTCAAAAACGTCCTAAACGTTTACGTAGTTACAGGGTCATGGCGTTTGTCCCGTCAGGAACTTCAAACATGTACTAACTCGTAAAGGAATAAAAGTTGCATTTACTAAAAAAAACTAAAATATATAACCGGCCAAATACATGTTATATAATTAAAAATTATACATTAATCATAAAATAATATTTGAAGAATAACAGATAATATAGTTTATTATTATAAAGGAGAATCAATTCTTGATGGATATAATGTATTGTTAGAAGAATCAACTGTAAATTGATTCTCTACCAGATGAGTTATAAATTTTATATAAGATATTTCTTAATTTTTCGTTGGTTTTCTGGAACCTATAATAATTTTGTTGTTGATCATTAATGATCCTAAGGCCATTATTTATTTTTTATTGTGATGACTTTTTCTTGAGCAAATGTTACCACTTTTATTAACTTAAAAAGAGAATTGGGACAAAAGAGAGGTATCCAAAGGGTACTTACCACAATTTATTGACATATAGCCGGTGTTGTATCCGGTTTAAAAGAAAACAGTAAATACTAAAAAGATGATACTGGTGTGAAATATTCAAGATAGTGCCTAAACACTTAATATAATCAGGAATGCATAATTATGATAATTAACAAGGCTCATTATCACATTATAAAACCATGTAGTAGTATGGATATGCATAAAAGCCAGCAAAGTATGTGATCCATAGAAGTTTATAACTTGCCAGTTAACAACGGGAACATGTGAACAAAAAATAGAGACAAAAGAGTTCTTGTTGACTCACACAACCCCATCAACATATACAAAAAAAACTCATAGTCAACCACATAAACCTATACACGATCTAACTGACGCACGGATCATGGAACATGTCTGTTCTCGACGACAGTATCAACATCACTATTGTTGCTTGCATCAAGACCATCGTCAATAAGCGGAGACGACTGTCGGGGCATGGTTCGTGCATACAATGCAGCAACCACAGTTTCGATCCTTGTTATGTGCCATAGAATCACCGAGTATATGTTGGAAACAAAGAGAGCTGCCTCAGTATCGAGTGGTTCGAGCAGGCAACGCAACATATCGGTCTCTGAGGTGTGATGGTCCAACCTAACGAGGACCTCGAACCGAAGTCTGGTTGACTCGTCGCCGACAATTCGGGTCCGTTCTCTGTCAATGAAATGCACGATTCGTGCATGCAGATTGTGCTGCAAAGCCAGATAATTCGTGATGAAAAAGCAACATGCAAGGTGTAAAGCTTAGTATAACACTTAAAAGCGTCATAAATAAGCCAATCAATTTGGCAATTGCGGGTATGAGCAGATGGCTGGACGACTATCCCCCAAGGATAAGACCTTCCATTGTGACTGGCACACGAAACACGCCTACTTTATATAAAATTGTGGCGATACAAAACAGATCGACGCCTCGAAAAGACTGGACCGTTCCACTTCTACAATCGCGACGACTGGTCGTTAGTTGATGTTGGGTTAAACGATCCAGTGAAGCCTGCATACGAGGCCCATGGGCCAGAAGAATAATGAGATGACAACGACAAAAATATTGAAAGGCAAAATAGAATTAGGCCATGAAAAGATGAAGACAATCATAATACATATACATATGGTTATGATATTATAATAAGTTTTAATTAACGTTAAATACTGGGAATTCATGCACAAGGAATCTAAGTAATCATCGACGAAAATTAAATAGAGAAATCATGTTGATCAAATAGACGGAATTCAAACCCAAATAAACGAAAAAATGAAAATTTTAATAGCCATCTGATTCAAGGCGTTGATGAGAATCAAGGTTCGCCCCAAATGCGGATAAGTGTAGGGTTTCTCTATGATTTGACGGAGGTTAAGGCTTTTATAAGTTATTCTTGCGCTAAAAGGTTGGAAGATCCAGGTTGCAGGCTGTCCTTTTTTTAGTGTGCTCAACGGTTGAAAATCCCAGGGTTTGACCATTCCTGATGCCTTTTTCATGTTCATGGGCTTAATTATTGGCATATTTGTTTTGTAGACCTCATGGTTTGGTTGGATCCGCATAGAAATTGTTGTTGTTTGGGGTTGATCCGTGTAAGACCAGTTGTTTTGCTGGGTTGATCTGTGTAGGATCGTTTACTTAGCTTTATCCGCGTGGGGTATGTGGTTTAGCTTGAGTATGACACGAATACAGTCCTTCCTTGATGGTTGTTTTTTGGGTGACATGTAGCTGGGCCAGTGTAACCATCGTTTCCCTTGAAAGGCCTATTATAATAAATATACATATGGGTATGATTAATAATAATGTATTATTAATGTTAACTTCAACAATATCTGGGAGTTTATGCACACATAATCCAAGTAACCATCCACGGGAACTATATAGATAAATCTTGTTGATCGAAAAAGACATAACTCAAACCAAAATAAGCGGGAAAAAAGATAATTATAACATTTCTCTAGTTTAAGGCGCAAATGAGATTCAGTGTTCGCTTCAACTACGGGT
Organism: Erodium maritimum; assembly: GCA_963921825.1. Taxonomy (NCBI): domain Eukaryota; kingdom Viridiplantae; phylum Streptophyta; class Magnoliopsida; order Geraniales; family Geraniaceae; genus Erodium; species Erodium maritimum. Next base: position 61,846,384 of record OY997592.1, on the reverse strand, counting down.
AAGGTTGAGTTGATCCATGAGTTGGAAAATGTTTGGGCCTTTACAAGCTATTCCTAGGCTTAAATTTCGGGAAATCCAAGTTGCAGACCGTCCTTCTTTTAGTGTGCTTCAGGGTTGCAAAATCCAAGATTTGACCTTTCTTACTACTTTTTTTCTAGTTGTTGTGTTCAATGTTGTCATGTATAGGCCTTCTGGCTTGGTTGGACCCATGAAGATTAGTTGTTGTTTGGGTATGATCTGTGTAGGACCAATTGTTTTTTGGTTTGATCCGTACAGGGAATATGGTTTAGGTTTAGGCTGAGAAATAGTGTTCACGCCTGCCATGTTTGTTGTTTTTTGGGTGGCATGTAGTTAGGAAAGGATACTCCTCTTACCCCTCAAAAGGGGTTCTAATTAAATCTTGCTTAGTAAATAAAAAAAGGAAAACTATCAAATAGTCGAATCAAGTACCCGAGGCAACAATTACAAGGAAAATACCTATGTTGCTTTTCTTTTTGCTCTTCCAAAAGCCCATCCTTCTTCCTCAGTTAGAAAGCACTCACGAGTTATTTACAGTCGACGTCGAGAATTTATTATGTGTACAGAACGATGTGTCTTTGTACGTAGCCTATATTTTTACAGAATAATTTCACGGTACCAATGCCTCTATTAAAATTGTTTTTTTTATATTTTATTTTGGTGGTTATTTTTAGGGAAAATGACACATAACGCCCGCTAACTAACATCGTTTTTCACATCATCCCCCCTAACTATTTTTTGTGACATTTAACTCCTCTAACTTTTTTTTTCACTTTAGTCTAACGGTGTTAAATTTTGGATGGAAACAACCATGTGCAAAGCACACGATGTTTTATTTTTATTAAACGACATAACTACCCTTTCATATATACTAACTTAACCTAACTAAACTCAAACTCTTATTTCTCCCCTTCTTCCTCTTTCTCATATCCTCTCCAATGTTGTAAAAATCCCCGCCTAGGCGCTGAAATGGACTCTGCCGGCCTGATTTATTTTCCTTAGGCGCTCAAAGCCGTTTGGGCAGAATATGACCGATTAATCCTCGATTCGGTCGATTAGTCGTCGTAGCCGATTAATTAGGCGGGCCAGTTAGGTGTGAGGTCAAATTCGTATTAAAAAAAACAGTTTCTAATCTTCTACAAACTAAATGTGAGTATAAACATATGCTAGTGATACTTTTAGTTTTGTAGAATGTTTATGTCTTTAAATATATTTAGCAATAAAATAAATTAAATATGGGAGATTAGCAAAGTGAATTAACAAAAACATAATTAAGGAAAATAATGAATCGAAGTAGTAAATATTTGAACAATAATGAAAATAAAGGAAAAGAGTAAAAACACATCGATGAAAATAAAAATTAATAAAGAAAAAACACTCTTTAATATAAAAGTAATAATATTTAATTAGAAATAAAAATATCGATATTAAAAACATAATTAATAAAATAAAGGTAGAGAATAAAAAAAGGACTAACGAATTTTCTAAAAAAATAAAAGAAAATAATGGAAATAAAAAACTAATAGTTATGGGGGGTGATGTGAAAAAAGGTTTTGAAAATTTGATGGTTAATGAGGGGTATTTTGGACATTCAACTTTCATTGGATGGAAAGTTAACATCGTTAGACTAAAGTGAAAAAAAATAAAAGTTAGAGGAGTTAAATGTCACAAAAAATAGTTAGGGGGGGTGATATGAAAAACGGTGAAAGTTAGCAGTGAGTCAAACTGAATGATCAATCTGTATGCTGACTGTGTAAAATTAAGGTTTGCAGTTCTTAAAATAAGTTATGCTCTACAGTGGTACAAACTAGGGATCATAAAATGCCCCGCCCCCAACGGGGATCCCCATCCCTGCCGTGCGCAGGGCGGATTCGAGACGGGGATTTTAGCGGGGCGGGGTGGGGCAAGCGCTCCCCGTCCCGTACCATTATTTCACAATAAATTATTAAATTTATATATACATGATAATAACAATACACTTGTCTAGGAATATTTTCTTATGTTTAAACATTTGATGAGTGGTCATGTTTGTAGAAATAAAACAATGCCCTTTTCTTCGAGTTGATACTAATACAAAATTTATGGGTTAAATATTGAAACTTACCCTTACATTTTGTTCACGAACACTACACTACCTATGTTTGAAAAATCATATTTGGCATACCTAAACTATTGGGTACGCGATTCTGTTAGTAAAAATGGACGGAATATTTCATTCCGTTAGTCATGTGACATCATGTGTCAGTTAATAGAAAGTAAATGACAATTTTACCCTTACTCATTTACACCTTATTAATTGTATAATAAAAATTACAATGTTACCCTAATTTAATAATAAATACATTAAATAAATTAATTATTAAATACCTAAAAAATCAACAGAACAAAAAATAAAAAACTCTAGACCGTTCAATCTATTCACATCAAAAGCAAAAAGCAGATCTGCATCCTTCAACCTTTTCATTTTCTGACTCATATTCAAAGCAAAAAACAAGCACGCAACTTCCCATCTTCTCATCTTCATATTCAGATTCAAAAAAAAAAAAATCACAGCATCTTCTCACGTCCAGTACTTCTAGCTTTCATCCATAAACGACCTTGTCAGTCCGAGATTCGAAGGTCACCATTTGAGCTTCGAACATCGTCGGTCTGAGCTTCGAAGGTCGCCATCCAATCATCTCAGATCTGCAACGGAGACGACGAGACCAGTGGAAGAGGAGCGACGACGGAGGATTAGGCTCAGTCGTCTTCCCCGTGTTCACCGTGAATCTCCGCCATCGAAGCTTCGTCGGACCTCTCCAGTCTGACCGGTTCGTCTTCGCCTCCTCCTCAATCCACTCCTCCACGCTAGAGAACCAACATATGAGAATCCAAATTCGGACCTGGTCCGCCATTTCCGTTGCGATGTCATCACATATCTGAGAAGGGGAGGCGAGAAGACGAGGAAGACCCATTCGGCTGTGAGATTTCTGGGTTTCGATTTTGAGTCGCCGTCGCTGCTGCGGGAACAAGACTGTAATCTCCGGTGGCCCAGAAACAGCACGATTTCTCCACATGCGAGCAAGTCTTATTCAGCATAAATCGCGGCAAAATGTAAAAATTGATGGATCATGCACACGATTATGAGGAACACAAAGTTGAGAAGATGAAAGGGTTTAGATAGTTCAAAGAGGAACACGAAGAGATGTTCTTTTCTTATTTTTCTGAATTTTGATAAAAGAATTATAAAAATTAATGAAAGTGTAAAATAATTAAGTAAAATGATTGATCGGAAAATTGATTTTTATAATTTTCCCCACGTAATTAAGTAAAATAATTATGAATTAATTAACAAATTAATGATATGATTAAGAATTAAATAAAAAATTAATGAGTTATTAAGATTAAAAAGGGGTCAAATAGTCTTTTAATTTGTATAGGTAAGTTAATTCAAATTCAGAAGGACAATATAGTCATTTTATATCTTGCTGTTAGTTTTTGCTAACAGAATCGCGTGCCCAATAGTTTAGGTATGACAAATATGATTTTCCAAACATGGGTAGTGTAGTGTTCGCTACCAAAACGTGAGGATAAGTTTCAATATTTAGCCCAAAATTTATTCTTGTTTGATATCGTGATAGAGTTTATAGTTTTTGTCTATGAAATTGTTTTCATAACACTGTAAGAAAATATTAAGTTTAACTTGTTTAGATATTTGCGTATACATAAGGTGATACAATTATATTATATATGATTAGCATTTGCATCAATATCAATATCAAATCATAATCACAACTCAAATATCTTAAAAGTTGGAATAACAAGTTAAACTTAAAATTTCCAACGTGATGATTCTATTTGTACCATTATAAAGTCGAGTTGGGAACTCTAAGTTTTATGTTATAAGATATTTCGTTAAGATAAATTCTATTATGTGTAAACTATTATGAGACATGGATATCATTGTCATGTGATGTTTATTTTATATGTATTTTTTTTTTCAAATTATGGATTGACTATGTATGCTGATTAAAATTATGAATTGAGAATTGTCATTTCAAATGTGTATTTTTTCGGTTATGAGAATGGGGCGTGAGCGTGGTAAGGAATAAAATCCCCCGTTGGGCGAGAATGGGATGGGGAATAAAATCCCCGTTCCCCACCCCGTCCCCTCCCCTCGTGGTCCCTAGGGACGGGGTCTACACGGGGACGGGGCGAGTGGCGGGGACGCAGAACGGGGATGGGGCTTGGGGTCCCCGTCCCAACCCCACCTCATGGCCATCCCTAGTACAAACTGGACAGGGAATCGCATTATGACTAGATGCTGACTGTATGCTGAATTGATATTTTGTTGATTTAATCAAATGTTTTATTAAAACATTAAACGTTATATAAATGGAAATTAATTTTTATAAATTACTCATAAATCATTTTAACATACATAAAAATGAACTTCAACTTTTATTCATCCCCTTTCAAAGCAAACCCAAGTAAATACAAGTTGAACATACAATCCATGTACGTCTCATGGTTGTGGTTGTTGTCGAAGACGTTTGATTTCTTCATCAATGTCTTCCAGTCGTGCCCTCAATCAGGACATAATCATACCGTGTCGGGTCACCTAGTTTTCTTCGTAGTTGGAGATGTCCTTATCCTACAAGGCCTCATATTTGACATAGAGTTGTTTCCATTGATGAATTAGGTCATGATATTGTCGGCCCCTTTCTAGGTTTATTCGTGCCGCCTCGGTTTTTGCTCGTTCAATGCCCAACAAGGCAGTAATTTGGTCGGTGGGGTCTGCCCCTTCCTCTTCAAAGACTTCTTGCCCAACGGTCTTTCAGGAAGGGGTTTTCGAGAAGAACATCCCTCGGTCGTATGAGAATGATGACCTTTCGACCCACCTTCTTCCGTCGTATGAAAAGGGGGTATTTCTTGAGAACCTTCCTCTGTCGGTTCAGAATGTGGACAATCTAGTTGGGAGTCACCATCGAGAGGCTTGTAATCTTCACCGACACTAGTGGGTGGGGTTGAGCTATAATTTCCATGCTCATCCAACTGTTGTCGATGTATAGTAACGATGGTGCCTTCCTCGACGGTGAACTTGTTCTCGTTCTCAAGCAACTCAACCCATTGATCGAGCTCGAAATTTTTGGGGTCACCCCTCACCCTTTGATTCTCCAGTATGTTGTGCCACATCTTCTTTGTCGCCTTCATGTGGTCATCGTGGTTCCAGCCGTTATGGTACTCAACCTTCGAGAGTTTTAGAAAATTGAGGAACCTCTTGACGCACACCATATTTACGTTTTAATGGTTCTTCACCGCTCCCCACTCGAAATATGGGTGAACTCCTCCCTCATTGTAGCGCTTCGTCACTGTGCACCAGAATGTGTTACCTAGTTGGGAGTTGCCTCTAATCGAGTCTTTTGATGTCTGAGGCCATTTCCTTATGAGGTGCTTCTCCGCCTCGACATGCCATTTTTTCCTCGCTTGTCGCACGAACCGTTTGTGGTTGGGAAGGACATGCAGAGGATGATTGGGAAAACATACAGTTGCCGACGTTGTCGGGCACGTGTTGTTGCCATGTTGGGTAATCGGTGTACCCATAGTAGTTGAGTGGTCGCTTGTGTTGAGGTGGACCCGGATAGCTTTGCGGTTGACCTTGATAGTTTTCGGTGGACCCGAGTAGCTTTGCGGTGGACACGAGAATGGGTTGTACGGACGTGGGAACGAGTAATTTTGCCTGAGGGGGAATTGACCCGGACCGGGGTTGAATGAGATTGGACCTGTGTTGAATTGACCTGGACATGTGTTCAGACATAGCATTTATATTGGTTACATATATAAGTTGAAAACTAAATTACACAAATAAATTAAAATTTTACATTATCGAGTTTGAAAGTACATGAGCTAGAGCCTGATGGCATATAGTGGGAGAAATAGGAGTTCTCGAACGGTTACGTAAACAGGCCGCGAAAGCTGCCTAGGTCATCGGTGACAATCCGAAATCATCCGCCCTCCGTTGTTCTTCATCCATTAAATGTGAACGTTGAATTTTCAAACCGAACATGTTTCGATATGGAAAATGAGAGAGTGAAATAGAGAGGGAGCGTGAAATTTAGACTGAGGTTGGGGGGGGGGGTATTTATAGGGTTTGAATTAAGGGTTTTAGTAACTAAAAACATTACCGTTGATTTCCGAATCGAACGGCCCGCGACCAGTGTTTCTGGGCCGCGAGTCACAGGCCTCAAAAAACGCGCAACACATCGACTTTCCCTGTAACCCGCAAACCACAAAATTATTGTTCGGTTTGCGAGTCAATATTTAGTTCGTTCCATTGTAGCTGCTCTTAAAGCACCTTCAACGTTCATGGTAGGCGTGTCGTTGCAGGGCCTACGACGGCTCTGCCACGACTCACTGCCACGGCTCGTCGCTGTATAGGGGTCGTGGCTAGGTGTCGTTGTAGGATCCTGGAATGACGCGACACGTCGTTGTAGCGCCAACGGCTAGTCGGCGGCCCATTCACAAACCGACACGTGTCGACGCCGAATTAGAAAAACGTAAATTTTCCAATATATACAGATTTACCACAAGCACCCTTTCTCCTTCTACTCTTCTCAAATTCTCTCGAATTTTTTTCTTTTTGATTTACAATGGACGAGAGTTGCCGCCTCCAATTCATATCTGACTCGTTGAACAACGACGCCGCCGAATCGCAACACACCGAAGAAGACTTTATGGAGATTATCGAGTCATAGACCCACCTCCTCGAGCCCATCATCGCCGCTTCCCCCATTCAACCCTCTCGATTACTCACAATGGCCAGAGTCGCAATTCCCTAATGTACAACCTTCACAACCTTCTCAGTCTGTTTCAACCACGCAATCAAAGAGGAAGCGGAAGGGGAAGAAGGCTACATATACATCGACTAAAGCTATGCGTCTGAAGTGGTCCATCCAGGAGGAGCAAAGATTGGCGAGTTCGTTGCTCAACAATTCTCTGGACATGACAGGGAAGAACCAGAGGAATGACATGTACTGGAAAAAAGTACATGCCGAGTTCCAGTCGAAGAGAAAGGAAGGCGACCCACCTCGGGACTAGGGTCCTTGTAAGGACCACTGGCATCAGATCAACCAAAAAGTCACAAAATTCCAGGAGAAGTATACCAACTTTGAGAGCGATCTCACAAGCGGGATGAGCGAGGCTGACGTCATTGCAGTGGCTGAAAAGGTGTACAAGGAGGAGGAAAACCACTAGTTTGCTTGGAAACATGTTTGGAGGATCGTGAGGACACAACCGAAGTGGTGACATCACAAGGTCCCACAATGTGACGTTGACATTAACCTTGACGCAGAAAGTAAAGCAAGCAAGCGTACAAGGTTGGACGAGTCTCGCAACTACACATCGAGCGACGGATGCGACCACAAGTTGAACTCGCTTACAAGGGAGGAACAACCGATCGTACAGAAAAGAGCTGAGGCCAAGGCTCAATGCAAAGGCAAACAAATGGACTCCCCACCTCAACCGGCAATGGTACCACCTGAGCAAATGCAGTTTCTAACAGAGTATGTTGATCGGTAAGCGAGAGTTGTTGCGAACAAACAGAATCTCGAAGATATCAGATTCAAGATACATGAGCGAGTCATGGAGATGTTAGACCGAGTGGTTAGCCAAGACACCACCAATATGTCCGAGGAGGATAAAAAGACTCATCGTGCTCTCATTGAAAGCCTAGGAAAACGTTTGGAGTTGTTTTAGTTTGGTTCTTAACAAGGTTCTAAATATCGGTCGCGATGAAATATCGGTGAAGTCACCGATAAAGATATTTCAATATATCGGAGAGATCTCGGGGAGATCTCGATAAATCGCATTTTGTATTAAATATATATATATATATATATATATATATATATATAATACATATATTAATAACAAGTTACCAAAGAAGTTCATATTTGTTCTCGGTCTTACAAAATCAACTTCATCTTACATAAACAACAAGCATAAAAAACAAATTACAAGAGAAGTACGTTTTTACTACTCTTCATCGGAATAAAAGTCATAGCGAACATTTTCTTCTTCCAGGTCCGATTCAAATTCATCTTCATCAAGCTCTCTAGGCTCTCTTTCTTCGACATGTCGTCCACTCCTTCTAGCTTCTAATGCGTTATCCGCCTCACATTCTTCTCCAATAGCTTCCCAATGATCTTCATCTTCGCCTTCAATCATTCATCCTTGGGCATTTCTAACATCACTTGTATGTAGGTGTTCACAAAGATCTTTCGTTGCTCTCTTCTTTTTGTTGATGAAGTTGTTGTTAAGTAGAACATAAATCAAGTTGTTCAATCTCTTTGACTCTAATCTATTTCTTTTTTTTGGTGTGAATCTAATAAAATAAATGAACAATTAATTATATTTATGAAACAATTGAAATAATAATAGAATGTATCTACTTACGCTTTCAAAAGTACTCCAATTTCGCTCACACCTCGATGAACTAGTTGTCAATGAAAGAATCCTCATCGGCATGGCTTTTAAGGTAAGTATCCCATTTCCATACATACTGCACCAATGAACTATTTAAAAAATAAATTAAAAATGTTAATAAAAGTGTTCATGAAAAATATAAACTAAATACAATGTATAGATAAATATAGCATACCCGGATCAAATAGATCTTTCTCGGGAGAACACATTTTTTTGGCCAATTCTTTTCCAAAGTTTCCTTCTTTTTGCAAGTAAGCCCAAATCTCCTTATTGACAATTACTTCTTGCTTTTCTATGTCGTACATTCTCTCGACACAAAATATAAACCCGTCTGTGACCATACCATCTTCTCCAAAAGTATGATCATTATACGTATAATATGGATTCAACAAGTAACTTGCCAAATGCAATGGAGTATCAAGACGGTTTTTTTGATTTGTCATGCATAATGGCTAGAATGGGGCAGTAAAGTGCTTCCACATTATCGACGACAAGCTTAATATCTTCACTTGCTCTTTTCAACTCCCCAAATATAAGACCAATTGACGGCATTTTATCCCCATCCACAAGGCGAAGAACTTTCACTAAGGGTTCAAATACCTTCCAAAACAAAAACAAAAATCATGAATTTATATTAGAATTTTAAATATCATGTTATATGTAAAGAAGTATTAACAACATAACTTTTAACTAGAATACCTTCAAGCATTCTTTAACTTGAGTCCAAAAAAGTTTTACTCAAAATGGTAGCCGTGGAATTTACCCTTTGACACTTCCGGACAACTTTTCATTGTCATGTCATTCATTGCTCGTGAACCTAAGCCTCAATGCCTCTCTTTTTTCCAACAAACTTTTTAAGGTAAGAAAAGTCGTGGCAAATCTAGTTACTCCCGGCCTAATGATTTCCCTTGAATTTGAATGATGTCTCATGAGTGACAAAGTTTTCATATGAGCATATATGAATATAGTCAAATTATTTGCCTTCTAGATTGTCGATTTGTACCTTGGTAGCTTGCCTATTCCTTCGAACATGAGATTAATCGTGTGAGTGGCACACAGTCCAAAATATGGATGGTCTCTTCGCTTTTAAGAGGCTTGATGCGGCCTTATTGTTTGTAGCATTATCGATTACTACTTGAACAAATTTTTTGGGGCCAATATCTTCAATATGATTGTCAACATCATATTGAAGATATTGGCCCCAAAGTATGCACGTTTAAGTATGCACGTTTAACTGATGAATTCCCTGAAGTTTAAAGTTAACTGATGCATACCCTGAAGTTTCATTTATTAACTAAAAACCCCTTCCGTCAGTCAGATCCGTTAGTTTACTGTTCATTTTCCAAAAATACCCAAACTGCCCTCAGTAACAATTTATTTTTATTTACTAAAAAATATATAATCTAACTGACCCTATCTACATAGTTTCTATTGTTTCTTATCTCAGCAGTCAAACCCAAAGGGCATGGAAGAGAGGGGTGAGGGGAGAGAAAGGGTCGGCGAGGGGAGAGAGGGCCGGTCAGGGCATGAGTTCTCGCCGGCCAGATCTGAAGAAACTGAAGCTAGGAGAGGAAAGTGAGTTGGGTCGAGAAACGAGCTGCTCAGATGTGGATTTGAACTGGGTTCAGCAGCAAATCAGTGGAGGTGAAGTGAGGAAGGTAATGAAACAACGAATCCAAATATGAAGCATATGAAATCAGAAGAAGAGATCAATAGAGAAATATTATCAGTCTTGTAATGGATCCGCACCCACCGCTCCTCCTCCTTCCTTGCTAGCTTCTTGATGGTGGTGTGTGGAGTGGAAGTGGGACCCAAATCATTTTTTTTTATGCTTCACTGCTCTTTTAAGCTTAAATAACAAAAACCCAAATCTTATTTGCTTTGTTTTTCTTGTATTCGTTGTGTGTATATGTAAAAAAATACATATATTTATATATCTGTTTTGGGTGAAGAACTAGGATGATTAAAATAGAAACTTGAGCCTGATATGGAGGGGAATGCAAGGCACATATGATCAGGGCCTTCTTGTTCCTTCTGAAGGAAGTCTTGAATTTTTTTGATTTTGAATGATTAAGATTCTGAGAAAATGGGTTGAATCATGATGAAGTGATTTTGATTTTCATATTGATATGGGTTGAATCGAGAAGAACTAATTTTATTTTTTTATTTTCTTTTCTAAAAAGAGGAAAATGGTCAGAAAGAGATGTATCATGAGCATATTAATAATTTATTTTAACAAAATTCTGAAAAAAAAAACATATATATATATATATATATAATATTTTAATTTAATTATATATATTAAACAATCAAAATTTTAAAATTTTATTTTAAAATTAAAATTTATTAGGAAGATTAATAGGAAAAAGAGAATTTTCAGAAAATTAATAGCAAAAAAATGAAAAAAAAATATTTATATAATTTTTTAAATTAAAATCTGAAATTTGAAAAAATATATTTAGAATTTAAAAGTAATTTTATTAAGTTAAATTAAAATTTGAAATTTTAAAAGAATAATTAAAGAAAAGGAATTAAGAATAAAGAATAAATAAATAAAATAAAATAGTTTTTTTTGAATAGGCAATAATTTCATTAATAAAACCTCTTTTGAGGTAAAAGAGAAAGAAAACAGGTTAACAAGGGCACAAAAGGGCGATTCCCTAAGATGATCATATGTCATCTATAAGGGATATCAACTACAACAAAAGACCAATAAAGGTAAGACAACACCAAGATAAGAAGCAACAAACAAGAACCGCCAAACAGGACAGAATACAAGAACGATCACCAAGAGCTGCAAGAAAAGCCACCCAGAACCGCCAACATGGGCAATCCAGAAGAAGAACCACCAAGAGCGAACCACAAGAAGAACCGCCAAGAGCAACAAGAGAGGCCAGACTAAACACCCCTAGAGGACAGGGCAAGGCAAGGCAGCAGCCACCAACCAAGAATTGGCCACCAAGAGGGGCAAGCACTCAGGAAACACTGAAAACCTAATCAGAGAAGAACCTAACTCCCTGTATCATTAGTAACCCTCAATCCTAGCGAGAGAGAGAGTACTAAAAACGCCGGTGGCCAGGACCACGATCGACAGATACAGAATCAATGAAAAATCATTGAGACACACCACACCCAACAAATAAAGCGAAAGGCTTCAGACCAAGGAACAGTCTAAAGGACTCGCCGGCGGCCAACACCACCACTTAAGACCGGCGAGCTCGATCACCAAACAGCGGGTCGAGAAGAAAATAAGCCAATCGAATTAAATGAAAGGGTAGTGAGGGAGAGGAATTACCAAACAGAGATCGGTTGCCAGCGAGTCACACCCGGAAGGTTGAAGCACCAGAAGGCTCAGTAACGATCCACACCCGCTAGACTGTAGAAACGCATCCCACGACCTGAGCAAGAACTAGTCACTTCCAAGACCCGAGAGAAGGTCCACCTTCCAAAAGTCGAGATCGTAAGAGACAGGGCCAACAGAGAAGCTTGCACTCAGCCCTCTGAAACCTAAATTCGGTAAACACCGAAAAGAGGCCCAAAAAAGGCAGAGGACCGGTATTTCTACCGAGTACAAACTCCGAAATCCAAACTGGCAGCAGCACGTCAATACTCTTGAGAAGTCTAAATTGAAAAGCGAGCTGAGCGTTCCGAAACCAAAGCAGGAAACCCCTCACCGACTACAGCAAGGACCCGAAGGGGAAAGCCTGTAATAATACCGAGCTCGATCTAAACCAGACTCCAACCGAGAAGACTCCGAAACCAGCTGATGAGCAACAGATAGCCCAGACCCAGGCCCAAAACCTGACCCAGAACTGAACCCAGGCCCAGAACCAGGCCCAGAAAAGACCCAGGCCCAGAACCAGACCCATCCGACCCATTAGGACCCGACCCGCGAACCAGCAGCTACCCAACTCAGTTGGGCCGACCCGAAGGGGCTGCCCTACCCGGAGGAGAGAAGATCCGACTTCCGAGCCAGCCGCCCAAACCCGAGCCTGCACCCGAACCACCAACAACACCCGAGCAGACCACACAGCAACACCGGCGACCAACCACGGCCACATGGCACCGACGAGCAGAGGAACACATTGAGCTGAGGGCCGACCATGCCACCGCCAAACCAAACCGACCCGAGGGAAGATCAGACGAGCCAAATCGCTACTGAAAACCGACGAGCCGGGCACAACCTCCACATCAGCACCACACAAGAAGAAAAAAGCAAACCAACTGAATCTGAAAGCAGAGAGGCAGATTCAATGTCAAGATGAAGGGGGCAGAACAGATCCAAGCCAGGAGAGCTCGAAGAAGACAGACGAGCTCAGAAGAAGTGGGGCCAACAAGCTTAAGAGGGGGGGGGGGAAACGAAGAGAACCGAGAAGGAGGGAGGGGGAAGAGGGCGAGGAGAACTCCACCGGCGACGTCGGTGGCCGTAGCCGGTGACGCCGCGGCGGGGAAGGACTTTACAGGAGAGGCGGCTAGGGTTTTTTGGGTTTATCACTAGAGAGGATATTTCAGTCTTGCTGCAGTTCTTGTTTTTCTTTTTTTAAAATAAAATAGTTAAAGAAAAGGAATGGCATACCTGTGTAATATTGATAGATAGTTGAGGGCAATCTGGGTATTTTTTGAAAAAATGAATAGTAAACTGACGGATCTGACTGACGGAAGGGGTTTTTAGTTAATAAATGAAACTTCAGGGTATGCATCAGTTAACTTTAAACTTCAGGGTATTCATCAGTTAAATGTGCATACTTAAGGGTATGTATTTGTAATTTACCCTATTCAAAAATATATTGTCCCGTGTGCGAAGAAACCGAATCTTCCCTTGAAGAAATAAAAGTAGTGCCCACTTTACAATTCACGCATAAATTCATTATGCTTTGTCTCTTCCTATCACTCCAACCGTCGGTCATAACCGAACAACCGTTAACCTTCCATTCTTCTTCTTGTTATTGAAGTGCTTTCTTTGTTCTTGCAACCTCTTCTTCTAATAAAAGCTCCTTAATTGATATTGATATTGACTCGGAGGTCGATAACTCGGTCCATATTGACCAATTGCTTCACAAAGTTTTGGCTTTTGAGAGAGAAAGAGGAGAAGAAGAGACTCACTTACCCCTGATTAAGGTTAATTTTATATATATTAGAAGTTTAAAAAAACTCTTCAGATTTTTTTTTACGAGTTAACCGAGTCTACTCGTGTTGACCGAGTTTTGCAGCCGATACACCTTCTCGTTATCGCTGACCCCTTTTTGGCCGAGATATCGCCGAGATCTGGCGAGTTTTAGAACCTTGGTACTTAATCTATGTAATAAAAAAATTAATCTAGTTGCACTTGTTGTAGTTTGGGTTTTCATGTAATTAATAAAAAATATTAAAAAAATGGTTTTTTATCGGATTCTTAGTGCCTCGATCTTCATACACGGTTACTATTAGGGAATAGTAATCGTGGGGGTCGTCGTTGCCACGTCGACCCCCTCTCCCTCCCTTCCTATAAATACCACTCACTTCTCCCTCAAAATCTCACACCTTTCTCCATATCTCTCTCTCAAACTCTCTCAATTCATTCTTCATATTTGCAATGTCGGGTGCATCGTCTTCTAGGGAAACCGGTCCTCTATGGTCCCCGGAGGAGGAAATGCATTTGGTGTTGAATTGGCTCACCTATGTCGAGATCGGGTGCAAGTACTAGCATGAACTGTACCTCCCTTTCGTTCAAACCGGAGATGAAGCGTGGCCAAAGCGGGCGGAGAAGGAAATTAAGGATCATTTCCAAAGGATGAGCAAAAAGTGCAAGGCTTTCGATAAGATTCACCGGACACGTCACAATGACCCTAGAAAAAGAGCAATCGAGGAGAAAATATATGGTGCGATCGTGCGTGATTATGAAAGCCACTACGGGCTATGGACAAAACGTGCTGTGTAGGAGATGCTCAAAGATAAGGGAAAGTAGCGTCTACACATTGGAGCCGTTAGAAATTAGGTTAATTATCGTATTTTTAATTATCGAATATTAAATAAACATATGTTTAATTATCGTAGATTAATTAGGTTAATATGTATGTTGTGTTTGTGGCTTTAAATATTAATATTAATTCTATTTGGGGTGATTTTAAAAATATGAAAAATTTATACCATGACTCCCTAATAGTAGTCATTTTTTTTATCGGCAAAGCATATTGAAATTAAAACTGTTCTTTCAAAAGAAGAACAGAGTTGTGTTGCAAACAAGAGCAATCCACATGATTCTCAACCAACAAACCACAAGACTCAACCCAAGACGGGGAGAAACCACCATTATCTCGACCCAACACGGGGAGAAACAACCAGGGAACAACCAGAACTTGCATAGACCAACAAGTAGAGCTCAACCCAAAAAAGGGAGCAGATATAGAGAAACAACAACCAGAGACAACCAGAAACAACCGGAAACAACCAAAGAAACCCCACACAACCAAACACCACAAAAGAAGAAAACTCCCTACAACCCACGCCTTACTCAGGGGAGTACTAAACCTTACCCTTGCAAGAGAAGGAATCCTAAACCCGTATTGATCCTACCCACCCGAGCAACTGGCTTCTGGAACGGGCAAACAAAACCCAATAACCTCGCCGACGGCCAAACCATGAACCGACGAGCTCGAACTAATGGCTTCAGCCAACATCGAGAAGCGCTTTGAAGGAGGACCCAGCATTTCTGCCAAACATGAGTCAGCCCTTAGAGCTGCAGAGAAGAGAGACCCCAAACAAACCCGACCAAAGCACCCAAAAGCAGGAAGCGAGCAGAGCACCCCTTACCATACCAACGCCGGCGAGACCAGGCTGAGGCCAACACCGACAGCCGCCACGAACGAAGAGATCCAACCTTGTCCTCACGATCTTTGAGCCAAGAAGCGCGTCCCACAGTAGGAGGAGGAAGGACCACCGAGTCTGGCCGGAGAGGAAAGCGCCCGGAAGAGGAAGGCATGACCGGATCCAAGACCACCAACGCGCCAGGAAGTCCACACGCCGCCAAAACCCGTGACAAAGAGGTGGACAACCCAGATCCGCGACGATCCCGGCTAGGAAAGAAGTCACATGGCCGGATCTAGTGAAGGAGCCACTACCAGTACGTGGGAAGACGAAGACCCACCCACCAACCAGCCTCAACAGGCACAACGCTAGCCGGAGAGGTAGACCAATGACGAACAGAGCCAGCGGAGAAGGCGTGCCGAGAACCACCGTCGAGGGCGCGAGAGACTCGGGTCAACGGCGACCCACCAAACCTTCATCCCTTACCTCTAAACCCTCAGGCGAGGCCGGATCTACACCAAGAGAGGTCAGATCGCCACCACCCGGAGCAAAAGAGGTTAGGAAAAGAGTAGATCTGAAGGGAAGAAGACGAGCCGAGGGACGGGAGAAGAAGCAGTTGAGAAGGAAAAACAAGGTAGGAAGAACAGGCGAGGAAGAGGGGGTCAGCGGTGGCTTTGGTGGCCATAGCCACCGTAGCCACCACTGGAAAAGGGGATCGGAGAAGAGGCTTGACCAAAGGGAGAGAGAAAATGGGGTTTTTTTAAAACACAAACTACATTTTCCTAATAGTAGTCATAGTATACCATTGGCGAGGTCATGGTACGAGATAATAGTATGGAGAAGAGAAAACCAAAAAACACCATTTATCATGGCTTCATACTACTAGTCATGGCACACCATTGTGGATGCTCTTAGTGTGATTATCAAATTGTTTTGGACAGTCAATTACTTTTAATTTTCAACGAACTCTCCTTATATATATATATATATATATATATATATATATATATATATATATATAGGAGAGCAATCAGGTGCGAACCACCTATTATGGTGTGAACCTGCGGTTTACATCATGGCCGTTTGATCCGGATCGCGCGATGGCGCTTATTTGAACGCGTCATCAGTGGCACGTGTCGTAAATAAGTCGCATGTGGGATGCTTTTTAACTGATTTGCTAAGGTTCGAGGGTATAGACGTCATTTTACCTTCCCATTCGCGCATAAACGTTTCGTGCTCTCAAAAACAGTTGCAGAATCGATTTTTTAGCGAAACAAACATTTCAGAATCTGATATTTGAGTTTCCATTTCCTTCATTTTCGTCTCCTTTTGATTCGAAGTGAAAATTTCATTAGTTCATTGTTGAACGCCGTGTTTAATCGGTGAGTTATAATGTTTGGTGTTTAGGGTTTTTATTCAATCTTTTCGGTTTAATTATTTAGCTTTTGATTATAGTAATCGGTCTGTAGAGAATGAAGAAGGTCGCTGAATCTACAACATCCTGCAACAGTGACACTGAATCAGGTAATTTGAGAATATAGTGTTTGTAGTTTGCGGATATTTTACAGTTGCGATGTTTTTAGAGTGTTTGTGTTTCGCTTTGAGAGTACAACATTTCAATTATGGTATCAAACTATTCAATTCTTGCTCTATTTTTTATGATAACCAAGTTGTTGGTTGAGGTTATGGGTTTTCTGTTTTGCGAATATGCAATATCTAGTTTACGGGTACTGATTTTCTGTTTTGCAAATACACAATCCTGATTTGAGAAATTTGTCTTTCCCTGTTTTAGAATATGCAATATGTTGGTTGAGGTTAAGGATTGTATGTTTTGCGGATATACGCACCCTGGTTTGAGAAATAATTTTTCCCTGTTTGAGATATGCAATATCTGGGTTGAGGTTATGGGTTGAGGTTATGGATTGTCTTGTTTGCGAATATGCTTTATCTAGTTTGCGGATAATGAATATCTGTTTTGCGGATATACGTACCCTGGTTTGAGAAACAGTTTTTCCCTGTTTGTCTGTTTTGCTAATATACAAACCCTTGCTTGCTAATTATAGACAAAACTCTGGATACACTGCGTCCTCTTCATTTAATGGATAAGCCATCCGTAGAGGTTGATGTTGGTGAAGGAAATGTGACTCTTGCTAATATGATGAAGAAGCAGAAGTCGATTATGAAAAATGAAAAACGAAAAGTCTCAAATAAGAAGGAGAAGGTAGCTGAGCTTCGTGAATCTCTTGATGGAGGAAGTTCTGCTGGTATTGTTGTATATGTCCCACCTGCCAAAGCTGAAAAGAAGAGAGGTGGAGAATTAACTGTTGAGAAGAATGTCAAGCGCACCAAGGGGTGTAAATCCGATAGATTTGTTCGGATATCTGATAAGTTCCAAGTGGTTGATGGTTGAAGACCAGGTCATCACCAAAGAGATTGGTTGAGCTGGTGGAGAGTTTGAACAAACATCAACAGGAAGCAGTGCGGGAAATTGGGTTTGGTCACATTCTTCACATTGTTGTGAAGAACATTCCAAGCAGGATTGGATACTATCTGGTGGATAAGTATAACCACCTTAGCTCATCATTGGTTTTGCCCGATGTGAAATTGCGTATAGCAGAAAAGTAAGTGCATGAAACTTTGGGGATTCCAAATGGTGAGCAAGATGTTATAGTCGATCAGTGGGGTGCACTGTTGACTGATGAGCTTAAATTGTGGCAGCAGCAGTTCAAGACAAAAGACAAAGGCGAGATGAAGCGTCTTATCACCAGCAATCACTTGGTTGATCAGATGAAGACGCAAATTGAAGGCGGAGATGATTTCAAAATGAACTTTATGATGTTGTTTGTCACTTGCATGATTGATTTTGGGACTGACGGTTATGTGAACCAATCATGCTTCCGATCCATTGTTTATGTATCCCACATACAAGACTTTAATTGGTGCAAGTTTTTAGTTAAGAGACTTGTGGATACAAAACAAGTCTGGTTAAATCAACCCGACAGTTCAAGGAATTTTGCAGGACCAATCACTTTCTTGTTGGTAAGTTTGTTTTTCATTTTATCGTGTTGCATTTTATATTTAATAAACTGTTATGTAGTAGTCATGTGACATGTCATCTTCTTTGAATGATGCACTTGTTTTATCTTGATCGGGTTGAAGTCAGCACATGTGAGGTTCCTAGGGTGTGGCCCTCTTTGATTGGATGGACCACCGCATTGGTGAATAGAATAGTCGAAGATGAATTACAGTGTGATGCATTTGGAATGGGTCACATACGGATGGATGGTCCTCCTCGTGTTAGGGAGGAAGAGAGTGTTGCTCAGCATCCACCCCCTAACGTAAATATAGATAATGAAAAGGATGATAGAAATGGAGGAGATCCACCTTCCCCGAATACCCCCCCCCCCCCCCCCCCCGTTTCATAGTGAAAGGGGTACTGCAGAGGTATTCTATTATTTTAACTTAGTTTTTTTGGGGGAATTATGTTTTTCAAATATACAGTTCTTGTTTTGAGTATATCCTGCATGTGATATGTGTTACGTTTATTGTATGCAAATATGCACATTTTTGTTTGCAGATGTATTTTGTAGTTGATGCATACCCTGTTTTTATTGTTTGCATTAAATCACATTAACATGCTTCTTTTTATTCTATTCAGAGGATTGTAGAAATGTTTCGTTTAGCGGCGACTAAGGTTGCAGAAGGTTTTATGGAGTGGCATCAGTTGTTTGTTTAAGGGTATATCGCCGACCCAAATGCTGAATGTTTCAGGGTAATGTCAACACTGTTTGATGATTTGACTGAGAATAAAAAACCTGAAGATGTCGTTCTAGAGGCACGTGATGTGTTGCTGTCACAAGACTCATGGTTTGATCTACCCAAGGTTATGGAGACCATTGAAAAATTGATTGAAACAGCAACACGTGTTGGAAAAGGGTACAAAGGAGCGGAGAAGCCACCTGCTCGTGTTGTTACTCCACCAACGTTCAGACTTCTTTCACCATCACAAAAATCATCTGCCAATGTTCTTTCACCATGCCTTGGTGGATCCGCTACATTATCAAGCCCTGAATGCGATAATATGGTTAGGAAATTGTTCCCATGTAATGATGCAACCCCTGTTGATAATATGATTGCAGAACAAACTGAGCTAGAAAAGAACAATTTTGTTGGCGATGAGTTTAACCTTATTTATGTTGCTTCTGGTATTGGGAAGAAAGTTTGTGACATGGTTGTTGATTATCCAATCGTGGAACGTGAAGCTTCTGATGTTGTTAACAAATATATTTATTTGGCTCTTGCAGTGCAATCCGATCCACTTACTATAGAAGGCAGTGAAGAAAATGTCAACGCCTCTCCGTCTGTCAATAACTTTTGTCAGACAGTTCAAGTGCAACCCAAGCCACTCAATGTAATTTTAGTTGAACAAAATGTCAACAAGGATCCTCCTGCTAAACAAGGTTCCAAGACTGTTGACATTCAACCCCAACCACTTGTTACAGGACAGGTTGAACAAAATATTAATCGTGCTATTGGTGGGAAAGAGGTTCGTGAGGCAGTTGATGAGCATCCTGACCTTGCAATGTCAAGATTACGTGAATCCATAGTCAAACGCCCTACTGTCATTTCTCTTCCTGCGAAAAAAAGCCCCGTGCATCCTCCTAAGAAGTTGACCGATGTTGATGGTCATGTGGAGTCTGGCTTAATTATTAATCCACCGAAGAAGAGAGCTCCCGCTCGTGCACCCAGTAAGAAAGGCCCTGTTGTTGTCCCCGAGAAGAAATTACCCCCTACTACTGCAGTAACAAAAGTTCAAGGTGCTGTTAAGAAAAATCCTACTGTTGTTAAGAAACGTGTTGTAATTAATATGGGTGATGCGACAATTGGGTTCAGCGAAGCATCTTTATTCATGGTAACCCCAGCCAAACAACCTTTACCTCGTCTGATTGCACCGTCTGCCAATCTATGCTCACCATACATTGATTGTCAAACAAATTATTAGTCCGATCTTGAAGGGGTTGAGGAGTGTGTTGTTGATTGGATGTTGAATATAAGTACAAACACTGATTTGTAAGTCACATATGTTTTTTCCCTCATCATGTGCTTATAGTTGTTTTGCAAAGACAGTGAATAAGCTTTTCTGTTGTGAATGCAAGGATTTTATGTTTTAGTGCTTCAATCATGTTATTACTAAAGGGGGCTTTAATTCTTTCAAATCCAATACATGGATTGAATTTGAAACGATTAATGGATGGTGTCACTATCTGAATCATCTGGAAATGATCAAGATTGATTCATCACCAAACCGGTTCTTCTTTGCAGCTTCTCTTAGTGTAAGCATAGTTTGCGCATCTTTTTGGTTGATTACGTTTATAGTTTGAATTATTTTATTATGTTTGTTATTTATATGTTTATTTTGTAGGCTTCGCTTTCGGAACATAAAAAAAGATGAAAATTTTGACGATTATTATAAATTTGAAACATTGGAGTTCCCTTCTTTTTCATGGACGAAGATGGACTTGGTAAGTATAATACATGGTTAGTTTATTTGATTTGAGAATATGGCACGCGTGGTTTGCTGATATAGTAGACAATTCTCGTATTATATAAACCAATTTATATATTATATTAATGTGCTGATGTTTTTTTTGTAATTTTTACAGGTTTTTAAGAGCAGTCACTACACACTTCTATGCATTGACATGAAGAAGAGATATATTAAAATTATTGACAATGTGAAAGGAACGGTTGGCGACAATCTTCGTTATGAAGGTATTCATTATAGATTGGTACGTATTCTTCTTCAGTGACTATGTGTTGATTACTGTGTATCTATTGATTTCTGTTTTACTTATTTTTCATGGTGTTTTTGTGTTGCATAACGGTCTAAAATTTGCAAGGTCATGGGTAAAAGTAATAAAGCTCTAGCCGAGAAAATTTTCAAAGGTAAGATTGATCGTCGCCATGTACCATGGGAACCTAACGAAAATCATATGGATTGTGGGGTGTATGCTATGTGGCACATGGAATCGTATCTTGGCAATGAGAATTGGGCAGAGGAGTTGGCCCCTAATGATGTAAGTTAAACCCACAACTTTTGCTTTGTTAGTATACAACAATGAGTATAGATTTGATCTTTAAATTTTGGTTTTGTAGGTTTCAGAAATTGTATTATTGAGGCACAAATTCCTTTTTAAGTTGGTGACATTTGAGAGGATTATTTTGTAGAAAGGGATTGAGCAGAATATTATAGATCATTTCAAGAAGTTCAAGATGAAATTCGAATTCAGTCCCAAGTACAAAGCCTTATTGCCATACGAACGTCATAATGCTTAGTGAATACTCTTTTTGACTAGTGAGATTGGTTTTCATAAACGATAATTTTGGTTTGAGAATATATGATATCTTGTTTGAGAATACTGTCTATTTATATATAAAAAATAATATGTGTACTGTTTTGAGAATATATAAGATCATGTTTGCAAAACTTTTATTTCATAGTTGAGAATATACCACACTTGTTTGAGAATGTAATGAAATTTACGTATTCTATGCAGAACATTAAACTTTTTTTAGGTGCTTTAACCGACCATTTCTCGTATGAAGAAAACATCGTGGTGCTGTTCGATTTACCGTGATAAAATATGTCCTAGTAGTGTGCAAACATGTTAGTCTTTTAACAATTTTTGTTTTGAGAATAAGCATGTTCTCTTTTACGAATTTAACAATACGCTTTAGAGAATACAAAACATGTCTTTTGCAAATTTAATATAGATTACTTTCACTGAGAATTGGCAGATACTAATTATCCATTGATTCAGAAAACATGTGTTCAAAACACAAAACAAAAACATTAAAAGACGATTGACAGGATAATAGGGAAAATAGAACTACATTCATCATGGGTCGGATATCTCTTAGTCTTGTATCTCCATGGTTTTGAGGAAGTCCTGATACTCTTTTAGTGTCGTCATCATCTTGTTCTTTTCTTCTTTATGCTTTGTCATCGAATTGTTCATGTCAACCGCTTCCAGTTCAGCGATAAGGTTTACCACCTTCTCCTCCATCAGTAAAAAGTGGCACTGGATTAGTCCCAACCTTATTTTGCGAAACTCCATTTTCGTTTCCATAGCGGCTTCTTGCATCTCATGCATCATGTTACAATGTTCCTCTCTGGTATACTGAACAAGTTCCTCTCTGCTAGGCTCCACACGTTCCACTTTGATGCGTTTCCTGTTGGGGGCCATCTCTTTTGTAGATCTTGTGGGCTTGAAGTTTTTTGAGAAAAGAATTTGAAATTAAAGAAGATTTATAGGGTTAAGTAGTATGAGGGTGGGGGGGGGGGGGGGGGGGTATTCATAGTTGCAATCTTGCTGTGACATTATCGATATTTTATTTGAAATAGAGTTCTAATTATAGATGGATTATATAACTGATAATGTTTCCGCAAAACATATATCTTAATTTCGCAATCCATATTTCATAATTCTAAAACCAAATGCTCATTAACGTGTCTTGGCATGTGATTTGATAAGATCATGTAGTGGACACGTGTCAACCATTACCAAAATCAGACGCTATACTTGTTAATATGATTTCAAAATCTGACAGTTAAGTTTTGACGATTATATTTCATCACTACTAAAATCCCCCTCGAACGCAGGAAGATCTTATTGCATTTAATGTGTTGGTATGTCTTTTCACCTCCGTTTGGTTTACTTTAAATTATTCTTTAACCCTACAAATCATGTCATCATATAATTTTTTTTTTCACTTAAGTCATGTCATCACATACCAAGTACTGCAGCATCGACGAGGAAGAGATAACCTCAAAGAGACGCAGACTGATTTCTCCTGGTGATGAAGAGGATTATCCTTTATCATCAGTGACGATGATGAGAAAATGGACGAGAAAGAAAATGGGGAAGAAGATAATGATGATGATTATATGGTGATATTGAAGAGGATAATGATGATGAGGAAGACGAAGAAGATGATGATGACAAAGAAGAAAATGATGACGACGAAGAAGAAGACTCGGAGAATGAAGATTGGTGAATGTAACTTATGCCACAAGTTCTTTTCACTTTTGAGTTATTTGAATGTACGTATTTCTTTTAGAAAATAGAATTCTCTGTTTGAGAATATAGAACATCTTTGTTGCGGATTGTCGTTTTACACTGACTGAACAAATTTTGTATTAAAAAATGGCCTTGTAGTTTGCAGATACAGATATCTTGAATTGCGAATATTATAAATATGTTTCGCTTAAATACTATGTTGCTATATTTTAGTTTTGAATTTAATTAAACAGATATTCTAACACAAATTAGGGAATTATATATACTTGAGTTTTGAGGGTTTATTTTTTGAGAATATAATCATCCTAGTTTGCAAAAAAAAATGCAATCTAGACTTAAGTAAACCAAAATACAAACACATTTTTATGTGTATATCAGCATAGCATATTGCAGATACAGCAAACAGTGGTTGGGATTATACGGGTTAAGGTTCTATTTTGGGGTTTTTTTGGTTCTGGATTTAGATGAGGATATAGAACACTCGTTTGCAGATAAAGAGTAAATCGTTTACAGATAAGCGAAAGAGGACCACATGATAGGCCAGAGTGAAATATTTGATGATACAATTATTTTTGTTTGTAGATATAGAAGAGCTAGTCTGAGAATTAAGACCTCTTTATCTGTTTCTGTTTACGAAAGCAAATACATTTTGTGATAATTTGACCGAAAAAATGACCAGCGTTGTGGTTACCGGTTTCTATCTACGACCATCTTGTCTGCCTTAAGATCTCAGACGAGCACTTCCATATTGCAAAAATTAGCATTATATTTTGCGAGAGAATCTGAGTTGTTCAAAACTGGCGCACGTTAGTTAAAGGTTAAATTCTATTTTTGCCCCTAAGCAGAAGCACATGGCCCAGAATTGGTTCTACTTTGCGCACTTCCGCGCACTTAGCTCAAAGTCTAGATGGCGCGCGCTGATGACACATGGGCGAACATAATGCAATTCGCAGGTTCACACACACACACACACACACACGTATATATATATATATATATACGTGTGTATATATATAGGAGAGCAATCAGGTGCGAACCACCTGAGTTAGTGCGAACCTGCGCAATGTATGATGGCCGTCCGATCCGGATCTCGCGATGGCGCTGATTTGAACGTGTCATCAGTGGCACGCGTCGTAAATAAGGCGCATGTGGGACTCCTTTTAACTGATTTGCTATGGTTCGAGGGTATAACAGTATCCTCTGCACGGATACACGCAAACGTTCTGTTTGCGAACTCATATAAAGACAACAAGCTCAAATACATTAACGTTCACACGGTCTACGTTTGCTCTAGCGTTCTTATCACTAACACGTCACACCGCTCCCGCTATTAATATTTTAAATATTATTATTAGTAAAAGAAACCTCAACTAGACCGCACCAACGTGCACCAAAACACGCGACGACCAACCTAACAACACAACGAAACAACAACAACAACAAAAAATTTGGAAGCGGCTCACTGGACCAGGCCGGCACACGACCTGGGCCGTGCCACCTTCCGGGCCGGCAACTAAGCCGGGCCGTGCCCCCCACCGGGCCGGCACCCAGGCCGTGACGTGCCCCCTACCGGGCCGACACCCAGGCCGTGCCGTGCCCCCTACCGGGCCGGCACCCAGGCCGTGCCGTGCCCCTTACCGGGCCGGCACCCAGGCCGTGCCGTGCCCCTTACCGGGCCGGCACACAGGCCGTGCCGTGCCCCTTACCGGGTCGGCACCCAATCCTGCCCATTTCACCTTCCGGGTCAAACCAGTGGCCCCGATCTCGTAGCGGTGATTATTCGCACTACGTACACCCGTTATGTCTACCTTAGGGCATTCGTATCTTTCCCTGCTGATAGCGACCCGTACCTTAGTACGTCGCAAACACTCGACCACTAAACATATAACACAAGCACGACGACTCAAGACCGAACTCAATCATAAGTCGCCATCGATATCGCCGCCGTTCCTGACACTAGGTTAATCCCAAACTCCACCTCACGAACCGGTGGCAACCCGCTCAACTCCTCAGGAAAGACCTCGGGGAACTCGCATACCACTCTCGGTAACTTTCGGCTCTGCACAGCCGATACTTCCTCCTCAGCGGACAACGCCGACAGGAGGACCCCGCTCTTGCTACCCAGAACACACGTCACCTTCGTACTGCCAACTGACATTGTCACTCGTCGCTTGTAGCAATAGATATTGGCTCGGTACCTCGACAACCAATCCATTCCCAAGATCACATCAAAGGTCGTCATTCCCAGTACGAGAAGATCACCAGGGCAAGGACAGTCTGCGACTCTAATCTCGCAAGCACGACAGACCCTAGTCAACGACACTCCACCCCCAACTGGGGTGTCCAGGCACAGGGGTGGACTCAACGACTCTAAGCTCAACCTCAACCTCTCAGCACAACCCAACGAAATAAAGAGTGCGACGCCCCGGTATCAAATAAGAATAACGCCCATAAATGATACAATAAACACGTACCCTGGATGGTCTCGCGATACGTGCTAGATCTTGGGGCCCTGGAGTCGGTGACTGCATACACTCTCCCCTGCGAGGCCTGCTGCCTCTGACCCGGCGCACTGGCTGCTGCATATCCATGACTATGCTGCTGTCTCGGAATCGGTGCGCTCGTAGACGACCGTGACAACTTCGACTGCTGACTCTGACGAGGGCGACCCCTGGGTGACTGTACTGTCCGCGACTGCTGTGGTCGCTGCGCTGATGTCGCTCCCAACGGCTCACGGCACCATGTCATCGTGTGTCCCACCCGGCCGCACCGGAAACAACTGGTCTCGTCGGCTCTCGACCCCGAGCCTTGGCCTGTCCGGCTGGTCGCTGGTAGTGACACTTTCACTCCTCTCGCCCGGCACCCTCGTTGCAAGTGGCCTGGCTGCCCGTAGAGATAGCATGTCGGCACCTCCTCTGTCGCGACTGGCCCCACGGACGCCACCGACCCTTGCTGTCTCGCTCCACCCTGATGAGTCGGTGGTCGGAAGAACCCCGCGGTCCTCTGCCTCCTCGGGTCTCGTGACTCTGACGGCCCTGTAAAGGTGGTCGGCCGCTGTCGAACCTCGCGGGTCCTGGCCGTATCCCGGATACCCTGCTCCACCGTCGCTGTGGTGTCCACGAGATCTGTATACTTCCGCAACCTCAAGGCGAGGACCTTATCCCGAATCACCGGTCTCAGTCCCCCCTCGAACCACAGGCAACGGTTCTGCTCGGTCATCACCATCTCCGGCGCGAATCTGGTCATCCCCCCTGCTCCAGGTCTAGAAACAGCCGATGTCGCTCCAACCGAGCCGACTCGGGAAAGTACTGTGCTAGAAACACCTCCTGGAAGATGTCGTGGTCGTGCCCGACAATGTCCTCAACTGGTGAGCTGCGAAGGACACTCTCCGACGGCCATCTTCGATACCTGACGTATCCAGGTCCCGCGTGACCTGCTCTATCCACCTCTCGGCTAGGTCGAGGTTCGGCTCCCCGACGAAGATGGGTATCCCTAGCTTCAGGAAGTCTAGTAGGGTCCGGGCTGTGTGGTCCTCTGCCTGACCGGGCCTCACTAGGACCGTTGCTGCCTCTGGAGCTGGTGAAGCCAACTCTCGACTGTCGATGACCGCCACCAGACTCTGGACTGTCCTGGTCAGCTCGCCCAGGGCAGTCATAACGGGAGGGTCTGCGACAGGCGGAACACTGGGTGTGCCTGTAGACGGTCTTGCGTCGCTTCTCCTGTCTTCTCCGACAGGAGTGCCGTGCGCCTCCGCGTACTCGGCGGGCTCAATGGTTGGCACCCGTCCCGGTGTCCCCGCTGACCGTCCCCGCCTGCCTCGCGTGGGCGCCAGACCCCGTGTTACCGCTGCTCGTCCTCGTCTACCGCGAGCCATAAGTCAGTATCCTCTGCACGGATACACGCAAACGTTCAGTTTGCGAACTCATATAAAGACAACAAGCTCAAATACACTATCGTTCACGCGGTCTACGTTTGCTCTAGCGTGCTTATCACTAACATGTCACACCGCTCCCGCAATTAATATTTTAAATATTAGTATTAGTAAAAGAAACCTCAACTAGACCGCACCAACGTGCACCAAAACACGCGACGACCAACCTAACCACGCAACGAAACAACAACAACAAAAAAAAAATTTGGAAGCGGCTCACTAGACCAGGCCGGCACACGACCCGGGCCGTGCCACCTTCCGGGCCGGCAACTAAGTCGGGCCGTGCCCCCCACCGGGCCGGCACCCAGGCCGTGCCGTGCCCCCTACCGGGCCGGCACCCAGGCTGTGCCGTGCCCCTTACCGGGCCAACACACAGGCCGTGTCGTGCCCCTTACCGGGCCGGCACCCAATCCTGCCCATTTGACCTTCCGGATCAAACCAGTGGCCTCGATCTCGTAGCGGTGATGATTCGCACTACGTACACCCGCTATGTCTACCTTAGGGCATTCGTATATTTCCCTGCTGATAGCGACCCGTACCTTAGTACGTCGCAGACACTCGACCACTAAACATATAACACAAGCACGGTGACTCAAGACCGAACTCTATCATAAGTCAACACGGCCAAACAAAAACAACCATAACAACGACAACCCCCGCTCACCGGGCCAACCAAAGTCGAACTTTGCCCACCGGGCCAACCAAAATCAAAACATACGCCCACATGGCCAATCAAGTTTAAAACACGCCAACAGGGCCAACAAATTTTAAAACTTTCTCCTTTTCATTTTAAAACCTCATTTCTTGACATCACGTAGTTACAACCCGGTCCAGGCGTCCCCGAACTACATTGTACCCATTGATGTCAACGCCGTCACGTTCGACTACAGGAACGCTCCTGAGTCGACCCGCGACAGCTTAAAAGCGTTTCACGCAGCACACACAATTAGTATGCCAGCAGTAAAAACACTGCACATACGCACAAACACAAACAAGACTCAAAACACGACGGGTCTACACACGGTTCCCGACCTGCGTACCCAACGCACGACGGAACTTTACCGACTCGACTCTCCCCACCTAATTGACGGACAGTCCGAGGTGTGAAACCTCGAGCTCTGATACCAAGCTGTCACGCCCCAATTTCAGTGAACCGAACTCGGGACGCGAACATTTAAAATAATAAACACTTTGAAACCTTTTCCATTAAATCACTTTAAAATACCAGTTTAGTTCAAAAAAATAATAATTACAACTCAAAATAAAACGTCCCACAAGCGGACAAAATGCGAGGTATCCGTCGCTAGACTAAAAATTAACCCGGACTCCCGCCCCTAGCTCTTCAAGCTTCGGAAGCTCACCTAGTCCGACCTGCGACAAGTACCTGTAGGAAAAGCAGCTATGGGTAAGCGTTCGCTCACCACCACGGATAACAGACTGACTACGGCATAATTAGCAGAAAAAGCCGGTAACACCCCAACCGACCCAAAACCGGGAATACAATCCCCAAACTCAAGTAACTCAACTGACCCACAACCCGTTACCTTCCTCAACAGACTCAGCCTCAAACCCGTAATGTAAACCCGTCACAACCACTTACGACTTCCTCCAAAGACACGAACACGGATCAGGTTAGCCAAAGAATGCTCACAACCTGTCGAAACTCGAACACGGATCAGGCTAGCCAAAGAATGCTCACAACCTGCCGAGACCCGAACTTGGTAAGGCCAGCCAAAGAATGCTCGTAACCTACCGGGACTCGAACTTGGTAAGGCCAGCCAAAGAATGCTCGTAATCTACCGGGATGCGCAATCACAATCACAAGCAAGGTTCAACAAACAGTAACAAGACCAGTTCAACATTCCACAGGCACTCATGGCCACGCAAGACTCCAACGGTAAAAACTCGGGTTCAACAACCCCACGGGCCCTCATGGCCTCCCAAGACACACCAACAGTAACTCACGGGCTCAACAACCCCACGGGCACTCATGGCCTACCAAGACACCAACAATAAAACACGGGCTCTCATGGCCACCCAAGACACCAACAATAATACACGGGCTCTCATGGCCACCCAAGACACCAACAATAATATACGGGCTCTCATGTCCACCCAAGACATAAATTAAACAGTCAACCTCCGGGCATGGTCATATGCCTCCAGTAATTCTAATATCGCTAAGTTCTCTGCTCCTACGACACTGCTAAGTGTCACATGCATTTCCAATCTTCGATAACCTACTTAACCCATGACACCCCAAGTGTCACATGCATTTCTAATATTCGATAAGCTACTTAACCCACGACACCCCAAGTGTCACATGCAATTCTACTGTTAACTTTCCCTAGTCAGGGCCGAGATTCGGCTATTTTTCCCTACCTCGTATAAGTTCTCCAAAAGCCAACCAACGAGCCCCGGTGTGACCTCAGTCACTCACCCAGCTTTCCCTTGCCTCGGTCCGCGGTACGATCTAAAAGAACACAATTTTTAAAGCACTTTAAACTCGCAGGAATAAACTGAAATTCGATAAACTTAAAGCCCAAATGTAATCCCGACAATGTCGATCACTCCCAAACTTCCCGATTACTCGACATTGTCGAAAAAGAACTCATAAAGGCCCGATTCGCCCGACATGGAAAATCTGCCCGGGTTTTGTAAATGCCCTTCCGGGGCTCCAAAAATTCCCGTTTTTGTTTCCACGGTCTTAGAATAATTCAAGGGTTCCTATGCACTTGACGGAATCAAATTCCGACTTCCGAGTCAATTAATTACCGTTTCAAGTTTCTAAAACCCGTTAATTACAACTTTTCCAATTTAATTCCAATTTTCGATTCGGTTATGGATAAAACCCGATCACCCGAGCACGTGGGCCCCACCCGGCCAAGCTAGGCCGTGGGCCCTAGGGTTCACTTTGGGGTCCGGCCACCATGGTGGTGGCTGGTCCCAACTCCGGCCAGCCACCCCATGGCCGGCCGGCCACCACCCACGGTGGCGGAGCTCCTCCCGAGTTCCGGTCACCGAAAAACGTCCAATCTCACCTCCAAACACCTCCAAAACGTCTCCAACACTTCCCCAACCTCAATACAACCCTAAACCATTCATTTTAACAAAACCCTAGCTTTTGAAATTTAAACAAATCGACGATCGGTTTAGTACTAACCGTAGAGGAAGACGAGGGGAGTTCGATTCTTGCAACGATGAGACGATCCAAGGGTGGAGATGACGTGAATAGTGGCCCAAACCCTAGCTTCTCTCTCTTTTCTCCCTTTTCTCTCTTCTCCTTCTCTCTCTAAACTCTCTCTTCTTTTCCATTCTTTTTCTCTTTTTTTTCTTTTGATTTAAGGTGTGGCCGACCCCCCCCCTCTTTACTCTCTTCTTTCATTTCCCCCCCCCCAAAAAAAACTAACACCACTACTTGTTGGACAAGTGGCAAGGTGGGTCCCACACCTTTTGGAAAATATCTACTAGATATTTTCCAATCAGATTCGCGAAAATCGGACGTTTCGGGCCCTGAACGGGCACTTTTTCCAAGAAATTACGAAACTTGATGGGCTACAAGGAAACGACTCAACTAAGACCGATGCGACGACGGCTAAGCTTTTTGGATCCAAAACGGTCCTCGAATGTATAAAACGTCGCTAGGTTGACTTTTCCAGTGAAAAGTCAACATTTCCCAAATTGATCAGAAAGTTGCCCTGAGACCCCCGGAACTCACTTTGGTCGATAGCGGGGCCATCTTAAGTCTGGTATGACCCTCGGGTCATTTTAGGTTCAATTAAGTGTCTGTCTTAAATTTTTTAAATTTTCCTGTTTTTCGCGGGTTTGACTGGCGTTGACCGGAATCGGTTATTACAGTCTACCCCCTTAAAGGAATTTCGTCCGCGAAATTTAGAATAACTCTCATATAAGGTACAATAAGCACGTACCCTGATAGGTCTCGCGGTAGGTAGGGGATCCTGGGGCCCGGGAGTCGGTAACCGCATACATTCTTCCCTCCGACTCCTGCTGCCTCTGACCCGGCGCACTGGCCGCTGGATACCCATAGCTCTGCTGCTGTCTCGGAGCCGGCGCACTCGTCGACGGGTGCGAAAACCTCGACTACTGACTCTGATGAGGGCGATCTCTGGGTGATTGTACTGTACGCGACTGTTGTGGTCGTCGCACTGTCGTTGCCCCCAACGGTTCGTAGCACTGGCCGATAGTGTGCCTAACCCGGCCGCACCGGTGACACCTGGCCTCGTCGGCTCTCGGCCCCGTGTTCATCGGACACTCTCGCTATATGTGGCCTGGCTACCCGCAGCTAAAGTATCCCAGCCGTCTCTCTGAAGCGACTGGCCCCACTGACGCCACCGACCCCCGCTGTCTCGATCCATCCCGATGAGTCTATGGTCGGAAGGATCCCGTGGTCCTCTGTCTTCGCGGGTCTGGTGACTCGGACGGCCCTGCAAAGTTGGTTGGCCGTTGTCAGACCTCACAGGTCCTGTTCGCATCCCGAATACCCTGCTCCACCGTCGCTGCGGTGTCCACAAGATCTATATACTTCCGCAACCTCAAGGCGAGAACCTGGTTCCGAATCACCGGCCTCAGTCCTCCCTGGAACCGCAGGCAACGGTTCTGCTCGGTCATCATCATCTCCGGCGCGAATATGGTCAAGGCCGTGAATCTGGCCTCGTATTCTGTTACCGCCATCCCCTCCTGTTCCAGGTCCAGAAATTGCCGATGTCGTTCCAACCGAGCCGACTCGGGAAAGTACTGTTTTAGAAAAACCGTCTGGAAGATGCTGTAGTCGTATCCGACAATGTCCTTCACACGCCCCCACCAGTGGTAGGCGCTGTCCCTCAACTGGTAAGCTGCGAAGGACACTCTGCGGCGACCATCTTCGATACCGGATGTATCCAGGTCCCGCGTAACCTGCTTTAGCCACCTCTCGGCTAGGTCGGGGTTCGGCTCCCCGACAAAGGTAGGTATCCCTAGCTTCAGGAAGTCCAGTAGTGCCCGGGATGTATGGTCCTCTGTCGGAACGAGCCTCACCGGGACCGCTGCTGCCTCCGGAGCTGGCGATGCCGACTCTCGACTGGCGATGACCGCCACCAAACTCTGGACTGTCCTGGTCAGCTCGTCCAGGGCAGTCATAACTGGTGGGTCTGCGACCGGCGGGACGCTGGGCGTGCCCGTAGAAGGTCCTGAGTCGCTTCTCCTGTTCTCTCCGACAGGAGTACCCTGCGCCTCTGCGTACTCGGCGGGCTCAACGGTGGGTACCCGTCCCGATATCCCCGCTGACCGTCCCCGCCTGCCTCGCACGGCGCCCGTCCCCGTGTCCCAGCTGATCTTCCTCGTCTGCCACGAGCCATGCCTCAGTATCCTCTGCACGGATACACGCAAACGTTTAGTTTGCGAATTTAAATAACGACGACAAGCTCCAACACACTAGCGCTCACACGCTCTAAGTCTGTACAACCTTCACACGGTCCTCTATGCATTTACTTATAACTTTCCGCAACCAAACCAGTGTTCGCTACTCGTCCCTTGCGGGAAAAGTAGTAAAGGGGATGAGCGTTGCGCTCACCTCCACGGACACCCGTTCGATTATGGCATACTAGTAACGCACCAACGACCTACCGATCTAACCGGGGCAAACCATTACCTCAAGTACTCGCTCGAGTAAGATAAACCTCGACACGGGAAACACGTCCTCAAACCAGTAAAACACTACTGCTCACGCTACTAATGCCTTAATTATAATAATACGTAAGCGAAAAACTCAACAACAACCCAACCGTACACCAGGCCTACGGCCTCTACAACTCACAACCGCGAATACAATCACGTAAAACCAACGCTCAAACCGCACGAACGTGAACCGAGTCACACAACCACAAACCTAAACGCACAACGAAACAAAAATTATTTTTTTGAAGATAACCAGCTGGACCGGTCCGGCAGGTGGGCCGGACCATGTGGCATTCCGAGCCGGCACGCCAGTCGTGCCGTGCTGGCTGCCGGATCGGAACAGCGAGCCCTTCCTGGTCTCGTACCAGGTCGGCCCGTGGTCCGTCCCGTAGCTGCGACAGCTTCGCCCCTAACTGCCCGTCATGGCTACCCTAGGGTACTCGGATCCTACCAGTCTCTTGGCAACCCGCACACTTGTGCGTCGCAGACATTTAACCACCAAAATGACTAAACACGTACCACAATAACTGACCAAACCACAAGTCACTAAACTTCAAACACCAGCCGACAAGGCCAACCAAACCGAAACACGCCCACCGGGCCAACCAAAACCAAAACGCACCCACCGGACCAACCATCCTACACACACGCCCACAGGGCCAACCAAAGTCGAAACACGCCCACCGGGCCAACCCACAATCAAAACACGTCCACAGGGCCAATCAAAACCAAACACGCCCACCGGGCCAATCAACAACAATCACAACACGCCCACAGGGCCAATCAAAATCAAAACAATCAATTTTTTTTTAAAGCTTTCTCCACTTCATTAAAACCTCAATTCTTGACATCAGGTAGTTACAACTCGGTCCAGGCGTCCCCGAACTACATTGTACCCACTTGACGTCAACACCGTCACGCTCAACCATAGGGGCGCCCCTGAGTCGAGTCGCGACAGCTTAAAAACTTTTCACGCAGCAACACACAAACAGCATGCCAGTAACCCCGTACCGCACATACACAAACACAAGCAGGACTCACAACACAACGGGTCTACACACGGTTCCCGACCTGCGTACCCAACGTACGACGGGACTTTACTGACTCGACTCTCCCCACCTAATTGACGTATAGTCCGAGGTGTGAAACCTCGAGCTCTGATACCAAGTTGTCACGCCCAAATTTCCGTAAACCGAACTCGGGACGCGAACATTTTAAAACAATAAAACATTTTGAAACCATTTTCATAGATCACTTTAAAATCACCATTTGTTCAACAAAATAATATTTACAACTCAAAATCAGTCCCAACAAGTGGACAAAAGACATGGTATACGTCGCTAAACTCAAATAACCCTGAATCCCGCTCCTAGCTCTTCAAGCTTCAGAAGCTCACCTAGTCCAGCCTGCGAACGGTACATGTAGGAAAAGCAGCTAGGGGTGAGCGTTCGCTCACCACCACGGATAACAGACTGACTACGGCATAATTAGCAGACAATGCCGGTAACACCAACACGAACTCAACACCGGGGAACACCATCCCCAACCCAAGTACTCCGACTGGACACACACCCACTGTTACCTTTCTTGACCAACTCAACACCGTGACACGTAAAGTAGACCCGACACAACGATCACGACCTCTTCCAAGGACTCAAAAGAAAGCTACGCAACACCAAACAAGATCACCAAGGATCGCACACCAAACAAGATCACAAAGGATCGCAAACCAGCTGCCAACTGCTACGTGCCAAG
The DNA here is from genome assembly GCA_963921825.1 of Erodium maritimum. Classification (NCBI taxonomy): domain Eukaryota; kingdom Viridiplantae; phylum Streptophyta; class Magnoliopsida; order Geraniales; family Geraniaceae; genus Erodium; species Erodium maritimum. Next base: position 61,811,680 of record OY997592.1, on the reverse strand, counting down.
AACGCTTGCAACCTCCCGAGACTCTAACTCGGTCAGGCCAGCCCAAGAATGCTTGCAACTTACCGAGACTCTAACTCGTAAGCCAGCCGAAGAATGTTTGCAACTTACCGAGACTCTAACTCGTAAGCCAGCCAAAGAATGCTCACAAACCCAAACCACACACGCACGGCCAGGACCCCTTTATTGACGGGCGGGCCCCCTACCTCGTCTGAACATGCAGACGTGTGTGCTCGTGGACCCCCGTTTCATGAAGCGGGCCCCCAACCTCAAGTAACCACAATCACAATCACAATCACAATCACAAGCAAGTTCAACAACCAGAAACAACGCAGGTTCAACACTCACAGGCACTCATGGCCACCCAAGACACCAACAGTAAAACACGGACTCAACAGTCCCACAGGCACTCACGGCCTCCCAAGATACACCAACGGTAAAACACAGACTTAACAGCCCCACAAGCAATCACGGCCTCCCAAGATACCAACAGTAAAACACGGACTCAACACCCCACAGGCACTCACGGCCTCCCAAGATACACCAACAGTAACTCACGGGCTCAACAACCCCACGGGCACTCACGGCCTCCCAAGACACCAACAGTAAAGACACGGGTTCAACAACCCCACGGGCACTCATGGCCACCCAAAACACCAAAGGTAAAGACACGGGTTCAACAACCCCACGGGCACTCATGGCCACCCAAAACACCAAAGGTAAAGACACGGGTTCAACAACCCCACGGGCACTCATGGCCACCCAAGACACCAAAGGTAAAGACACGGGTTCAACAACCCCACGGGCACTCATGGCCACCCAAACTCAACAATAATAGCACGGGCTCTCAAGGCCACCCAAGACACCAACAATAATACACGGGCTCTCAAGGCCACAAAGACATAAATTAAACAGTCAACCTTCGGCATAACCAATGCCTCCAACAGTCCTAATATCAACAGTTTCACAATCAACCTCCGGGCATGGTCATATGCCTCCAGTACTCCTAATCTCGATAAGTTCGCAATCAACCTCCGGGCATGGTCATATGCCTCCAGTAATTCTCTGCTCCAACGATACTACTAAGTGTCACATGCATTTCCAATAATCACTACGTTCACGTATCATGCATTTCTAATATTTGGTAACCTACTTAACCCACGTCACCCCAGTGTCACATGCATTTCTACTGTTAACTTTCCCTAGTCAGGGCCGAGATCCGGCTACTTTTCCCTACCTCGTGCGTGTTCTCCCAAAAGCCAACCAACGAGCTTCGGTGATGATCTCAGTCACTCACCCAGCTTTCCCTTGCCTCGGTCCGTGGCACGATCTAAAAGAACACAATTTAAAGGCAGTTAACAACTCACAGGAATAAACTGAAAATCATTAAACTCGATGCCCAAACTTAACCCCGACAATGTCGATCACTCCCAAACTCCCCAAATACTCGACATTGTCGATAAGGGACCCGTAAAGGCCCGATTCGCCCGACATGGCGAATCTGACCGGGTTTTGTAAATGCCCTTCCGGGGCTCCAAAAAGTCTCGTTTTCGTTTCTACGGTCTTAGAATAATTCTAGGGTCCCAATGTACTTGACATAATCGAATTCCGACTTCCGAGTCAATTAATCAACGTTTAAAGTTTCTAAAACCCGTTAATTATAACCTTTCCAATTTAATTCCAATTTTCGATTCGGTTAAGGATAAATGGTCCGGGGAACGTTCTAGAACACCCGAACACGAAACCCGATCACCCGATCACGTGGGCTCCACCCGGCCAAGCTAGGCCGTGGGCCCTAAGGTTCATTGGGGCCCGGCCCACCATGGTGGTGGCCGGCCCTAGCTCCGGCCAGCCACCCTCTATGGTGGCCGGCCACCCCCCATGGTGGCCGGAGCTCCTCCCGAGCTCCCGGTCGCCGGAAAACGTGCTCATTCACCTCCAAACACCTCCAAAACGTCTCCAACACTTCCCCAACCTCAAAACACCTCTAAACTAATAGTTTTACAAAAACCCTAACATTTGAGATTAACCAAAACGAAGATCGGTTTGGGTATTACCGTAGAGGAAGACGAGGGGAGTTCGTTTCTTGCAACGTTGAGACGATCCAAAGGTTGAAGCTTCGTGAATAGTGATCCCAAACCCTAATTCCTCTCTTCTTCTCCTTTTTCTCTCTTCTCCTTCTCTCTCTAAAACTAACTCTCTTTTTGTATTTTTTTTTTGATATAAGTGGCCGGCCACACTTAAGCCCCCACCATTCATTTTCCCCCCAAAACTAACACCACCACTTGTTGGACAAGTGGCAAGGTGGGTCCCACACCTTTTGGAAAATATCTCCTAGATATTTTCCAATCATATTCGCCAAAACAGACGTTTCGGTCCCCGAACGGGCATTTTTCCCAAGAAATTACGAAACTTGACGGGCTACAAGGAAACGGCTCAACTAAGACCGCTGCGACGACGGCTAAGCTTTTTAGATCCAAAACGGTCCTCGAATGGACCAAAACGTCGCTCGGTTGACTTTTCCAACGAAAAGTCAACATTTCCCAAATTGATCAGAAAGTTGCCCTAAGTCCCCTGGAACTCACTTCGGTCGATATCGGGGTCAACTTAAGTCCGGTATGACACTCGGGGTCATTTTAGGTTCAATTAAGTGTCAGTCTTAAAATTTTTAAATTTTCCTGTTTTTCGCAAGTTTGACTGGCGTTGATCGGGAGTGGTTATTACATTCAACAACTCCTTCCTCAGGATCCTCCCCATATGGGTCTATGTTGTCTTCTTCATCCTCTTCTCCCTCTTTCTCTTCTTCATCATCCTCTGCATGGACATCTTCTTCATCATCATCCAGCCAATCTTCATCAACATAACAACTGTCTTCTTCATCATCCTCTACGGGAGCAGGTGCGGGAGCAGGTGCAGTTAGAGGTTCTTCTATTTCTGGTTCAAACTCAGCATCTCCTTCCTCCTCATTTTCCTCTTCATCCTCTTCATCTTCTTCCTCATTCTCCTCTTCTTCTTCATCTTTTTTCTCATTGTCCTCTTCATCTTCATATTCATCCGGCGGTGATTCATAATCAGGATCCTCCGGTTGAGGAATGTCGTACTCATTGATGAGAGGGTCATCATCATCATCAGAGGAGGAGGAGGAGGAGGAGGAGGAAGGATTCAGCTTGCGCCTCTTTGAACAGACGTCGTCTTCGTCATCATCACTACTGAAGATTTGTGATGGTGGAGACTTGCATTCGAAAGATTGCCATTTGTCTCCATCACTGTTAGAATACAGAATAGATGGAGACTTTGGAGATGATGACATGGCTTCCTACTACGATAGGGATGATGAGAAAATAGTTGATTTGTGTTTAAATATAAAGATATCAAAAGGGTATCAGAAAATTTGGGGAAATGGAACGACGCCATTAATTTGGGAAGCTTTTCGTTTGGCGCGAAGAGATTTTTGTAATGATGACAGAAGACATTGAAATGAAAGGGCGGTTGTAGTCAGATCAAAAATGAAACGACAGTTGCGTGTATTCAGATCAAAATTTAAAATCATGATTACCTTACTTTTTACTGCATGCTTGACTCGTGTTCTACCCTGTTGAATTTCGGAAATTAATATTCTGAAGATCCAAAATTCTAGTTTGCGGAAATAATCATTCTGTTTTACGTAAAATGGTTTACCTGTTTGCGGAAATGAGAATGATGTTTTGCGAATAATGGACATTCTGTTTGCAAAAAATGTGCTTTCATTACATTACGTGCGTGCTTGGCACGTGTTCCACCAAATACTCTAAATCAATACGCCTATAAATATACCCCTTCTATCACCGATAAACAATTATTCACACTCACATCTCTTCTGGATTATTAGATAATATAGACGAAAATGGAATCATCATAAAAAAAAACTCAAAATCGAAGTTCTTGACAAAGAACATCATGCATCCCTACGTGAGCTTCGAGACCTGAAGATGTCTATCATCAAATCCCATTTGATGATAGTACAAGACAGGGTGGCCAAACTGATGGCTGAATTGTATGCAGAAGACATATCCAACGCGGATGAAGAACACAAGGAGTGCGTGAAGAGCATGAGGAAGACACTCCAGTTGTATAAGGCTATAATTGGCACCGTTGTAGAAGAGCACATCTAAGGGATTGCATGAACTTTAACTTATGTTTTGATGTCTTTTGTGTTGGCTTTTGGTTCTTCTGTATGATGTCGTTATTTTTGTTGTTCTTTCTGACTACAGATGAATCAATGAAAAGCTTTTTTTTAAGTAAATATGCACAAAAATTTACATAATATACTACCTAGTTTGCAAAATGTATACAACATTCCGCAAACAAGATACCTTGTTTTTCTCAAAACTCGTAAAGCCACAAACGCAAACATCATATTTCGTTCTTCTTAAATATTTGAGAAAATATTTCGTGTGGCTCGAGAGAAATTCCTAGTTTTCAAAATGTACACAATGGTTCCGCAAACAAGATGCCTTGTATTCTCAAACTCTTAAATTCACAAACGCAAACTTCATAATTCGTTATTGTTTAATATTTGAGAAAATATTTCGTGTGGCTCGAGAGAGATTTACCAAAGATACTGATAAGACAATGGTGAGATTTGGAAGTGACGCGTGTCAAGACACGATTGTATACTGCAAAGAGCCAGTGATTTTTATTTTGAGGATAATTTTATAATTGTTTGAGAATTTAATACATATGAAATACAAATCGTCAATTTTGGATACAACACTTGATATTCTGACCTTGAAAAGTAACTACCCACTAACCCCATTACTTTGTTGAAGATTACAATAATACCCCCTAGGACCATTGCTATAAATTCCACTACTGAGTAACTACTTTCACACATCTTTCACTCTTCAACTCAAAAACGCAACAAAAATGGCCTCAATGAATGCTGAATGGGCTCGGATGAATGCAGAAGATGAAGCCAGGCGTTTGGCTACCATCCACCATCTCTGGAAGCTCAAATTCACAGAAATCCAGTATAATATGCTGATGATGGATGCGCAGGTGGTCAAGCTCCTTGCTGAAATCGAAACGGATGAAAACCTAATCTGGAACACAGAAGAAAGAGAGTCGAAAGAACGCATGCTTAAGAAACTGAGGGAGTATCAAGAATTCCTCAAAAAAATAACTTTAGATCCCTAAGCCACTTCCAGAAGAAGATTGGTGGTATCTAGTTTTTCATGCATGTCGTCTTTTATGTTTTTGTTTGGTGTTTCACACACCATCTTTTCGTAATGAATCTATAAATATTCTCAAACTAGATGCTGTATTTTCTCAAACCATGCTTTATGTATTCTCAACATGACTGACAGTATCCGCAAACAATAAATCAACAATCCGCAAACTAGATATGACATATCCGCAAACTACTTCTGAAATAACCGCAAACTTTACATTAAAAAACCGCAAACTAAATGTGAAATATACGCAAAGAATATATTCGCTAATAAAATAAAATGTTTCGATTGAACTTTCAAAACTGAATCGGGTTCGTCCATTGCGAATAATATATCGACGGTCCTAGATTAGAGCGCGAATTTACCCCAACTTTCTCTATAAAACCTCGAAATTCAAAAACGGAAAGTTCCTAAACAAGAAATAAAAAATCGAATCAAACACAGAGTTACAAAGTCTCTCGAAAAAATCTCTACGATTTTCCAAGTATCAACCCTAGATCAGAGTTTTCTCGAAGAAATCTAGATCACGGACAAGGTTAAAAGAACTGCGATTCTTCAAAACTTTGATTCCAAAAAAAAATCTCATATCGCACCTGAGATCGCACCGACATGATCGCACCGTGAGATAGTCGGAAATCGCAACAGAGATCGCCGGAGATATTGATTGATATCGTCAGATTTTAACACGACAACCAATACACAAATCGAGATGTCATCTACAATATGTAAGTATAGATCTATTCAACAAAATTGATTTTCTTCTAGAATCGATGCAAATTCTAATTTTCCGTTGACCAAAACGTCATGATCATGGTGGTTTTTTTATCCGTAAACTAGAATGCCTAGATACTCAAAACAGTAGTTTGTGTTGTACAATATTTAGCGACATAAAATATTTGTTTCTTCTCAAACAATATATAAAATCTCCTCCATGACAAACTCTCAAACTAGGTGTGCAGTATCCGCAAACTAACTTGCTTATTTCCGCAAAGTATAAATAATCTACTTTGCCTGTTACTATATACTACTGCCTGTGTATCAATTTGAGTATATTATAACTATCTGATTCTATGTGTGTTGTATATGCAATATGAAATTATTACATCCTCAAACTGATCCTTATTTCGATGAATATCAGCTGCAGGCACAAACAGTGACTGTACTGCAGAATCAGATCTCCAAAACACTGTTCTGTTTTCTGCTGGAGGAACCAGGATATACTTGCCATCCTGCCAGCCTGAACGAACGCCGTTTGTAGGAAAGGAATTCAAGACACTGAATAAGGCGATAGATTTCTACCAAAATTACGCTAGACTGTCTGGATTCACTACAAGAAGGTCTACCGAGAAGAAGGATAAAACAAACAACATAAAGCTAAATTACATGGTATGCTCCAAACAGGGTGAGATCCCCGAACAAAACAGTCCTCAACTTTCAAAGCCTACAAAAAAGAGGAACAGATTGCTCACAAGAACTAATTGTGAAGCAATGATAAGGTTCACATTTGTTTCGGAGGAATTGGGATACAAAGTATCAAAATTTGTTGAAGGTCATAACCACCCTATGGTTGGAGCGGAGCAGAGACATGAGATGAGAGGTAACCGACACATGGAAGGCAACCATGTTGAGTATATGAACTTTTGCGAGAGATCGGGAATAGGTCCCTCAAAGGCACACAAACTAATAAGTGAAACACGCGGAGGCCCCAGCCATGTTGGAGCTTTGAAGCAAGATTTCTTCAACTACCACAGGGACTTGAAAGCCTATATTGGAGGAAGTGATGTTCAGATAATCCTTGACCAGTTCCGTGACAAGAAGGTAGCCAACAACAAGTTCTACTATGAGTACGATGTTGACACAAGCGGAAGCCTCACTAAACTATTCTGGTGTGATGAAATAGCTATCAAGAATTACGAGCTTTACGGGGATAATGTTTCCTTTGACACAACTTACAGGACTAACCAGTAAGTATTACTCGTATTCGCTAATCCATTGAAAAAGAAATTTTAAACATTATTCTTTATTAACGATTGATGTTTTGTAGGTACTCGATGTCATTTTGTTCGTTTACAGGAGTAGACAACTATGAAAAATATGTGACTTTTGGGTTGGGACTGGTAACACATGAGGATATCGAGTCTTTCACTTGGATGTTTAACGCTTTTCTGAAAGCGATGAATGGGAAGCAACCAATGTATCTGGTGACAGATCAAGACCCAGCAACGAAAGTTGCAATACCTAAAGTCATGACAGACACTAAGCACAAACTCTGCATGTGGCACATTATGAATAAGATTCTTCTTAAGGTCAGTCTCTATAAGAAAATCATATACTCTGTATCCACATCTTGTAATGCTTGTTTACTCAAAACGTTTTATTCTTAATATGTTTCTCATAGTTAACTACTATGCGATGAGTTTATATCTATTCTCAAACTGTTATGTCTGTTTTCTCAATCTATGAACACAAAATATCCATACGCCACAGTATTGTCAATTTCTATTATTTATTTGTTCGACTTTACAAATCTTACGAAAAATGTTACAGGTGCCTAGAAGTATAAAAAATGATACAGACTTTGAGAAAAGGTTGGATTCCATAGTATACAACAACCTTATAGGCCCTGATGAGTTTGATGAAGAGTGGGGTAGCATCATTGAAGACTTCAATTTGCAGGACAACACTTGGCTCAATGGAATATTCGATCTACGACACAGTTGGATCCCAGCATACCATAGGGATTTCCCAATGGGGTTGTTTATGAGAACAACATCAAGGTCTGAATCAGCCAACCGGGCCTATCAATAACTCACAGATTAGTACCTAAACCTTGTTCACTTGATCTGGCGGTGTGGAGTGGTGATAGAGAACCAAAGGAATGAGCATTTCAGTCTTATGATGCACAGCTACAATTCATATCCGGTGCTAAAGACAACACGTGGTTTGAAGCGGATGCTTGGACTGTATACACACATACTGTGTTTGCTGACATACAAAAGCAAGTAGTTTACGCTCTCAACCGCTGCAGCTTGTCAGGCATGGATGACACCGTAGATGACACCATTGTCTATAAAGTCAGGGATTCGTCGATTATTAAAGATGGTAAGGAATTCAGGGTGACTTGGACGATGAGTACAAACAACTTTGAGTGCAATTGCAACAAGCTTCTAACAACGGGTTATATATGTTCTCACATATTCTTTGCGCTGCAAAACACAACGTTAAGGAAGATTCCTAGGATGCTGGTAAACCCAAGATGGTGTAAAGACACAAACTTGACAGCTACATTGTCTTCTAATGGTATTGCACCTGAAGGTCCTAGTCTGAAGGACGATGAAGTTATGGATGCAGTGAAAACCAGGTTTACTGAAATGATTGGGACAGAAGATGCAGCAATTTCAAGTATTCGAGGATTGTTGGACACTCTAAATCGATACAGAGTTAAGACGGTGGATGACATAGTGAATGAGAATAGACTCAATAGAAGAAGTTTCATAGCATCGGTGACAAGGATCAAATTACCAGAAATAATCACTGTCCAGCCACCAAATATCACAAACACCAAGGGCTCTCGCTTGCGATCTGGGAGTAGAATGATCAGTAATAAAGAAAAGGCAATCAATGCTGGTAACAAGCGAAAACGGCTATGTGCCACATGTCGCACATTGCAAGACCATGACACAAGGACCTGCCCTCTGAATACGAAGAAGAAGAAGAAGAAGAAGAAGAAGAAGAAGAAGAAGAAGAAGAAGAAGAAGAAGAAGAAGAAGAAGAAGAAGAAGAAGAAGAAGAAGAAGAAGAAGAAGAAGAAGAAGAAGAAGAAGAAGAAGAAGAAGAAGAAGAAGAATGCTGTATATTTTCAACTGCGGATTTCGTTGTTTCTGTTTGCGAATATAGACGATAAGTTTTGCGAAAAAATACAGAATGTTTGAGGATACATTTGTTTGAGTTTTCCGAATTAATAAATTTCATTTCTGCACATGTTTTTATTTATATGAAATTTAATATAATATATTGTTCACACAGAACGCAAAACCATGACACAAGGACCTGCCCCACTGAGTAAGAATAGCAAGAAGAAGTAGTAGACTGATGAAGATTATCAATTGCGGATTTGGTTTTTTATGTTTGCGGATATACACAATTGTTTTTTGCGGATTTAATATAGACTGTTTCATTTATACGAATTTAATATAACAAATTGTTTGCGAATATTTCAAATTTTGTTTACTAAAAAATGTGTAATGATTTGAGAATTTACTACTTTCGTTTTGCGTACAAAAGGGAAGTGAAACGGTTTGTGGTAGACCAGTCAAATATTGACAGCGTGGAAACATGTGGGAGAATTAATTGCTCCACTAACCCACGATGCCTTACGTGTTCCCCTATATATACCCAAATACTGTATCCTTCTATACTCATCCCTCAACTCTTCGAATACCCAATTTTACTCTGAAAAAATGGCGGCGTCAAGCAGCAGGAAGCGTAAAAGCTATGAAGATGAACTCGACTAACGCGAAAGGAAGATGAAGGAGCAGAACAAGAAGGACAGAAAAGAAAAGCGTGTCATCAAACACGAGAAGTTTGTGACGAGCTTCAATGCAATCAAGCCTAAGCTTTCTGAGATCGAGCTTGAGCTTGAAATTTTGGCCATGGATGTTGGCGACAAGCTGTTCATTGACATGAGCACCGAAGAGGTGCTTGCAAACACAGCCCTCACCAGGAAGATAACCGAAGAGATCATAGTTGTGAACAAGGCTATGAAACTGGTGGTATAGGGGTAGCAAACCATATTCTCTTTGATTCCTTTTGTTTGTTCTTAACCAGTTTAAAGTAATTAAAAAATCGTTTTCCTTAAAATAGTTTTATTTCACTTTCGATTATATATAGTTCCGTGATTTATGTTACACGCGAAATAGATTATTAGAATCAGCAAACCATGATCTCTGTATCCGCAAACCAGGATCTATGTTTCCATAAACTTCCGTCCATAATTATATTCGCGAAACATAATAACAGTATCTGCAAACTACAAGATCGTATACGCAAACACCAAGTAAAGAGAATATACAACTTCGTTTTTGCGTACAAAAGGGAAAATGGACCGGTTTGTGGTAGACCAATCAAATATTGACAGCGTGGAAACGTAGGGGAGAATTAATTGCTCCACTAACCCACGATGCCCTATATATTCCCCTATATATACCCAATACTGTATCCTTCTATACTCATCCCTCAACTCTTCCTATAACCAATTTTACTCTGAAAAAATGTCGTCCTCAAGCAGCAGGAAGCGTAGAAGTTATGAAGATGAATTCGACGAACGCGAAAGGAAGCTGAAGGAGCAGAATAAGAAGGAAAAAAAACAAAAGCGTCTCATCAAGCATGAGGAGTTTTTGATGAACTTCAAGGCAATAGGGCGTAAGCTTTCTGACATTGAGCTTGAGCTTGAAATTTTGGGTATGGAAGTAGGCGAACAGCTGTGCACTGACATGAGCTCCGAAGAAGCGCTTGCAAACTCAGCCCTGAACAGGAAGATAACCGAAGTGATCATAGCGGTGAACAAAGCTATGAAACTAGTGGTATAGGCATAGCAAACCCTAGTCTCTTTTGTTTCCCTTTATCTGTTCTTAATCAAATCTTATTAATCAATAACAAAATCTTTTTTCTTAAATACGTTTATATTTCGCTTTCAAGTTATGTATGATTCCATGATTTGTGTTACACGCGAAACAGAATATAAGTATCGGCAAACCATGATATCTGTATCCGCAAACCAGAATCTCTGTATTCGAAACTTTAAGTCAATAATAATAGGCACGAAACTTAATCACAGTATTCGAAAACAACAAGTCAAGAGGAACAAATTTACAATATAAGCAAACCAGTATATATGAATCCACAAACTACAAGTCCGTATCCGCAAACAACAAGTTAAGAGAAACAAAATAACAATATTAGCAAAACAGGATCTCTGTATCCGCAAACTACAAGGCCATATATGAATACCCAAAAAAATAAGTTCTATATTCACAAACAGAGAGTCCTATTTCCTAAAAATGAAAGAACTTGTCACATAAGTTACATTCATCAATCTTCATTCTCCGAGTATTCTTCTTCTTCATCATCATCTCATCTTCTTCTTCGTCTTCATCAGCATCATCATGTTCTTCTTCATCCTCTTCAACATCACCATTATAACCATAATATTCTTCTTCCTTTTCCTCCTCCTCATTATCATCATCTTCAACATCATCATCCTCTTCAACATCACCATTATACCCATCATCGTCTTCCTCCACATTTTCTTTATCCTCCTCTTTCTCATCATCGTCATCGTCACTGATGATAATAGGGCAGTCCTCTTTATCACCATGTGAAATAACCCTTCGTCTCTTTGAAGTTACCTCTTCCTCGCCGCTACTACAGTACTTTCTATATGGTAACATGACTTAATTAAAAAAAGGTCTATTATGACATGATTTGTAGGGTTAAAAAATTGATTTAAACTAAACCAAACGGCGGTGAAAAGACTTAACAACGCATTAAATGCGATAAGATCTTGGTGCATTCAAGGAGGATTTTAGTAATGATGTAATGTAACCGTGGAAACTTAACCGTCATATTTTGAAATCATACCATCTGATTTTGGGGAACGATTGACACGTGTCCTCTACAAGATTTTAACGTATCACATTCCGATAGACGTAAATCAGCATTTAGTTTGAGAATTCTGAGTTATTGATTGCGAAAATAATATATATGTTTTACGGAATCCTTATCAGTTAACTAATCTATACATAATTAGAACTCTACTTTAAACAAAATAACGATAATGCCACCGCAAGATTTCAACTATAAATACCCCCACCCCTATAATACTTAACCCTAGAACTCTACTTCAATTTCAAAACATCTTCTCTAATAACTTCAAACCACCAGATCTGCAAAAGAGATGGTCTCCAATAGGAAACGCACCAGAGTTCAAGGTAACGCTTGCACCGAAGAAGTTATGGAACGTACCATAGAAGAACGTTGTAAGAAGATGCGTGAGATGGAGCAAGCCGCTATGGAAACGGAAATGGCGATTCGCAAAGTAAAGTTGGCACTAATCCAATGCCACTTTTTTCTGATGGAGGAGAATGTGGTAAACCTTACCCATGAACTGGAAGTTCTTGACATGAGGAACGGGACTGTAGAGCTTAAGGAAGATAGAGACAAGATGATGACGACACTGAAAGAGATTCAGGACTTCTTCAAAAGCATATCGATAGCAGAGGACGAAGGCACATCCGACCTATGAAGGATGTAGTTATATTTTCACTATTATCATGTCAATCGTCTTTTGATGTTTTTGTTTTGTCTTTTGAACACTTGTTTTATCAATGAATGGATGATTAGTATCTACATATTCTACTGTTAAAGTAATCTGTATTAAATTCGCAAAAGACATGTTCTGTATTCTCGAAGACGTATTGTTAATTTCGTAAAAGAGAACATGATTGTTCGCAAAACAAAAATTACTGAAATGCTAACATGTTTGCACACAACTACTGCATATCCGCAAACTACAGTGCATAATTAAATTCGCGAAACATAATAACAGTATCCGCAAACAACAAGTACAGAATAATAAATTAACAATATTAGCAAACCAAGATCTCTGTATCCGCAAACTACAAGTTCGTATCCGCAAACACCAAATAAAGAGAAATAAATTAACAATATTAGGGCAATCCTCTTCATCACCATGCGAAATCAGCCTTCTTCTCTTTGAAGTTACCTCTTCCTCAATGCTACTACAGTGCTTTCTATATGGTGACATGACTTAATTGAAAAAAGCTCTATATTATTTTAAACTAAACTAAACGGCGGTGAAAAGACTTACCAACGCATTAAATGCGATAAGATCTTCGTGCATTCGAGGGGGATTTTAGTAATGATTACATGATACGTCTGATTTTCGTAACAATTGACACGTGTCCTCTACAATATCTTATAATATAACATACCGATACACGTAAATCAGCATTTAGTTTGAGAATTATGAGTTACGGATTGCGAAAATAAGGTATATGTTTTGCGAAATCATTATTAGTTAACTAATCTGTCTATAATTAGAACTCTACTTTAAACATAATAACGATAATGCCACCGCAAGAATTCAACTATAAATACCCCCACCCCTCTACCACTGAACCCTACAACTCTCTTTCAATTTCAAATTCTCTTCTCAAATAACTTCAAACCACCAGTTTGCAAAAGCGATGCCCCCAAACAGGAAACGCACCAGAGGGAAAGGAAACGTTTGCACCGTAGAAGCTATGGAACGTAAGAGAGAGAAGATGGTAATGCAGTATCGCAAAATAAGATTGGCACTATGCTAGATCCACTTTTTGCTTATGCAGGAGAAGGTTGTAAGCCTTGCCAATGAACTGCAAGTGCTTGACATGAGCAACTCGACTGAAAAGCACAAGGAAGATAGGGACAAGATGATGGCGACACTGGAAAAGATTCAGGACTTCTTCAAAACCATTGAGTTAGAACTGGACTAGGGCACATCCGACCCATGAAGGATGTAGTTATATTTTCCCTATTTGATGTTTTTGTGTTGTCTTTTGAAAACTTGGTTTCTCAGTGAATGTATGACTAGTATCTGCTTTTCACTGTGATAGTCACCTATATTTTATTCGCAAACGACATGTTCTGTATTCTCAAACACGTATGATTATATTCGTTAACCAAGACATGATTATTCTCAAAACAAAAATTACTCAAGTTACTAACATATTAAGGCATATCTTATCATTGTTAAATCAAACAGAACTACAGTGTATTCTTCGTACAAGACAATCCAAAACCTCAACCCCAAACATTGCATATCTCAAATATGTAAACGTTATTCCGCAAACCACGTTACGTATATCCGCAGAACATACAATACTGAAACTCAACCAACATATTGCATAATCTGAAACAAGGAAACCCACTTTCTCAAACCAAGGATTGACTATTCGCAAAACAGAAAAATAGTTCCGCAAACTAGACACTATATATTCGCAAAACAGTAAACACATGACCTCAAAACCAACAAGGAAACCAGTTTCTCAAACCAAGGATTAACTATTCGCAAAACAGAAAAATAGTACACGCAAACTAGACACTATATATTCGCAAAACAGAAAACACATTACCTCAACCAACAGAGAAACCCCAGTTTCGCAAACCAAGGATTGCCTCTTCGCAAAACAGATAAATAGTACCCGCAAACTAGACACTATACATTCGCAAAACAGAAAACACATAACCTCAACCAACAACTTGTTTACCCTAAAATACAGCATATTCAGAAACAAAAGATCTTATAAATTCTCAAAACAGTACACAGATCATTCTCAAACAATATATCATAAATTCTCAAACAAACAAATTGTCGTTTCTGAAAACAAACAGCAGTAATCAAAAAGAGTAATTCACTAATCTTTATGACGTTCGCATGGTAATAAGACTTTATACTTTACACTAAATTTGAATGTGATCTTCTTCTTTTTGAAATAATCTTTGATATTCTCCTCAATTCCTAGCTACAGGCTGTTCTTCTCAAATGTGACCAACTTAAAGAGGAATCTTTTCCTCAATAATTCGATTTGTGCAGCCTACAAAATCAAAATTTCAAGATCAAATCTATACTCATTGTTATACGCTGACAAAGAAATAATTATTGGTTTAACTTACATCATTAACGGACAATTCTCCTGCCCAATTCCTATTGCCAAGATACGATTCCATGTGCCACATAGCATACACCCCACAATCCATATGATTGTCGTTAGATTCTCATGGTACATGAAACCGTTCAATCTTACCTTTATAAATTTTCTGAGCTAGAGCTTTATCAGTTTTTGTTATGACCTTGCAAATTTTAGACCTCTATGCAACACAAAAACACCAAAGAAAGTTAAATAAAAACAGAAATGAATAGAAGACGGTAATCAAACACATACTCAATGAGAGAAGAATATGTACCATTGTATAGTGAATTTTTTCTAACGAATATCGTCATCAATCGTTCCTTTCACATTATCAATAATATCTGAATTTCCGTTCTTCATGTCGATGCATAAGAGTGTGTAGTGATTGCTCTTAAAAACAACTATGAAAACCTGTAGAAAATATATAAAATCCATCAGCATATTAATATAATGGATAAATTAGTTTATATAATACAATCATTCACTACTATATCAGCAAAACACATATTCATTATTAGCAAACTACATATTCATTATCAGCAACCCAGGTAAAACTGTTTCTCAAACCAGGGTGCGCATATCTGCAAAACATGTATTCATTATCCGCAAACTTGATAGAGTATATTCGCATACAAGAAAATCCATAACCTCAAACCAGATGTTGCGTGTCACAAACAGGTAAACGTTATTTCTCAAGCAAGGGTGCGTATAGACGCAAAACATACAAACCTTAACCGCAACCAATATATTGAATATTCTAAAACCAACCATGTATTATACTTACCAAGTCCAACTTCTTCCATGAAAAAGAAGGGAACTCCTTAGTTTCAATCTTTAAAATTTCGTCAAAAGCTACATCTTTTTTATGTTCAGCAATCGAAGCCTACAAAATAAACATATAAATAACAAACACAATAAAATAATTCAAACAATAAACGCAATCAACCAAAAAAATGCGCAAACTATGCTTACACTAAGAGAAGCTGAAAAGAAGAACCTGTTAAGTGACGAATCACTCTTGATAGTTTACAGATGATTCAGATAGTGACACCAACCATTAATGGTTTCCACTTCAATCCATGCATCCTTTTTGAAAGAATTAAAGCCCTCATTGGTAATACGACTTTCAGAGCACTCAAACTGTATTTGCAGAAATAAAATATAAAAACAAAATAAGGGGAAAAACATATTTTACTTACTAATCCTTCTTTTTGTTTATATTCAACACCCAATCAGCAACACAATCCTCAACCTCCAGAAGATCGGACCAATAATCTGTTTGACGATCAACATACGGAGAACACAGAAATTTAGACGGTGCAATCAAACGAGGTGGAGGTTGTTTGACTGGGGTTTCCAATAATAAAGATGCCTTGCGACACCCAATTGACGTAAAACTATTGCCACTTGCAGCAGGTTTCTTAACAACAGAGGGGTTTTTCTTAACACCACCTTGAGCTTTTTTGCTGCAACAGTACGGGGTAATTTCTTCTCGGGGACAGCAGCGGGGCCTTTCTTACCGGGTGCACGAGCGGGACCTCTCTTCTTCGGTGGATTAATAATTGAGCCAGACTCCACATGACCAACACATCAGTCGACTTCTTAGGAGGATGCATGGGCTCTTTTTTATCAGGAAGAGGTATGCCAGCAGGGCTTTGGACTATGGATTCACGAAATCTTGTCATTGCAAGTTCAAGATTCTGGTCAACTGCCTCAGGGACCTCTTTCCCACCAATAGCACAATTGATATTTTGGTCAATCCGTACATTAACAAGTCTCAACACTTGGACAAAACGAGGTACACGTGAGTAGACTAAAAAAAACCCAGAAACCCGCTTCAAGCTTTTCAAACTTCAGAAGCTCACCTAGTCCAGCCTGCGAACGGTACCTGTAGGAAAAACAGCTAGGGGTGAGCGTTCGCTCACCACCACATATAACAGACTGACTACGGCATACTTAGCAGACAAAGCCAGTGACACCAACAACGACCAAAAGACACACACACGACCAAAACTTTCACCGACTGACTCAACACTCAGACACGAGATGTAGACCCCACACAACAACGATTGACGTCCTCCTCCAAAGACACGACTGACAACCACGCAATACCAAACAAGATCATAAAGGATCGCAAACCAGCTGCTCAGTAACCATCTCTGTCTCTCGCCCTTTCCGATCCCAACCGGGCCAGGCGGTCGACCTGTCGCGCATCTTCTCCCGATCCCAGTCGGGAGGCTAACCCAAAACATCTCTGCTTCACCCGATCCCAGTCGGGTGGTTAGCCACACCCGCGCGTCCTTCCCCCGATATCAGTCGGGGAGCTAGCCCACAACCTCTCCGCTTCTCCCGATCCCAGTCGGGAGGCTAGCTACACCACACAACCTCCACCAGTATCAAGTAACCAATCACAATCACAAACAAGTTCAACAGACAGTAACGACACCGGTAATAACTCCACAGGCACTCAAGGCCACCAAGACACCAACAACAAAACACGGGTTCAACAACCCTACGGGCCCTACAGGCAATTCTACAGTTAACTTTCCCTAGTCAGGGCCAAGATCCGGCTACTTTTCCCTACCTCGTATATAACTCCAAAAGTGCTCCACTAAGTCTCGATGTGATCCCAGTCACTCGCCGAGCTTCCCTTTCCCTCGGTCCGTAGCACGATCTAAAAGCATACAATTTTTAAAGCACTTTTAAACTAGTAGGAATCAACCGAAAATTAATAAACTTAACACCCAAACGTAACCCCGACAATGTCGATCACTCCCAAACTTCCAAATTACTCACATTGTCGATAAAGGACCCGTAAAGGCCCGATTCGCCCGACATGGCGAATCTGGCCGGGTTTTGTAAATTGCCTTCCGGGGCTCCAAAAGCCCCCGTTTTCGTTTCTACAGTCTTAGAATAGTTCAAGGAAACCAATGTACTTGACGGAATCGACTTCCGAGTCAATTAATTAACGTTTAAAGTTTCTAAAACCCGTTAATTACAACTTTTCCAATTTAATTCCAATTTTCGATTCGGTTAAGGATAAATAGTCTGGGGAACGTTTTAAAGCACCCGAACATTAAAACCCGAGCACCCGAGCACGTGGGCCCCACCCAACCCACTTGGTCGTGCTCTAGGGTTCAAGGGGGGGGGGGGGGGCTCGGCCACCATGGTGGTGGCTGGTGGCTGGTCCCAGCTCCGACCATCCACCCCATGGCTGGAGCTCCTCCCGAGCCTCCGGACACCGGAAAACACCCAATAACACCTCCAAACACCTCTAAAACGTCTCCAACACACCCCCAAACTCACTACAACCCTAACTCATAGTTTTATACAAAACCCTAACTTTCAAAAGTTAACAAAACGAAGATCGGGTTAGGTCTTACCAACGAGGAAGACGAGGGGAAGATGATTTCTCTTTGTCTTGAGACGATCCAAAGGCTTGAAACTCTCCGAACCCTAGCTTTCCCTCTCTTCTCTCTTCTTCTTCTCCTCTCTCTAAACACTCTCTTCCTTTCTATTTCAAATAAACTAACGACAATTCTTTTTTTTTCTCTTTTAACGTGTCCGGCCACACCTCTTGTCTCATCTTGCTTCCCCCCAAAACTAACACCACCACAATTAGGACAAGTGTCAAGGTGGGTCCCACACCTTTTGGAAAATATCTACTTAACATTTTCCAATCAAATTCGCGAAAAACGGACGTTTCGGGCACCGAACGGGCACTTCCCAAGAAATTACGAAATTTGGCGGGCTATAAGGAAGTGGCTCAACTAAGACCGCTGCGACGACGGCTAAGCTTTTTGGACCCAAAACGGTCCTCGAATGGACCAAAACGTCGCTTGGTTGACTTTTCTAGTGAAAAGTCAACAATTTCCAAATTGATCAGAAAGTTGCCCTGAGTCCCCTGGAACTCATTTTAGTCGATAACGGGGTCACCTTAAGTCCGGTATGACCCTCGGGGTCATTTTAGGTTAAATTATGTGTTTGTCTTAAATTTTTTAAATTTTCCTGTTTTTCGCAGGTTTGACTGTCGTTGACCGGGAGTGGTTCTTACAATCTACCCCCTTAAAGGAATTTCGTCCCCGAAATTTAAAACAGACGTACCTCGAGAAACGAACAAGGCGTGATACTTAGCGCAAACCTTGTCCTCGCGCTCCCAAGTTGATTCAACCCCGTGGTGCTTCCAGTGCACTCGTACCAGGCGGATAATCTTGCCTCCCCGCAGAATCTGCTCCCGTGTGTCCATGATCCGAACCGGCTGCTCCTCATAGGAGACATCGTCAGCCACCTCGATATCTGTCCTCTCGATGACGTGAGAGGGGTCTGCGTTGTACTGCCGCAACTTGGACACGTGGAAGACGTCATGGACTCTCCCAAGTTGCGGTGGCAACGCCAGACGATAGGCCACTGTTCCCACTCTGCCCAAAATCTCGAACGGGCCAATGTACCTCGGAGCCAACTTGCCCCCGCTGCGCCTGAACCGCACCAGCCCCTTCCTCGGGCTCACCTTCAGGAACACGTGATCTCCGCCTGCAAACTCAAGGGGTCGACGTCGCTTGTCGGCATAACTCTTCTGCCGGCTCTGCGCGGTCCTCAACCGATCGCGGATCAGTGCGACTTTCTCCGTCGTCTCTCTGACAAGATCTGGCCCCAGCAGACTCTTGTCCCCTACCTCTGCCCAACATACTGGTGACCGACACGGCCTCCCATACAACACTTCGAAAGGTGCCATCCCGATACTGGCCTGGAAGCTGTTGTTGTAGGCGAACTCGGCCAACGGCAGGTGGGTCTCCTAAGATCCCTTGAAATCCAGCACACATGCTCGCAGCATGTCCTCCAAGATCTGAATAGTACACCCGTACTGACCGTCTGTCTGGCGATGATGTGTTGTGCTGAGTAGAACCTCGGTCCCCAATGCCTTCTGCAGACTCGGCCAAAACCTGGACGTGAAGCGGGGATCCCTGTCAGACACTATCGACACCGTGACCCCGTGGAGACGCACTATCTCCTGTATATACAAGCTGCTCAACTTGTCGACCGGGTCTGTCATCCTCATAGCCAGGAAATGGGCCGACTTGGTCAACCGATCGACTACCACCCACACGACGTCGTTACCCTTTGGCGATCTCGGTAGTCCACACACGAAGTCCATCGTAATGTGTTCTCACTTCCACTGATCAATCGGTAGTGGCTGTAACAATCCCGCTGGACGCTGATGCTCGGCCTTCACCTGCTGACAGACGAGGTATCTCGACACAAACTCTGCGACTGCCCTCCTCATACCGCGCCACCAGTAGTGCCGTCTGAGGTCATGGTATATCTTGGTTCCCCCCAAGTGCACTGTAAGACGCGAATGATGTGCCTCTCGCAACACGTCGTCTCTACAGTTAACCGGCACGAACAGCCCCCCGCGGTACCGTAACCCCCAATCGGTGCTACTCTCCCAGCCTTCCACCTCGTCACCCCTGACGACTCTCTCGCGGATCGTTGACGCCTCGACATCCTCTGTATGCGCCTCCAACACTCGGGCAAGCAGTGAGGGCTGGGCCACCAATGAGCACATGGTCACGCCGCCAGTAATCTCCTCCAGCTCAAGCCCGAACGTGCTCAGCTCCCCCATCATGTCCCACTCTCAGACTGATATGCTGGCGAGGCTCGGAGCCGACTTCCTACTCAAGGCGTCGGCGACCACGTTCTCCTTGCCCGGATGGTAGTGTACCTCAAAGTCGTACTCCTCGAGTAACTCCATCCACCGTCGCTGACGCATGTTCAGGTCTCGCTGGGAACATATGTACTTGAGTCTCTTGTGATCCGAGAACACCTTAAACCCCTCGCCATACAGATAGTATCGCCAGCTCTTTAACGCAAACACGACTGCTGCTAGCTCCAAGTCGTGGGTAGGATAGTTGCGCTCGTGCGTCTTAAGCTGCCTGGAGCCATAAGTCACAACTCTGCTCAACTGCATCAGCACGCAGACCAGTCCCTCTCCAGACGCATCACAGTAAACATCATAACCGATCCCTCGCTCGTGCACCACTAATACTGGAGTTGTATTCAATCGAGTCTTCAACTCCGCGAATGCACGCTCACAGTCATCTGTCCACACGAACCCGACTCCCTTGCGCGTCAACAGAGTCATCGGTTCGGCAAGCCGTGCAAAGTCCTGGACGAATCGCCGATAGTAGCCTGCCAACCCCAGAAAGCTGCGGATCTCGAAGACACTCGTGGGTCGTGCCCACTTCGAGACCGCGTCAACCTTCGACGGATCGACCAGGATACCGTCACGGGACACGATGTGGCCGAGGAATCTCACCTCAAAGATCTAGAACTCGCACTTCTCCCGGTTGGCATATAGCTGATGCTCGCGCAGTAGTGTCAGAACAGCCCTCAGATGTGACTTATGCGCCGCCTCGTTCTGCGAGTAGATCAGGATGTCGTCCACGAACACCACCACAAATTGATCTAAGTACAGTCGGAGATTAAATGCAAATAAATAAAACACAGGGTATGCATCAACTACAAAACACATCTGCAAACCAAAATGTGCATATTTGCACACAATAAACCTGCACACATATCACATGCAGTATATACTCAAAACTGTTTCGCAAACTAGAGTGCGCATACTAGGAAAACAAATAATCACTATCCTATAACTAGGTAAAGCATATACGCAAAACATAAATTCACTATCCGCAAACAAGGTAAAGCATATTCGCAAAACATATATTCAATATCCGCAGTCTAGGTAAATCATATTAGCAAAAAGGTCAATCAATAACAGGGTATGCATCAACTAAAACATATATCTGCAGACCAAAATGTGCATATTTTCATACGATAAACCTACGCACATATCAGATGCAAGATATACTCAAAGCTATTTGTACAAGAGTAAACACTCTCGCAAAACATAAGATCAGTATCCGCAAACTAGTTAAACCATACCAGCGAAACATAAATTCGCTATCAGCAAACTAGGTAAAGCATATTCGCAGAACATATATTCAATATCCACAAACGGATAGATAAAAGTACATTTATACCCCCGAAACACAACAAATCAGTAAATGAATCCCACACGCGACCATCGCGAAATTCACATAGGACGGCCATCACGCAGTGCGCAGGTTCGCACCAAATCAGGTGGTTCGCACCTGATTGCTCTCCTATATATATATATATATATATATATATATATATATATAGTTAGCACCGCATGCTAGCACGATACAATCACCTAATCCTTACATGAGTAGAGAGAGTTTCGAAAGTTTTTCTTAAAATAATTGCTACTTACCTACGTATGTTTCCTCAACTGCTCCATTTAGGATGACAAATAACTCCACAATCTTGTGGCGGTTCTCCGGGTCGCCAAACGAACATGCAATTTTCCTTCATTCTATCTGCCTTCGGCTCTTACCCACCAAAATGTAACTGACCATTAAAAAAATGACACAGCATATCATAAATTAAAGTAGACATTAAAACCAACTACATATATAAGACTTTCTACATCTGAGTGAGAAAGAGTGGTCGGTAGTGTTGGTCAGGTCTATGGGGTCAAAATATATTGGAAAGTCAATCTTAAAACTCTAATCGTCCTACTATTATTTACTGACAACTAAGTGTCTATAATGTTGGACCGAACCTTTTTAAAAAGATTAGAGAACGAATACATAATGTCATAATTTAGTAGTAACAAAATATTAAGAAATACATTATATTGACTTCCATTTCACATAGTGAGACTTATCATGAGATGAAAATATAACTCTTTAGTTTATGCAGAATTGAATTTTGATGAGTGTAAAAATTACTCAACAAAAGGTGATAAGCTAAGATATTATATGTTTTTGGCCACAATTTGCTTTATTTAGTGTCAGTGTTCAAATACATAAATATAACACTGACGACCATGTTTATGTTACCATCATAGGAGCGTTTGAGGATTAATATGGAATAATTGCACTGATTAGGAGACAATAACGAATCAACTGCAATAACTCCATATGAATCCCGAACGTTCCAAGTAATAACACAAACAAGGACGTCTGTTTGTATATTTATAAATTAAACACATTCCTAAACAAACTCTTTATCGTCAAAGAAAATCATCTTCAATATTTTTATCTCTTTGCCCAAAGAAAAATGCTATACACCCACCAAAATATCATTGTTCATAAAATAAAAATCACATAATGTAATAAAAACCCTTGAGTAAACATTAATCTGGATGACTGTAAAATAACAAACAACTTTGGCTCCAATTCCTTTAAAGTCTCCTCCACGTATTTAATCTTTGATGAACAAAAAAAACATAAATAGGGTTTCAATATCTGCAACATTGATCCACAAAGCACTACAAACTCATAATGACTCGATACTGAAGAACTAGAAAATGAAGAAACACACCTGAACTTGAAAGAGTAAAGAGGAAGAGAGCAAAGGATGTAGAGGAAGGACCGGAGAAGATCTAGAGTAGTGTAATGATTTATAGTAGTTTTTTTCTTACTAGTGATCGAACGGTTGAAATGACTCGGTGGATTTGAAGGGACGAGATGATGGAATAGAAAGTAGGATGAAATAATATTGTAGAAGGTGTTTGAATTTCTGTCCAAATTGATGCAGACATGGCTCTGCATCAAGAAGTGATCAATTACGTGAGGAAGTGGAGAAGGTAGAATAGGTAATAAAATGGGGTAAATCTACAACTCTTTACCATCAGAGATTTTATTCGAAATAGATGGGACGTGAGAGGAGGTGGAACACGCAAAGATAAAAAAAAATTGTGAAATGATACCGTGAAACATTTTATGAATCAGTGTGTATGTATCATTTATTGCCAAAGACCATTATTTGTCCATAAGCTATAAGGGTTGATTGGTCATAGTCTAGTAGTGGATTCGACGAAAAATCAAAGCGATAAGAGAAAATAAGTCTGAAGGAGGAGTGACCTAATTAGTCTTAAGGCATCCACCGTGTTATTGTCGGCTGCTAACAGAGAGTAGTCGACATAGAGCATTAAAATAATGGTTTTTAATGTCCCAACCAGCTCACCGTCTGTGTAAACCGCCAACATCTTACAGTGGCAATTTTTTGTCAGCGTGGAGCCGTCGTCGGTAAGAAAAAAGTAATTTTTTTATTGAAAATTAAGACGGAAATAGCACACACAAGCTCGAAAATAAAAAAAACAAGATCGTTACACAAAGCCAACTGAGCATGTTCACGATTTATAGTTCGTGAACGTACCGGAGGAATTTCATATGGCCTTTAACGATCTCCCAAAGCGAGAACTTCGTGAAGTGGTGGCCGTGTTGGTGTAAATACTCGTCCGCCGCTACAGATCGAAGAAAAATTTCGATCTTCCCCGAAAGGTGAGCCTGAACTGCTGCACGGTAACATAATTCATAACAGTGCATTTTCTGGGATATCCGTTGCCAATGATCCTTGCACTGCTTCTGTGTGCGCGGTGGGGCGTCGGCCGGTGCATTTTGGACATAATTTGCGAACACTTACGCCCAATACCTATTATTCGGCCCCGAATGTGCATCGTGTAGCCAACATAACACCAGATCCATCTCTTCTTCATGGCGCCAGGGGTAAGCTGTTGCGCTGGCCATTTGAACTTTGAAAAAGAGAATAAAGTTAGGAAGGGGTTAGAAGGAAAGAAGCTCGGGAGCAAGAAAGGTTGTGGATTGAAGAGGTGAAAATAATGGAGGAAGAGGTGACTTTTTATAGCCAAAAACGCCGACCTCCTAGGGGTACTTTGGTCAATTTGGATGGTAATGGAAATAATGCCAAAAAGCAACAAAAAACTAATTAAAATAAAAAAAAACACGGGAGGCGGCACTACTTCATCAGATCGCGCAACATCGCAAGGGGGGGGGGGGGGGGGGGGTCATGGCAGACTTGTCCTTCGCTTCCTCTACCATCGATCGAAGGCCTTGAGCTTCAGTTGCGCTGTGTTTGTTTTTCCCAACGCCGTGTGTTTGCTTCTGTCGCCACTAAATGGGTCTACTGAACACTCTCAACAAACTCTTTCTTGGATGTTGCAGGTTGCAGGGCCTTTACCTCGGAGCTTCGCTGCTATTAATGGTTTGCCCATAATGGTTTCAAGATCTTCACTTTATGCCCCCATCTTTTTCTTTTACCTATTAATTTAACCACGATATTGAATTTGAAAACAAGTCCCACATCAGGTAAAATATAATACAAATGTTTTTGTTACTCTATAAAAATAAAAGTAACATATCCTTCATTATATCAATAAGGACTCGAATCTTTGATGGGCTTCCAATAAATTTGGGCCTTCTGAGTTTTAAGTTCAGAAGTAATTTTTTTAGTTTGGGACGCGACCCGTTGGCGCCGACCCGCGACTAATAGTCTGACCCGTCCGACTAATTTTGTAAAGTCGGGAAAATCGACTTGGGCCGCCCGACTACACCAAATCAGGTTGGAAAAATCGAAATTTACGCCTAGGCGGACGGCTGGACGGCGCCTGGGCGCGATTTTTAGAACATTGAGGAGAAGTCTTGCTCTCAGATGATGGTCGAGCCTTAGAGAAGGATTTCTCTGATGTCAAGAGGTTGTGGTATTGTCATCAAAGACGAAGATTTCTCTTCAGAAATAGGCTTGGGCTCTGTAGAATGTGCATGAAACTATGTCTTATATATTTGAATCATCTTATTCTTGATAGAAACGGCGAGAGGAGATGGATAGGCTTGAAAAGGAGAGACTAGCAGAGCTAAGGAGCTATAAGAACTTGATGGTATATGAGAAGATGACATCAAACAAAGATACTGCATCAACAAACAAGTCGTTGCAGGAACTGAAAGAGGACTTCATGTGAACAAAGACTACTTTTGGGTGAACTTGTTTTTTTATTCGATTTGCGATTGTAGGCCTGAAGTCAACTCCCTCGTGTAGGTAACATAATCACGAGCATGGTCTATTAATGCTAATGACGTAAAATATTGGCTCACGTAGGAGCTTGGGGTTGAACTTTGCATGTATCTAATATATATAGTGTATCTTGATGATGATGAAAAGAACTATTTGAATCTTGATTTTCTTGTGATGATGGGTATATTTCATTGTCATTTCGAGGAAGTGCTTTAATTTGTTTTTCCTCATTACTTGTATATGTCAGTGTATTTGCCTGTTCTATTTTTAGTAATTCTGTTTTACCTGCTAGGCTTTTTTCTAGAATAGAAAGTTTAAAACAAGATCGGCAACACTTGTGAATGTGTTTGTTTCCAACTTTGTAGATTTTGATTTGCATGCAATTTGCCAGTACCACACAAAGACACGAAGAGGGGAGAAAAAAACCCTCACCTCATAACCACGCTGAGGGAAAGGGGAATGCATAACACAATGAACCCGGTTTGGAAGTTGAGGAGGACTGAAATGGCACACTAAATTTGAGGAAGGCGTAAATATAGTATGCTGGTAGTCAACACCGACCAACAATCCAAACATAGGAGAAAAGACACCATGAAACCTTCAAAATTAGAAGACGAACAAACACGTAACCAAAAAAACGAAAGAACAAGCTCAACAAATTTCATGTTGTTCATAATGTGAATTGGACTCAAGAAACAAATTCTATTGTATTTGGGGTAGAAGTCTTCTTTCTTTTCTAGGGCTAGACGCGAGAGGTGAAAATCAAACCAAAGAGCTTACCATCCTAGGTCTGAATAATAAGTAGGAAATTTTTTTCTTTTTTATTATTTTAAAATCTGAAGTTTGATTTCAGGACCAAAAAGAACGAAAATCGTCGATTTTGGGATAAAAACCAGAATACAACAAAAAAAATCACTTCTTCTTCTTTCCCATTGAATGTGACCGAACCCTTCACATTCATAACACTGCATTCTTGTTCCTTTGTCTGATTGATCATAGTTCATTTATGAGACTTTCTGCTTTCTCTGATAAGAGGTGGCATGAGAAAACTTGATGTCATACCTGATCTATCAACTTTTCTTGTTACTCACTAAACGATCGTTAAACTTGAGGATGAAAAATGACAAACGTTGCGGTAACCGTTATGATATGAGAATAGACTTTTGCTTGAGTTATGATTTGATAACAAACGGAAGGTTAGGGTTTGGTTGATTTTATTAATTAAAAAATTCAGATTGACAAATATTTTTCTATAGAAATTTGAGGTACTCAAATTCATTAAAATACAATAAAACAGAAAATAGCCATTTGACGAATTAAGATGGGTAAACTACAAATACCTACCCCAAACTTGTAGTGTTTAACTGATACTTACCCTAATTTTTTTTAACTGGCACATACTCAGATGTTTAGTTATATAACAAATAGCCCAAGCTGTTAGTTAAAATGACGAAAATGCCCTTAGTGATTTTTTTAAACATTTAAAAAAAAACTGAAGTAATTTTTTTAAATAAAACTGAAGTGATTTAATAAGTAAATATATATTTATAACAAAAGTGATTTTTAAAATATATTTTTAAAAAAAATTAGTGAAGTGTAGTTGAGGGTATTTTTGTCATTTTAACTGACAGCTTAGGCTATTTTTTATATAACTAAACATCTGAGTAGGTATCAGTTAAAAAAAAACTTTAAGGTAAGTATCAACTAATCGCTATAAATTTAGGATAGATATTTGTAATTTATCCAATTAAGATAAACATTTTGGGAAAGAAAAAAAAAATCCTTGTAAATTTGTCCATAAAATGCATTTGAAAACAATAAACCAGAAATATATAGAGCTTGTCTTAGAAATGTCCTTACTCCTTAACGAAAAAGACAGAGCAGAAGAGGGTCTCTCAAGCAGATCTCCAGATTCCAATGGCTGCCAGCTCCAGGCTCTGGATCGAGACCTCCTCCATCTTCGTCTTCCTCCTCCTAGCTTCTCTCTGCTACCCGTCTTCGTCCCAAGCCCTTGCTGCCTCAGGCCCATCATCACCCTCTTCACTTCGCCGCCTGATGGCCACTCATCAGATCCCAAATTGCAGTAAAATGGTTTCGAAATCGCAATGCTCGGAGAACCCCAAGTGTCGTTGGTGCTCAAGCGAGGCTCTTGACGACATGTGCTTCACCAAGTCTGAAGCTTGGCGCTTACCTCAACAGGTTTACACTTGTGATTGAACATCTTACTATTTATAGATCAGATCTCGATTTTTGATATGGGTTTCTCTTAATTTTGTACCTTCTTCACTAATATGAACGAATTGGAGCTGGAACTGGAACTGGAACTGAAATTGAATGCATTTACTGAAAATTAGGATAGTTGGTAATGTGTAGTGTGTGTTATTTATTTATTTATTTATCTTGAAGGAACAGATTGAAATCCTAAAGGTTTGATTTTTAGATATCGTACTCTTTTTGGACTTGTACGTGTGCCTGCTTACCTAGTATGAGAGAAATTCATGAATTTAGTAATTGGTTGTGTGTGGTTGGAAAAAAAGATTGTTGAATGGTTTGGATAAGGACCAATGACTCAATCCTGAGATGTGTATGTTGACTATAGTTTGAATTGCTAATCTGTAGCAATACATGTTTGAACGAGGTGAAATCAAGTTTGAGGATATTGGCTTTTGAAACCTACTGTTTGCTCAAATTGTAAATAAGAAATTGAAACTTGCAGAAACATTTTGAATGACCCTGAAGGTGTTGGATGTTGATACATCTGTTTTAATAAGAGTCAACCTTGAGGAGCTCATTTCACTGGAGTGTTGGGTATAGTTCAAATATATATATATATATATATATATATATAAAATACTCTTTTCTGGTGAATCTACCGCCAGGGGATTTGAACGGAGCCGTTAGTAGCTATGAGAAAAGGCAATGTACACAAGTATTGTGAATACAAGTTTGAGCCTCAAAAGGATTTTTTTAATGATCATCTACTATAGATGTAACCTATCAAGTGAACACAAAAACAGTTCACTTGACTTTTGCCTGAGCTTTCTCTCTCATCCTTCATAACCCTCTGCGTTACCTTTTTCTTCGAGCAGCACCGTCGGCGGTGCTTGTGGCTTCGGTCATGAGTGCTTTTGACGATCACCCCTCCTTCTGCTCCTCTTCTCTCTCTCCTACATCCCTTTCTCCAACGAGTTCCACTGGTCAGATTCGTTCTCTCCGTCGGATTTGGCTGCTCGTCCTATTTTGCTCTTCATCCCATCTTTTTGAAGCTTCGCTGGAGTTGTCCCTGCTGCTCGGATGGTCAGCCCACACCGGATCTGCCCCCAGACCGACTGTCTCGCCCAAACCCGCCCCGGCAGCCGTCTCCGCGTTCTGCTCGACGCTCCCCCGTCCTACCCGGCCGCCATCCTCCCGTGCTCCACCGCTTTATCTCTCGTTGTATCCGGCTGTGGGAGCTTAGCTCTTGCCAGATCTGTCGCCATGACGGCCAGATCCACCGGCTGGGCTGCCCCTCGCCGTCGTTGGTGTCAGAGATCCCCTCCCGTCCGACTGCCTGGACTCCCTCCGCTCTGTCCCCGAATTTTGCTGATAACAGTCGGCCTAGAGCATCCCGACGAAGCTGCCTCTTTCCGACCTTTTACCTCAATGACGATACCCGAGCTACCCTGTCCAAGCTTCTTCGCCCCGCTCCTCCGGCCAGACAACCAGACTTGCTCCCACCGTCCGTCGGAGCTCTGCAGTCTGAGCGTTGCGCTCCTGCATTCCGAGCTCACCTGGCCAGTTCCGTTCCTTTGCCCCAAGCGGACCAGATCTGTCCCCGTCGGCGCCGTCCATCTTCATCTCTCGTCCCAAAATCATCCCCCATCATCGAAGTTCGGCCACGAGTTCCTCCTGATCGTTGTAGTTGTTGTTTATTTTGTAGTTTATCTTTTTGTTTGTCTTGTTGTATGTCCAGTCTATCGGAATCTCGGATCTCCAGTAGATGTGGTGGTCGTCTTTGGCGACATAACCGGTTGGGTCTCTCTATTGGTTTCGAGGCGTTGCGTCGCTCTGTTGGAGAGCTATTATCTCGCTGATCGTTCCTCGAGTTATCGAGAAAGACCGGTGGATACAATACTTGTATGATTTGGTGTGTAAGGTTTATTAAGTTATTAATGAATATTTATTTCAAAAAAAAAACTATAGATGTAACCTCTGACACGTACTTTTAGATCTTTGTAGGTTTGACACCGTTAAGAGCACGTACAATGGATCAGAGTAAAGGCTTGGTGTAGTCGGTATGTTGCACCCAATACATAACACAAAATGTCGCGTCAAACTGTTGCATCAAACATTGGGTGCAGCAACAATTGCAATGGGACGGGTTCTAGACGGGGATCATGATCCCCGGTTCTGCCCATCCTCATCCCCGTTTTTGCCTCGCTTTCGCCCAATCTTGTTTTGCCCATCCTCATCCCTGCTTTCGCATCGTTTCCGCCCAATCCTGTTTTTGCCTCATCCCTGCTTTCGCCTCACTTCCGCCCAATTCTGTTTTTGCCTCGCTCCGCCAACCCCGTTTTTGCCATGTACCCGTATCTGCCCCAAACCTTTTCCATTCAATTTTTCTTTTTCCTCGAGAAGGTTGAGCATTCTTCGCAATAACTGAAATTATACAGAGTGCTAACCACGTACCTATGACCTGTAATCGAATATTTGCATTAACTCCATTCATTTGTGTTGCGTTTTCTTAACAGTCAAACATATGGGTACGGTATATGATAATCAGACGCAATAACCAAAGCTTTTACAGATGCTAATCACACTCTTTTACCTGAATTGAATTAGGCAAGTGGTAATCACATGCAAATGATTGATTAATTGTATACAAATTGAAAGTCCTAACTCTCCCTGTAAAGATCTCTCTCCAGAGCTACAGTAAACTCTTTGGAGAGCTACAGTATGTTCATCTTGCTCAGCTGAATCTTCCACAGTTCATCATCAAGAGTTCATCTACAGTCCATCATCATCTTTTCTCTTTCAAATAATGAGAAAATATACAGAAGAAGCGTTAAGGAATCTAGGTTGCACACCAATTACAGACTCTTGGTCTCCAAATGGTACAACGAAATTCATCAATGGCAAAAAAAGATTAGGGTCCAGTTTTTTCTTTTTTGATAGGCTAAAGATTTTATTAAGCAAATATTCTATAAGTCTATAGAACAAAGCAAGAAATGATAAAAAAAAAGATCCTTTCTTCAGACCATTACCAGCTCCAAAGAGCGAAGTACAAAAAGAAAACAGAGAACAAGAGAAAACAACTAGCCTATTTCCTGTCCGGATTCAAACAAGAAAACCGGTTAGACACCAGAACGGGGGATAAAGCAAGTTCAGTATTACAACACAAAACACTGCAACAACTCAACATTGAAGACAGACAAATGAGAGCGTCCTCATCTTCATCAGGACCACCACCGGAGTTTGAAGCCAATCTTAGAACAAGAAATAACTCAGAAAATGTTCCTCAAGGAAGAAAACACACTCGTGGTTTGGAACATGACTTTAGTTCTGACTTTGGAAGAAGATGAAGGAGAAGACTTGGCCCACCAGTTCGTCAGGAAGGAGATCGAGGGTGGTCAGATGTGAATCAAGGGGAGACAAAACATTGGGCGTTTGTAAGTAATGTGCCCCCGAATTCTTCTTGTCTGTGGTTAGAAGACAAATTCAAAGAAGCTGAGGAAATTATGTCAGTAGAAGATCCATAACTCACACTTTATGTCAGTATCCATTTCTCCGATCAGTTCTTTTTCTACACAACAGATCATTGCATCTTCAGCAGTTCTAACATGTTCAACATTGACATGTTAGCATTGAAACTCTCAGACTAGGAAGCGTTGCGCCTGGTCTGATGCGAAGAGCTAACTCGGATATCCATCTAAAAGGTAAACTAAATCCTCATATATTATCAAGCTCGTTAAAATTGTAAATCAAAATGGGAACTTTGAAGTGCTGAAGAAAATGTTCAACTTTCTTGCAGGAGGGCACACAATCCTAGCAGGCTGGGGAATTATGGTTCTATCTTCGGCTCTTCAGTTAAATCCCAACACATTCGAGGACCATCTTGCGTTCAATCCATGGCCCTGGAAGGCGAAAAAAAATGCTATAGATGAAGTTGTGAGCTTTGTGATTCTAAACTTAAAGTTTATAACAAAATGTTGTGAAACTGGAAATAGGGCATAAGCACAGTACTGGAGCTGAGTACAGCAGGGTTTTGCTTTCCACTTTCCTCCATGTCTGGGTCACTAAATTCATGTAATGCTTCAAATTCTGCTACAAAGTAACAGCAAATCATAGTGACTGAATTGCTTTCTTCACTTCTTCCGGGTCTTCTTCTCATGATTGTGTTCTAAATATATCTTGAGATTCACAAATGGGCTTCACATAAATGTGTGGAAAAAGACAGACTCAGAGCTTCAAGTGACAGCATAAGATAGTCTTTGGAACCTCATTTGCATTTATATATCAATTTGAAATTTGCAATTTCACATTATGAATGAAATTACAGAATAAGCAAAAAGTTGAAATTTTGAATTTGAACAAAAGGATTTGATCCCAATTGAGATTTATGAGAAATCTAAAGAGCAATTGAAATCGGAATTAGAGCTGATCATCAACCTTCAATCTCTGAACGATAAATCTTCACTGCGTCTTTCAAGTTGTCGAGGCCAGCAGAGTTTTCGAAAAACCTGAGCAACTTCCCGAGCTCTCTGTCTCCGGCGTCATCGATGAAGGGTGTCACCGGAATGGCGTTTTCCGGCTGAAGCATGTAGGAATTGGGGTTATCGTCGACGATGGCGACCCAATTCAAGTCCCTCCCCAACCCGGCCAGATCTTTGACGAACTTGCCATCCAACTCGCGGCACGAATCGCGGTACAGCCTGTGCGAGATCGCGCCGGTGCGGTCGATCCGGTCGATGACGAGCGACGCGTACTCCCTCAGGCCGGCGGTGAACACCACAACCTCGTACCGCTCGGCGAGCGCGGCGAGGAAGTCGTGGACTCCCGGTCTCTTGAGGACGTAGAAGTTCATGGCCCTGCCGTCGATCACAGGCCGGACGACGAAATCGAAGTGTTGGGGCGGCGAGTCGGCCGTGGAGTGGACCAGGGTCTCGTCGAGGTCGAGAAAGATGGTTTTTTTATCAGGACAGAGCGGCGGCGGGAGGCGGTGGAGGGCGGTGTCGCCGTCGTCGAAGAAGAGGGTCCGGCGGGCGGTGAAGTGGGTTCCTTCCTTGGATGATTTTTTCAGGATTTGATAACTTGGGCGGCGGCGGGAGGGGCTGCTGGTGCGGGACAGTTTGGAGAAGAGCTTGACGATGCGGCGGTGGCAGGAGGAGATGGATTTGTTGATGGATGTGAGGACGGTGGAGGAGGCCGGTGGTGGAAGTCTCTTGCGGCGGTGGCGGCGTGCGTCCTTGAGGCTTTTGGTTGGGGTTCTCTTGAAAAGCTTAGACACCATTTTGTTCGTCGCTCTCAGAACTCACGGAGAGGAGCTATGGGAGGGGTTGGGTTGAACTTTCAAGGAGGGAGAGAGTTCAAATTTTGGTTAGGGATAACGGTCTTTTGCTTGGTTCGGATCCGAAGCTAGCTAGGCTTGGTAATTTTATGAAAGTTGTATTATTGTTGTAGATGACAATTTGAAATGGTGGGCTGACATGCGGTGGAGATTGGGCTTGGGCTTGAGATTAGTCGGGCCTATCCTCCAAAATACAAGTTTGGCAGCTGCGGATCATTCGTGTTGTTTTAATGATTATTAGTTAGGTGGGTCCTCTTTGAGATGCCCATCAAGGTCTCATTGGCTTGGATTGTGGGACTAAGTCTTAGTCTAA
The DNA here is from genome assembly GCA_963921825.1 of Erodium maritimum. NCBI lineage: Eukaryota > Viridiplantae > Streptophyta > Magnoliopsida > Geraniales > Geraniaceae > Erodium > Erodium maritimum. Next base: position 61,777,957 of record OY997592.1, on the reverse strand, counting down.
GACTTGTTCGGATCCCCGATACATGGCGAAATTGATGCCGAAATTAAATTTCGGCTTTGTCCATGGAGCCATCGAAGTTTTTTCTTCACGATTCTTCTGTAACTTCATCTCTATTTCTCCGACCTTCTTCCTCCGATTATCGACGATTCTGCAACCCAACATTCTTGAACCACCGTTTCTTCGACCCGTTATTTCATCGGCGGCGTTTCTATGATCGTTCAGTACCCGCGTCACTTTACTGTCCGTTTCTTGCTTGGTCGGCGTTTCTTTGTCGCCTTCGTACTAGTTGGGATATGGACGGTTGCAGATACTTGATATATCCATCGGGATTCAACGTGTCCCATGACACATCGCCACCCCGAAGCTGTGCCGAGGATGTCCATGAAGACAATCGTCGTGGGGGAAGTCGGGAGTGGGACTATGTGCCTGATCCGCAACGTTACTCCAACGATAAGGAGGAGCGACACTGGACCCAAGATCTAGAGGAGTATGTCCTTTCGCCTTCGAAGCAATAGACATTTCCGGCCAGCACTACGTTCAACCGCTACAACGACAACTTGGGTTCAACATTGTCGTTCCTCAGTGGGATGACGTACAATGTCCCAACGACTTAGGAGGCCGGAACGGGCTCGGGCTATAGCGGGACGTTCTCAGGCTATACCGGGATGGCAATCCCTATGGTACAGCGTCCAAGACCCAAGTATCTCGTCCGTGTTCCACCACCTCCACCATCATAGCGGAATGCCGACCAATCGGTTGTTGCCCATGTCCATCGGAAATGGACTCGGTCGGAGGAGGCAACATTGGTCTTTGTATGGCTGAAAAAGTCCGAGAACTTGGAGCGTGGGTCTGATCAGTCGGTGGTTACATTTTGGGATGTCATCCACTGTGATTTCGTCCAAGCGACGGTCCAAAGACATCAACTGGATCGGACGGTGAAGAAATGCAAGCAACATTGAAGCGTAACTAACCAAAAGGTCAAGATGTTCCAAGGTTGTTGGTCCAAATTCAAGTACATCTACCAATCCGATAGATCCGATTAGTAGATCACGTAGGATGTAGAGAGGGACTACTTGGAGAGATACAACCACGTCTTCGCTTGGAAGCACTAGTGGCAACTCGAGTGAAACAAGCCATGTTGGGAACATCGGTTCGAGAACGAGTTCTCGGCGTGAGCCGATGATTTCATAAGGACTGAGGGTCGGCGCACTCCCAAAACTCTCGGCCTCAGCAACTCAATGTCTCAGATGGACATATTCGTTGCCGCTGCTGAAGATGCCGATGGAGCACGCCCAGGACCAATCCGCGGTCGCCGCCCTATGAACCTGAAAGCCGCGAAGGCTTGAAAGGGGAAGGCAAGGAGACGGCCTATAGTCATGACCACGCCGCATTGGTCGAGACCTTGAGGCCCATCGAGACAGAGCGGTCAACGCATGTATTGGCCCAACAGTCTCTTCTGTGGGAGTTCCGCTTACTCTAGGAGAAGGATACCTTCAGCATGGAGCCAAAGGATTTGGCAAACCATTAGTTTTTTCTCCAGGACATGGCTAAGAGGATTTCAGAGTTGGTGTGATCTATTGTTCGGTGGTTTTTGGTAATACACAAATGTGATCTTTGTACTCAGCCCGTTGAATATTAATCTACGTTATTTATGTTTCAGGATGTTGGGGAGGCTTATCACTTTATCTCACAATGCTAAAAACATTCCTCTTGAGAATTACAACAACACGTATAGAAATTCAACTAATTTGTACCAACAAATAACGACTACATTAGGGAAGCTGAAGAGGAATTAACGGAGCTTTCATAGTCGAATAATTTTTTCCAGTTGTCATTTATATGCAAGTCGAATAATTTTATAGTCGGCCAACTTTTTTACATTTCCCCCGTCAACATTTGAATAAAAACATGCAAAACGCTATACGTCATCTATACGTGGTCTCATCAGGGTCTAATTGCCACTATGACATAAAAAAAATAGATTATGTTTCAGGGTCTATTCCGGGTTTAATTCCGATTTTTCCCTTAAAATCGTCCAATTAAATCGAGATTAGATCGATTCGGTTTAATCTCATTGTGGTTGGTCTTATCACCTTATTCTTTTATGTTTAATTTTTTTTATTGGTAATGGGCGATTTATGCATGAAACTCGTTAACAACTCTCTTTTATCATATTGGCATCATAAACTTTATCTTTAACGACATCTAAGAAAGAAAGTGAGGTGGGTCGATTTCTCATAGCTTTTTACATAACGTTCATAGTCAAAAAGAAAAGATCGGTAGGAGTCGTTGGTTGCGGATGACGAAATTAAAGATAGAAAAGGTTAGAGGTATATATGCATGCATGGTAATGGTGGTGGTGGGAAACAATTATTTTTGGTTTGTCTGCCGCTTAAATAACCTTGTACCAAGTCTTGTGTGAACTTTCTAACTTGGGTACAAAAGTCGTGTGAAAACTAAAAGATTCTATCTACACTTTGGTCTAATTTTGTTATTGGAAATTGTCATTAATGATATGGTACAAGTCCATACAAACAACAGATAGATAGAAGAACGGAGCATGCATCTATCTTCTATGGACGACTATTCCATCGAGCGTGCTTCAACTTAAGCATTCACTAGCTCTCTTAATCATGTGGAATGTTGCAATATTCGCATGCGCGTACCCTACATAATTACTTCCCATTTATACTTAAATGTCTCACTCCATCATTAAATATGCCTTCTGTAGAGAAGAATAGTTATATCGATTAGGATTCAACAAGGTTATGAGGTCATAAATTTAACGAGTATACAAAACTGCACCAGTAACTTCTATCTATTTTTTACATCGAGTCTCTAATCCCATTAAACTACTCTGTGTTTAGGATGCTTGCAAACTCAAGGCAGACCAAAGAACGGTTGTAAGGAATTAAAACAATAAGAAAGTTTACACATCGTAGGACTTAAAATATTTAAAGACGATTATCAACTACTAACGCTAAAAGAAAAAAAAACAGTCATTAGAATCAAAAGGTTGGTTCTAGGGCATAGTTACGCTAGCGATTGACCACCGACGTAACTGCTGGAGACTGAAAACATGGACTTTGCCTGCCCGGAAGATAAAAAGTAGTGGATGCCCCCGTAGAACCAGCTGACCTCCTTCTCCTTCAGATTATTAGTGAGGACCTAAAAGCGTTAGGTGTTGGCTTCCGATACGATAGAGGAGTATCTTGTTGATATTGTTGGACCCAGTGGCGGATTTAGCATTTCCAATGAGGGGGGCACCAACTTTTTTTATAATACAAAACGTTAAAATGAGTTAACATTGATATAGTTTTGTTTATAAGCGAAAATTTATTAAACCCCTAATCTCTACTAATGAGAGTAGGGTACGGTGATGCACCGAAAGAGATCCACTTTACTATGAAAACTGAATCGAAAAAATGATCTAAAATCAACCTGAAAGTAAACATACTTTTAAGGAAAACAATAGCTCTATACAAGACAATTAAAAAATAAAAACCACCTAGCCTAACAATACAAAGCCGGAAAAAAAACATAAACACACCCAAATAGACACCGGAACAGAAGATCAACCCCTAAAACATTGAAATAGTAATATTTCATATAAAACAATGAATTATTATTTATTACAAGACGTGACGTAAATATTTATACTTTGAAAAGGTTGTAAAATACTTTTATACTGATATAGATGACATGAACCCCTTTATATATATTTCATTCGTACTTCATTTCGAATATTAAAAGGATAATCTTGAATATATGACTTTTTTTCCGAATATGTTTCAAGATTTTCATAATTTTTTTTTGATCGTTTTATCACTTTTTTCAGAAAGACCCAATCTAAATTTGTAAATGTTTCATTCTTCTTGCTATAATTGATTGAGTCAGTTTTTTTAAAAAAATATATCTTTATGATTGTGATAATTTTATAAACAATCAAACTCAAAACTAATGTAAATAATGTTTTAAATAAAAATATATTTTATTTTTTATAAATTAATTAGAATTAAAATATTAGAAAATATAGAAGTATAATATAATTAAAATTTTAAAAAAAATACAAAGACGACAAACAATAATACACATGCCTAATCATAAGAGTTTTTAATTTGGACTAAACTAACTACAATTCAGAAACGTTTCAAAAAAAACTACAATTAAGAAACAAAAAAAATAGAAATATGAGGGGCAGGGCATTATGATAAAACTGAATTTCTACAAAATTGAGGAGGGGCACAGTTGTACAATTTAAGAATTATAGGTATTAAAACTAAATTTTTAGAAAGTTGAGGGGGGGCACGCGCCCCCCCTGGGCCCTACCTGCGTCCGCCACTAGTTGGACCCATCGCCACCTTACTGCCGGTGAGAAGGTGGTACATGTAGACCCTTCTGACTCTACGCCTAAGAAATCCACAACTTGCCTCTCCCTGAGACCCGGTAGAGATCTTGTTGTGGGCACATGTTCGTCCTTAGAGGTCTTGGGCTTGACCTTCCCCCTCGGTTCAGTTTGGGTCGGGCCCTTAACGGTCGCTGAGAAGAGGAAGGGTTCCCTGCCTCTCCAATTCCTACCACTGACCTACGAGACAAGGAGGTCCGCTCTAATGACAGAACGTGTCATTTCTTGTGATAAGGGGGAAAAGATGACACCCTCGTGCCTAACGAAATGTGTCTTGTCTTGAGCCAATGGGAGTACAACCTTAGCGACCACCTTACCCTTGTCTTTCCCATACCTCGCGTCTTGGCCGACCAAAGGGTTTCGTATCCCCACAAGACCAGGCGCCAATGAACCCCCAAGAGGCCTAGTACCCAAGCATGATATGATCCATGTGTGTTTTGTCCAGACCACCTCAAGATTCGGTTGTCTTGGGTTTCCATAACAGTCTTATGATCCCTCGTACACTAGTCCCTATCGAACAATCTTTGACTAGATGCCCCATATAGTTGCAATCAAAGCAATGGTCAGACAAATACTCATAAATAAAACACATAATTTATTGTACCTTAGAGTTCACCTCCTATAACCAAATATATCGATGTAGAGGTTACATGACGAAGAGCTACACTAGATTCGTATGAAGTCGCCCAAACTCATCTCGTTCTCATCGTCGTCTACCATCAAGCAAACCATCATGCTCTCCCGGACCCGGAACCCCACACCTCGGTTCCAAGCTCTAACCAGGAGATTGGTGACTCGTATCCACACTGAGAAGTGGGTGAATGCGATATATCTGGGACATATGGTTGGACGGAAATCCATAAACACCACCAAAGAGCGCCTGAATGTCAACGGTTATTTGGACAAGATCCTTGCTCTTTCTCGTGTCGTCTGAAAGAAGAACACTACAGTCCCCCTCTAGTGGTGCAGCCACCAGGTTTTGTATCCTTCAAAACTCTAACAATCAGTCCACCAAGGACTAATAGTGGAAGGACTAAGACGTGAAGACCCATCCAACTAGCGCATAAGTGAAGCTACGCTCCATCCACACACCTCCGTAGGTGGTACCACTATCTCCCGTATCTCCAGGCCACCCATCAGGTTATTGAGACCCTACAGCCCCTCCGGTGGACCTCATAACCACCACCTTTGTATCTACATGTGGGCTGCCACTCCTTTTGTGATATGACATCCCCAACGGCCCACCCAAAGAGACTATCAGAGGCTTAACGACTCTTTGAGCCTCTTCCAAGTTCTACATGCAGTCCTCTATCCTTGCACGTGAAAAAATCAGAGCGAGATTCGTATAGGACAATCCATCTGTCGTTGACCAGATCTCTTACGCCGTCGCCCCCGGGTTGGTAGGAACATCGCGTTGTTCTCCTTGTATCGTCGTCCCTAGAGTGAACGTGCCACTCTTCTCCACACACTCCTTTAGTTGTGGATGCAGATGGCGCCCAACGAGCGAGCCTACCTCCACCACAAGGCCTAGAGCTCTGCCCAAAAGTAGCCCACCCCATCATAGGTATCGCCGTGGTGGAGTCTTCCTGCACCGCCACTTCCATTTTTCTTAAACCCTATTTTTTGTTGTTGTCCAGATAATTTTAGGGTGGGAACTTACTATTAACAATTTTGATTTGTGTTCTACACTTAGTTATAGGATGGTTTTACAAAACCTTAATCTTATATCACTTGTTTGTGAGCGGGGGACAATTAAAGAGACCTAAATATATACCTATTAGAAATTGTGTTCAAATAAAAGGTTAACGTCAAAAGTAAAAAAAAATAAGATATGGCTTTTAACGTTTGTAATTTTTTTAGTTCTAAACCATTGGTGCCACCCACTTTGTTTCGTCTCTACTAGAGATGACCATGGCCTCCAATTAAGAACTTTGTCTATAATGACCTCCTCCTCCTTCCCCTTTTCTTCTCTTTTCTCTCCCCTATTTGTTGTGTTCGCCTTGAACTAGATGTTTTCGGAGAACCTCTTTAATCACCAATGGCTCACCGAACTCGGGATGGTGAACCAGATCTGGTAGCGAACCAGATTTGTTGTTGTGATGGTTTTGCTCGGAGGTTTCAGGGGCTTCGGGCTTTGAGGACATGTACCTCTTCGAAGACATGGCTTCCTTGAACTTATCGGCGTTCATGTACCTACCTCAGTTGGTAGGCTAGTTAATGGCTTTGCTCTGTTCTTGTTGGAATCCTTAATGTTTGGTTGGAGGGTCGCTAGAGCAATTCGTCCTCTTGGCTCGCTAGACCAGGCTCGCCGGAGTTTGGTTTCAGATATGGAGTGGTTGGTTCGCTGGTAGCTCGCTGCTCTGCTCTCGCCTATCACGTTGTGGAGCTCGGAGCTCATGTTTGGTCGTTTCCATGGTTAAAGGACCCCTGCTCGAGCTTCTCAGTTTGGTGACGCAACCTCTTTATTTATGGTGGCTCTAAGACCTCTTGTCGGTCGGGGGATTCGTTTAGTAAAGTCCATGTCTCCGGTTGTTGTTGTATTGGTCTTATTGGAGTTCGTGCCTCTTCGCAGCTTAGTAGTGCCTGGTAGGAGCTCCGCAGATCTCTAATGCTTTGTCGAAGCTTTGTTGCAATGCAATCGTGGACGTTGCCGGAGTTTTGGTCATTACCGGAGCAATGTGTTTGCTAATTCGCCAGGCCCCTCCCCTTTCTCCTTTGCTCTACTCTCCTACTCGTGTTCAGACTTCCTTTTGCAGATCTGGAGTAGTGTTCATGCCAGCATTTTGTGTCGATGTAGCTTTGTACTTTAGGGGATTTTCGTCGGTGTTCGGGGGACTTTTTCCCATACTCCTGTCTTTTAGTCGTGACATCACCAGATCCACCCTCTATGGTAGGAGTTTTGGTCATTGTTGTTGTTCGTAAGGCGTGGTGGTAGCAGTCTCAAGTAGTTCGGCCCGGTTTTTGGGGTTGGACATTGGAGTTCCTGACTCTTTTGTAGATTATTTGCTCCCTGCGGTGGTGTCAATAGAGCCTCAGTCATGTCATCGGAAGTGGTTGTGGGACTTTTTACTTCATCCTCACGGGTGTTGATCGTTGTGGTTCTGGCTTAGCCATGTCGGGTGGTTCGTTTGGTTGCCTGGCATTTCGTATCAGATTTGGTCGTGGGACGCGCTTCTTCATCCTCCCAGGTGTTTATCGTCGTTGATCTGGTGGTTCTCAATGGTAAGGGTACTGGTATTCCAATTATACTGCTTCGGATTTGTGTCCCCTCAGTGTCCCCTTTTCATTATGTGCTTGATATTCATCTGCTTCTCTCCACATTTGTTGTTAGGACTTGCCGGTTTTTGGTGTTGACCATCGACGAGTGGCTAGTCCATTGTTCCTTTTAGTAATTTACCTTCATATTTGTTCTTTTTGGGGAATATTGTGTTCGGGTAGGTTTTTCCCTCTTGTTCTGTCTTTATCATTTGCGATGTTGGTCGTCGACTTGTTGGAGTCCGCCTACCAGTCTGTATGATAGGTTAATGGTCCCGATGAGACAAACTGTTCTTCAGTCTTTGGTTGTCAGTTGGGTCTATGTCAGCATTATTTGTGCTTAATGGTTGGAAAATCTAGGTTTTAACCTAATTTAATCTTGTGTGCTTCATAGTAGAAAAATCAGGGTTATAGACCTAGTTTACTACTCTGCTTTTAATGTTGGTAAAATTTGGGTTTTAGAACTTTTTCAGTGTATTCTCCCTTTGTTGAGATTGTTTTGAGGCCGAGCTTTTATGTCAGTATTCCGGTTTGTTTTCTATTTTTTAGTTTGATCCTTCGAATGGATTAAGGGTTTCTTTGTTTGAGGTGTCTATTGCATGCTCCTATTTGTTAGGGTTCTGTAACTAGATCCTATATGTACTCGTTTTCTTCTTTAAAAGAGGTTTTATTGATACTTTTACTTGCTAATAATAAAAAATATACTAGTATAGTTTTTAATATTTATTATAACTTAAGTTAATAAAATTCCACCTCGAACCCCATCCCACACTTACACATGCTCCGAGAGAAACAATGCACTTTATTATATATTTTTTTTGAAACAGAGGCGTTCATTAATGAAACTCAAGGGTTACAAAGTAGGGCCAAAGGCCCTAGGCACCAGAACATTGTCCGAGCCTCCCGTAGGCGACCCGACTCTTGTGGACCCGTAGAAAAAGGCTACTTTTCATCGTAAACACTAACTGAGGACGACCTCCTACCACATTTTCAAAATTATTCAACCTAATATGAAACAACCAAAATAAATCCAAAACAGAGTACTCCAAATTGCAAACATAAAGATAATAAAACAGTAAATGTTGCGATGCACTTCCTTTCTTCCCGAGACGTCCCAATATCGGGCGCCCCGGGTCTCGGAGCCTAGGCCCCCGTAGGTACCCCCTTACCCGGGACTCTCATGGATCCCAGTGAGGCTACTGCTGAGCACTCGCCTGTTGGTCGTCTGTCGTCTTTCTCTTCCTCATCCCTCAGTTGACGGGTCAGTGGTACCGTTCCGACATTTCCAGCCCCTTCTTCATCTGGTTGGTCTAGGCATAGCATTACCCTGCATTCCCTTTGCCTTTCGCCTTCAACGCTTTTGTCCAAATGGGACCTATCCCTCCAAACTGGTCCTGAGGTTTCTTCTTCTTCCCCTAACCAAATGTTATCCCACCTGCAGGTACACCAGAGAACATAGGGTCCTCACCCAAAAGCATGATAGCCAAATCGTCAGGCTTCGTGCTTTCTTGGGCCTCAACTAACGAGCCGGGTTGATCCCCTTTCATCGTTGGAGCTACCCACTCCAGACTGTCTTTAGCCAAATCGCCGGACTCCGAGCTGAGCCCTATTTACCTTGCCAAGACTCATAAATCCCCCCCCCCCCCGTCACACCACCGGTGCCTGTCATTCTGTCTTTAAAAGATGGTCTGCATCAAAACCCATGGGGACCAGAATGGAGTCGTCATATCTAATCTCCTCCCAGCCAATTCCCGGCATATGGCTCATGCATTCCTAAATCCAGTGGGTAAGTCTACCACACCGAGTGCAAAATCTCGGGAGCCTCTCATATTGTAGGCCCACTATGGAGGGATTCAGGTGTCCCGAGAACCGGAGGTGGATACGTCTTCTCAATGGCATATCCACATCATTACTGACTCGCATCCACAAATAATCATCCAAACTACGTTGGACAGGGATAGGCACAGAAGTTACCTCGATTCCGATAGCGTTAGCGAGTAGAGCTCTGATGACCGATGTATTCCGTGCATCACCCGGGACATTTGTGGCCCTCACCCCGATTTCCATGAACTGGAAAGGGATTGAACTCGGCTACATGAATGGTTGGAGTTGGACGAGAGAAGAGGGTACCCTCCAAATCCCCATGGTCTCCGGTGCTGAATCGATTCCATAACGATAGTGTAGGGGAAATGGAAAGCCACAACCTCCTTGCTGAGACGCTCCACCTCCAACCCTTGTACCCGCCAATCTCTAATCATAATCCCACATAGGGTTATGATGTTGCATGTGCCTTTCCCGACCAGTTTCCCAGGGATGGCTTCGATTGGTACCTCCAAGACATCATCCTCATCCTCCCAATCGGATACTGATGTCCGGGACCCCAAAGAGGAGCCAAAGGTGGGACGGAGAACCCGGTTAGGTCCCGGGACGAGCGCGGTGGAGATGGTCGAGTCTAGCACATCCCAACACCGTGGAGGATCTCGCGGGAGAGAGATGGTCTGGTCCGTCCCTGCATGTGGAAACTAGAGGTTCGAACATGACGGGGTAGTGGTGTCTCGGGGGGTCGGAGGTCGGTGGGGGATTGCTATCGATCCCTGCGAGGATTGCGCCGAGAGCGGGAGGGAAAAGATGGCCACGGTGGTGGGCGACGGTGATGATGCTTGCCGAGGCTCTATGGAGGGATCCCCTCCTGCTGCTAGGCTTGTACCGGTTAGAAGATGATCCGACCACTAGAGGGTGAATGTGATCACGATGGTCGGAGGCTGTGGAGGTGTGTCGGCTCTAATAAACAACGATAGATACTATGGATGAGAGGGAGAGGAGATGCGTTTTTTAATGACCTAAATTACTTTGTTAGAGCCTCTTGATGCACTCTAATTTGAAAACGAGATCTTATATGAAATAGTGCTCGCACTTTCTAATTCAGTTAATCCCAATATTGGACACACTTGTTCTTCATGGAAACAACCTCAATACAAACAATGATTTAGATAGACAAGATTGGACTCAGCTAGAGCCCTAGCCGGTTGGTTTAATCAACTGCTATAGTAATTAAGTGAAGAAAAATGAGGCATAGTTGAACTTGAGTGGCCACTTGAAAAAGAATCGTGCACTTAATTTGCAACGTGAACGTGGGGAGGGTGAAGACTAACAAAGCCTTTTTCCTTTTCGAAATCAGGAAAAAAGGGTTCTAGAAAGGCTATGATTCAAATCTTCATTCGGATTAGTAATTATGAACCGAATGTAAAAAAAAACATCCGTTATACTAGTTAACTTACATTTCCCATAAGTGGAACTTAAGTGAGTGATAGTAGTTATTATTACATCATTGATTTGTGTTTTTAATGTGTTTAATCGATACAACAACAGTTACTATCTCACTCATAGATACATATAAACTTACCAAACTTGCTTTATGATCGATATTTAGAGCATCTATAATACATGTCAATACAGGCGAATAATTTGGGACCTTAGGCTGAAGGATTCATCACCCAACAATTTCACCAGCAAACTCAGATCGTGTTCGTTTAACGGGCATGGCCTCTTTGAACACGCCTCACGCGCCCAGCAACAGACACCCATCTCCCCCAGATCCCGCAAGGACAGAGCGAATTCAAGCGCAGCACAGGAGCGTCCTGGCTGCTGCAAAAAGGAACTACACTGAGGAAGAGTGTGGTGGTGCTCCGGCGACGCAAAACTCTTCCCCTGGAGTGACAAAAACCTGGAGGCCGGCCAATCAAATCGCTCGTCAGAGAAGCCTGGAATCTGACAGAGAAGAAGGGGAGTTCAGATGTGCCGACGCTGAATCTGGCCCCAAGCACTCAGAGAAACGCTTCACCCATCCTCAGAAAGTCTATGTAAGAAACGTCCCTCTGGGGTCCTCTTTTGAAGAACTGTCTTTTTTTCTCAAGCAATTTGGGGCAATTGCTGACATTCAAATTCCCAAATTTGCAAATAGAGAGGGGAAGGGTTTTTGCTTCATAACTTTCCAGGTGGGCGTAGTAATTGAAAGGGCAATTGAAGAAATCAGAACTTCCAATCTGAATGGCTCATCTTTGTTCGCTTCTCAAGCAAAAGAAAAATTCCCGAGAGGGGGAGCGAAGTTGGTGAAGAAGATGGGTAACCCTGGTGTTCAAAGAGAGGACCTGCGTTTTTTTCTTTCGGCTAAGAGAGCTCAAGGAGTTGGGAACATTGTTGTCTCAAGTAAGAAAGATCCTGCCCTCGGAATTCTCGCGAGAAAGGCCTGGTTAGGGGTCAACAATAACTTAAGGAATGTTGCGAACATCCAATCTGAATTGGGGGCTTCGGGAGTCTTTGATATTGCTATAAGAGATTTGGGCAATAGAGTAATTATGGTAAATTGCTCTGATCAGGATTTTGAGCACCAAATGATCGAGGAGGACTGGTCTTGGCTATCCTCATGGATCACCCTGATTCATGGAAAAGAATCACTCATTTCCAAAGGTGGATTTTACAGATGGATTTGCATCCGTGGTGTCCCAATCCAAGGCTGGACTTCTGACAATTTTAAGACCATTGCTGGTAATTTTGGAACTCCTTTGCTCGTGCATCCCGATTCCCTCACAATGTCTGAATTTCAGAAGGCCTTAGTGCTAATCCACTCCAGGTCTGGTAAACCCTTCTTGGATGAAATTGTCTTTTCCATTGAGGATGAGGACTTTTTGGTTTCGGTCTCTGAATGCGATGGTAATTTGATCCCCCCTCTTCCCTCACCGCCCGTTTCTCCGGCAACCAATTCAATTTTCGGGAGACAAGTCTCAGGGAGCGTTGCCAATGAAAAGTCAGATTCAAGGATTGGGGATTCCGAAGAGGCTGAATCCTCTTTTACCCCCACAATTAATGATGGTCTGCCTAGAAAGAAGATCAATAAATCAGACATTTTAATTCTGGCTGCAAACGAGGTTAGAGGTCATGATCCTAGAGAGCTAAACACCCTGGGAATTGCTGCATTTAATCCTGGTACTGAACCCGACACTAACTCTTTGGATTCTGAAGAAACAATCTCTGCAGTTTTGAAATCATCAAGAAATAAAAAGAAGAAAAGCAAGCGACATGAGTCAACCCAATTATCCGAATCCTCAGCACTGGACTCATCCATTGCTAAGCAAACTTATGGGCTCAAAGACTTTTCTCAAGCTCTGAAAATATGCAAAGGCATGGGCTTCAAAACGAAGGGTAAAGAAAATCTCCTCAAAGATTATCTGAACTCAAGAAATGAGGTTATTGATCACTGACATTCTGATGAGGAAGATGGTGAATTGCTTTGTGAAAACTCTTTCGATGCTCTAATCCCCTCCAAGAAATAGCATTGAATCTCTCCATCCTCTTGGAAGTTTGGTTCTCTGGGAATTTTGGATCTCTTGGATTTCCTGTGCTTTAACCACGGGCTCAGCAGATTGGTTCCTAATCTTCAGATGTCCTCTTTCCAATTGCTTATGGCAAGAGATGGTAATTTGCATGCCTGCACGATCAAGAATGCCTCCCCTTGGTTTCAAGGTCCTCTGTCAATTCCAATTTTCTGTCTGCATCTTTCTTTTGCAGTAGTACTAGTCCCATTCTAATTCTTTTGCTTTCATTTGTATGACCTGGCTTGGTCTATCATTAGCTATTCTTTGAGCTTGTAATCCGGCTGCTTTGCAGTTTCCCCCGTATTCATCCTTTGGATCGGGTGGATTTATAAAAAACCTCGTTGATAAAAAAAAAGTGTTTAATCATGATATACAAATCAATAAAAAAATATTACTATTATAATATGGATCCTTTGTTCTGGGTACCGAAATCGTTGGGTCTTTGAAGCGATTTGTTAGAGGTGGATCGTTAAAGCATCTTGAGTTAGGTGATCATTTGGGAGATAAGCGTAATCCTCGGAAGGATGCCCTCCTCCCTTAAAGGCCCGACGCAAGAGTAAGTCGAAGCAAACCCTAGCCGGCCTTCATCCTTCTCCTTCGTTTTCTCCTATGTTGCCTCCTCCACCACCGTCATCGTGGGTGCAACCTTCCCACGTTAACTGTGGTGCTTCACCCGGAAGGCGTTCCTCTTTCACATCCTCCTTTGTTTCCTTTATCACCACCATCAATCGGGGTGGTCGCATCGCCTCCAACCACGGAGATCGTGCCGTTCTCTCAAAGGCTCACCACAACACCGACGAGGATAGTGGTGAAGCACGGCGAGGCCGCGAAGTGAAGAACACAACCGTAACTTCGACTGCAAGTAACTCGCCCCTGCTCATCGACCCTCCCTCTACAGGTTGGTCTGAGTCTTCTTCTTTTTCACTGTGTTGAGACCCTAGACAGGGGAAGGCACCAGCCGAGGACGACGGGAGACAAGAGTTGAAGGCGCTGCATGAGGGTTTCTCGCTCCCTAATGTTACTCGGATCCCTGTGATCCCGTCGTTACCGTCTTCTCCTGTAGGTATGAATCGTCGTCGAGGACCGCCATTATTGCCGGAGGAAGACTTGGCCCTGGGGGACCCAGGGCCGTCGAGATTATTCGAGTCCACCATGGATAACCTCCAAGGTAGCCTCTCTTCGCTTGTTCTCTCGAGGAGGAGGTGGAGGTCGAGGTCCTGGTTCCATACTCGCCGATCAACCCATTAGTGGTGGCGCCCCAACAGTTTGGCTTGGCGGGGAAACCTTGGGCCCCATGGCCTCCCCGGAAGGATGTTCTGCCCTGTATTATTACCGCCGCCTAGGAACGGTTTGCGGAGGGGATGGTCATCAAGGACATCGGCCTTGGAGTCTTCGGGTTCTACTTCGAGTTCTGGGAGGCTAGGGCTTGGGTCTAGGGTAATGAGGTCTGGTGTTTCGATGGTCTTCCTCTCCTTCTTGGGGACATTGATCACATGGCCAGAGACCTTCCGGCTTTGGATCGGTTGCAACTCTGGGTCCATGTTCATGGTCTCCCTCTACTATTCTGGACACGGTCGACTAGGGAGACGGTCTGTGTAGAGGTCCTATACAATCAGTAGGATTTATGTTGGGGAGGGACGATAAAGATCTGATTCTAGCACCTCATGAAACGACCGTTTTGTCATCACTTTAAAGTTATCCTTAGAAATTATCAATACTGACTAGGATAACATCAGTTTGGGTTATTTTGCGTTGATACCACATGCGAAGAGAAGGTGAGGTAATGCTGACGTATTCAAAGGGAACCGAGTGTGGACGGAATAAAACGCCATCGGAGATCCGGCGTTTGATGAAGTCAACCCAAACGATTATTATGCAATCAGATACAGGCTTTTTGGGCCCACACCCATAACTAATCCGACGTGGGCCAATGATGTTTTGGACCTAACAACCACCCCGGCCTTTTTCTTCAACACATGAACATAATAATCTCGTTACCATTTTTCTCTCCGAAACGACCCAAATCTACATTAAAACGACTCTAAGCATTTTGGTTTTTGGTCCGTTTATAGGAGATGGAAAATGAGTTGTTTATTGAGGGTAGAGTATACACATGATGACAAAAGTGTCATAATTGGTGACCCCGTACGGTGCAGATTATGTCCAAAAATGGCCTTAATATATATAAGGAAATTAACTTTTCCTAGGGATTATAAATAAATCCATTTAAAATTTTATCTCATCCCTTCCCTCCCAATTAATATTTTTCTTCTGAATTTGGAAAAAAAGGGCCAAATATTAATGGTAAGACGTAAAAATAAGATAATAATGAAGAAGCATTTACGAAGCTCTGCTTTTGCGGTGGGCAGCACGAGACCATCAATGCTTTTATCCGTCCCATTTCACAACTCACCAACCAACGATACCTTCTATGAAACTGCTATGAAATAAATAGTAAAGTTTTTAGTGTTTGGTTCAACTTAATCCAATTATCCAAGGAAATGTTTCCAATATATGTATCCAATTTGACATCATATTTTATATATTTTAATGTGTAATTATAAGGTTTTTAAGCATTTTAATGAGTGAATTTGGCTCGATCACTGATTTGTTTACCATAAATATATTTCAAGTAAAAATATATAAAGATAATAATTCTCTATTAGTTTTTTTCTTCTAAGAAAGAGTCGTCGTACATAGACAAAGTCATGACCATGACTATGGTTATTACTATGACATATGTTACAGCTATGCTTCTAGTTTTTCTACATCTTCTTCCTTACGTCTCTCTTTTGGGTTCTGCGAAAGTTTTTTATTCCTAGGGTTCCTTTCGAATCGCTAGCCACCGCGACGTTGGCTCCCTCTCGCCACCAACGACGTGTCTCCCGATCTTGGTTTTCGTTTGGCTCATCTCGTTATCGATCATTCTCACCGCCTTGGAGTCATGCGACTGTCCTAGCGAGGAGCATCGATCTTGTTGAAATCAATGATCGCATGTACGGTTTAATACAGTCGATTGAGCATGAAGGCTACACATTGAGCAACGTTTATTGATTTTGTGGAGGAATGAAAGGGATAGCTCTGCCCCTTGGAAGCCGATGTCAGCAGGTTCAGTCATATTTTACAGAATATGCAGCAGTTGGGCAATACCTTGAGCAACAGACATCAGATTTATTGTTATTTCTTTTTTGTTCGCCTTTATGGCATCCCTACAAACCGTATGTGCCGGTTCTTTTGTCACAGAGTTATGTGTAAACATACCTTAAGGGCTCGATACCATGTAATATCTTTTCTACTGAGGTTAGAGGTTTCCTTGATGCACTCGTTTGTCGATTGAAATCTGTCTGATGAAATGGTACCTTTTAGTAAAATAAAAGTAAAAACATATAATTTTGTTTGGTTTTATAGAAAAAGAAAGAATACAGGAGGACTACAAGTCAATTCTCCCTTTTGTTCCCTCAAACCTCCAAATCCACTACAGATCATCCCCATAAATTGGAGCTGCTCTCCTCTCTTTTTGCTACCAAAACACAGAGCTAGCGATAGATCGATTAAGAAAGACTCTCCCTAATCTACGTATTTATCTATCGATCTATCTATTTATCTGTGATGGCCGATACAGCAGCAGGAAGCAATAGTATTGGTGTCGTTCTGAATATCGCCAAAGACGGCGAGGAGACTCATCATCAAGATCCCGGCTGCTGTGTCTCTGTCCCTTTCTTGCAAAAGGTTACCCTCTTGTTTTGGGGAATTGGGTTTGAGTCTCTTTTTCTTCACACCCTATTTACTTTAGGTATGTAAATGCAGATAGTAGCGGAGCTTTTGGGGACATACTTCTTGATATTCGCCGGGTGCGGGGCCGTGGTGGTGAACAACGACAAGGACAAAGTGGTGACGCTGCCCGGAATCGCCATCGTCTGGGGGCTCGCCGTCATGGTCCTGGTTTACTCCGTCGGCCACATCTCCGGCGCCCACTTCAACCCCGCCGTCACCATTGCCTTCGCCACTTGCAAGAGGTTCCCTCTCAAACAGGTCACCTACTTCACCCACAACTTCTAACTCATTAATTAAAACCCCTAATTATAATTAACATGTTTCAATTTTCATGACTTATAGGTACCGGCCTACATATTAGCTCAACTCCTGGGGTCAACACTAGCAAGTGGAACACTAAGGTTAATGTTCACCGGGACCCATGACCACTTCGCCGGCACACTCCCCTCCGGCTCCGACATGCAATCTTTCGTCGTCGAGTTCATCATCACGTTTTATCTCATGTTCGTCATATCCGGCGTCGCCACCGATAACCGAGCTGTAAGACTCAAACAATTCTCATTTTTTTAAATTATGTTATAATAGTTTTGGATGTGAATATAAATTTGGATGCATGCAAATTCATTGGCTTATAATAATAACATGTTGCTTAAAAGGTTATACATCATGTTGATTTGGCAGGTCGGTACGTTTCAAATGATTTTAATAAAATATTGCACATGACGTTGACTTAATCCGTAAACAATCTTGGATTTGATTTTTGCTGATACGTGCACTGATTTAATTTGTTTATACACAGATCGGAGAACTTGCTGGTCTTGCCGTGGGGGCTACCATATTACTCAATGTCATGTTTACCGGGTATTTATTCCATTCTTTTATTACTTCAACCACAATTCCTTGCTAATTAAACGGAATGATTAGTGATTAAATTATCACCAAAGCTTTAATCTCTTTTCATCAATATGATATATTTATCGTTTTGGGTCAGTATAGTTATGCCTTTTGGAAGCATATCAACCGGTCAAATATAGCTCAATTTTTATAGTTATTGTGCCGACTTATTAGAATTCAAAAACTTTATTATAACGTCTCTACTCATGCATGCATTAAATTATAGTAAACCCCTTTTTTGTATGGTAAAATGACATTTTTTTTCGTATGTACATATGTGTTGTAGCTATCTATGTATGTTAGTTCTACCAGTGATTTTTTTTTCAAGTCTTACCAATGACTTTTAGTTATTTTTAAAAAATACGTGACATTTTTTTGTAAATGTCAGCACCACCTTTAACAAATTTTGTCATTTTTTTTAGAAATTAAATGTCGTTTTCTGACAGGACGTGAGCATAAAAGTCACTACAGTATGAACTTACCACTTTCACCTTTGTCCACAGCACAGAAATGCCGTTATCACTTAAATTTATCCGTTTGGAATCTAGGATTGAAATGTTTTTGGAGGAACTCACGGTCGTGTTTTTGTTAGACCGATTTCGGGGGCATCAATGAATCCGGCTAGGAGCTTGGGACCGGCTATTGTGTCGAATGAGTACCGGGGAATATGGATTTACCTTCTGGCCCCGGTTCTCGGGGCGGTTTGTGGAGCTTGGGTCTACAATTTCATCCGGTTCACGGACAAGCCGCTGCGCGAGATCACCAAGAGTGGCTCTTTTCTTAAGAGCATCAGAAGTCAAAACCGTAATTAAGCATTTGATGAGAAGATGCAGACATATATATTAAGGAAAGAACCTTATTGGCGTTGCTGTCTTTTCTTTTTCATTACAAGTACAAGGTCTTACGTTGGAGTCCTCGAATGTGACCTTTTTAGTTCATGCTTGTTATTGTATGATGACAAAGGGAATGTGAAATGTTTTCGATTTCTAGTGAACTCCACTTATTACAACCTTATTCACACTTCCAATTCTTCTGTTTATCTTTCTATAATTATCCATTATGTTTTCGTTATCAAACAAAGTAAGCAAAATCACTTTGAAATTTTATACTAAAAATTTAAATTACAACTAACAAAACCGTTTAAGAGCATTCTCTTCTCTTTTAGTCCGACTAACATATTTTTATTTTGTAGTTCAAGAGACTAAAGAAAATGTTTTGTTTTATTTTTCTCACATTTATCTATCAATTGGTTGAAAGCGGTGGTAGTAACCTTTCAACCGTTATTGATTTCTCTCTCTAAAAATTATATTTTTATTATTTCTCTCTCATCCAATTTTTTTTTAACCTATCCTATCATGTCTAGTGAGATGCATATGTGAACAAATTATGTTGTTTAATCTTGAAGTTTACATTATCAAACAAACGTGTTCCAGTTATACGTGATGAAAATTATTCGTCATCTCTATGTAAGCGGCATGTGCATACACGAGCAAGTCGATCGTGGAATATAGAAACGAAAACGAGACAATGATTAGGTGTGCTAACATGTGACAAATGTAAACACTATTGATTGCATATACACCTTTGCAAGTATGTGTCACATGTATCCTATTTGGCTATTTTCACGTTTCTTAGTATACGCAATATGAGTAGTGTGCATGACCCTTGGTACCACCTTCCTGCATGTTGTTTACGTATTCACATTCGGTTTTAAAAGCTTCCCTTTGATCTGACGTCCCGTGTCCATTTACTTACTTTTTGTTCGTACTTATCCATATATGTACATATATGTCTCATCACATGCATCCTCTTCGAACAAGCTTTTCAAATTTGTACCTCCTTCTAAGTATGTGGTACTAATATGATCATCTTTGATTCTTAGATGCCATTTGAGTTCCCTACGGCTCCATAAAAAGTGTGAAGCTTCACCTGCACGCAGTGGCGGGGCTAGGGGTCCGGCGGAACGTGCATCCCCTCTTCAAATAGCTATTTTATTTTTCATATTTTCATTATTATCGTGAAGTTTTTAGTTCTATTTAGATGGTTGGTAGTTAATATTGTAAATCAGATGGAGTTTTTCTTATAACAGGGAGAAGAATAGTAGGAGAGTGGATTATCCAGAGACAATCCTACACTTAATCCTCTGATAATAGTCAACGTATGGTCGGTTATATATGTGGAAACGGTCACATGTCAACACAAAACGAAAACTAGAAATGAATCAAGAAATCAATCTTAGCTCAACTTGATGCTAATAACTGATGTCTTGATGCAGCTGGAGCTTTCTATGAGGCTCACTAAACATTTGGGTGAGGTATGTGGTGGAAGCACACAACCTTGGGATTGGTGGAGGAATCCTAAAAAGGATCGGATTGTCAATCCTCCATACCAACCCGAGGACTCCAAGATATCTCATGGTTCCTAGCGAAGCTGCTTACCAGTATTCGCTTGATTCTCCGCATAGTCTTCATCACCATCGATCCACCTTCTTTTGGTTGAGGGAAGTTTTGGGGTGAGTAACCCCTTCTAGAGAAATATGATGTATCCCACATGTCATCTAGGTTAGACATGACAGTGGGTGTCACAACCAACCTCATATCCCGAATCATACCCTCATCGTTCTCTCCTAATGAGCTGGTGAGCCAAGTGGGTTTGGTGGCCCCTAGGTGTGTTGATGACTTAGGCAAGACAGTGAATGTCAGAATGTGTCTCTAGAAAGCAAATGTGAGAATATCATAGGGGGGCGGGGCGTCTAGGGAGTGTTTAGGAGGTGGGACCGTCCAGTCCCTATTGATTAGCCGTTCTACCTTAGCAATTCAATCAATTGCAAGGAAAAATATAGAATCTTGGAGTCCATGGAAAGGGTATCACAATCATGGGAGGCATGCACTATGCATTTGTAGTTGAAGCAGAACTGTGGAAGGCGATAATACTTGAGAGTCGCCCAAATTAGTTCGGAAAAGGGAAAGAAATCGTAGAACCATTGAATACATCAAGGGTTAGCGATATTATGCCAAAATTGGGGGCAAAGTCCTCGGTTGGGTTAGGGGGAAAAGTCCCAATTGTCATAATGCACCTTGACATAGCCCCGCGTGTGTTGTTAACTGTGATGCTAGCCACTATCATCACCTTCGGTGGAAGGCCCCACGCTCGAGCCCAAAGTTGAATTTAATCCATCCGTAGTAAGGAAAGCCCTTCACTTGGCATGTCAGCGAGAATGAGAGGGGACCTACCATAACACCAGGGTTCGTCCCTCCGAACTCTGTCTTCCGCATCCCGCGATGAGAAGAAGAAATCGTACACGCCCGGAGCGAGGGGACCCATCCTATGGTAACGATGCACAACATGATTTCTCCATTGTATGCTTCTTGGATAGGAGCCGCCCCGCCATCTCACACTAGAGATAAATTGGAGAGGTTTGATCCACTAGTGTGGGAGTGACTACAATGATGGCGTCCTCGTCCAGAAGAAGGGAGCATGCAACAAAGGTATCCTTTATATCATCAAGGGATGGGATAAAAGATGTTGTAACCAATGCTGGCATCCCGTGGTAAAGCCCTTTCTACGTGGAAGGTGAAGGATTGGGTTGTAAGGATGTGTTTCCTACATGAAATGAGCAGGCGGAAAAGGGCGCTCTGAATGTCATCCAAAGAGTGACACCATAAGTGGTTGAGAGCCTGATGATAGGGGGGCATGAGAGGTTTCCTCTGGATGATAGGTTTACTTGGTTGTCGACGATCAACGATGGGTTCTATCAACGGAGTAGCTCCTACATGGAAAACCTGAAGGACCCCAAAGGAGGGGAGCCCCACGTCAATGATCGGGGGAGTGAGTGGGATTGTGGTGGCCATGAGAGCAGCCTCGTGCAGGCGGCGACACTATCAACAATGATACGACCAAAAGAATTTAGACGTAGTTTTGGCATCTAAGGCGACCTCTTAGGCCGGGTAATATCGTGAGAGGGTTGCGGTGGTACCGAAGCAATTGCAAGCGACAATAGGTTCAGGACAATCGCAAGCTGTAGAGACGATCGAGGGGATGCAAATGGTTGAGAGGGAACCTTAGAAGGTCCCTTTAAAGGATTCTTTCCTCAAGATGAGGGGGTTGATGAAGGTGTTGGTAGGGGAGGATTGGTCGTAGATAGCAGAGGTGCAGGGATGGTCGGTAACATTGGTGGTGTTTGATAGGGAGAGGAAGGAAATGCCATTAGAGCACGGGTTGGTAAAGAGGTCTCTAGTTTTTGTTATCATCATTTTTTTATATAAAAATCAAGTTTTCAAAAAAAAAAACAGGGTCAAGGGCGAACCCTCAAGGATATTATAACCAAGAGCATGCCATGAAGACAACTCAAACAAGAAACAGAACCCAAACATTGGGTAAAATACAAACATGTACAGGTTTAAGAACCCAGATAAACCTAATAGGCTAATAATAAGCACAAGAGAAACTAAAACAATGTCCAAACAAGGGACAACAACTACCAAGTCCAACCAGGGACAGAAGCCAACAAGGGCATAACATAACTAAAAACAAGTCTAAAACTCAGATAAACAAATTGAAGTACCAAAGCCTAAAACAGTGTCTAAAACACAGATTTAGCAACTATGAAGAGCAGAGATGAAAAGAGACCACCGACAGTAAGCATAAATGTCTAGTCCCGAGACTAACAAGTGCCACCAAAACTAACACCACAACCCCAACCCTAACCTGACTCATCAATTCCAAGCTATTGCTTCCCCTTAAGAGAAGGATTCAACTGGTTGGTGGCCAACACCACAAACAACCAAATCCAGCGATGTAAAGCCCAGTAATGTGACCCAAGTTGTCCCCAGAAACATCTTCGCTGGCCAAGACCATGAAAACGAAGATGCCCTCTGCCCAAAAGAATCAAGGACCAAGGAAGCAATCACAAATACTAGGGAATCAATGGAAAGGATGAAACAGGAATGAGAAGGGGAAAATAAAGCACCTAAGATGAAGACCCACCTCGACGCTCTGCTCCAACCCGGGTCACAACCGACCCAAACAAGCCGTCATCTACGGGGGAGGAGCTAAAACCCTCGAGCTGAGATCCAGGACCGCTAGAGCTGCGGAACCTGTGGAGACGAGAACCGGAGAAAGGAAAGGTAGGGCTGGAGGAGGAACAACACGCCTTCATCAGAGGCATGGAAACAGATCTCAGTCAAATTAGCGACCATCAACGAGGTTGAAAAAATGTCCCACACCCTCTCTGAACCGAGACGCCTATGGGAAGAAGAAGACCGCGCGACGAGCAAAGGTTACCGTCGGGGAAGTGTCAACGACCTAAAAAGGGACTACCTTGTAGCCATTGACCCGCGAGGAAGAAGAAAAGCTTCCCATGGGCAAGAAAACCCCAAATCGGCCGGAGACACCCGAGCAAACCCTGCCCCTGCCAAACCCCAAGACCTCCAACTCGAGTATAAGACATCGATCTTCCCAGAAGAGCAAAGATCCATGCCAGACGTGAGTCTGGAAGGGTCGATCTGTCGTCCAATGGACCAGATCTGAAGGGGCAAGGTCAGGCGAGGGAAGCGGAGAGGAAGAGAGAAAACAGGGTAAAAAGGTCGAAATCGGGGGCAAAGAGAAGAAGGAAAGCAAGAGGGAGAAGAAAGGAAGCCACCGAAATCATCACTGGCTCCAGAGGAGTCCAGATCTGACGCTGACGGCTCCGACGAGCAAGGCTAAGGTTGAGACCCGAAGAGAGAAGGGAGAGAGAGTTTAGTTAGAGAGAGATTTTTTTCTTTCTCTAATATAGTGATAATTCAATTTAATCTCCACAAGGTCTCTAGGGTTTTAACACATTATAAAAAATAACCGGATTAAGCTTAATAATTTAGTTTGAATTTTTTTCGTTAGATATTCAAATTAATTATAATTAAACGCGAGTCTAATTTGAGCTCACGATTAGACTCATTTAATAAATAAGTATAATTTATTTTAAAAAATCAAAATAATTTTTTTATTATTTTTTATCAAATATTTATAGAAAAATACTAAACGAAATGAGTTGAGTCGAGCCAAATTCGAGTTTGAGTATTATTTTCAAGCAGGTTAAAATTTCAATGCTACTATAAGAATAGAGGAATATTTTTTGATATGAATGTAATTACGACTTAGTTGAAAAATGAAATAAGAGATCAGTAAATAAACAATTGTATATTCGTACATAATGAGAGATATTTGGTTACAATTAAAATGTTTAACATTATGTAATAATTATTAATTTATTATAAGATATTACATATCTAATATTATTTCTATATTAAATTATTAAAATACTTATTCATGCCCTCTATTATTAAAAAAAAAATAGCTCTGTCATTGTGGCGAGTTTGATCTTAGGGTTAATTTCCAAAACATATCTTAAAGTACTGTTCACGAATGAAAAAAATACATTTATCTTTGGGTTATTTACGATAAGGTACCCTAATGTTTCGTCCACGAACGATAAGGTACCCTAATGAATTTTGTGTCCGATAAGGTACCCTAATGATTCGTCCATGAACGATTTGGTTTAATGCTGTTAAAAAACTAACAGAATTATATAGAATGACTATTTTGCCCTTTGACATTTTAGTTGACTTTTGACTTAAGAGTGAAATGACCATTATACCCTCAGTTATTATTTTTCCTTAATTTATATTTTCTAATTAATTTTAATTTTCAAAATAAAATAAATAAATTATATATATTTTTTAAAGTTATATTTTTTAAAAACTGAATTTGTTTTTTTTCAAAAATCAGTTTTTATTTTTTAAAAATCATATTTTTATATTTTAAAATCAGATTTTATATTTAATTAGTTTTATTTTTTAATAATTAGTTTTTTATATATAAATAATTTTTTATTAAAAACAGTTTTATATATAAAAATAAAATTATTTAAAAAAAATTAATTTTATTAAAAAAAACGGATAACTACGTCTTCTCCGGCAAGCTCCGGCCACCCCCACCTCCGCCGCCGACTCCTCCCTCTTCCACCTCCCATCGTCTGAAACCTCGTCGCAGAGCTGAAGCTCGCGATTTGGTTCAGCTTCAGCTCTGCGACGAGTTTTCAGACGATGGGAGGTGGAAGAGGGAGGAGTCGGCGGCGGAGGTGGGGGTGGCCGGGGACGAGACGCCGGAGGAGGGGTGGCCGGAGCTTGCCGGAGAAGACGATTTCTGTTCTGCGATTTTTTTTAATAAAATTAATTTTTTTAAAAAATAAAAATGATTTTTTTAATTTCTGTATTTTTTTTTAATATTTTTAATATTTTTTAATATTTGTAATATTATTTTAAATACTTTAATTTTTAAATTTTTAAAAAAATTTAAATTTATTTATTTATTTATTATATAATTAAGGGTATAATGGTAGTTTTGTCTATCAAATTTATAAGCTTAAAATATGAAAGGGTAAAATCGTCATTTCACACCCCACTTAACTGAAAATGTCTAAGTTAGAGGAATATTCCGTTAGTTTTTAACGGAATATGCCAATTTTAAACCAAATCGTTCGTGGACGAATCATTAGGGTACCTTATCGGACACAAAATTCATTAGGGTACCTTATCGTTCGTGGACGAAACATAAGGGTACCTTATCGTAAATAACCCTTTATCTTTTGTCCATACTTTTGAGATACCAAAAATATTGTCTATTTTCTTCTATTAAAATAATTAACGGAATATTCTGTTTTTGTTATGTATTTGACCATATAAATGAACTAGTTAAGGGTAAATTGAATAACAATTTTATCCTATTTAATAATAAATAAAATCAAATAATTAATTTTTATAATAAATAAAAATAAATTTTATATAAAAAACTAAAAAATAAAAGCATGGAGAAATGACAAGGTATTTCTCGTTCGTGTACATTACTTTAGGGTAGGTTTTGACAATTAACCCTTGATTTTAATATGTCGGTTCACTTGCAACTTGTATGTATAGTTATAACGGGCCTTCAACTATCAAGTTGATCTTTTAGTTTGAATTGGTTTTCTACTACAATTTGATGATGGTATCTTACAGATATGAGTTTGAATATCATTATATCTCTAAAATAATGCTTATTTATCTATTCATGGTTATGAAAGCGGTTGCAGTGCACAACGACTTATTTGTCCAGAAGAACGATGATTTCGTCCGACTTAATCTACTTACACATCAGAAGTGCACTGCTCGGCTGATGCCTTGGACAAAATGTTGTAAATGAGGGTTAACACTATACTTGAATGCGTGCGACAGTTTTTCAAGACAATTTTCTAATTTTTATGAACGAGTATGAGAGAACATCAAATGCGGAGAACCTAACCCGATTGTTGGACGAGGGACATAGACGACGATTCCCAAATATAATTGAGAGTCTTGATTGTATGCCATGGAATATACGGATGATGAGATCATGGTAACCGACCAACTATATGATGCTTGAAAATGTTGCGTCCCATAATTTGTGGATTTGACATGCTTATTTCAGGACCATTGGTCCCAACAACGATATCAACAAGCTCAATGATAATCACATGTTCAAAGAAGTACGTGCTACAAATGATAATCACTCTAACCAACCATATTATTTGATAGACGAAATTTATCTAAATTGAAACCGGTTTGAGAAAACCATGAAATGACATGTCCACGAAAAACACAAACAAACTTTTTGCATGTCTTCAAGACAGTGGTCGGATGGATGTGGATAATTGTTAATCATAATGTTATGTTCACAAATCATGTACAAATAATTTATCATTTAACATTTCTATTATAGATTCAAAGCTGTTCATTAAATTAAATTATGTTGTACATGTTGTACATACAAGGAAGACACGCCTTGAAGCCAATAAGCAATTGAAGTGAGTCAATAACATATTCCATGTACCTATGCCCATGATCTTTCCTATCATCAGCAATTTACAGTCAACTGAGATTTAATGGCACTGGTCAGCTCCCATGTCCTCTTCAATGAACTCACATTTCAGCTTCTCCAAAAGAGCATTGGAATCTCTCTGCTTTTCCCCTAGGCCCTCAACTCACACCCTCCACAGACCATCTTCTTAGGTTCAAACAAATATAAATACATAACCCGGGAAATTAGGGAACTTAATTACCCTCATCATGAGTTCTGAGAGTAGTAATTAAGTAATTAATTCCTAGTGTGATTACAACAGTCATGGAGACAGAAGGTGATGAAAACAACAACAATGAGGCTGTGCTGAATGTAAATGATGGTGATGACTCTGCCCCCAAACCCAACCGAAATATCTTGTCTATATGTTTTGCTCAGAAGGTACCTTAACTATTACTTAGTCATAAATATGCAATTCAATTATCACAAACAATCCCATCTACCAAATTCTCATATTCCATTGATTAGATCATGAACTTACAGATACTTGTTGAATGTGTATAGTTAGTTGCAGAAGTACTCGGTACTTACTTTCTGATGTTCGCAGGCTGCGCTTCAGTGGTGGTGAATTTGGACCATGACAAGGTAGTGACTCAACCTGGAGTATCAGCAGTATGGGGTCTGGCTGTGATGGTCATGGTCTACTCCCTCGGTCACATCTCTGGCGCCCACTTCAATCCCGCGGTCACCATCGTCTTTGCCACCTGCAAGAGATTTCCATGTAAGCAGGTAAATAAACTATTAGAAGACCAACTCAACTAAAAATTTAAGCATAAATTGCAAAAAAATAGAAAATTTTGTAGAGAGTGAGGTTCGAACCCCTGTCCGTGAGATATAGGGGCTCTGAGACTATATTAGAAAACCAACTCAACTAAAAGTCACCAAAGCTTAAGTTGCATGCTTATGAGAAAGACTCAAAACTGTACTATTCTTGTCCTTTCACAGGTTCCACCTTATGTATTAGCTCAAGTCCTGGGGTCGACCCTAGCAAGCTGGACCTTGAAGCTATTATTTCATGGGAATGAGGATCAATTTCATGGGACAAGTCCATCTGGATCAGACATGCAGTGTTTTGCAATTGAGTTTATAATCACATTCTATCTCATGCTGATCATATCTGGTGTTGCCACAGATAGCAGAGCTGTAAGTTCAGCTTCTTCACTAAACATCCTTTAGTGTCACTCTTACATTTACATGGAATCTTAGTATCTTATCCATGATTATGCAGACTGGTGAACTTGCCGGGATTGCGATTGGTGCCACAGTAACACTTAATGTTATGTTTGCAGGGTACTAAATCATCTAAGCTGAATCATAATGCAGCACTTGATTAGTGTGAATTGAGATGTAATGTATACTAATTTAGTGGGTATGTATTTGCCAGGCCGATTTCAGGGGCATCGATGAACCCAGCAAGAAGTTTGGGGCCTGCATTTGTGTATAGTCACTATAAGGGGATATGGATATATTTGGCATCTCCTACACTTGCAGCAATTTCAGGTTCATGGGTCTATAACTTCATGAGGTTCACAGACAAGCCACTGCTAGAGATCACCAAGTGCAGTTTTTTCCCAAAAGGATCATGACCTTTTATACTCTATTGTGTGGTTTCAAGGTGTGTCTTAATAAACTTATAATACCTTACATAACCTTTACTTGTTCAAATAACAGTCAAGGGGATAGAGGGTCATGAACAGCAAGAGATTCATTTTGCAAGTACGTTATTACGGGTAGTTCCTACAAGGCTACAAGGGATTGGACTAATGACGCATACAATACTTGAGTTCTCCATGTATTTGCTGAATTTTAATAAAACATTGATTGTGTATTGGTTTAATTTAGGATTTAGTTATCAACTTATTTTTCTGAAAGGAAAAGTTCCCTATGTTAGGGCTTTTTTCTTGAGACATAGCCGTTGGATGTAGTCAAAGTCATGGTCATGGTTATGCTTCTAGTTTCTCTACATCTTCTCCCTTGCACCTCTTCTTTGGATTCTGCAAAGGTTTTTTCTCCTAATGTTCCTTTCGAACCGCTAGCCACCACGACGTTGGCTCCCTCCCGCCACCAACGACGCGTTTTCCGATCATAGGTTTCGTCTGGCTCACCTCGGTATCGATCAACCTCACCGCCTTGGAGTCCTGCGGCCGCCCTGGCTCGGAGCATCGATCCTAATCAATCCGTTGACATGACTGCTGCCTCCACCGCCGGTCTGGGTTGGAGCATCGAGCCTGATCAATCCGCCGACATGACTGATGCCTCCACCACCAGTCTTGACCTCTACAGCCCAACGTGGTGCATCACACTCCATCTGTGCCGCCACTGGCGCGTCATCCTCCCTGGCCTCCACCGCCGCATCCTCTGAAGCCGCCGCCGTCGTCTCCCCGTCCACCGCCTCTCCCCTAGCATGCACCTCCACCCCTCCTCGATCCCTCTATCGATTATGGAATTGGCTAATCAAATGGGTTTTTGAAATCAATGATCGCAAGTATGGTTTAATACATCGAATTGATCATGAAGGCTACACCTTGAGCAGCGATTATTGATTCGTGGAGGAATGAAAGGGATAGCTCTACCTCCCTTGGAAGCCGATCTCAACAGGTTCGGTCGTATTTTACGGAACATACAACAACTGGGCCAGACCTTGAGCAGTAGACATCGGATTCATTGTTATTTCTTTTTTTGTTCTCCTTTATGGCACCCCAAAAAACCACATGTGTCGGTTCTTTTGTCACAGAGTTATGCGTAGACAGACATTATGGACTCGATACCATGTAATATCTCTTCTATTGTGGTCAGGGGTTTCCCTGATACACTTGTTTGTCGGTTGAAATCTATCTAATAAAATTGCACATTTTAGTCAAACAAGAAAAATTAAGATGTAGTTTATTAGTTTTTACAGTTTCCCATACTCTCAGTTGACCTCAGTGTTAATATATAACTGTAATTGGATCTTCAACTACCAGCTTGAGCTTTTAGTTGAGTTGGTCCTCTAATATGATATCAGAGCCTAGTTCCTCACGAACATGGGTTCGAACCCCACTCTTTACAAAACTAGCTTGTCCGAGAAGACGCGTGTTAGAGTATAACTATAATTGAGTCTTCAACTATCAGCTTGAGCTTTTAGTTGAGTTGGTCCTTTAATACTCATCTTTCTTGATTTGTGCCGTACTAGATCTATACATGGATGACAAACAAGATTGACACTCCCATTTCTAAATACCACGCCCTTAAACTTTATTTGTTTTCATTTGTGAGCCAACCAAGGAATATATTCTAATAAGAGGAAACAAAATTATCAAATATCCAAATTTGATAATTTGGATAATCTTGATGTATTATGCGTGGTTTAGTAAGTCGTGAATCGTAAATCGTTCGTTATGGTTTATAAATATTAACCTTGATTCGTGACTTGTAAGTCGACGACCAACTAATGAGGAAGAGACAAATGGGAAAGCGACAAACAACGCTCAGGTGGAAAAAAAATCAGACCAATGGTCAACGGTCTGAAACGATAATTTTTTTAATTATATAAAATCAGAAAGTAAATCAAAAATAATATTTTTCCCATCTATAAATACCTCTATCTCATTCATCAAACCACCAACATTTTCAACTCATTCCTCACTTTTCTCTCTAAAAATCCAGTTCCCACAAAGTCGGTTTCTTTGAGCTATGGATAAGTACAAAGCCAACGTTCGTGTAATTGAGGAATTAATCTGATGAAGGGCTGAGAGAGTGATATAGAGAGCAATTCCAAGGATCGACACAATGAGGCGACGGGTCAAAAGTGGAAAACCTTGCTGAAGAGAGATTGACCAAGGTCGTGTCGAAGGCACGAGCGCTTAGAGCAGGATTAATTTGTCAAGAACCCCAACTATGGGACAGAGATGTGTAGCGTCGATTTGGTATGAGCCGACCACTTTTCATTTGGGTGAGGCAAAAGGTAGCGGAGCATGACAATTACTTCTTCCAAAAGCCGGACACTTTCGGACGCATGGGATTATCAATGCATCGCCGTGATACGAATGCTAGCGCATGATTGCTCGGTCAATTCGTTGGATGAATCACTCCGACTTGGGGTAAGTACCATACTTGAATGTGTACGCCGGTTTTGCAAGGTCGTTGTTGAGGTTTTTATGGCTGAGTACGAGCGTAAACCAAATGTGGAGAACTTGACCCGATTACTAGAATCGTGATTCAGGCAAGGGTTCATCGGCATGATTGGGAGTCTTGACTGCCCGCATTAGGATTAGAAAATTTCCCAACCACGATGCAAGGTCGCTTTGGATGGGAAGATCACCACGATCGTCCAACCATAATGCTGGAAGATGTAGCGTCACGTGATTTGTGGATTTGGTATTCGTATTTCGGAATGGCTGGCTCGAACAATGACATCAACGTTCTCAATACCGACCACTTATTCAAAGATGCCCTTGCTGGTTGTGACTTTTCCGTGGACTTCGAGATCAACGGGCATCGCTACAACCGACCTTATTATTTGGTTGACGACATTTACCCACGATAGAATCGGTTCGTGAAATCCATTCGTCATCTCGGATCACGCAAACACAAATTGTTTGCTAAAGTCTAAAAGGATTGCTGGAAAGATGTTGAACGAGCTTTTAGAGTCCTTTAAGCACATTGGCACATAATTTCCCGGCCCGCTCGTCTTTGGAGCAGGAGTGCGTTGGCTGATATCATGCACATATGTATCATTCTACACAACATGATTGTAGAGGATGAATCTGACCGGTACGAACAAGGAGATGAAGATTTGTATTATGAATCCCCTCCGAAAATACCTGATTGGACTTCACCCAAACGATAGCACCCGAGAGGGACCTGGACCTACGAACAACACCTGGCGTTCGAAACGAGGTGACAAATGATAACACACACCGACAACTCCAAGATAACCTTGTTGAGCACATATGGAATTGCTCCGGAGCGAATTACGAATCAGACGACGAGTGAAAACTTTTTCTATGTAAGAATTATCTTGTCAAATTAATTTCAATTTTCTTTAGTGTTTAATGTTTTAAATCGGAATTTAATAAATTCAGCAAAATATTAATTCAACATCCAGTCAACATCTACTCAGAACCATAAACCTCACAGTAAACATCACCATTGTGGGACACATTATCTATGAGGTACAGACTTACTATTATGTCCCGTCAACATTATAAACCTTAAACTTTAAAACTTAACCTCAATATTGTACATGCTCTAAGACACCTGAGAACTTAATATAATCAAGTAAAAACATTGTAGGGAAGGAAAAAAAAATCATTAGATTACAGAAGTGTAACCGAAGTAAAAATAATACATAAACTGATTGCAAAAAACTATCACATGAAACTAATTGGTTGATCATTTTATCATGCTGAATAGAAACATTTTATGGGTCTGTTCCTCAACAGGATCTATTTTGGAGGTATTCTTATGTATGACTCTCGGTATTTGTGCATGAGGTTTTCTACCAACTTCATCTACAGTATCCGATACTTCTCGATTTACTCCAAGCATTTCGTCCATTTCCTATCCACGAACCTGGCTCCCATACCCTTCTTGCTTTTGATGTCCTTTTTGTCACGCCCAAATCCGGTTTTTACCGGACTCGAGACGTGAACTAAAAACAATAATAAATAAAACGGTTCTTAAAAGAAAAAAGCTCTGAAATAATAAACCGAAACCAACAATTCTGATAAAGCGAGTCAACAGCTCGGAAATCCAGTAATAAAAAGGTTTAGTGCAACATAGAAAGTACGTCTCTAGACCATACTAGCCTAAGACTCTCGCTAGCTCCCAAGCTTCGAGAATCCCGCTAGACCAAATCCCGCTCAAGACCTGTAGCACATAAAAGTAAGGGGGTGAGCTTTCGCTCAGTAGGAAAAGTAGTTAAGGTGATGAGTATCCGCTCACCACCACGAGTAACCGTCCAATTAGGGCATACTAGCAAGGCACAACAACTAACTACAAACACGGAATCGCATAACCACAACCCACATTCACGTGACTATAACCACACTTAATCATCTCACATAACCAATCACCAAGCAATAACACACAGTAGAACAACCACACGTCCCGTACAACAGTCCCCGACGTCACCGGCTTCCACAACCCAACTCAACCATATCGTACTGGACCACACAACATTGGTTCACGATATCTTCCCAGATCACACAACATCGGGGTATAACTCACAATACATCATGCCGGACACACATCATTGGCCTCGATGTCTTCCCGGACCACACAGCATCGGGGCACTAATCACACCATCCTCGGCCTGGATACCCTACACCGGCATACCCCCTCGATGTAGGTATTGTACCAGAACCTCAACTCGGGGGACCGCGTACGTGGGACACATTCTCGGCATTGATACCCTACACCGGAACCTCCCTCGATGTAGGTATCACACCGGAATACCTCGTCTTGGAACATACATTAAGAGAGTCTCACACATCACAATGCCATAGTTCAACTACAGCATACCAACCAACAATCTTACTGAGTACATCACATCGGTCTATCACTCACCCGATCATAACACAAGGCATCGGTTCACATCATACCAAACATATCACACTCATCATAACAACATACTACACTGAGCATACCATATCATGATCCTCAATTTAACGACGAATAAACCACATATCACGCATCATAATCATCGATCATGACATTACAACCAACACGCAAACCTAAGGGCTCGACATGGGCCACATGCATTTCTACAGCACGACAATTCCCAAACTTACGGCTCGACATGGCTTGTAAGTTATCCCTCATTTCACTCGTTCCTCACATCATACATGCAATTCTATCAAGTATTCGCAACCTATATGCATACTAGTAACTTTCCATAATTAAACCGGTATTCGCTACTTTCTCTACCTCGATCGCTTTCCAAACGTTTAGTCACTTCAAGATGCCCAAAAGCCTCCTCCGCCGAGCTCGGGTCCAACGTCTAAGATCACAAAGAAATCCAGGAATTAAAGCTAATTCAAAAGCGGTTTTAGAGAGAAAACATTCCCAATTAACCCCAAAAGGCTCGGTTATAGATAACCTTCCCAATTACTCGACAAAACACCAAAATAGGCCCCAAAATCCCAAATCTGATCTACCACGGTTCGGGTCACAGAGCCTTGACGGACTCTGTGACGGTTCAGGTCACGGAACCGTGACGTGTGCCGTCACGGCCTCCGTCACGGTGCCCGTCACGGATCCGTGACGGGTCTGACTGTTCTGCTTTCTTCTTCCTCCAGCTTCTTCTTCCCCGAAAATAAACCCTGAAAACTCCATTTTTATCCATCAAAAACCTCCAAATCAGTCCCATAAACCTCAACACTTCGATAATCCAAATGGGTTTCATCAAAACCATATAAACCCAAGATATTTCATCATCCAAACCTAATTTTAAGCATTAATCATCTACTTCAACCTTAAAAGCTTAACATCCATGGAGACCCAACTAGTTTCAAGCTTTTTCTAGCAAACACACTAAGTAGAATTCAACCAAAACGAATTTAGATAGAGGATTTACCTTAAGAATGGAAAGGGGATGAAGAAAAGCTAGTTTTGGAGAAGATTTGGTAAGAAAAGCCACCAAAGGAGCTCCCTTTCTCCTTGCTTCTTCTTCAAGCTTCAATGGAAGCTCTCCTTCTCTCCTCTCTTGGTGAATTTCGGCCAACACAAGGCAATTTGGGCTGAAATGTGTCCCAATGAGGTATTAAACCTAAAGGGGAAATCTCTAAAGTGCCCCTCTTGCTCCATCTCTCCTTCTTTGGCTCACATGGGGGTAAATTTGTCAAATCTCACCCATTTCTTCTCCTCCAAGCCACCATGGACAAGTGTCCATGTGGGGTTCACTTCCATTCTTAATAAAATCCAGCACATTAAATTTAATCCTTAAGACTCTTGATTTGACCGAAATTGACCCCGGGTTGAATTTTTCACAAATACAGTCGTTTGAAAGGAAACGACCCAACTAAGCCAACCGTAACAACGTATACACTTTTTGGGTCCCGGAAAGGTCCCGAATGACTCCCGGAGTCATCGGTTGACTTTTCCAACGGAAAGTCAACTTTCGCTAAAAATCACCGGTTCGACCGGGGGAAGTTCTTACATTTTTTATCTTTAAGGCGAAAATTGCGTATAGGGTTGAGAATGTGGTTAGGGTCGTCTTCGCCAGCGCTAGCGACAACTAGAAAATCCATTTCAGGAAAAAAACCTCACCAGTCTTTTAGAATGCAAACTCGTTCACTTGGTTAAAGTAATAGTGAGATTCTAGAGACTCAACGTAGAAACGAGGCTTGGAGACATTTTTGTTGCTACATGGACTTTGTTGAAGACAGAGACTACAGACGTAGTACTTTCCTTGACTTCTTCGTGATTTTTCGATTGTCTTTTTGGTAGTTTTATGTATTTGGCTAATGTTTTCATTATTCGTTATTTTTCCTCTTTTTTTTGTGAGAGATTCTACTACTTTTCAAGTTTTGGCTTCGACCCAAAGCCTGTAGTCGCGTCTGTCCAAGCCCGCCAGAGGTCCCCCTCTTCTTGCTGGTGGACGGTGTTGCTCGCTGGTTGCTTGTTTTGTCAGATTCTTCGGCAACTGCTCGAGTTCACCGTGAAGGCTAGGCCGGTGCACGTTTCTCGTCCCTGTCGGAGTTGGTGGCTCGGGGTTTTAGATTTGCCGCCTCGCCCAGATCTACAGACTCTGGGCTTCTCCGGCGTCGCTTGCTCTGGTAGTGGTGTTGTGATCGGAGTGGTGGTCGCTGTTGCTCGTGGAGTCTGCCGGTCAAGTTCTTGGCTCGTCAGAACTGTAGCTGTGTTCCGGGCTTCTCCGAGTTAGGGTTGCGGGCTCGGGCTTGAACCTGGCTTTGGTGCTAGGCTGGGGCTTAGTCTGGGCTTCGTCCTGGGCCAGTGTCTTGGGCCTGGCTTGGGCTTCGGCCTGGTCCAGCGTTTTGGGTCTGCTCCTTGGCCTGGCTTTCGGTCTGGCTCTTGCTTATCAGTTTCAAGCCTTGGCTGTTTTGGTGTGGATGCCTTGCTGATGTTGGTTTGTGCTCCGACATCCGGTGGAGGTGCTTCTCCCGTTCACAAGGTTCCGGTGGGTAAGGTTTCACTTCACCTTCTTAACTTGCTTAGTTACTTGTGTTTGCACTGCTTGTCTCCTAGTCTTGGTTCCGTTTAAGTCTTCGTTGTTCCTCTCCACGTTGTTGGTGAGGCCTCGTTGGTCATGTAGGTGTTGGCCTCTGAGGAGGTGTTTTGGCTTCTATGCCTTCGTTCGAAGTCTTGTGGATTCTGATTCTAAGGGGATTTAGTGTAAAACTTGAAAATGTAGAGAATATATTGATGATAAGTTGATACAAAGAGCAAGAGTAGCTCTCTATTTATAGAGAGTTACACTAACATCTAACCAACTCATTGATGGTAGCCTCTTCACCTCCCAAACACTTAATTAATGGTAGACTCTTCAACTATTCGTCATTAATTCATATTCTAACACTTCCCCTCACGTGAAAGCCGATAACACAACAAATCTTGCACGCGACAATAACAAACATCAATCCGACATAAGCCTAACATCAGGCTTGGCCAAACCATTGGAGTTGAGTTTTATCGATGCACACTTGGGAATCCTAGAACAAAGACTAGTTGACTGCACAACGGGACATACCAACTGCTACACACTTGGGTAGCTCGTCTCTAACAATAACCGCTACACACCTGGGTAGCATAACCTAACAAAAATCTCAAAACCAAAGGTGGTATAGTTGAAAAACAGATGGGAGAATAATAACTAGTCGGAGAATGCACTGGGGTGATGTTGGCACATGACTGACAGCGGTGGTATGTACTATTCACAACAGTAGGCACTGTTCATGACGGTGGTACAGTTCACGTCTGGCTGAGCAACAAGCAGTTCAGGAAATGTAACACCTTGTGAATGCCTTGCCCACTCGTTACATTCATAAACTAACGAGTGGGCAAAGCCATAAATTTTTGTAGAAAGCTTACCGAAGCTCTGATACCATGTAAAACTAGGAAATATAGAGAATATATTGATGATAAGTTGATACAAAGAGCAAGAGTAGCTCTCTATTTATAAAGAGTTACTCTAACATCTAACCACCTCATTAATGGTAACCTCTTCACCTCCCAAAAACTTAATTAATGGTAAACTCTTCAACTATTCGTCATTAATTCATATTCTAACATTTAGTATCGATGGCTATTTGTCACCGACTTATCTCTGCCGTTTGCGGTGTGGGCCGCCAGCGTGTCGATGCTTGATGTGATGAGGTGTTTTATACATCAAGTGCTGGTAAGAGGTTGTGGTGTTTTGATTGGTGAGATGGTTTAGAGCTTCATGGTTATAAAATTTGTATTTTAAATCCTTTGTTATGGGTGCTTCATGGTAGGAAAATCAGGGTTTTTAGACCTATCTCTCAGCCTTTGTTGGCTTTACACTATAATTACTCCCCTTGTTGGGTTTGTATGAGGTTGTGTTTTATACCAGCGCTCAGGTATGTATTTGGTTCAGTTTCTGTAGCTAGAAACTTGATGTTTTCACCCCTTTTCATGCTCTGAAAAGGAGGTTTTTATAAATTTCTTGGCTTATTGAAAAAAAACGTTCCTCTTCACGTTTTTCCTGAAACGTGAAGAAGTTTGGTTCGTCCCGTGGATAGGATCCTCCGAGTAGTTAATCCACATACTCACGAAGACGATCAATTGGTAGATGACTTCATAGTAGGCCAAGTAAGAGGAGCATAAGGCATCCTCACTCGTATGTTGGTCAGCCGAG
The DNA here is from genome assembly GCA_963921825.1 of Erodium maritimum. Classification (NCBI taxonomy): domain Eukaryota; kingdom Viridiplantae; phylum Streptophyta; class Magnoliopsida; order Geraniales; family Geraniaceae; genus Erodium; species Erodium maritimum. The sequence continues at coordinate 61,740,528 of OY997592.1, read as the reverse complement.
TGAGACAGGTAGAAGGACGAGGCAGATTTTGGGTAGTAGAAAGACAAGGCATATTTTGGGAAGGTAGAAGGACAAGACAGATTTTTCAAAAACAAACGGACCACGAGACAAATTCTATAGAAGGAGTTTCTACAACAACAATAGCAGATGGACAATCAAGCTGACGTGGGAGTGATGATAAAGGTGATGGTATTTACGAGGTAAAATAAAATTCAATCAAGATTTTTCAACTACCCCTAACACGTGACCAATTCTGTATGCCCAATCAAAGTTATCGCTGGTAGATTCAGATCGAATGCAAATTTTGTTAGCATCGACCAAATTCCTCGAATTCATCTTCTAAACTTCCTGACTCGACAGTGGACTAAACCGTTAACACAAATTCAACGCGCTTTTCAAGCAAATTAGACGACGGATTCGATGTGCATTTATTTTCACTGTGAATGCTCTTAGAATTACTTATTTTACACGTCAATTAACGGCTGTCCGTCATTTTGGTAGACTACATATTTTAGTTTCCCCGCGTAATAAAGTTAGATTTTTTTTCCAAATAAAATAGAATAAGAAGGTCATTTATCTTTAGAATAATCAGCAACTTAAAGTCATCGCCAGGAAAAAGAGGAGGTGGCGGGCCAGCGATGATGGATCCCATTCCCATGAATTATTGGAGCAAAATAGAGAGGAATTTTAAAGAAAATAGTTATGCTAACCAGTACCAGTACCAGTATCAGGAGGATCTTCATTCTTCAGTTCACTACAGAGAATCTTACTGATTTGGGAGCTGACGATGAACATCTGTTCGGAACCAGGTGTTGTTTCCTCAATTTTCAACATCTTTTCATTTTCAATTCACCCATTACTGAATCTATGCTTCTCGCTTTCTCTTTCACCTTATTCTGCAACATGGGTTACTGTTGCATGTTAGGTGTTTGATAAAATGCCTCAAAGACAGCTCTTTTCCTCTCTATATATCTCTGCAAGGACAGGAGAGTTCCTTTCAAAATTGTGTGTACCGTTTTTGGGAGATAAGTTTTCCAACCAAGATATGATGAATTGGCGGTGATTCTGTGTTGTATGTATCTACCAACCCCACCCAAATAAAGAAAAATGATGTTTTTCTTTCCTAGTTAAGTGCACATCATTCCTGGAAATTGCCTTTTCTGGTATCCTGTATTTTCAGCCATTAGTCATTATTATAATATATTTTGTTTGAAAAACTGTTGGGTTTTTGAAAGTCGTTGTCTTTTTAATGCAATAGGAGGAATTCAGAGGCATGCCTTAACTAGTCAACATGCACAGAGAGAAGGAAACACAGCTTAACCTTGAGTTATTCAAATACCTTGGACCTCACAAAACTTATAAAACAGTATATGAATTGTTTGACTAAAGCTTCACACTAATTACGTGCTGAAACATACATCTGATTATGTTTTAATATCATATTATTTGATCGCGATTAGGATGTCTGACTTGGTGCGTTCATAGCCAGCCAGAAATGAGAAGGGCATTATGTGTTGGCCTTGTACTTTCCGTACATCATGACCACATCCACATGTATCTATCAACTATTTATTTTGTTTGCCAATTGGATAGTCACCAATTTGACTTTTCGAGTTGGGTTGAACTAAACAGAGGCAAAGAGATATGAACTAGATAGTGTTTGCACGTAGAAGACAGCCTCGGTGCTGGAGGAAAATCTTTCAAACTTCAACATGCTGATGATGAAGTATGCAGTTTTTGTATCACTTTTATCTTTGAGCTTGTTTGGGACGGATAGATTTGCCACTGCCAGAGTGCCACAAGATGAGGGTATGTTGATATTAACTTCTGTTTTGTTTGCTGTTGTTGGCAAATTTCCTCTTCTTTTTTTGCTTCTGTCATTTGTCAAGCATGTACTACATGTGTATATAAATATGGAAAGAATAAGTGATGGAGATTTAATCTTCTTTCCTCATGAAGTAATATCATTACATATAGTTAAGTACTATGCTTCATACTGATCAGCCTCTTCGATACTGCGAATTTGCTTTCTAGCCTCATGTTTTATTTAACAAATGGATTCTTGCCATGACTGTTACTAGTTGATCATTGTGATTTGATCCTTTCATGCCCTCTCACCAAAATTTCATTTGATATGGATGGAGCATCTATATCCAGTTCTCCACTGCTACAAACATTTTGTTCTAGTCCACAGGCTCCAAGCCATTGATAATCTAGTTAGCAGCAGCTAGTAGAGTTTAGTTTTATTTTCCTACAAGCTATCTACTCGAGACAGATACTAACTGGAAAAAGACCCAAATGGGGCAGAACTGAGTCTTGAGGTTGCTGTTAGTTTGATATTGTTTCTTGCCTTAATCTTTAATAGCTTGGTATCATCTGATGGTTGTTGGTGGATACTTGTAATGTAGTGGATGCTCTCGAGCAAATTGCCAAAACAATGGGAGCAACTAACTGGTCGTTTAATGCTGATGCTTGCCAAGTGGAAGATATTGGGCTAACAGTCCCAGCACCAGTGAACGCCGAGAAGAATATTTCATGTGATTGCCAGTTCGAGAACAATACCTGTCATGTTGTGATCATGTAAGTTTCTTTGAATTTTATTACTGAACATGCCTTCTATCTGAAGTGTGCCTAAAACAGGATAGTTCATCTAAAAACTCATTATTGTTTCTGATTAATAACTGATGGGTCATGTGGGTTGCAAATGCATTGCAGAGTATTGAAGCGTTTGAACCTTCCAGGAAAGCTCCCACCTGGGTTGGTTCGACTTCCATATGTTCGGCAAATGTGAGTCCCATTATTCACTGAATAATTCATATACCCTTTTTTTTTGTTACCGGTCGAATTAAGGGAAGAAAGATGGAGAACAAAGTTGTAGGACTTCTTTGGGTTCTAGAAAGGAGGATAAAAATTTGAGCACTGGAACATTTCAGAAATTGAGACCTCACCTTTAACATAAAAAGACCAGTTCAGAAACCAACTTTGAGCCTGGAACACTTCTTTGGGTTCTAGAAAGGAGGATACAAAGTTGGGAAGATGTGGCAACTGGCAATATAATTTCACCAATTTCGCTTTCCTTCTACTCATTTCAGAAACCAATTAGAGGGACAAAGACTTAACTATTTAATTGGGGAGGGGACCAGATCCCAAGCCCTTGGCTATGAAGTTATGAATCTTTGATGCAATATAGGGAGGACTACATATATAGAGATAAGGCAGGGCTTTGCATAAGCAAGTATGAGCTGCTAAACCCTAATTACATACTAAACACAAGCTAATTGGTACAGAAATTGGATACAAATTACATGACTCTTATGTAAGGCTGAATTTGATATGAAGATATATTCTAATTTTTAGAGATTTTGCTTACAACTGTCTATCTGGTTCAATACCACTTGAATGGGCTTCGCTGCAATTGGAATCCATGTAAGCTATTTAAACTGCCTCCACTTTTTTATAAGCAAGTTGATACACACATATATTTTGTTGGTCTTGTGTATCTTTTCCAATTAAGGCAAGTATTGTTACTGCAGTTCTGTCCTTGTCAACCAATTATCAGGGAGCATCCCAGAGGAATTGGAAAATTTTACGAGTCTCACGTACTTGTAAGCATTTATTTATACTTCATTCAAGTTTATTTGGGACATTAGTATGATAATTATGTCCAATAAGATTGAGCTTATTATTTAAGCATGTATACGAGAGTGACTAGATGCCTAACTTCTAAAATATATTTGTTATCGCTAACTGTGTATAGTTACTGGAGAAGATTTCAGGATAATATTTCTTGTACAAGTCTCACTAAGTAAGTTTCATCAGGAACCTTGAAGCAAACCAATTCTCGGGAGCGGTTCCTTGGCAGCTTGGAAAGTTAACAAATTTGAAAACTTTGTAAGACATTTCATCGCTTCCTCATATATCTGTTGGGATAATAATCCTCACATATGTTTCCTCAGAGCATTTTTATCTAGTATTTGATTTTTCAATGCAGGATTCTGTCCTCCAATAAGTTGGGTGGAGATTTGCCAAAGGAGCTTGCCGAGCTTAAAAATCTGACAGACTTGTAAGCTTTTAGAAATATTCAGTTTAAAATATAAGCAAAGCTTGCTATAACTTCAATGTGTTCTTGGACTATGCAGCAGGATAAATGATAACAACTTCAATGGAACTATACCAGATTTTATTCAGAACTGGAAGCAACTAATTAGACTGTAAGTTCCTCAACTTTCCAAATGTCCAAGTGCAATGGCAGTTTGAATCCTTAATTGCATCTAATGCAGCTTTTGAGTGCATATTATTTTGTTATCCCATTAAATTAATGCAGACAAATGCATGCAAGTGGACTTGAAGGACCCATTCCATCATCCATCTCTGTTTTAAGAAATTTACTTGATTTGTAAGTGAAAATTTTCTCAACTTTTTTACTTGTATTAAATTGCTTATATGCAATATCTATTATTCTAACATACTAACTGTCAAGATATACTTATCATTTATTTTATGTGCAGGAGAATCAGTGATAAACATGGGATAAATCAGACTTTTCCTGACCTGTCAAACATGTCAAACATGAATATTCTGTGTGTTCACTTCTTATTTTCTCTAATATTAGTGCTGAGAAGCCATTTTTTACCATCAACAACTGATAGCTTACATGTTTATCTTTTGGTTGTAGGGTGCTAAGAAACTGCAATATTTCCGGAGAGATCCCAGCATATATCTGGATTATGAGTAATCTGGAGATACTGTAAGCATTCTTGGATATTTAGTTTTATAGAGGGTTGTATTGCATTCCAATGTCATGTTACTTGTTTAAGGTGTGAGCAGGTTACAGTCCCAGATTGGATCACGTTATGGGATAGGTTTGAGAATTCGATTAACAAGAGAGCTCTTAGATCTTGTTTAGGATTCGTTAGAGAGAAGAACCCAAGATCTCTTTGTCAAACTAAATATTCTTTTCACAATTGATAATAATCTCAAACACTAAACAAAGACTTAAATAGACCCAACTTTTCCAAACTATATAGAAGTAGGAAACCAAATATGGTAGGAAAGCCTAAATCAACCAAAATCTAAATTAATTCAATTCTATTACAATTAAGACTCCTTACAGAGCAGCTTAGAGTTGTAGCGTGGTGGGGGTTACAACTTACTATGGTCAGCTTTTAGATGTAAGGGGAACAGGAGGACTTACGAACCTGAACACTGCACTTGCACAGAACAATTTGACAAATTTCCAGTACCGACAGCGACAAGAAGACAATTCTTCTACTGTATCTACAAATTATATGCTAGGAGTCCTACTGAAATTTCCTTATTGCTTGAGTTCTGGAATCACTGGAGACCCCATCTTCAATCAGATACTGCCACTTGATTCTTCATAACAACCAAATTTCCAAACCTTAAAATTACATGTAAAATAGCATGATGTTCTATTCCCTTTCTCCAAATCTAATTGCATTTTAAAAAATTCTGCTTTACTTCTGAGGTTATCAATAAGTTGTGGGAAAAAGAAGCAAGATTGAATTAGTGAGATTTCTTATCTTCTTTACTTCTGTATAATCTTTCTCTGATGCTGGATTACTGCTCTATTTAATGAAGTCAATTTGTACATATTGTTGAGTCCTGATATATAGATAGATAGATAGATATCATTTCTCTTCTCATTTTGGACAGGGACCTTAGTTTTAATGAGTTAAGGGGGGCACTCCCTAACTTGACGGTTGCAAGGACTTTACAGTTCATGTGAGTTTATGCTTTCATATTATCATTTAATCTTTTGAAAAAAAAGATTCGTACTGTTTTAGTATATACATTGCATACTAAGGTTCTGTTGTGGTGTTCATCAGTTTCTTAAGTGGAAACTTGCTCAGTGGAAATATACCAGATCTGTTCTTGAAGAAAGGATCAAATATGTATGGTCCCTTTACCCAAATCCTGGAAGCTTAGTTATCTTCTACTTCATGTATATATTACTTGGTACATCAATCTCTGTAATATGCCATGCTTGTTATCCTGCATCTTTTCTACATTTCTCAAACTTCATCTTTAAACTCATGCAATATATGACACTGGTAACAGTGGTTACATGAAAAGGATTAAAAAAAGCTTTTAACACAGGTAGTATTTGTTATACGTTAAAGGTATTAAAATATGTATGGGTGCATACATATACATGTTATGTACCACCAATCAGTCTCTTTCTATCCATAGACATAATAATATATTGATTATAGTATTCTACCATTGTCAGCAGCTTTGATTACAAAAGGACTGCATTCTGCGCTAATTACTCATTGTTTTTCAATCAATTTTTTTTTTCTATCTACTTACAAGACTCATTTTTCATATCTGCAAGCAGTGATCTTTCCTATAATAACTTCACGATGCAAGGGCCTGCACAGCTTGCTTGTAGGCAGGACAGGTCAGCAAATTACAAGCATTAGTGTCTTTTTGGTTTCCCGTTTGAGTTGGAATTTGAATTTAACTATTTAATATCTGTTTCACCTTTGTCCTTCCAGTGATTTCAATTTGAACTTGTATCGAAGTTCTACACTGGAAAACAGCATGTATGCTGCACCTCTCTCTCTCTCTCTCTCTCTCTAGTATACACTTCACTACTATAATATATAGCTATCTTAAAATTCATATTTGTTTCTGATCTTCCTTTAGATACTACTTATGTCTGTTTGTTTTATACTAGGAATGGAGTTCTTCAATGCAAAGAAGATTTCAAATGTCCTCAATGTAAGTATTTTAGGCAACTTTTGCCTCAATGTTCTACATTGAATTTTTTATCCTCTCTCTACTTTGTTTAGCAAACGATTAAATTAATTCATAAGTACTAAGCTTATTCATCAAGATCTACATGATGGCATGTGCCATTTATATTCTAAGAACTTGTGATAAAGTTATAATGCTATGTATTCAATAACAGGAATGTAGTATAACCCATTTGATTCTAAAAGTTGGCATGTTCCACCCATAATATCTCTGAGAAATTTTATCCTGCCTTTTATGGTGGCAGAAATCAGGTAAGAAGATAAAAAAATTTACCGGCAGAGGATTAGTAAGAAAAATATTCAAAATGCAGATCCTGCATTTGCATCTCAGGACTCAGGAGGCTGGAAAAAAAAAATTTCAAGTAATTTGTCATCTCTCTGATTATATGGTTCAGTTACAAGCTTAGTGGAGAAGAGCTTTTATTTTTTAAAGTTTCTTGATATGTTTGCTACAAAAGTGCTAACTAAGTATGTTAGCGACTACCACTTATTATCGTATTGTTTTACCTATGTGAAACAGGGATATCCTTTTAGCTTTTGCACTGTTTCATATTATATCAGTGGTTTAACATAACTCAATATCTTAATGTATATGTATTTGGTAGATTGGCATTCATTGTATATCAACTGTGGGGGAGACGATGTGAAAAATAAGACGAGTAGAGGTGAAGAGACATATAGAGGGGATAGTAGTACTGAAGGCGTTGCTGCAAAGTTCTTTGAAAGTAATGATAACACTAACTGGGGATTTAGTAGCACCGGAGACTTTATGGATGACTTTGATGTCCTAAACACTCGTCATGTCTATTCATTGCCGTCATCAAACTTGCCTGCGTTGTATACTACTGCGCGCCTCTCTCCTCTTTCACTCACGTACTATCGATATTGTTTAGAAAATGGAAATTACACTGTGAGTCTACACTTTGCGGAGATACAATTCACAAATGACAAGACTTTTCAGAGCCTTGGGAGGCGCATATTTGATATCTATATCCAGGTAGTTAATCACCAACCATAAGTACATTTGCCACACCTCAAGCTATATTTAATTTGCTTCTTATTTTATAAGTTCTATATATCTATTTAGTAAGATAACCAAATTACCGTGACACTATGTTTCAGGACATATTGGTTGAGCAAGATTTTAACATAGAAAATGAGGCCACTGCTGCACTTACACCACTTACAAAGCGATATAATGTTAGTGTTACCAATAACTTCATAGAGATACGTTTTTATTGGAACGGTAAAGGGACAACAAGAATACCTTCATGGGGATCATATGGCCCCCTTATATCAGCAATCTCTGTTGATCCAAGTACGTTAATCCCAAGTCTTCATCTCCTACTAATATTGTCTTGATTACTGCATATTATGATTGCTAATTGCCAGCTAAGTTTACCTAACAGACATGTCTGCAAATGCACAAAGATTTGTCTTATCCTCCTCCACGAGAAATTTCAATGGACCAAGCTCAGTAAATTGATATTGATTATTTTCGCAGTTTTACTTTAATTTCAGTAACATTAAGCTTGTTTGCGATACATAAATAGAATGCATCAGTCAACACATGCAGCTGAATATTTGTATATCTTTATAAGTTCATCATGGTTATTCTTAATTAAGTAAATCATGCACGCTGAGGCTGCAGAACAGAGCTATCCATTTTTCAATAGAAACTTGTGAATTGTCATCGTTAGTGTAGTTCATATCATTTATCATTTATTAGTTTTTAGATTAGTCCTTTCATTTTACCCAGAATAATTGTTAAATCGTTTGTTTTCGGCAGATTTTACACCTCTTTCAGAAGATGGGAAGAAGAGCATTGTACATATTATTGTTGGAGTTATGGCGGCATCATCTTTTGTTATATTAGCATTTGGCATTCTTTTGTGGAGACGTAATATGAGAGCAAAGGAAAATAGTAGGAGCAAGAAAGGTTTGGGCTATGATGGATTTCATCAATTCACTTCATTACTATATGCTTCAGAGTATTTTCTTCATGTACTTGACACTCGTCAATAGCAATAACATTTAGAGTGACATTTATATCTTCATCGACCAATATTACTTAAATGTCAACACTTTAGATTGGTATGTTAAGAATCGAGAGTTACGATATTTGCTGTAATACCAGCTTGCATATTTGTAAACTTGGGTCTCACCATCATAGTTCTTTACTTTTATGGTGCAGATGATCTTAAAAAGCTGGACTTCCAAACAGGATCTTTTACCTTAGAGCGAATCAAAGTAGCCACACAAAACTTCGATCCTGTAAATAAGATAGGGGAAGGTGGATTTGGACCTGTTTATAAGGTATTAAAGCTAATTTTGGTTCCTGAAATATGATCCATTTGAATCTAATTATGATTATCTTTCTACATGACTAAAACACAGGGTGTATTATCAGATGGTACCATAATTGCAGTGAAGCAGCTCTCATCTAAATCAAGTCAAGGAAATCGCGAGTTCTTGAACGAAATAGCCACTATTTCTTGTTTGAGCCACCCTAATCTTGTGAAGCTTTATGGGTGTTGTATAGAAGGCGATCAACTATTGCTGATTTACGAATACTTGGAAAATAATAGCTTAAGCCGTGCTTTGCTTGGTAAGCTTAATATAGAGTAACTGTATTATGTAGTAATAAGCTAAAGTGTCATGTATGCATATTTCTAATAGGGATAATTGTCAAAACATGCACTTATGTTTCGTCCACAAACGAAATAGTGCACAATGTTTCGTCCACGTCGTCTGGCTACCCTTATGAATCGTCCACGCACTTCTGTCAGTAAAATTAACAGAATATTCGAATCTGTAGCATCACGTGCTATCATGTGCTTGTGTCTGAATTTTTTTTGGACGAAATTGCCCTAACAATCCTCAGCCACTCATTTTTTTGGACGAAATTCTTATTTTTGAATTTCAAACCAAAAGGGCAAAATTGTCAATTCAGGTTCTGCTGTTACACTTTTCTAACAGAAGTGCGTGGACGATTCATAAGGGTAGCCAGACGACGTGGACAAAACATTGTGCACTATTTCGTTTGTGGACGAAACATAAGTGCATGTTTTGACAATTATTCCTTTCTAATATTTTTCACAACAAACTACAGGACCAGGAAAAGATAAACTGAAACTGGATTGGCCAACAAGGCACAAGATCTGTGTTGGGATAGCTAGGGGTTTAGCTTTTCTCCATGAGGAATCAAGATTCAAAATTGTTCACAGAGACATTAAAGGGACCAATATATTGCTTGATGAAGACTTAAACCCTAAAATATCTGACTTTGGCCTGGCTAAGCTTGACGAAGGGGGGAAAACTCATATTAGCACCCGAATTGCTGGGACAATGTAAGTCATGATAATGCAGTTTGATTTCTGTCTTATAGTTATGTTATGGTTGAAGTAGTTTTCTTGGATTTAAAATCAAGATGGTTGGTCATTTGTTATGCAGAGGATACATGGCTCCAGAATATGCACTGTGGGGTTACTTGACTCACAAGGCTGATGTCTACAGCTACGGGATTTTGACTTTGGAAATAGTTAGCGGGAGACATAACGCGAGTTATGGGCGGGACAACAAGTTTGCTTGTCTTCTAGATTGGGTAATTATTTTATTTTAAAATTATAATCTAGCTCTTTTGTTTTTGATCGACTGAATCGGGTGTATCAAAGCGTTTTGCGTTCAAGACCTTGCTTATGTAGAAGTAAGGTAACACCAAACAAATTTTGATTGTTAAAGAACTTTTTTAAATGGGGAAACCATGGTTCCTAACTTACTTTGAACTTTGTTTTCCCGATCCTAACCTGAGTTTACCCTTTTTTGCATTTCCCAACTACCACCTTTTCATTTTTTGCACGGACTATCGTTTGTCGTCAAAATTAACAAGGGACGTTAGTTTTGGATTGGAAAAGACAGAAATGTCCTCAACAAAAGTCAATAACCTGAAGTTGGGCTTGACCTTTTTTGCACTTCTTAACTATGATCTTTCCATTTTTTTGCACGGACTAACATTTTTTGCTGAGGGCATTTTGGACTTTTCCCATCCAAAACTAACGGCAACGTTTATTCAAACGGGAAACGATAGTCCGTGCAAAAAATGCAAAGGTAATAGTTGAGAAGTGCAACAAAAGGTCAACCCAGGTTAGGATCGCGAAAACAAAACTCTAAATAGGTTAGGAACCATGGTTACCCCTTTTAAAATTAATGTATCAAGCATGAAATGAGCTCTCTTATGTAGAAGATAACACTAGATTCTTGATCCCCCACCTTGGAATAGAGGCCCAACCGAAGTCGGGGAGAGAAATAAGAAGTGAGATATCATTACCAAGACTTGAACCTGGTCCAGAAAGAACCACGTTTAAGTGCTTGACCAGTTGGACAAGCAAATTCTGGATGTAGCTCTCTCGATCCATCTACCAAGATGGTGTACATTGGTCTTCTTAGACCATAGAGGGTTATAGGAACCATTCCATTAGCTTCAAAACTCCTATGACCATTTTTACTTATCGTATGGTGTCTACCGAGGGGTCATATGTTAAAGCAGGATTAGGGCCAATGATATGATGCTTGCACAAAGTTTTCCATTTCTCTCACAACGCTTGGTTAAAAACGCTTGTTATCCTGTTGATATTTTCTTTGTAGCAGACAGTAGCATTAAGCAATATTGCAATTCGAGTTCAGTATAAAATTAATAGGAAATGTGATCTTTGGTTTCAGGCATGTCACTTGCAAACAAGTGGGAACTTGTTGGAGCTGGTGGATGAGAAGCTAGAATCGGAGTTCAACAAGGAAGAAGCAGAAACAATGGTTAAAGTAGCAATTTTATGCACAAACGGATCTCCTTCGTTGAGACCAAGCATGTCTGAAGTTGTGAGCATTCTTGAAGGAAGATCTATGGTCCCGGATGTAATCCCCGAAGCGAGGACTTATGGTGATGATCTGAGATTTAAAGCCATAAGAGATCATAGGAAGGACATGAGGTCTTCCTCAGGTACAGCCAGTGACAGTGGAACACGAATGAAACACCATAATACAGAAGCAAGCATGGATTGGGTATCATCTTCATCAGCTGCAGAGAATCTTTTGGCTATTAGAAACAAAACTTCTATGTAAATGTGTATGACCTCTGTTGTACATAGAAGAAATTGAGTTTTTCTTCCTCCATTAATTAGGTATTATTCTTTTCTCCCTGTGTTTGTAGGAGGGAAATTTTGTAAAATATGTTTGAAAATAATATTTGATTTGGGAATCTTTCACTTAGTTATATACTTAGTTACTCATGATTTTCATCTAACTAAACTTAACTATTTTTATCATCTAGAAGGTGTCCAAAATTTTCATTTTACTACTTTTTCGTTAGTTTTTGGACGGAAATGACATGTGTCATGCACATAATCATATTATCTCAAAATTGACATAATTACCTTTACACACATTGTTATTTGAGAAATTTTTCTAAAAATATGATGAAAAAGAATGAAAATAAGAGAGAAATAACAATGTGTATAAGAACAATTATGTTATTTTTGAGAGAATATGATCCCTTGTAATTTTAAAAAGGTGGTCATAATATGAAGTCCAATAATTTAAGATTATTTAATATAAAAACAGGTCATTATTTTGTTTTGTCGTTTTTTTGTTTATAAACAAACTATCTGGAAAAGAGGTTGTTTTTTTCCCAGTTTTGGATTGATTGATCTCGTTAGTCTATTAAATTCAATAGTTTTTTTTTTAACTTTAATATGCAAATATATTAAGAAAAAAAAACGTCCGAAAGCACATCTCACAAGAAGGTCACCAAGAAAAGCAAAATCCCAAAGAAAGACACTTGCATAAATAAATGCATAAATTCTAAATGTTGTGGGACTAACAAAAAAAGGAAAAAACAATCTCTCAACTTGTAGAGTTAGAACTCACTTGTCAAAGTGCTCCAAATATGTCGCCAGGGTGATGTTGTGGTAGCGGTCAAGACCACCGGTACAGTTACTGAGGACGGTAAGCTAGGGTGGAGCGTGCCTATTCTCGGAAAAGGGGTGGTGCACTGTTGGACTGAATAACCCCTCGGTGTCCAACTAACGTCGTTATTACCCTTATATACCTTTTATATATTTCATTATGGGAAGGCTAGTTGGCGAAGGAAAGGCATGAGGAGATGAAATTATCAGCGATTTACAAAAAAATGATTTCGAAAAATTGACAACATGTTAATGATACATTTGTTTTTCGGGTATTTGATGATGCACCAATACAAAAAAAGGCTATAATACATATCAATAATTATTTAGCACAAGTGATTAGTTCACCCAGTGGCGGATCTAGCCTTTCCAATGAGGGGGTTCACCGATTTTTTTTATAATAATAATTAACGTAAGAACAATAAAAATAACATTAATTTTTTTAATATCGTATAAAATAATAATTAATACTTGTTTCAAAACATGACTTCGGAATTTTATATTTTGAAAATGTTGTAAAACATTTTTACTGTCAATACAATAAAAAAAACCTCACCGTATATTATATTCATTGACCTCTTATTCAATTTTTTCATCATCGTATAAAAAATTGTGGAGTCAAATTTTCTTTTGAAATATCCATCCATGATTATAATAATTTTTATATTATTAAATTCAAATTGATAGTAATCTCAAATCTTAAATACTAACTAAACTCAAATTATTAATAATATTTAATTTTAAAATAATGACTTATATTGCATAAATTAAGAAACTTAAATATTATAAAACAGTTACAAAAGTAAAAAATTAATACAAAAAATACTCAAAATTTGAAAATAAGGAAATATAATAAAATTTTGAAAAGTTGTGATAAAAATAGAATATAAAAAAAGAAAAGGGAACTCAATTAAGGCTTAATAGTTTTTTTTTTCAAAGTTCAGGGGGGACTTAGGGTCATGGTTGTAAATGGCGCTAGGCGCTATCGGGCGGCAAGGACCCCTAGGCGTTAGGCGGGGACTAATCGGGGCCTAGGCGGAATTAATTTTTTTATTATTTTTAATTATTTATATGTATAATATAATATATTTTATGTACTAAATTGATAATATATATTTAATATGATAAATATAAGTATTTTATGTCACTTATAGATAATTATATTTATAAATTATAGTATACAAATATATTTTAATATATAAAACTAAAAGTTTCAGTCAAATACCGAAGTCACTAACTAATAGTTGGGCTTGAATTCAATAATAAGGTGATAACTAAGCCCACAAACTAACCCTAATCCATTTATAATATGACCCAACCAAGCCCATACAAAAGTTTAATCTTAATAATTAATTTGTTAACCCTAAACACATCATGCACCACACACCAATACACCGCCGCTTCTCTGCAACATCACCAGCTTCCTTTTCACGTTGCCGCTTCTCTGCAACTCCGGCAAATGGATTCAGACCAGCGCCCCGGCCCAGTGGTCTTACCCCGCCCAGTCGCCCTGCCCGGTCCAGGCGCCCGCCCTGCCCGCCCAGACACCCTAAAGTCGGATCTGCGATTTTTCACGCCCGACCCTCCAAAATCGTGGTCTGAAATCGTTGGCGTTGAAATTTTTCTACACCAACGACCGATAATTTCCGTTCGACAAGTTGGTTTCTGGTGTAGTGTTGTACATTAACACGTGTACGTGGTCTGAGTCGTTTATACATTAAAGATATCATAAACTTAAAATAGACTACTCCTACATATGATTTTGTGCGTAGGGATCAAGGTTGTAAAATTCCCCGCCTAGCTTGTCTAGGCCCCAAAATTTACAAAAATCGTCAGACTTTCCACCCCGACTAATCAAGGGCTTTGGTCTGTGAGGTAGGACCTTTGAAAGATAGATGAAAGAGTGAGAGAAACCGAATGTGTGTAATGGTCTTAAATCTTTTGATAAAAAGAATATGACCCTTGTGCTCTTTGGTGCTTTATTTTATCTCTTCTTTTTGTTACGAAAAAAATACAATTGCACATCTATAAATCTTTTTATAATTAAAAAAATATGGTGAATATATATATTTTGTTATAACTTATATAAAATAATAAAAATTATTATTATAATTTAGATTTTAATTAAAAAAATAAAATCAAAATAAGAATATTATTTGGTTTAGTGAGATATTTTTTGTATTTCTATACTTGTTATTTTTTATATTATACAAATATAGTTCATATTTTGATTTTTTTTGATTATGTTTATGTAGTATATATTTATTAATAATTAAAATAATAATAAGATTATATCTGTCTAGGCCCCGACTAGTCCTCGCTTAGCACTTAGGGGTCCTCATCGCCCGACTGAGCCTAACACTTTTTACAACCTTGGTAGGAATAGAAGTAGATTACAAATTATCGATAAAACAAAAGGGGAAAGTACAAAAATATACCCGCCAATGACCTTTTATGTCAAAATTGTGACGTGTTAATTGGTTGAGATAGATGTTATAAAATTTGAATCTAAATATCTAAAGAAGTTACCAAGTGATGTTTTTTTTTTCTCTTAGACCGTCGACAGATTTTTCGATGTCGATTTAGACGGATCTCTCTCTCTCTCTCTCGGATACATGATGATTATATGTAGAATCTGACCCCCACTATGAGACAACCTCGAATCCGTCTTATATTTGACTTATAGAGTCTGACCACCATTGTGGGTGCACTGACTCTATCAATATACCTATAAAGAGGGAGGTATAAGAGCGTTAGAGAATCATCTAAACACGCATTAAGAAAGGTTCTAAATAACAGTACAATCAAGTAATGGTGAGGTCCCCTTTAAGGTTATTTCAACTTAATAAGGAGATATCAGGTATATATAGAATACATAATTCAGAAACAAAAATAACATAATCCCTAACCAATAACCTTAACCCATCTAACAATAACACTTTAATCATAATCATGCCCATACTCTTTTTAACCCGACTCATATAACAGAACTTTACCTATTTAAATTTTTATGTGAGGATAAATCTATATACTTGGCCCATCTCTCTCACATGAAGAAATCAGGAAAAACCAATACCGAGACTATTGAGTCCATGGAGGACCAATAACTAAAAGTGAATACAAGTCTCGTGGAAGGCAGTTACAGCTCCACCTCTGACATTTTCCAACATCTCATGGACCGCTACACCAAGTCCTCGGTTATGCAGCATCCTCGCCACCACCAAAACTCTCTCCATCTTCTTTGAATCCCTCTATTCTTAAACTCCCCCTCTTCTCCATCGTAGATCTAACGATTTTTACCAATCTGGTCATGAGTTAATCGTGTTGACTACAGTTGACTGTCACTGACTAACGTTGACCACTAGCGTTTTCACTTCTCGAAAATGGTAGATGGATTTTGATGCGAAAATGCGATGATCTCGACGTTATATCCCACTTTTAGAACATTTTTATTAAGTTAGTTCAATAATCTTTTACAAAGTATCAGTGTTGGTTTGGGCATGTGAGTCTGCCTTAGTGTGCAAAATCTCCCTTCACTGTCCTAGTGTGCAACACGTGCGAGGCCCGCACGTGAGAGAATATTGAAGTATATGTCCAATATCATAAATATGTAGATGAATTGACCGCTTGATAATCATTTTGATGCATCCACCCATCAACTTCAGCTTTTGGATTGAAATGGGCTTTAACATGGTGTTTGCTATTAAGTTCAATTTTGACGGCTTTATGGTCCATCTTAAAGTGCTCTTGTTTTCTAAAGGGTTCGTTAGAATATATTGTTTCGACTATCTTGACACATCTTCCCCTCTTGTTAAGATGACATTTGTTTGATTATTCATCTCTTACAACTGCATATAATTGATCGTTATATCACCTTGATATAAAAAATTCCATTTATATGGAGACTAAATAGAAAATATTTATATGAAGCAACCACCTAGATTTGTTGCTCAGGGGAGCATGAGAAAGTCTATCATCTCCAGAAATCAATATATGAGTTGAAATAGAGCCCTCATGCTTGGTTTGAGAAGTTTAGTAAAACAATTGAGGAGTTTGGCATGAGCAAGAGCAAGGATGATCATTTAATGTTTTATACACTCTACATCAGGTATGATGTGTATGTTGATAGTATTGTTATTACAGAGAGTGACACTATGAAAGTTTCATATTTGAAGTCCTTTCTTAGTTTCAAATGAAGGACTTAAGTTTTCTAAAATATTTCTTAGGAGTTGAGGTGATGAGAAACATCTCATAGGAAATATGTGATCGGCTTATTAACTCAAAAAAGAAAGTTATGCTAACCCTATATCACCCAATGTGCAGCTTATGAAAGAGGGAGATCTATTTGAAGAACCCGAAAGATACATAAGATTGATTGTAAAGTTAGACTACCTAACAGTTACTCATCTTGATATTGCATATGCGACCAGTATTATAAGTCAGTTCGTGTCTGCTCCAAAAAAACGATCATTGGATTGCTTTAGAGCATAGTTTGTGTTACTTGAAAGGAGCTCAAGCTATCAAAACAATGGTCACATTCATATAAAATATTTTTATGAACCAAACTGGACATGATTTAAGGTTGATTAAAGATCTACTTCAGACTACTTTGTATTTTTGGGAGAAAATTTAGTCTCATAGAAAAGAAAGAAAGAGATAGTTGTTTCTTCCTCAAGTACCGAGTTATACTGCAAAGTTATGGCTCAATTTGTGTGAAATAATGTGTATATATCAATTGTTGTCCGAACTAAGTGTTGAAGTATCAATGCCAATAAAGTTATGGTGTGATAATGAAGATGATTTTCATATCGTATCTAATCCAATATTTAATGAATGAAAAAACATATGAAAATCTATTTGACTTCATTTGTGAGAACCTTCAACAAAATCAAATCTCTATTGAGTAAGTAAAGACCGTAGACCCAATAAGAAACCTTTTTATCAAGGAATTGACTAGTGTTTAAATTAATTGTATATCTTTATAATAAGCTAAACACATGTTACATACTCGAAAGGAAGAGTTGAGATAAATATCAATGTAAAAAGTTGTATATAAATATAGCAGTACCACTATATCTATAAAAAGGAAGAAAAAGGCGTGATTAACCTGTTTATTCTCGAGGTCCCACGAAGTCGAGAAGCTCTACTAAGGTTTTGATGCCTCCTTCTCGTGAGCCACCCAAGCCTAGCCGATCGTTGTCCTTCTGGCATCTTTCCGACTCCTCCACTTTGTCGTCATGACGTTCTCAACCTTCCAATTCCTCTCAACTCGGGTTGGGAAGGAATTTATATCGGGGCGACAATCTCCCTCGTCAATATCCCTTGACAATCCCTCTACCTCCGGTGACTGCGCCCCATCCGCCTCTATACTCTCCGCCATCTTCTGATCGATCCTCTACGTTTCCGAATCTGCCGCCGGCATCTCTGAAGCCACCTTTGAATCCGCCTCCGAAATCGCCTTTGAAGCCGCCGCCGCCGCCGTCGTGTCCATCTCCCTGGCCTCCACCACCGCACCCTCCTCGACCCTCTCTCGACTATGTGTCTGGCTAATCGAGTGGGTCATTTTTAGTTTGTTTGATTTCATTTTTGCAGGGTCAAAAACTAGCGAGCAAAGATTCAGGGACTAGTAAACGGGCATCAGGTACTGACCCTGGGAGGGGTCCATTTTCGATGCTTTGCCTCCCACCATTACTGTTGAAGTCCTTGGCCAGTTTTCGGAACAAGAATTCTAGTGCCACCTTCTCATCCCCCGTATTCTATCATTGTCTATATGGCATCCCAATACCGTCTCTAATGGTTCTAGTGGTACAAGGATCAGTGAACCATTATTCTTTTATTCTGACCTTAGTGGTCAGGGAACATATTCCCTGGCACACATCGATGTTCTGAACCAGAGAAGCGACACCCTTCACCGGTCATGGTTTCAACGCCACTCTCTCCTTTGCTTCTTTTTGTACGATTCCGTTGTCGAGTTATGACCAATATTGTGCCATCGTTTCTCGAGGAGTTGCTCCGGCTCACAAAGGTAAGACTAGGGCTCCTCCAACCAGCACAACCGGGAATACAAAGGGAGGGCTAGCTGGTGTTGATGGGGTTTCTGTCAACCCTGCCCAGGTTTCGGTCCGTAGTCCGGAGGAGAACGCTTCATCTCCTGCTCGGGTCTCGTCGACAAGGACTGCTCACCGGAGAAGATCGAGGAGGAAGGCTAGGCTTCAATTGGACGAAGCTTTGGTTCGCAATATCCCGTCTGGGTCATCAGAGGAATGGGTCAGATACGTCTTTAGCTCCTTTGGTACGATCGTCTCTGTGTCCGTTCCGAAGCGACATAATCGTGATGGACATACTTTTGGATTCATTCGTTTTGAATCAAAAAACGAGGTGGATCAGGCCATAGAGGGGTTGGGCAGTTTAAAAATCAATGGTAATACTCTTCGTGTCGCCGTTGCTCGACGTCGGAGGCGGACTTTCAGCCCTCGCCGAGATGATGGACCACATGGAGCATGCTCTGTTTCAGAATCCTTGAAACAGAGCATGAATTCGAGGTCTCTTCAAACCTTGAATCAGAGCCAACTTTTGAGGCCTCCACAACAAATCTCTGTAAAGGGGAAAGAGCTTGAGGTTCGTGGAGAAGATCGAAGTGTTCCTGCAGATTTTTCCTCGCCGACCGGCGATGGCGAGGGTCCGTTTCAAAATTCCGAGATATCCGAGATAATTTCGTCGGTTTCGAATCCCGGGAATATCGCCATTGATTTGATACGAGCGGATCAGGATGATGTTGTTGCGTCCTTGGATCACGCTGCAGATTGCGATGGAATGTCGTCTCTGCTTGCTTCGGACTCACTTGAATGACTTGGGCCGAATGTTGGGTTGGATGTTGGGTTGCTTATGGCCCAAGCAACCCAACATCAAGTGAAACTCGGGTCAGTTAAGGAGCCCATTACGAGAAGCCCACTTTTTGACCCAACAACAAGTCCATCAAGGCTTTTTTTGGTTGGGGAGGTTATTTCTATCGGGCCTGTATCAAAGGCAGATGGAAAAGCTTCTTCGTGCTCGTTGTCTCCTATTCCATCAGCGCCGGATCAACTGGTGGTTAATGTCGGGTTTGAGGATGCTCAACCATTGTCGGTTGTGTCACCGACTCCCTCCCTTTCTCTACATTCAAGTTTCGATCAAGAATTTCCTGTGTTGTCACCTGAAAAGTAAAGAAAGGAAAAGGGAAAATACGGAAGAAACCTCAACAAACCTTTACAATGACGACCCGTTCACTTCGTATGAGTGACAAGGAGATGCTCGAGGCTCAGCGTAGAAATGAGGTTTTGAGACATTTTGTCGCTTCAGGGATTATGCTGCAGATAGAAGCTCCTCCTTCTATCGTCTACTATTTTCTTTGTTTTAGGCCATTGTCTCTTTTCCTCTTTGTTTTTTTCGTTTTTTTCAGGAAGATTCTCTTATCCTTGTGGTAGAGTCTCTTTTGCAGGTCTTTTGGGATAGCTTTTTAGCGGTCCTCTCTCTTTTCCCCATCTTAGGGTAAAAAGATTAATAAAATGATCATCTATCAAAAAAAAATATTACACCTTTCGCTCAAAAAAAGGAAGAAAAAAAACCATTAAAGAATAATCAACACGACATCAAATTAGTTCAATACTCTTTCACATAAATGTTCAAATTTAGATTTTTATTTATTTTGTTTACAAAACTCAAGAAATTAAATAAAGGGGTGCAAATAGATAAATTTTATAATATGGATATAAAAAACACAAGATAATATGGTACGAGTAATTTAGTCTGAAATTTTTGACAAAACACCATCCAAATTGAAAAATAATGTATACTTTTTAATTTTTGTAAAATATTATAAAATAAAATCATTCTTGAAAATTTAGGTTGTGGATATAAAAATGAATAATTAAGGTTCGACAATCCAAAATCCACACAGATAATAATAATAATAATAATAATAATAATAATAATAATAATAATAATAATAATAATAATAATAATAATAATAATAATAATAATAATAATAATAATAATAATACAAATTCAAAACATAAATCATAATATGAAGTTTAAGTGGTACAACGAAGAATTATAATGTAAAGTCTAATAGCTTTTTTTTTTTGGTTTGTTTTGTTTATAAAAAAACTATCTAGAAAAGAGTTTTTTCAGTTTTGGATTAATAGGTCTCGTTAGTCTGTTCGATTCAATAGTTTTATTTTATTTTTTAACTTTAGTATGTAAATATATTAGCGGAGAAATCCACCATTAACCAAAAAACCGTGAGAACTCATCTAAGTCATTTATTTCATAAATGGATAGATGAGATGTAATTGAATTGTTGACCGCAAAAACACAACACTTATTGGTAGGTAGTAGGATCTTTTTAGTAAAACTATCATATTACTTTTTTTTACCAACTCATTAATTTAATCATTTTCGCTTCGCTTAAACTCTTATTGGGTTCAAACTTGTGCCAATATTTTTATTTTCTCAATGACTTTCTATCAAGACAAGTGATGAATATATTTTGAAGCACGCAAATTTTTTATTTCGGGCTGATTTAAAATATATGTAAGGGAATTTTCAGGTACAAACTGATCTTATGGTGCGAAATACAAACCAATCTAGGTCATTGATTTAGGGAATTGGACAACCACTAAAATTCAGGGGTGATTGATTATGAAATTAATTACAAAGATATGTATTAATGATTATGTCATTAATGTTTTTTTTAAATGTGGGCCTTTGATTCCACGATTTAAGGACCCAGATTGATAGTTTCTATTTCGTACGAAAGATACAAGTTTGTACATGAATCTTATCCTATATATATATATATATATATATGGGGACAATCGGGTACAAACCTTATTTCGGGTCAGAACGTAGAACTAATCTGGGCCATTGATTACCTAGATCGGATGGCCACCGAAATTCAGGGGGGTGGGGGTGATTGATTACGAAATCAATTACAAGATATGCATTAATTAAAAAGATATTAGAAGATATGCATTAAATCTGGGCCTTTAATTCTATGATCCTAGGGCCCAGATTAAAAGTTCTACGTTCTGACGAAGTTACAAGGTTTGTACCTGATTGTTATCCTATATATATATATATATATATATATATATATATATATATAAACACTGAACGCTAGTTTATCACCTAGTTTTACCAAAA
This sequence comes from Erodium maritimum, assembly GCA_963921825.1. NCBI lineage: Eukaryota > Viridiplantae > Streptophyta > Magnoliopsida > Geraniales > Geraniaceae > Erodium > Erodium maritimum. The sequence continues at coordinate 61,718,606 of OY997592.1, read as the reverse complement.
CTAAACATGATTTTTATCACCTCAGTACATGTGTTTTATCACCTCATCACATGTCTTTTACCAACCCGGAGTACTAGTTTTATCAACACTAAACACAAGATTTATCATCTGATTGCATGTGTTCAATCGCCCATATTACACGTGTTTTATCATCTCATCACTTATTTTTAATCACCTCAGCACACATGTTTTATCACTCCAACATATGTTTTTTTTACCAATACTAAACACTAGTTTTATCAACACCGAACACTATCATCCCGATATGAAACATAAGTTAGTGAAGATTTATTAATACTCAACACTAGTTTTATCACCCCCGATATAAAAAAATTCCATGTTTCAAAATATATTCAATATGATACTTGATAGATATCCATTGGAAAAGTAAAAATATTGGTGCAAGTTTGAAGCTAATCGATGTTCAAACGGTGCGAGAATGATTAAATTAATAAATTGGCCAAGAAAAAAAATGGAATGTTATTACAATTATGCACTTGTTTGTGCGAGAAATGATGAAATTAGCTTGTATTTTGGGTGGGTTTTGGGTGATGATGTCGCATCATGGTGAATGTTCGATCTTAGGTGTGTGGCTAAGATGTGTTCTCACAATTGTTAGGATAAGAAGAGTTTCTAGCCAATTTGTCCTTAATATGTTTAGAATAAACGCCTGAAAGCACAGACCATAAGAAGGTCACCAAGAAAAAATAGAATCACAAAGAAGCACTTGCATAAGGTCCAAATATCGCGGGACTAAGAAGAAAGGAAAAAACAATCTCTCAACTCGTAGAGTTGTAACTCACTTACCAAAGTTCTTGAAATATGTCGTCAGGGTTATGTTCGGATAACGATCAAGACCACCGGTACAATTGCCGAGGAAGGTGATCTAGGGGGAGCGTGTCTATTTCTGGAAAAAGGGGTGGTGCATTGTTGGACAGAATAACCCCCTTGGGGTACTTGGTGGTACCTTTGCTACTTGAAGACCAGTAAGAAGGTGGTACCTGCGAACCTCTCATTGGTCCTTTTGCCATTCAAAGAGTCGAGGGCGCTTGACACCCCTCATCGGTTTTCCAGTAACTCTAACAGATTCCTTCGATCCTTTCGACTCTGGACCTCCCACTTCCTTCAGGGAAAAGCCACCTAATCAACTACCGAGCGAGTCCAAACCACCAGGAGGATTCGTAGCCACCACTAACCACCATGATGCCCTAATCTCTACAACAATGACCATTGTATAACCAAACTAATGGTGTTAGCGACACCAACGTTCCCAATAGTTTTTCCTTCCTTTTCGGTAGGGTGCGTGAGCCCGAAAGCACCCTCAACCCCTCCAGACCTCTTTCCTCTGTCGATCTAGCCACACCGATCTCTATCCATTCGAGGCCTCCTCTTCCTCATCATTTTCCACGTGGCATGTTGCTTCCGGGCACTCCAAGGAATATCTCCCCTTGTCGCCCATCCCCGACCGCGACATCTTCGAGCCACTCCCCATCCACGACATCGACGAATCATAGTGTTGTCGCGAGATCCATGAAGACTCACCCAAGTCTTGCTGCCACAGCAAGGGAAAGGAGGAGGATTAGGTCAGGTGCCGAGACGCCTGTTTGTGGAGTTCCATGGACTAATTCATATACGTGATTACTAGAGGAAGTAGTTGGCCGAGTAGAATCATGAACAATGGACCATTTGATTATTCTGGGGAAACGTAAGTGGAACATAGAATTGATCCAACATTCATTTGTAGAAAGTGACGTAAAGGCAAATTTGAGTGTTCATATCAATGAACATGGAAATGACTCTTGGTATTGGAAAAATATTAAGGATGGTCGATACTCAGTACGAGCGGAGTACAGGGAGCTTCAAGCAAGAGCGTGGAGGTGGGAGATGGACGATGGGTGGGTTTTTGGAAGCGACTCTGGTCACTTCCGGTGCCTCCAAAGGTATGTCATTTACTTTGGCGTGTTGTTTCTAGAATACTTCCCACATGAATGAAATTAAGAACTAGGATGGCGGAGGTTCCAGGGAGTTGTGGGTTTTATGGAGAAGCTGAGACCGACCTCCATGTATTATTATTTTGTCTGGTAGCACAGGTAGTTTGGAGTAATATTCCGGGAGTTTTGATGGAAACTGTAGAATCGGTTAAACACTGATTGCAGCTGGTTTGGTCTTCGAGTACCTTGGATATGGCGTATTTAGTCGGGGTTGGTTGTTGGAAGCTTTGGAAAACGAGGAACAACAGGGTTTGGAAAGGGAAGAAAACGCCAGGTGAGACAATATTTCATGCTACAAAGGCACTATGGTCTAAGTGGAAAGAGGCTCAAGCGCGTAAGGTACCGAATCGGACGAAGTAGGGCCCACAAAAGGTGGAGGAGACCAGGGGAAGACTCATTTAAGGTAAACTCGGACAGAGCTGTGGTTAGAGGTCTTGGGGGAGCGGGGAGGGGGGGATGATCTGTAGGGATGCACAAGGGTTGGTTTGTGGGATTCATTGTGTGACCTTTCCGAGGACCTGTGACCCTGAGACGGTGAAGGCCCTGTCCGTGAAGGAGATCTAGTTTGGATGCAGACTAATGGTTGGATGCATGGCATAATGAAGACTAACTGTTTGGGAGTTGTCCTTGCAATCGAGAGTTAGGAGCGTTTATTATCACCTTTAGGTGGTATTATTGATGGTTGTAAGGTAATCCATCAGGTCCTTAATGGTGTTCATGTGCGTAGAGAAGTCAATAAGATAGCTCATAAGTTACTATGGAACTATAGGTGTTTGCTGGAACCTATTGTCAGGTTGTTGGCTGATGTGGACATAAATTGTATCGATTCTAGATGTTTTGAGCCCACATTCTTGAGCATTTTAGTCCCGGGATTGTATAATTTGGACCATTTTTCTCTCGTTACTCGTATTGTGTCTCTCAATATGTTTTGTAGGTGATTTGATCGAAAAGGGCTAAAATAGAGGAAAACCCAGTTTTAGGAGTTTTGGAAGTTGGATGATCTTGCGAATGACATAACTTCTTCATACGGACTCCGATTGCCTCAAAGGGAGTTCAGAGATCTATAACTTTCGTCAAGGGCCCAAGACCATCCAAAACTCTCTGCTCCACCACGGAGCCGTGACATGGTCCGTGACGGGTCCCACTATGGAGCCGTGACGGAGATCGAAAATGGTCAAAAACTCTCTGTTCCATCAAGGAGCCGTGACATGGTCTGTGATGGGTCCCATCAAGGAGCCGTGACGCGCACGCAGACTGGCTTCCCTAATCCGTTTCAGATTCGATTTTTACCCTATTTAACCCAAAATTCAGCCTTGGAATAGAGGGAACTTGTATTTTTGAGAGCTAAGAAGAGAGGAGAGTTGAGAGCAAGCTAAGGAGAGGATTTCAACTTGGAAGAACATCTTTGTATTGACTTTGGGTATTGTATTTCTCTACTCTATTTTCATTATGAAGCTTTGTTTGTATTCATCAATGGTGTCTTCTTCCTCCGTGTTCATGAGTAACTAAAACCCCATAATATAGGGTTATGGGGGAGTAGAGATTTATTCTCCAATGTGTTGAATGTGAATGATTATTGTGATGGATGATCTGCTTTAGGGTTTGTATTCGATTTAAGCTTAATGCTCTATCTCCCGGGTAGGCCTGATAGAAGGTGGGAATTGCAATCTGACACTCGTGAGAGGTGAGTTGCAATTAGATCAGAAATCTTATACAAATTGGGTTTAAATCTAGACTAGTGATAGCTAGATTAACACGATTGCAATAACCATAGGATTCATACCGAAAGTTAGAAATTATCAAAGAACGTAATGTTTTGGGTCTCCCTACATCCTGATTCGTGAGAGCTGGGTGGTTAGATTCCATTAGGGTCCGAAACAACGTGAGGAGTTATGACTAGTTTGAGAGATGATTCGTTGCCCCTAAAATAAGACAACTTCACAATGTTCATCGTCATTTAAATGCGTTGGAAATGGTCTCTATGAACCCAAAACTTTATATTGCTTTTTCTCTGAATTAAAACTCTTCTAAGCTTTGTGAGTACTTGTTCACTGTCATTTCGCTTACTGTTTACTTTACATGTTTTAGAACCAAAACCATCATAGTATCGAAATAGCTTGACTACGACTTTGAGATAGAACGTGCTTGACTCGTGCTCTTTTGGGTTCGATAACTCGGAACTAAAAATCCCGAAATACTACTTGACAACCGGTACGCTTGCTGTGTCTTTTTTCAGTGCTAAAACTGCAGGGCGTCATTGGCCATTGATTCGAGTAATGAATTTGATGTGTTTCTTCAACAACAAAAAAACAGAATATTTGGCCTAGTTTACCAAACCAGTGTAATAAGGTACCCCGGTTCGGGGAATCCATTGATCTCCATCCAACAACTTCCCGACAGTGAACTCCTCCGCAATCCTCGGGTCCTTAATAACCTCGTACCCAGGCCACTTGACTCTTCCAGCCGTGTTGGCTCCGCCGCCAAAATTCCCATACTCGGCGTAAAAAACCCGATCAACATCCACATTCCCCCACTCGAGCCACCCAGCACGATCCACGATCTCATCCAAAAAACACTGCATGAAGACCACACTCGAGTACTGCCTCCACGGCCGTCCGAGGAATACTTCCATCCCCGACACCCCGGGGGCCGCGGCGACGGTGCAGTTGATGAACGAGAAGATGCTCTTGGCGGCGGGACTGCCCTTGGACTGCGCCGTGACGGTGACCCGTTTGGGGTAGTTTGGGAAGAGGCGGCAGTCTTGGAATACCGCGGTGGAGGCTCCGAAGATGAAGTCGGTGGTTCCGAAGATGTCGCAGTCCTTGTAGAATTGGAAATGATTCTCGTAGCCGGCGTACAAGGTGTCTTGGAACCCCCACAACTGGCACTTGTACAATGCTGTCTCGTTCGCTATGTTTAGTACCGCCAACGCCTGTCCGCCGTCGGGTCCGGCCAGGTTCTTGATGCTCAACAACTTGGCCACGAATCCATCTCCATATATTGCTGCACCCATTGGATCTCGATTCATGAGGAGGGTAAGTATATATCATTTCATATAACTTATACATATGTTCATCAATTTCTTACTATATGAATAAAAATGAGAATCTCGTGACCATCTTAGAAATTCTAACTTTAACATTAATCATGTTATTTATTTAAATTATACACAAAAATCATACTAATCTCTCTACCTTCAAGAATAATCATAGCATTACCCTACGCTAGAAACTTATCATGTCACATCTTTCGATAGAAAAGTGATCATGTCAAATAATCAGATTACGATTTACATTAATAATCAGTGTTCAGTGAACTCGAAACAAATTGATCTTCTTCAAAAAACCGAACGACTCAGGCTGCATGAAAGACATGTCGATTTCAATGCAATATTCATTTTGTAATTTTTCTTTTTTCTTAAGACAAGAATTAATTTGATTATTTGATAGTATCTCATTTAAAGTTGAGGTCATCATGTCACTTTGTTTAAGAAAATAACATGATAACCTCTTAATCTATAAATGGTTAACATGATTTCTCATCTTTAACATGAGATGTTGAGAAAAAAAATATGCATGCATTGCATGGGGTAGAGAAATTAGAAATATATCGTTTAATTAATGTTTGAAAACGTAAGAAAACAAAAGAAAAGAACATGAGAAGGAAGCTAGGAAGAGCAAAGCCAAAGTTAAATTACATAAAGTAGCAGATTGAGCCGTCCCATATCCGCTCTTGTTGCTCCGGTCACCGACCACCGACGTAGTCGCCGCGTCCTCTCCGACCAATGTTATGAACGTTTTGTTCCTCCAAATCTCTACGTATTCCTCGTACGTCCCCGCTTTTACTCCGATGTAGTAACGATTTTCACTCAACGTAGGTGCTGCTGCAATAGCATCGGCGATTCTTGTGAAGTCGCCGGAGCCGTCTTTGGCGACCGTGACGTTGAACAATATTGGTTGATGTAATGAAGCAGAGGTTGTTGCAACTACTTGGACAAGAATGGAAACCATTGCGGCGACAATAATAATATTCATGTTGTTCATTGATATGTTCTTGGCGATGTGTTCTTATTTTTATATTGGTCCATTTGTTTCCCAACAAATTTTGGTTCGTGATAATTTATGTCCTGATCATGTTACCCCAATTTTATTAAACACAGGAGACAAGATCTCAATTTTGTCTCATAAATTTGTCTTATCTCTTGAACTTTTGTTTGTCTGCACTTAGGAACTAATGTAGTAGAAACTGAACCTAACAGACCATGTGATATCGGGTCAGTTCTTATGTACCTTGGACCTTTGATAGTGAGATTCAGGTTTATTAGATTAAGATTTAGAAAAAAATAAGTAGAATGATCCGATTTGTTGATCTTATCCGAAGATTCTCACAGTGAAAATAGACCTTATTCGCCTATTCCCTATCTAATGTAAAATGTAATTAAAAAATATAAATAACTATTTGTATCGAAGTAATATTATTATTCCTGGAACGAGAAAAGTAAATTACAACGCAAAACCGAGAAACCACACCCCGAAAATCAACAAAAAACACCTCCGAGCAACCCGAGCGGATGAGAACTAGAGGTTGGGGAACCCGTTCATCAGGCGTTATTTCGGACATTCCCGAACGGTCGCTCACCACTCATGTTTGTTGAATGGGAGAGCGACGTTACGGACATACGTCTGGTTGGCCTCGAGGACCTCCTCGACATCGGTGACCGTTGGACCGAGCTCATGTCGGGCTTGCAAGAAAGCCAACTCGAATCGCACGACTCAACTGCTAGTGCACTACTCGATTCTCTAGCCGGCTTGATTGGATTCAGATGTAACTGTAACCTGCTAATGGCCCTCGATGGACGGGTATGATTGGTTCTTCATATGTGAGTCTGTTAGAATATGTTGTATAGGCCCAGCCCATGTGGCTCGTTAGGGTTAACATCGGGTTTAGGAAACCCTAGTGGTACAACACCACTGTATATACACATGTACATTGTAGGTTTTATTCATCAAATACAATACAATTACACAATTGTTATCATGGTATCAGAGCCTCTATCGCTCTAAATATCGCTTCAGCTTCAGCCGTCGTCGCCACCGTTCATCTTCGTTGAACGCTCCTCGCTGTTGCCCTCGTTGTTGCCCTCGTTGCTGCCCTCGCTGCTGCCACTCTGCTTCTCCCCGTGTCACGACCCACGTCGCCGGAGCAACGCATACACAGACACCGCCGCCGCCAACAACCCACGCCGCAGCCGCCGGCGAGAAAAACCACGCTCGGCCACGCCGTTGCTCCCTCGGTCGACCACGCCGTTGCTCCCTCGGTCGACCACGCTCGACTGCCTTGCTCCTGCTCCCTGTGTCGCGAACAACGCCGGAAAAACACAGCAGACGAAGCACGCCGACGAAAACCGCCGCCGCCTGCAAATTTTCGAACGACCAAACGAAGAAGACGCGTGAAGCTCACGCGCCCGCCGCCCCTCGCCCGCGCCTACGCGCCCACGTGCCCACGCGCCCACACGCCGCTGAGCGCGTTGACCACTGTTCAAAAAAAAACTAATCCTTTTATTTCAGTGTTTTTCTTTTCAGGTATTCCTAATAGAGACTTTAGATATCACTGCTGGTAGATCTATTGCCAAGCCCCGCTGTACGTTCTGCAACAGATATGGATATGTCTTAACTGAATGCAGAATTCATGCTCGTCACCTTCTTGCCTCAGACACCCCTCGATGGGGCAACTCTGGGCCCTCTAAAAACTTTAGGGGGGGGGGGGGGGGGGGCGTGACTCCCGTGGGGATCATCGGCCTTCCAACAGGCCCAATGGCACTAGTGCTACTACACTTGTTGTGTCTGCCACATCTCCTGACATGACCGCTCTCTTGGGTGACATACGAGCGTTCCTATCAGCTCACACTTCCTCGTCACGTGGCTCATCCACTACTACGCCAGGTAGCACATCTGTTGCTACTACACCTGCTGTGTCTGCCAAATCTCTTGACTTGCCTACTCTCTTGGGTGACGTACGAGCGTTCCTATCAGCTCACGCTGCCTCGTTAGGTAGCTCATCCACTACTACGCCAGGTCGCACATCCACTTGGTATTTTGACTCTGCTTGTTTCAATCTTATGAGCCCTCAGTCAGATTTGCTTGCATGTGTAACCCCGGTCACCAAGTCTCCGTCTATTCGTACTGCTGATAATTCCACTTTGCTTGCCACACACTGTGGTACCGCAACCACAGAACAGCTATCACTGCCGAACACCTTGCTTGTCCCAGATTTGTCACTGAACCTTGTATCGGTTGGTCAATTGTGTGATTTGGGTTTTGACGTTAACTTTTCTGGTCGTACTTCTTCTGTTCTTGTGCAGGATCCATTGATGGGACAAATCCATGGGACATGACGTAAAGTTGGTCGCCTGTTCGAACTCACCTCACTGGTGGTTCCCTCACCATCATCATCATCCTCGTCTACTTGTGGCGCTGTCGTCTCCGTCGATCTCTGGCACTCCCGCCTAGGTCATCCCTCTTCCTCTCGTTTGTGTAGTCTTATTTCTAGTAGGTTGTTGGGGTCAGTTTCGCATAACTTTGGTGAGTGTGTGTCTTGTTAACTTGCTAAACATCATAAACTGTCGTTTTCCCTTAATAATACTACTTCCTCTGCACCTTTTGATCTTGTTCATTCTGACTTGTGGGGAGCGGCACCTATTCCGACCATGGGGGGGTCTCGGTGGTTTGTCATATTTGTTGATGATCATACTCGTTTTACTTGGATTTATCTCATGCATAATAAATTTGACTTCTACAAAATTTATTCTGAGTTTTCTGCCATGGTTCGCACACAATTCTCTAAAGTTATTAAAACACTGCGTATGGATAACGGCATGGAACTTAAAGAGTCATCCTTCCTTGCCCAACTTGCTTCCACCGGTAATATCGTTCAGCGCTCATGTCCTGGTACATCGCAACAAAATGGTCGAGCAGAACGCAAACATCGCCATATTCTTAATACGGTCCGTGCTCTTACCATTGCAGCTGCCTGTCCTGAACGTTTTTGGGGGGAGGCTGCCCTCATAGCCGTCTACACCATCAACAGGGTTCCATCCCCAGTCATAGGTAACAAAACTCCTTACGAGTCTTTGTATGGTCGTCCTCCAGTTTATGATCTTCTTCGTGTTTTGGGTGTGTCTGTTTTGTTCATCTACAACCTCATGAACGTACTAAACTTGAACCTCGTTCTCGTCTTTGTTGCTTTATTGGGTATGGGATCGAACACAAAGGGTACAGATGTTGGGACCCGGTTTCCAAACGTCTCTGCATATCTCGCCATGTCACATTCTGGGAACATAAGATGTTTTCTTCAATGTCTTCTTTTCACATTCCCGAGTCTACTCCTTTCTTTTCTAATCCTGATATTGATCTGTTTTTTGATGATGATGAGGGTTCTCCCATTGAGCTAACTCCTACAGGTGCTCCGCCATCTCTGCCTCCTACCGTGGACCATGTTCCGCCAGAGGATCCTGTGCTACCGACTCGACCACAACGTCATCGGCAACTCCCATCTCACCTCCAGGACTTTGAGGTAACCCTACCATCTCGTGTCGCTTCCATAGTGTCCTCTGTATATGAGCCTGACACCTATCGGGAGGCTTGCACTAACCCCCTATGGCAGCAAGCAATGACTGAGGAACTACAGGCCATGGTGAAGACTCATACATGGAATCTGGTACCTTTACCTCAGGACAAACATGTGGTCGGTTCTAGATGGGTATACAAGGTGAAGACCAAGGCAGATGGTTCTATCGAGCGCTACAACGCACGTATTGTGGCTCGTGGATTTACCCAGGAACATGGGGTTGATTATGAGGAAACATTTGCTCCTGTTGCGAGACTCACTTCTGTTCGCACCATTCTTGTTGTTGCTGTTGGTCGACAGTGGGACGTTTTCAAATGGACGTGAAGAATGCTTTTCTCAATGGAGATCTTACAGAGGAGGTTTATATGAAGCCCCCGCCCGTCTATGATCATCCCCCACACATGGTTTTCCGTTTGCGCAAATCCATTTATGGCCTCAAGCAGGCTCCGCGGGCATGGTACTCCAAGTTCAGTAGTGCAATGGCAGTCTTTGGTTTCGTCTCTAGTCCGCACGATAGCTCCATGTTTGTTCGTCGGACCTCTCGGGGCCATACTCTCTTACTTCTGTATGTGGACGATATGATCATTACTGGTGATGATGCTATCGGCATTGTGGATCTTAAGCGTCATCTAAGCGACCAGTTCGAGATGAAGAATTTGGGTCATCTCTCTTACTTTCTTGGTTTGGAGATTTCCTCTCTGTCCTCTGGTTATCATTTGTCACAAGCCAAGTATGCAGCCGAGCTCATCTCCAAGGGGGGACTAACCGATAGCAAGATCGCTTCCACTCCCATTGAAGCGAATGTCAAGTATCTTCCATCAGATGGTCAAGCTCTTGAGAATCCCACTTTATATCGCCGATTAGTTGGAGGGTTGGTATACCTCACTGTTACTAGGCCTAACATTGCATATGCTGTCCACATCGTCAGTCAGTTCATGTGTGCACCTCGCACTACTCACTATGAGGCCGTTCTTCGGATCTTGCGCTATGTTCGAGGCACCTTAACACAAGGACTACATTTCTCTTATGGCTCACCTTTAGTCCTACAGGCCTATTCAGATGTAGATTGGGCAGGCGATCCCACAGACCGATGATCTACCACAGGTTACTGTTTCTTTCTTGGTAACTCTCTGATTTCCTGGAGAAGTAAGAAACAAACAACCATTGCCCGCTCCAGCACGGAAGCTGAGTATCGAGCCATCGCTGATACTACTTCCGAACTCATATGGCTTCGTTGGTTACTACATGACATGGGTGTTGTTCACAAGTCAGCCACTACCATTCATTGTGACAGTCAGAGTGCTATTCAGATTGCTCATAATGATGTCTTCCATGAACGCACCAAGCATATTGAGATCGATTGTCACTTTGTCAGACAACATCTCAATCAGGGCACCCTCGCTCTCCGGTCTGTCTCCTCTAGCGATCAGATTGCAGATATCTTCACCAAGGCTTTAATCCCAGGGAAGTTCAAACCTTTAGTTGACAAACTCAACTTGGGTTCATTACCACCATCTTGAGTTTGAGGGGGGTGTTAGAATATGTTGTATAGGCCCAGCCCATGTGGCTCGTTAGGGTTAACATCGGGTTTAGGAAACCCTAGTGGTACAAGACCACTATATATACACATGTACATTGTAGGTTTTATTCATCAAATACAATACAATTACACAATTGTTATCAGAGTCGTTCTATTTCTTCCTGAAAGGTGTCACGTTCATTGTCCACAATCATGTTGTGCATAATAATGCACGCTCGTATGCTCATAGACAAATTCATGTCGTCCCAACCTCGAGCAGGCCTACTGATGATATAAAAACGGACTTGTAGGATCCTGAACGACATCTCCATATCTTTCCTTGCGTATAACACGTGCCTCAGTAGTTGTGGTGCAGGTATAGACTTAACAAAGTACACCCACGGTGGGTAAATTCCATCAGTTAAGTAGTAAGGCGTGTTGTAGTACGTACCGTTGACCTCATATGCGAGCGGGTGCTGATGACCTCGATATACGTGCGTAAATATGGACGATTGGTTCAACACATTAATATCGTTGTTCGATCATGGAATACCAGAGTATGCGTGCCAAATACAGGTGTCGGGCCCTGCAACTACTTCAAGCATGACTGTCGGTCCAGAATAATCGCCCCGCTCGTAAACAACCTGATGCACTTTTGGAAAATTCGTCCACATCCAATGCATACAATCGAGGCTACCGATACAACCTGGAAGACCATGAATTTCATTTATACACGTAGTGTAAGCAATGCCATTATTGTTCATCTTTTAAAGGTAGGTTTCATCGAACACGTTGATTAAAGCGAAGAAAAACCGGTGCATGCACTCGAGGACCGTTATCTCAGTCATCTTCAAATATTCGTCCAGGCTGTCATGTAAAGCATCGTAGCACAACATTCGTATAGCTACCGTACACTTTTGAATGGTTGAGAACCCGGGCCGACCACGACAATCAACTTTTTGTTTGAAGTAGTCATCGTAATCGAACACGCCATCTTCAATTTTCATGAAAACAGATTGTGCCATTCTAAAATGGCGACAATTTTTTTTTCATCGTACATCGGGGTCGCTACAAAGTAGTCGGATATAAGCCGGTCATGAGCAGCACTGCAATCTTTGAAAATATATTGCCTTTTTGACTTCCCTGGATGGGGCCGTCATAGGTGCCTCTGCCTCCCTAACATTTGCTCGTATAGACACCAACATCTCTTCCTCTGCTTCTCGGGTCCTTGCACGTAACGTTGCGTAGTCCATTTCACCGCCATCATACTCCTTACTACTCGATGAATCCATAACGACAAGATGGGAGCACAAAGTATAGAGAACAATTTTGTGGGATTTATTGTGTTGGGATACACTCTTAAAAATTGCAGTAGGGTATTTATAGATTTTTTTTCTTTCCAAAATCTAAAAAAAAAATATTTGGATCAACCGAATCTGCTGACCGCGGACACATGGTAGAATCGCCGGCCAAGTCAGATTCTACGCGCTGATATGTATCCACGCGGCGTTCCCTTGATTCGTTTAGTCAACACTGAATCTACGGAATAGACTCTGCCCTGGGTCGACAGATTCATAGACCGTCTAAAACGTCTTCCAAATCGACTTGAAAATTTAATCTCACGAAGGGAAAAAAACATATTTTTTGTTAATTTCGATGCTCGATTCGACGACAAGCCCCATTATAGAAGGTCTTAGAAACTAACCCCCTAAGCTCATGTCAAGGGGACATAGTTGGATGACAAAAATCACCATAATTTAATGAGATATAATATCGATTATGTTAAATTGGGCAAACTTGAAATCGAAATCGGGGAGAAGATTAAAATCTTTTTCCCGACTCACACCATAAATATGTATTTGGATAAAATTTTGAGTACAAGTTTTCCCGACAAAACAAAACACGTATTTCAAACCCATTCCTTGTCATTCTTTGCTATAATGTGTTTACCAGAAATATCATTACGTGGAAGTAAATAATGAAAATAAAGTAAGAAGGATAGTGTAAAAGAGGAGAAATCGGCTAGAAACTCCTCTTATCCTAGTAACCATGAGAACTCATCCTAACCACACACACTTATGATCCAACATTCATCAAGATGCCACATCATCAGCCAATTTTACCCCAATTTCACGCCACTTTCAGCCTTTATCACACAAGTAAGGGCATAATTGTAATAGCATGGTGTCATGTGGACTAGTGTCCATATTTTTTTTACCAATTCACTAATTTAATTTTTCCTGCTTCGTTTGAACTCCGATTAGCTTCAAACTTGCACCAATATTTATCTTTTTCCAAGGGCTTTAAATCAAGATCAGTCATGAATATATTTTGAAGCACGAAAATTAAAAAGTTGTATTGGGGTGATAAAAATAATGTTTAGTGTTGATAAATCTTCACTAATAAATGTTTTATATTAGGGGTATCAAACTAGTGCTAAATGTTGATATAAAAAAAACATGTACTGAGGTGATAAAAATCAATTAATGAGAAGATAAAAAACGTGTTCAATTTTGATAATAAGTTTGATAAACTAGAGTTTAGTGTTGATAAAAAAACGTGTGATGGGGTGATAAAGCACACGTAATTTAGTGATAAACATAGTGTTTAATGTTGATAAAACTAGTGCTTAGTGTTCATAAAAAAACATGTGATGAGGTGATAAAAATCATGTTCGGTTTCGGAAAATAAGGTGATAAAACTAGTGTTCAGTGCTGATAAAACCAGTGTAAAGTGTTGTTAAAAATTATCCAGATACAGTTTCTTTTTAAATCAACCCCAAAATAATTTATTTTTTTCTTGCTTTAAAACATACTCACCACCGGTCTTGATAGAAAGCCCTTGAAAAAAAAAGATATTGGCGCAAGTTTTAAGCTAATCGGAGTTCAAACGAAGTGGAAAAAAATTAAATCATGTTTAGTTTTGAAAATGAGGTGATAGTGTCAAATGTTGATAAAATCAGTGTAAAGTGTTGATAAAAATTACCCAAATATAATTTATTTTTTAAAATCAGCCCCAAAATATATTTTTTTCGTTCTTCAAAATATATTCATGACTGATCTTGATAAAAAGCCCTTGAAAAAACAAAAATATTGGCGCAAGTTTGAATTTAATCGGAGTTCAAACGAAGCGGGAAAAATTAAACTAGTGAATTGGTAAAAAAAAGTAATATGATAGTTTTACTAAAAAGTCCCTACCAGTTATTAAAAAATGCTGTGTTTTTGCAGTCAACAACTCAATTACATCTCATCCATCTATTCTTAAAATGAATGGCTTGGATGAGTTCTTATGGTTACTAGATTACGAGGTGGTTTCCATTTGATTTCTCCTCTAGTGTAACATCTAGCAATCATAGATAACAATGTTGGTTATGTTCATAAACAAATTGAAATTTGTACACAAAGGATTAAAAAATAAAATAAAAATTCGGTAATTGAACCGCTGATTTATCCTTAACTCTAGTTATGTCATGTCTGTTTCGCCGCCCTCGTCTGTCGTGTCGCCGCTTCCAGCCACTAACATGTCTCCATTATCAGGTGAGCAACCTTCTCCCACGTCCTTTATCATGCCTCCGAAGCCTCCCTATGGTTTTGTCAAACCAGTAAGGAAACGGAAGAAGCGCCATCCGAAAACTCCTCTTTCGATCACAATGTCGTCGTCCCCCACCAAGAATTTGCAACCTTCCATGTCGGCTGAACAAGCCTTGGTTGTCTTCTTGATGGGAGATACTACACCAACCGCAACTTAGTGAAGGTGAAGAGGGTCCGACATGTCAAGCTTCTCGGCCAGGCCTTGTCGCAGATATCCATGGCGGCTACCCAGGCTCTTGTAGGCCTATCGGATAAGGTTCCTCCCGCTAGGGTTCCGACTCCTCATCTGGTGGCCCCGGCGGTCGCAACCCATGCCAGGGCTCTAGATCCTCCTGTTCCTCCGTCGCTGATGGGGGATCTCCATACTACCTTCTTTCCATGTTTCCTTACCGAGGAAGAGGTGGTGGAAGTTGTGGTTCCCTACAATCGGATGAACCCTCAGGAATTGGTGCACCTCCAATTTGGGTCGTCTGGTTTCCCTTAACCCGCCTCAGAAGGAGGTGTTACTATCGATCATCACGCTTGCATGGGGTCGCTCCGGCTTGGGTGTGGTGGTCAAGGATCTAGAAACGGGTACCTTCGCATTCTATTTCTTGTCCTATGAGGCTAGGGTCTGGGTTCGCCACAACGAGCCGTGGTGCTTCCACTGTCACCCACTACTGCTCGACGAGGTAGCCAACCCGATGGCTCTGGATCTCCCTCAGTTAGATTGCCTCCAGCTATGGGTGCATGCTCGGGGAGTACCGCCCCTTGTCCGGCCAAGGGATTCCAGGGTAATCATAAGGGCTACACTGGGGGAGCACGTGAAAACCCTGTGTGATCAATGGGGTCTATGATGGGGTGGTACGATCACTGTTTTCTTCTAGATGGACATTCACCGACCTTTTCGGTGCACCATGATCATGCGATTCCGGAAATACCTGGATCTGGTGAGGGTCAGCCTGACATATGAACGACTCCCGGCTTTCTGCTTTAATTGCGGGATAAATGTTCATATGGTATGGGATTGTGACTGGGAGGTGCCACAAACGCCCCGCTTTGGTGACTCGATCCTAGAGTTCAAGTTTGCCAAGGTGGATAAACCGTACGCCACAGATTGGGGAAGGGAAGCACCTGTACCGTCGGTGTTCGTAGTGTTGACCTCGAACACGCTACCTAAGACCGGGTCGTCTCGGGGGAAAGAACCCCTCATAACATCGGACACAGTTCCTAACATGTTTCTCGAATCCCATGTTCAGTTCGGGCTGATGCCTTTCCCTCGAGGCCCTATTCAATCTTCAAAGATAGACCCCCTGAATCTTTAGAGATAGGCCTCCTTGGGTTTGTCCCATCTGAGAAGATGTAGGGCCCGTTGGGCCAGAAGAGGGATATAGTGGGGGAGCCGCAGGAGGATCAGGCGAGGGTTGGGAAGAAGCCCGGCCACGAGGGATGATAGGTAACCTAGGCTCCAAGGATATACTCGGGGAGGAGTCCTTAGGTCGAGTCGTTCCTCCCATTCAGAGTGTCATGTTTAAGTTTGGTAGCTCTTTTGACAAAATGATTCCTTGGAAAGCAGGGACCAAGCAGCGTCTAGGTCATACTTTGAGCAATTCTTGACAGTTTGGAACTTTTTTATTTTAAATATGTTCTAGATTTGGTTTCAATTCATGTTTTAGATATGTTTCTTGTTCTTGTTCTGCTTGTTGTTGTTATAAAAATTTCTTATTAGACCGGTTCGTATCTAAAAGTTATTAGATCATTATCCCTATAAAGGCTATGACCATTATAATGACTGTTTTTTTTTATTAATGAAACTACTTATTCTGAAAAAAAGGATTAAAACTAAAGAGATATTATACCAGAGAATGACTAGTCTACAATTGATTATTAAAATATTAATTTCAACTCTTATGAACTTAAAGAATCTATATCTGTGAACCATTTTTTATATTAGGCGTCGAAAATCCTCCCGTATCTCTGTCTATTTCATAACTCACACGATAGTTGGACTGGAGGTTTTTGCTATATGGGTGTTGTAGTGGCCTTGACAACAAGAAGCCCTAGTTTGCAGGCAAGAACGATATGGAAGACTTCTGAGTTGGGTCCTCGACCAAAAAGGGTGCCGCGAGTAGTAAGGGGAGATATTATTTTCATTAGCAATTGACCTTTTCACTCTCATGCGGTGGCGGCCATGCAAGCGGCCCGAGGGAGGTTGGCGATGGCGGTTGGAATTGGTCCGAAGAGTATGCTTTGTCTCCGATTGGTTCTACTTTCTGGTCCTATATTCAAGGAGGATTAAGGTTGTGCAGCGTGATGGTGGCGACGACGATAATAAATGTGGCATCTCCAACATGAACGACGACGTCCAAGTCGAGATGAGTCGAGGCATGGGTGGGTTGGAAGACTTGGAGGGTACCTCACTACAGGGAAAAGCCCTAGCGCATCGCTTCTTTCTTCAACAGGGTTTTATTACTAGCTTGAGGTGATGGTGTCTTGGAAGGTGGCAGGTTGGGCAGGAACAAAGAGACATGGCTTTCAGGCCTGGGTGATGCGTAGGCCGCTAACGCCGAGGCTAGGTTTATTTACCTCTCGAAAATTTAATTTGTGGTTGGTGTTTTGTTACCATAGTAGAATGACTTTTCGTTCCGTTAATGATGGCGGTAGAGCAGACAAGGAAGACCCATGAAAGCATCACAAGTCGTCTGTTTCTTGCCATGAAGAGCGATATGCACCATACCGAGTACAAAACTGCCCTCCAAACCATAGGCAATTCCAACATTACGCTACTTAGCATCTCACATGATTGGCGTATATATGTGATTAAGTACTATAATATGGATGTTATAGTAGGAGTAAATAACTACAGAAGAAAGATCTGTGATTCAGGTTCGGTTAGCACACCAATGTTTTTATGGTACAGGTGCAACGTGAGAGGGGCGAGAAGCACCCTTTCTTATCTGAATGAAGGCCTTAGGGCGGGTGATTGGGACAATACCTCCCAATCAACAAGACCGGGGTGGAGCCGACACCACCATGTATCAATTCGACTCTTGTCAAACCAGACGGTTTCAACACACACTTAACTCAATAAAACATCACATCCATCTGAGGGAGGACGACATAAGTTGTTAACCAAGATGGGATCACAGTCCATCTATGCAAAACCAGTAAAACTATGAAGGGTCAACCATTACCCAATCATCCACTGGGTATTCCCAAAGTGATCGTTACTCAACCGGAACAAAACATACAGGGTGTGAGGTCATGTGGTTCTGGGCCTGGGATTGATGATCCAAGCGCAATAGTATTCGTGGTTGTCCCCAGACCTCTCGCACGTTCGTGTTCTACTTCAACGTTAATACAGGTCGGGCCTTCTCGTGGGCTTGTTGTATCAGGTTGAGAAGTTGGGCCTTTTGTAATAGTTAAGGATGGTGAGCCTCAACGACCACTTGCTCAACTTAGAATGGGTCTTTTTAATGTTTCGGAGGTGTAGTCCACGTTTGCTGAGGGTTATGGCCACTCTTGGAAGGATGCCCTTCTAAAACCATCGCCTTTTAGGAGTCGGGTTTGTAAGAAAAAAATATCCTCTAGTACAATGATTTACTCATCTAAGATTACAACTCGTTCTATGAGTCGAGAACGAGCTATCCGAGCTGCTCCTTTGGCTACGAATGTTGGAATCATTTGGCTCTCAAGCCTTTTGTTGACCTTAAATCTCCGTAGGCATCAAGGAGAAGGCTTCCGTTGGAGATTGATTCTCTTATCGATTGGGAGAGTTGTTATGTATTTTTGTTTTTTAAAAGGTTATGCCTTTTAGCTCCTTTTGAGAGTTCTTCTGTAATTGTTTCCAGGTGTTTTGACCCTTAGACGTATTCCATTCCGGAAAGTTAGTCTCTTTTTAATAAAAAAAATTGAGGTGATCAGAAATCAGAAAAATAAAAGAAAAATGATTATTAAAAAGTAGGTATTAAATTTGATAATAGATATCATAAATAGTAACTAAGGGGAGAAAATCAAAATTAAAAATGATAAAAAAAATTACAAATAAACTCTTATAAACATAAAAAAACAAAGGTGAATTTTTATCTAAAATATGATATATATTAAAATTTTATAATCATATTTTTTGAAATATAAATTAATAATATTTTCTTTTTGAAAATGTTAATCGTGAGGGTGGGTGTAGTTTCATTAACTATTGGTCTTATTTTGGTCATTTTGCTGAAAATTTTGCCAGAAATAGATGAAAAGTTAACGTTATTAAAAAGTGTATAAGTTAGGATAGTCATATGTAATTTCGATAGGCTAGAATAGTCACGTAATTTTTTTTTGATCAGTTCGAGTAGTTATTTTTAAAAATCCTTAATTTAAAAAATAAAATAAAATTCCATTAATTATTATTGGTCGCATGTTTCTTTATTGTCCACTCACAATGTTGTTTTTGCAAGACTCTTGCTCAAATAATTTAATTAAGAAAACAATTTTCAGACCATGCGATAAAGAGTATCCGTCTGGACAATATTGGGGAATTTACATCTCAATCGATTAATGACTATTGTATGTCAATAGGAATCATGATTGAACACCCTGTGGCTCATACTAATACCCAAATTGGGTTAGTAGTGATGATTGCTAGAAACATTACTTATGAAAACAAAGTTACCGAATTCTACTTAAGGACATGCGATATTGCATGATGCATCGTTAATACGAGTAAGGCCAACTACATATCATAAATTTTTCCCTTTACATCTTGTCATTGGCCAATAACCAAATATCTCTCATTTGAGAGTGTTTGGGTGCAGTTTATGTCCCTATATCTCCCCACTCAATGTACCAAAATGGGACTCCAAAGAAGATTGAGAATTATATTAGCTTCGAGTCTCCATCCATTATTAAATATTTGAAACCCATTACATGGGATATGTTTATGGTACGATTTGCATACTGTCAATTTGATGAGACAATTTCCCTGTATTAGGGAAATAAATGTCCAAAAAAGAAAGATAAGAAATTTCATGGAATGCATTGACATTGTCTCATTTTAATCCTCGTACGAACAAATGTGAACTAGAAATTCAGAAGATTATTCACTTACAGAAGGTTGCAAATTCATTGCCTGATGCATTTACGGATGTTAAGATTGTGATAAAATCTTATATACCAGTTGTTAATGTTCTTTGTAGAATTACTCTTTCAGGTGAAGAAATGGGAAATATGCTAGAAAAGAGTCTAAACACGCCAGAAGCGTGGTAGACCTATTAGACCCAAAGATAAAAACCCAAGAAAAAGAAAGGAACAAGTTCGGCAAGTTGGTACAACAAATGATATCGCAATTTCTGAAGAAATAAATGTGATAAATGAAGAGACGTCTTCAAAAGCTGATGAAAGATTTGAAAAATATGACAATGAAGAGATCTCTATTAACTATGTCACTTCTGATTAAAGATGGAATAGAAATGAATTTTTTGTGGATGATATATTTACACATGCAGTTGCATTAAATATTTCAAAAGAAAATGAGGATCATGAACCAAGATCAGTCAGTAAATGTCGACGAAGAAAGATCGGCCGAAATGGAAAAATGTCATTGAGACGGAATTAAATTCACTCAAGATCGCCAAGTCTTTGAACCTATAGTCCAGACACTTGAGTCTGTATTCCTTTCAGGAATATCAAACCCGAGAGTTGAGAGCAATTTATCGCGTTGGTTGTTGTTGGGTTTCCCGATAACAATTGGCGGATGTAACGCTCATGTTATGTAAGGTCTATTTTAGCAATGAAGCTTATTTCCAAAAAAAATATATTTATGTTACAAGTCCTTTGGTTTTTCCATTTTATGTATAGATTAATGTGTATTTGTTGTGAAAATGGCATGTGTATGCCATGTGTGGCCACCACAATTTGCATGGCACCACTTCTTGCATGCAAAGGGTTATGTGGCAATTGCTCATCACTTGTTGGCTTCTATAAATATATGTACCAACCCCTTGTATTAGATGACCATCTAACACTCTCATCTTGTAGGAAAGTTCTCAAGAAATTAATGAAAATTCTCTCTACTCTCTAATTCTCAAGTGTTCTTTCTTGTCTTGCTTGGTAACCAACCCGTAGACACAAACCTTCTTATTATTCTTGGGTCATTGGTGTCTTGGTGTTGGTTCCGATCAAACTTGATTTTACAACACGTTATCAGCACGATCTTGTGCAAGTGGCTCAACTTGCATCTAGTGTATCTATAAAACTAACCGTCAAAATCCAAATTCCACCGGTCACTTTTAAGAACCATATGTGAAGAATATTCACTCCAAGAATCAGCTTCATCGGACCTTGGATGAAGCTCCGATCGGGCTCTTGAAAGTGGCTGGTCGGACCAAAACTGTGCAGAAAATTCAGCACCTTCTTGTCCCAAATTGGTTCAAGAACACAAAGGAAAGGAAGAACACCAAAGGAGGATGTATGACTTGAGTCTCCAAGACGCCTACGTATTCGGTATCAAAGTTTCATACTCTCGTGAATTTATTTATATTTGATTCATGCTTATTTATGCATGTTCAATTTATGACTTACTCATAAGTATGCTCTGTGATCGCCAATTTACATTGGATCTTTCACATCAGAAATTTGATGCTTATTATTTTTTTTTGATAAGCGATGAAATTATTATTACAGGGATTTCAATGTGAATCCCTGAAAAGAATACCTCAAACAAATACTCCACAAACTAAACCAAAACGACTAGCAGAAGAATAAAAAAGAAAAATTAAATTATCCCTGCCACCAACCGCCGTCTGACCAGAAAACATGACCTCGGGGCCAAATTCCATTGCTCATAAGATACGTTCTGCACAAGATCTCCAACCAACAAGACTAAGCTGAAAACATGAGGCTTAATCTTCTCGAACACCTCAGATTCCGAAAGGACAGTGCTCCTGAAAATCACATTATTTCTCTGTAGCCAAATATGCCAACATGTAATATAACAAACCTTCAACCACACTGAACTTCCCAACAAGTTGGCCATCGAGGCCCAACTCTCACAGGCTAGTCGAAATGAACCCGGCATCACCAAAAACACTGACCACCATGAGAAAATGTATCCCCAAACTCTCCAAGAATAGCCACAGTGCAGGAGTAAATGATCCAGGTCCTCAAAGTGTTTCAAACAAAGGGGACACCACATGTCGTTCAAAGCTATCCTGCAACCCCTCGCCTCCAAGAAACACCTAGTAGGTACTGCTTCATGAATCGCCAGCCAAATAAAAATACTGAATTTTGGCGGGAGACCCTTCACCCACAAAAAGGAGGCCCAACTAACCACTTCGAAAGAGGGAACAATGAGCCTGTAAACAGTCCCCACGGAGAAACGGGACCCTTTCACCCAAACTATCTTGTCAGGCAAATCAGATAGCGTGACGGAGAACAATAAGCCTTTCAATGCCAATTCTTCACCTAATTCCCTCACAAACAGGTCTCGTCTAAACACCACCTCCCAACTACCATCTCTCCAATAATCTCGGACCGAAGCATCTTGATCAGACGCTGCTATAAAGAGATAGGGGAACCTGAACCGAAAGGCCAAATCACCAAGCCAGACATCATCCCAAAACCGGACCCGCCTACCATTTCCCACTTTCCAGTGTATCCCTTGTCCTCCAAATAAACTCAAAAACCTCGGTTCATTAGCTAGACTCATTATGTGGCCAAAGAGGAAAGAAGTGTTGGGTTTATCCATCTTCATGAGATCCCATTCTTTTATGTTGCCACCTGAATTTGTCACAAATAAATTGTTTCCATAAAGAATTTTCGTCTTCTGCGAACCTCCAAAACCATTTCGCCAACAAGCTTAGATTAACCTCCTCCATACGCCGCAAGCCGAGCCCCCCTTCGGCCTTCGGTCTACACACCATGTCCCACTTAACTTTATGTAACACCCTTCTCGCTACACTGTGGGACCATAAAAATCGGCGCTGGAACCTTTCAAGTTTCTTAATCACATCCTTTGGCGCTTTAAAAATACTCGTATAAAATACCGGAAGCGATGCCAAAGTGGATTTGATCAACACAACTCTGCCTGCAAGATTCAGAGTCTTCGCCTTCCAACCATTTAAGTACCTCCTTACCCTGTCAAAAACCGGCTCCCAGAAGAGAATACGAGTGGGACTTAATCCCAACTGGAACCCAAAATACTGGATGGGCAAGTCACAAACCTCACAACCCATAATATCAGAAATCAATTCTTCAGATAAAACCGCCCCATTCAAAAGCACCGCCTTAGACTTAGCAAAATTAATTTTCAGACCCGACAAAGCTTGAAACAAATCCAGAATATACTTCACATTACGAAGACCCATCTCAGTACCTTTAATAAATAGAATGGTGTCATCCGCGAATTGAAGGTGGGAGACCTCCAATCCATTTCGGCCTACAGTAACCCCGCCAAAATCACCACCCCGAATACCATCCATTAGCATCTGATGTAGGCCCTCAACTGCCAGCAAAAATAAAAAGGGGGATAAGGGACATCCCTGTCGTAACCCATTCTCCGTGGCGAAATCTGTACTAGGTGCCCCATTGATCAACACTGAAAGATTAGCTCGAAAGCAGCTAGCCATCCATATTTTCCATTGCTCAGTGAACCCCATAATACTCATTACATCCAGCAGATAAGACCAACTGACCTTATCGTAGGCTTTCTCAAAGTCTAGCTTCAGAATAATCGCTTCCAACTTAGATCTCTTCACCTCATGAATCACTTCGGAAGCTATCAAAACACCGTCTACAAGTTGTCTACCTGCAATGAAGCCACTTTGAGTGTCACTAATTAAATCAGGTAAAACAGCTTTGAGTCTATTTGCCAACAACTTCGCCACAATTTTATATGGGCCGGAAATCAAGCTTATCGGTCTGAACTCGTCAAAGCACTCGGGATTTGAAACTTTGGGTATTAAAACCATGAAGGCCGAACTCAAACCCTTCCCGAAGGTTCCCGAGTTATGAAACTCCTCCACAAACCGCATCATGTCAACTTTAATCACCTCCCAACAAGTCTTGAAAAATAACATCGAAAAACCATCCGGTCCCGGGGCCTTATTATTCCCACAATTCGACAAAGCAGAGAACACTTCCTCAGGGGAAAAACCTACGCTTAGACCTGCAGCCTGAATGTCTGATAACGTTTTAAACTGGAAGGCCGGTATTCGAAACGGAGCTTCAGGTGGTTTGGCAAATCTAGCTCTAAAGTGAATTACCGCCTGTTGTTTTATCTGTATCGGATCCGAATACCAGCAATCACCCACTTTGATAATACTGATCCTTTTCAATGAAGCATTAAAATTTGCTAACCGGTGATAGAACTTTGAACATTGATCCCCTTCCATATACCAACGAAATCTGGCTTTTTGGGCCCAGATTTTTGCCATCTGTTTATGCTTCTGAATCAGGGATACTTTTAAGAGGGACCTCTGAATACTTTCAACACCAGACAAAGGGCGGGATTCAACGATCCTATCTAACCCGTCTACCTCCACATTTAATGCTGCAATCTCATTATCTACTCTGCCAAAAACTTCTAAGTTCCAACGTTGCAACTCCTTTCTCAAACAATTCAACTTTTTCCACAAGACATAACTTGGCGACCCCTGGACCTCAAAGGAGTTCCATTGAGTTTCCACAAACTCAAAAAAAATCGGATGGGAAGTCCATACATTTAGGAACCTGATAGGTTTCGGTTCCCAATTCAACTCTTGAGACTCAAGTACTACCGGTTTATGATCCGACAGTTGTCTCGGTAGCGTTTTCTGGGTCAAACTAGGATACATTGCCAATAGATCAGCAGAAATAAGGAACCTGTCTAAGCGTGAGGCTTTAGAAGCATGGCCGAACCAAGTGAACTTAGCTCCCAACAAAGGTAAATTGCAAACTGCCAAATCAAACATGAAATCCCGAAAAGCTTCACTGTCAGATGGTGAGAATTCACAATTGACCCGTTCCTCCCTTTCACAAACAGTATTAAAGTCTCCACCCAGCAATAAACAGTCATCAAAGTTTGAACTGGCAGCCGATAAAGTATTCCAAAGTTCTACATGACCTCCACTGTCGCACGGAGCATAGACATTCACAACTGTCAAAGGAGTAGAATCAGCTCGAAAAATACCTTTCCACACTAAAACCCTGTCTATAGGATAGGACGAGACAACCGAAAAGACTGCATGTCTCCACACAATAAGCACACCTCCCGAAGCTCCTATCGAAGGTACGAAAGCCGATTCCCATTCTCCACCAAAACCACTACTTCGTAAAATGTAGAGAGGCATATCCTCTCTCTTCGTTTCCTGAATCAATACCATATCTGGGCTTTGCTTCGCCAGCGCCACCTTAATACACCGTCGCTTCTGGACGGCATTCATCCCCCTCACGTTCCAGGAGATGAATTTCACCATTGAGAAAAAAAACTAGAAAGGTAGAGTAGAAGGGAGAGAGACTCCCTCTTCTAGCTCATCATCAGTGCAAAACTCGTCTGAATCTTCTTGAAACTCGGGGTCAACAGAGTCTCCTAGTTCGAAGTCTAAAGCTTCGATTTGATCAGCTGCTTCAGGGTTACCAGCTAAAACTTTCTGACTTGCTTTTAACAGCTTCCATCGTCTGTCTCTTTCTGAATTCTCCTTCTTTAAGGAACAACCTTTAGTCGCATAAGACCGGTATATATAGTTAGGTTTACCTGAATGATGCAGAGTTTGATTTAATGATTTTCCGGCCCGGGAGACTTGAGGCCCACGCAAAATTGAGGACGGGCTCTGGCTGGTTTGGCTTTGAGAATCAGCCACTTTACTCCCCGAAGATGGATCACACACAATATTTTTATATTTCAACAAGTGTGCCGGAGGAGGGAATTTGTCCCTGTCATTCAAGCCAATTACATCTCCCACAGACTGTTTTGGTAGCTCCAATCCAGTTTCCTTTACCGGCAAATCAATGACCTTGTGGGCTTCAATGGGAAATAATTTTCCATCCAAATTCAGAACACGTGAGAAAGACTGGGCATGGGAGCTTACTTTCAACAGGAAGTAGTTGTAATCAAGTAGCATCGACGTCTCGTCCCGTAAGGCCAAACCAAAGGTCCCCATCGAAGTACCCAAATCTCTAAAAGACGACATACACCATCCCGAAGGCGGGATGCCGGCAACTCTAAACCATGAGAAGCTGCCTTCCAATGTAAGCCAATCTTTGGCCTTGTCAATCATGAAGAACAAATCAGAACACCACTTCCAGTTTGAGTTTAAAATACCTTTCAAGGTGTCTTGATCAGCAGAGAGAACCAAGAAAATTCGGTTGCCCAGGTACTTAAACTGCAAGTCCAGAGACTCTTCTAAAGTGATTCGATTTCGCAATTCTGCAATAGAGTAGTCTGAGTTCGCCACACAAATCAAACCAGCTTCAACCCAGGGAGAAAGGTATGTGGAAAACGTGCCTCTCACTGTTGGGCAATTGACTGCAGCCACAACACTCTCTGAAACAGGGGATGTCTGGGTCTTAGGTCTCCAAACTTGCTTCAAACCTTTATTCCCCAACCTCTTGATCAGACTCTCTGGCCAAGCCAGAGTCACAAAGAGCTTGTGATTCAACCAGACCTGTCCATTGCAAGCCTTGACCAAAGTGTTTGCATCTCCTCTTGAGTTCACCGACACAAACCCAAAATAACGACCACTGGCATTACGTATTTTACAAACGAAGACCTTGGACACGGGCATAATTTCTTCTAGCCAAAGTCTCAATTTCACCCGATTCGCGTTAGGGGGAAGATTACAGAAGAACAATTTCCTGACCTCTTTAGAAGCATCAGCAAATAAGCCCTGACTTGTGTTCTCCTTCCCGTTTGAAGCTTCCCCACTATTCACCGGTTTGGGCACTGGAGATTTTGTCGGAAATTCAGTCCTCTCGTCACCTCGACTAACCGAGCTTGCAATCGGAATTTGAGCTGAGTTTTCCAATCGACAAATCACGGACGACAACTTAGGCACCCGAAAAATTTTCCCCTCAATCAGCTTGTCATTATATTCCGAGACCCTCCCTCCTTCCACCGGATTTGAAGTCATCGGAGAACCTTTGCGCGCCGAACAGTGAATCCACAATACCGAGTCCTTGAGCAACATACGCCAGAGAACGCCCGAGGAGGACGCCCGCGCCGCTCAAAAGTTGCTTCACCGTGGTCGGAAACCTCAGACGAAGTCGGAATTTCCGTCGCCGAGCCGAACCCTAGGACTGTCGTGAATCGCTTTTATTTTTCCTCCACGCGCGGCGCGTTCAACTAACGTTTCTCATTTTTTTAAGCTTGTAATTTAAGTTGATGCTTATTGTTTGTGTTCTTATGATCAAAAAACTTGAATTTAAGACTTGTTGAAACCGAAGCACTTGGACCTGAAGGTTCAAGATGCAAAAACTACTTGCATGTAACATGCAGCTTGTCTTAGAGTCTAAAGATTGCAAACTTTTTATGCGGGTTATATGAGTAATTAGGCTACTCCATGAGTTCACTCGTCGCATGATCATTTTATGAATGATTTTTGAGTTCGCATATTGGTACCCTGAAGTTTACAAATATGATGGTATATTGGACCAGAAGTTCCAAACACATAATACCAACAGACTGATATATATTGGACCAGAAGTTTCAAATACATGATACCAGCGACATGACGTACTTTGGGCCAGAAGTTCCAAATAATCCATACCAACGACTTGAGGTTGTGTATGATGAATATCGATATGTTCATATTGAAATACCTTGATATATAAAGGTTTCAGTCCATGTTAAGGATGACGAACTTTTGTAATATGGACTACTTCATGTATCGATGAAGTGAAACGGTATTCTATCGAAACTAAATCATTTGAGACCAGAAGCTCCAAATGAAAAATCACATGGCCGAAGCCTGATATTTGATATTACGACAAAATGATAAATCACAAGCCTGAAGCTTGATACTTGTATTTATGACCGATTGATAAGCCACGGGCCCGAAGCCTGTAAGATGGCATTAAAGGCAGAATACAGACCATAAGCGTGAAGCCTGTAACTTGTACTAAAAGTCACAAGACAAAACCACAGGCCTGAAGCCTGTAACTTGTGTCTGAGGCCTGAAGCCTAAAATTTATATGCAATTACTTATATTTATTCTATCTACCTCGCGAGCTTGCTCGTTGTGCGGTTATACATATATTTAATTTCAGCATTTTGATTACCCCGCGAGTTCGCTCGATGTGTGGTTATACTTATATTTATATCTTGCTGTTACTTACTCTTATTATGTTCACCCCATGAGTTTGCTCATTGTGCGGTTATATATCTAATTGTGATGATTCAAATGTTGTATATTTGTAACCCGAAGTTTACAAATATTGAGAAATTTTTGGACCTGAAGTTCCAAAATTGTTAAAGATATGTTCATTGGGACAATCGTTCAAATGGAATAGATATGTGCACCATTGTTATATGTAGTATGGCCAAAAGCTCATACAGACTTAACATTTCACAGAATTTATGATAAGTTCATTGCATCATTCGTTCAAGTGGAAATTTATGTGTGCATAGTTGCTAAAATGTTGTATGGCCAGAAGCTCATATAGACTTAACATTTCATAGAATTTTAGATAGATGTATTGAACGATTTGTTTCATGAGAACTTAATATGTGAAGTGTTGTTAAATGTCGTATGGCCAGAAGTTCATACCGACTTAAACTTTCACAGAACTTGAGTCTATAAATTGGTCATCTATAAATATATGGTTATGGTCCCCAATGGAGTACTTGGCATTCCTTTGTCTTCTCACCCCCATCTGAGAGTTAGAGTTTATGGAGCAAGTATAATCCATTGGAAGATCCATAACCACCTTGTTCTTCAAGAGATCTCCCATGGCTTCAAATAAGTAACATTTAATTAATTCTGCTGCTTTGATTTTGGGTTCCTATTTGTTGTTATTATTTTGTTGTTATTATGGATTAAAGTCTGATTGATGACCTAGATCCAGAAGATCCAAATAAATTGATTGTCTCAGATGACTCTATATAACGATGTAGCCGATATGATCATGGTTCATTTCGCCAATTATATATGAATCCCTGAAGCGATCCATTCATGTGCGAAAATGAAAATGACATGTGTATCACTACAATTAAGGGCTCCAGAAGAGCTACAATGAAGTTTAGCATTAATGCTCTATATGAAAGTAGATCCAGAAGCATCTACTCAATATTAAAGTAGATCCGGAAGCATCTACTCAGTGTTGAAAATGCTCTGTATAAAAGTAGATCCAGAAGCGTCTACCTAGTGTTAACGACATACCTAGTGTTAACGACATACATGTCATCTTGAGACCCCATATGAGAATAAGTTTCTC
The DNA here is from genome assembly GCA_963921825.1 of Erodium maritimum. Classification (NCBI taxonomy): domain Eukaryota; kingdom Viridiplantae; phylum Streptophyta; class Magnoliopsida; order Geraniales; family Geraniaceae; genus Erodium; species Erodium maritimum. The sequence continues at coordinate 61,689,504 of OY997592.1, read as the reverse complement.
TATATCACCAGAAGTGATAAATATGATGAAAAGCATCTACTTGAAAAATTACAAACTTTATCATCAGATTGTATTATACAACCATAAGAGCAATTGAAACCTACGCAACTATGAACCAGAAGTTCGTTAGTCCAGATATTTTTATGCTTTGGCATAATCGTCTTGGTCATCCTTGATCAACGATGATGCGTATGATTGTTGAGAACTCATGTGGACATTCATTAAAGGGCCGGAAGATCCTAATGTCCAATGAGATATCATGTACAACTTGTTCACAAGATAAATTAATGGTCAACCATCTAAAGAAAATTTTAGTATGGAATTTCAATTACTCATGTAGGGAATTCATGAAGATATATATGACCATACTTATTTTATAAGAGACACATCCGGAAGATGGCCTTATGGTATCTTGATACTTTATACGAGACGCATCCAGAAGATGGTCTTATGGTATCTTGAGTCCCTGAAGGACAAGATATTTATAGCATGATCTGTTAGTTTCATCTTGATGAGACGATATCCTTCACCTTGAAGTGAAGAGAAAAGTCCTTCCCAAAGTAAGGCATGAAATGTTCTTGGAAATTATTTTTTGTCTCATCATATGTACCTGAAGTACATAAGCTCGCACATTTGAAAAATGTTGCAGACCAAATGTTAGACGCATATAGAAAAATAATAAGATCATGCCAAGGTACCTGCAAAGATTTATAAACTTTGCGAAAGCGGGGAATGGCTCCTCTTACACGCCAGAAGCGTGAGAGTCTACTTAGATCAAAAGAATTAGTTCCAGAAGGACTACTAGAAGTGGTTCCAGAAGAACCACCTGGGGCGGTTCCAGAAGAACCAGTCGCCCAGAAAATGCCAGAAATCTCTAATACTCCTGAAGAGTTGTAAGAGAAAAGAAATCATGGAATCGAAAATCGACATCCATTGATAAAGGCATTTATCTTACCATAATTGAAATGGTAGATGATTTTGACATTGAACCACGTGGTGTTGACAAATGTTATTTAAAGACATGTTTGGCCAATACGAGAAAATGTCATTCCAGAAGAATTGACTTATTGGCATAATGTCCAATGTTCAAAATCATGATCAAAACATCGAAGGATGTTTTCCCAGCTGGGTATAGATGAATGAGAAAACAAAGATGCTGAATATAAAGCATTCCTTATAAAGGTATTTCTGTCAAATGACTTGACAACTACTTTAGATAAAGTTGTGTTGTGTGATCACCATGGTATATTTGATATACGTACCCACTACTAATGGTACTTTGAGTGCCAACATTTATAAAAGTCCCCGAAGGACTTGCATTGCCTGAAGCAAATCTCATGCATTGCCTGGAGCATTGTAATTTGCCTGAAGCAAATCCCATGAAAATTTAAATTGCCAGAAACAATGTCATTCCCCAAAGGATTTATGATTATCTAGAGAAATGACTCTCTAAAGGGTTTAATTTGCATGAGTCAATGAGACATGGTATGAGAAACCATGTACTCAATAAGCAGTGTGGGTCGATAATATATGGACTCCTGAAGAGGTCCTTGAAATTGCAGTATGTCTAAAGAAAGACTTTCAAATGAAAGCTTTGATGATGAAGTATTGTCTCGGCCTGAATATCGAGCATACTTCAAATGGATCCATAAATATGCATATCCTAAGAAATGCCTGAAGCGTGTTCAACTTGATATTCAAACGATCGATCGATATTTAGATCCTAAAGAAGATCTCATTTATCTCAAAGAAATGATAAGATATTTGATCCTGAAGTACCATATCTAAATTTGAGACATCATGATGTACAAGGCCCGACAGAAAATTCGCAGCAAATGTGCTAGCCAGCTTGAGCTCAGAAACTACTTACCGGTTTTGAGAAAGAAGCAGATCAGCAAAGCATGTCCCGGGACGGTTATAGTTTGGGAAGACAGTTTTCAGTGTTTTTCAGTTGCAGCCGATCATTTTTCGTACGAAATTATGATATAATCATGAACTCCAGAAGAGTCATGAGAGATTGACGTCAATCATAATCACAAAGTGAAAATCCTGCAGGTTTGATTTACTGAAATTTGGGCAACATCAGTTTGTTTTTGGAAAAGTTAGTGTACAACATAAAATGAGTCGACTTTGCAAGCAACCGAGATTACTCAGTCAGTCTTCAGGGGGAGCGACAGTTAGGAGGAGTATGTTTTCGTGTGCTGCACTCTTTTTCCCTTATTCAGGTTTTGTCCCACGAGGATTTCCTGAAAAGGTTTTTAACGAGGCATCTGTTATGCACATCCAACTCACCAGAAGTGAGTAAATGGAAGAAACACTCTACTCGGTATGACTTTCCTGACATCCACTTGTTGAGAAGTTAATGTTCAAGATCAAGATATGTCGACTCAACCGAACAACCAAATAAACCTGCCTGAAGTCAGGGGGAGACAAGTTTTGTGCGCTGCACTCTTTTTCCCTTATCCAAGTTTTGTCCCACAGGGTTTTCTTGGAAAGGTTTTTAACGAGGCAGCATCAAGCACAGCTTCAACCACATCTTGTGTGTTGCACTCTTTTCCTTACAGGTTTTGTCCCACCGGGTTTTCCTGAGGAGGTTTTTAATGAGGCAACTTCAACTTGAAGCACATTGTGGTGTCCAAGGGGGAGTGTTGTGAAAATGGCATGTGTATGCCATGTGTGGCCACCACAATTTGCATGGCACCACTTCTTGCATGCAAAGGGTTATGTGGCAATTGCTCATCACTTGTTAGCTTCTATAAATATATGTACCAACCCCTTGTATTAGATGACCATCTAACACTCTCATCTTGTAGGAAAGTTCTCAAGAAATTAATGAAAATTCTCTCTACTCTCTAATTCTCAAGTGTTCTTTCTTGTCTTGCTTGGTAACCAACCCGTAGACACCAACCTTCTTATTATTCTTGGGCCATTGGTGTCTTGGTGTTGGTTCCGATCAAACTTGATTTTACAATAGTATTGTATTAATATATCATTAATGTTATGTCTTCTCATGTACATATTATAAGCCTATAAATAGAGGCTATTGTAAAGCATGAATAGACATCAATACAGTTATTTATTATATTTTCTCCATGTTCTTTTATGCTCTCTGTAATAACCACTTCCGGTCAACGTCAGTCAAACTTGCGAAAAACAGGAAAATTTAAAAAATTTAAGACATACATTAAACTTAACCTAAATTGACCCTGAGGGTCATACCGGACTTAAGATGACCCCGTTATCGACCAAAATGAGCTCCAGGGGACTCAGGGCAACTTTCTGATCAATTTGGAAAATGTTGACTTTTCGCTGGAAAAGTCAACCGAGCGACGTTTTGGTCCATTCGAGGACCGTTTTGGATCCAAAAAGCTTAGCCGTTGTCGCAGCTGTCTTAGTTGAGCTGTTTCCTTGTAGCCCGCCAAGTTTCGTAATTTCTTGGGAAAAGTGCCCGTTCGGGGCCCGAAACGTCCGTTTTTCGCAAAACTGATTGGAAAATATCAACTAGATATTTTCCAAAAGGTATAGGGCCCACCTTGACCCTTGTCAACTAATTGGTGGTGTTAGTTTTGGGGGGGGGAAAAGGTGTGGAGGAGAGTGATGGCCGAATATAGGGGTTAAAAGAGAGAAAAAAAGGAGTTAGTTGTTAGTTGATTTAAATTAGAAAGAAGAAGAGAGGGTTTAGAGAGAGAAGGAGAAGAAGAAGAAGAAGAGAGAAGAAAGGAAGTGGAGCTAGGGTTTGGTATTCAACCATTGGATCGATTCAAAGCAAAGAGCAAACCTCTTCCCCTCGTCTTCCTCTCGAGTAAGCACTAAACCGATCGTCATTTCGATTATTTTCTTGAAAGCTAGGGTTTGAGTATAAACTAAGGGTTAGGGTTGTAGTGAGTTTGTGGGATAGTTGGAGACATTTTGGAGGTGGTTGGAGGAGAAGAATGACGTTTTCCGGTGACCGGAGGCTCGGGAGGAGCTCCGGCCACCGTGGGTGGTGGCCGGCCGGCCATGTGGTGGCTGGCCGGAGCTGGAAGCAGCCACCACATGGTGGCCGAGCCCCTCCCCTTGAACCCTAGGGCACGGCCAAGCCTCTTGGGTGGGACCCACGTGCTCGGTTGCTCGGGTTTTAATGTTCAGGTGGTTTAAAACGTTCCCCGGACCATTTACCCTAAACTGAATCGAAATTTGGAATTAAATTGGAGAAGTTGTAATTAACGGGTTTTAGAAACTTTAAACGTTAATTAATTGACTTAGAAGTCGGAATTCAGTTCCGTCAAGTGCGTTGGGTTCCTTGAAATATTCTAAGACCGTAGAAACGAAAACGGGGGCTTTTGGAGCCCCGGAAGGCAATTAACAAAACCCGGGCAGATTCGCCATGTCGGGCGAATCGGGCCTTTACGGGTCCTTTATCGACAATTTCGAGTAATTGGGAAGTTTGGGAGTGATCGGCATTATCGGGGTTACGTTTGGGCGTTAAGTTTATTGATTTTCGAGTTTTTCGTAATAGTTTAAAAGTGCTTTAAAATTGTGTTCTTTTAGATCGTGCTGCGGACCGAGGCAAAGGGAAGCTCGGCGAGTGACTGGGTTACTTCGGGTTTTATTGGAGCGCTTTTGGAATTATATACGAGGTAGGGAAAAGTATCCGGATCTCGGCCCTGATTAGGGAAAGTTAACAGTAGAATTGCATGTGACACCGGGGTGTCGTGGATTGAGTAGAATTATTTAAATGTTAGAAAAGCATGATACGGGATTGTAGCGTTTAAGAGAAAAGCATGTGATACTTAGTAGTGTCGTAGGAACAGAGAACTTAGCGATAATTGAATTACTAGAGGCATATGACCATGCCCGGAGGTTGTTTGTGAAACTAGTGAGCTTAGGACTGTTGGAGGCATCGAGTATGCCGGAGGTTGTTGTGCGTTATTTATTGTTGAGTTTGGGTGGCCTTGAGAGCCCGTATTATTTACTGTTGAGTTTGGGTGGCCTTGAGAGCCCGTGTTATTTATTGTTGAGTTTGGGTGGCCTTGAGAGCCCGTGTATTTAAATTGGTGTCTTGGGTGGCCATGAGTGCCCGTGTCTTACTGTTGATGTTTTGGGGTGGCCGTGAGCGCCGTGGGGTTGTTGAACCCGAGTCTTGACCGTTGGTGTGTCTTGAGTGGCAGTGAGTGTCGTGGGGTAGTTGAACCCGAGTCTTGACCGTTGGTGTGTCTTGAGTGGCAGTGAGTGCCCGTGGGGTTGTTGAACCCGAGTCTTGATTGTTGAGGTGTCTTGAGTGGCCTTGAGTGCCTGTGTGATTGAACTTGCCTGTGATTGTGATTGTGATTGTGGTTACCTGAAGTGGTGAGTTCTAAAGGTCGACAGCCTGATCCGACTTAGTGTCGATGAATTGCGAGTTCTAAAGGTCGACAGCCTGATCCGACTTAGTGTCGATGAATTGTGAGTTATAAAGGTCGACAGCCTGATCCGACTTAGTGTCGATGAATTGCGAGTTTGAAAGGTCGACAGCCTGATCCGACTTCGTGTCGAGGAATTGCGATAGGTCGAACCCTGACCTGATTGAGATTGGTTACTGAGCAGCTGGTGTGCGATCCTTTGTGATCTTGTTTGGCGTTGTGTAGTCTTTTTGTCGTGTCCTTGAGGAAGTCGTCGATAGTTGTCTCGGGTCTACATTGTGTTATCGAGTGTTGAGTCTGTTGAAGAAGGTAACGGGTTGTGGGTCAGCTGGGTACTTGAGTTGGGGACTGTAGTCCCGGTGTTGGGTTTGGTTTTAGTGTTACTGGCTTTATCTACTAATTATGCCATAGTCAGTCTGTTATCCGTGGAGGTGAGCGAACGCTCACCCCTAGCTGCTTTTTCTACAGGTACCGATCACCGGACGGACTAGGTTAGCTCTTGAAGTTCATGGAGCTTGGAGCGGAGTCTGGTCTTTACTTTTGTTGAGTCTAGTGACGGATGTTGTACCTTGTCCACTTGTTGGGACGTTTTTTTATTGTAAATACTATCATTATTTTTGGTAACTATTGGAAATATCAGAGTTTTATTCAAAACAGGTTTTAAGTGTTCATGTTTAAAAAGGTTCGCGTCCCGAGTTCGATTCGCTGAAATTGGGGCGTGACACTCTCTAATATTGTATTTTCATTTAAAACAATTTTTTTAAAAAAATTTATCAGATAGAAATAAATGCATTAAAAAGGAAGTGTGGGTCTTGGGATAGAAACCACAACCACCAGAACAAAGTCCAACAAAAAACCGGCCCAAAAGGAAAACCAACAAAGAATACAAGAGAAAATAACCACCCCGGTCCACCACAACAACCACAAGCCCACCAGACTAGCGAATAGTGCCTCAGGAGACCGCATGGGTGGATCCTCTGGCCTCAAGAAGGCTAAGTGATCCATGCTCCTCCAGCCGAAACAGTAGATCAGCCCCAAAATGCGACCCCGGAATAAGTACTCCTCGAACCCACAAGGTAAAGAAACCCCAAGACGAGGATCGGCGGGCGAACTGTTGAACTCCTCAAACATGACACAACAATCCTCAATCACTCATTAGGCGCTCCTAGTCAGCGTAACAGCCGGAGACTCGATCCACTCGAGGAAGGTAAAATGACAGGCATCCACTTTCATGCTTGAAAAGGATCCATGTTGAACCCTAGCTGGAATAATGCTTGGTTAAATGGCAGAGGACCATGAAAAGACACGGCGATTGCGTTCTATCCAAATATGCCAAAGACATAATAGCACGATACCAGTCCACTCAGACGCCAGACCTCAGCCTCCGTAGTCCCACTTAGGGGTGTCCATGGGCCGGGTTACTGGCCCGTGGCTAAAATTTGGAACCGACCCAGAATGACCGGGCCCAAATTTTTTTAACCCGGCCCCAGGACCAAGAAAGGACTTTTAAACCGCCCGCCCAAATTATGGGCCGGTTCACCGGGTTGGGCCAACCCATCCAAACTTATCAAAAATTGATCTGACTAACAACAAGTAATAACATATGTACTTTCAAATATTTTTTTCATTGGCCAAAAAACCCTATTAAAATTGTCTTTAAGATTCAAGGATTACAAAGGTCAAACGATAAGTTCAAGTAGACCAAAAAAAAATTACAATAACAAAAGGGGAGTACTATTCAACCCATAACTACGACATTGAAAACCATCTTCAAAACCCCAAGCCATTGATCTTCATCTTCATCTGTAAAAATAATTAAATTATAAGACAATTCTTAACAAATGACCAACATAAATAAATATTTGAAGTAAAACAAACATTTGAAGTAAATAAATATCAAAGTAAAGCAAGTTAAATAATTAAAAACAAACTAAAACAAATTTAAATAATTAACAGCAAAAGGTATCATTTTGAATGTGTGTGTATGTATGAAGTATCAATAGCCGAACTTCTCCCTACCTTTGCACCAGAAGCAGTTGTACCACTACTAATACTTTCATTGGCCTGTCACAATGACAAATGAGAACAAACAAAAATTATATAAGATTAAGACCAATATAATTCTTGAGTAAACTTTGGAATTAGTATATGAAAGGAAGCACATCAGATCACTTGTAAAAAAACAAAAAAAAACATCATAATCACTTTATAAATAGCTTCTATCATTATATTTACACTACTCAGGCATTTACAAATGCTTTTTACATCATAATCTGAAGAATGTAAAACAGGTAAAAGAACTGTTCTTATTTACTTGATCAAATGGACAATACAATAGGGGTATTTATACATGGGTTTACAGGTTATACAAGGCAACTCATTTATGAGTATAAATGTATATAAGTCAATTGTACCAGGAAGGAAAGGAGAGTGATTAGGGAGGATAGACAGATGATTTGTTTGGAGGGAATCCTGCGAGAATGATATACTGTCAATACTCCCCCCTCAAGTTGGACCATAAAGGTTGATGATGCCCAACTTGCCAAGTAATGCGTGAAAGCGGTCGCTACCAAGGGTCTTTGTAAAGATGTCGGCCAGCTGGTGTTGACCTGAAACGGGGCGAGGGGTGAGAGTCCGAGCCTGTAGGTGTTGGCGAACAAAATGACAATCGATTTCAATGTGTTTCGTCCGTTCGTGGAAAACAGGGTTTGAAGCGATATGGATGGCAGCTTGATTGTCACAGAAAAGTGGAACGGCGGTGGTTTGAGGCACCCCTAGGTCGTGGAGTAATGTTCGAAGCCAAACAATCTCGCGGCTGGTGGCGGCCATAGCACGGTATTCAGCCTCTGCCGAGGATCATGAGACGACATTCTGTTTCTTAGAGCGCCAAGAAATGGGGGATGAGCCGAAGAAAACGATGTAGCCAGTGGTGGACCTCCTAGTGTCTGGGCACCCCGCCCAATCAGCATCGCAATAAGCCTGTAAAGATAAAGATGTGTCAGACGGAAAAAAAATACCCTGACCTGGACATCCTTTAAGATACCGCAAGACATGGAAGGCGGCATCAAGGTGTGGTTGCTGCGGTGCATGCATAAACTGGCTCAATATGTGTACAGCATAAGTAATGTCTGGTCGGGTGATGGTGAGATATAATAAGCGACCGACAAGGCGACGGTATTGACTAACATCCTGACAAGCGGGTCCAGTTGTGGCGGACATACGATGCTGTTGAGGTAGTGGGAATTTCGTTGGTTTGCAACCTGTGAGACCACAATCGGAGAGGATGTCAAGGATATACTTCCGCTGAGTGAGTACAATTCCTTTTGGAGAGCGTGAGACCTCGAGACCTAAAAAATATTTCAAAGCTCCCAGATCTTTGATGCGAAATTGTTGGTTCAGGTGAAGTTTAAGATTCTGAATACGATCAGCATCAGTGCCTGTAACTATAATGTCGTCTACATATATGAGGATAGCAACGAACGAGTCCCCCGCCGAATATGTAAACAAAGAGTGATCTGCAGAGGATGGTTTGTACCCTAAGGAGAGTATGGAGTCAGTAAACTTATGATACCAGTTCCTAGACGCTTGGCGCAGGCCATATATGGATTTATGGAGGCGACAAACTCGAGTGTCCCCTGGCGTGGAAAAGCCTTTTGGAATGGTCATGTAGACTTCTTCCTTCAAGTCACCATGTAGGAAAGCATTGTGGATGTCGAGTTGATGGAGGGGCCAATTTTTAGCGGCAGCTACGGCGAGCAAGCAACGAACGGTGGTCATTTTGGCAACTGGAGCATAAGTATCTGTGTAATCAATTCCTTCAACCTGTGTGTATCCTTTGGCAACCAGACGAGCCTTGAATCTTTCAATTGTACCATCAGGTCGATATTTGACTTTATATACCCATTTGGAATCAATTGCTCGTTTTCCTGGCGGAAGAGAAGTTAAGCTCCAAGTGTGGTTGGCTTCGAGAGCAACGATTTCCTGCGCCATGGCGTTTCTCCAATGTTGATGTTTGTAGACCTGATGAAAAGTGTGAGGCTCATCTATAGAGGAGATGGCCGATAACAAGGAAACATGGTTGGGAGAAAATCTCTTATAACAAATTGATTGAGTAAGAGGGTATACCGTGGAGAGTGCCGAAGGAGGGGTAGGAGGAGCGGACTCTAGTGGAGCGAGAGAAGGCGGGAGGGCGTAATCATAACCAGTCAATCTGGAAGACATCTGACGTTGTCGCTTGGTGCGAACAAGAGCTTGTCCCGGGTCAATTGTGGGAAGATCCTCTTCAGCAAGTCCATTGGGAAAGTCAAGAGGGACCTCACTCGGAGCAGGAGGTTCTTGAGATGGAACATCATGTGTTGTGTGAGGGGGCATCGGAGTTACTTGTTGGTGTGTGGTCGTTTGTTGGGATCCGTCATCAATCTCGAATGGATATAGCATAGAGGCGAATGGTGGAGCTATGTGGTCTTCTACATCAAGACATTGAGCGCCTGGAAAAATGTTTTCCCAAAACCGAACATCGCGGGAGACAAATATGGTATGTGTTTGTAAGTCATAGATTCGATACCCCTTCTGTCCCTTTGGGTACCCCAAGAAAATTCCTGGTTTTGAACGTGGCGCAAGTTTGTCTTTGGTTTGTTGATGGGCATAACAAAGACAACCGAAGCTCCTTAAGTGATCATAAGTAGGTTGCTTACCAAAAAGCATCTCATATGGGGTCTTGTTGGAGATGACTGCGAGTGGCATCCGATTAATGAGGTAGGTGGCTGTAAGGACGCATTCTCCCCAGAAACGATGAGGTAAACGAGCTTGGATACGAAGTGCCCTTGCCACCTCAAGTACGTGTCTATGTTTTCGTTCCACCACTCCGTTTTGTTGCGGTGTCCCAGGGCAACTAGTTTGAAACTCCATTCCGGTTGTATGATAGTGATCCAACAGTTCATTGTGGCAAAATTCCTTTCCTCCATCTGTGCGTAAAGTCTTGATATTCGTGTGAAATTGGCCTTGTACCCAATGAAAGAAGCGCAACAAGTGTGTTTTAGTTTCAGACTTGTGTTTCATGAGGAAGATCCATGTTCCACGGTTGTAGTCATCCACAATAGTTAGAAAAAATTGACAACCAGAGAGTGAGGGTGTACGATAGGAACCCCAGATATCACAATGTATTAACTCGAATAGGTGCAAGGTTTTATTTGTGCGAATCGGAAAAACAAGGCGAGTGTGCTTTGCCTTGCAACAAGCATCACAAAGTCCCAATTCGTGTTTATTTAGAGTTACTGGTAAATTTGGAACTAAAGGAAGTCGATCAGTCGGTATGTGTCCCAAACGTCGATGCCACAATTGCGTGTCATTGTTCCCATGAGCCATCAATGCCTTCCCCGCCTCCGTTGGTTCCAAATAATAGAGTCCATTCCGCATCCTACCCGTTCCAATCAGCATCCTCGAGGGTAAGTCCTGAATTACACAACAATTTGAATAAAAGGTTAGGGCACAATTTAGATCATTAGTTATGCGACTGACGGAGAGCAAGTTGAAACAAAATTGTGGCACCGCCAAGACATGTTCAAGTGACAATTTGTTGTCGAGTTTGACTTTTCCAATGGCTTTGATTGGAACGGTCTCTCCATTTGGTATTTCAACATGATGAAAATGAGCATGTGGGGTGATATCATGTAATTTTTGATGGTCATAAGTGATATGATCCGTAGCACCAGAATCAATAATCCAAGAAAAAATATTACCCGAAAAATTTTGATCGAAGGAACCTGATGATTTAGCCGAAGTTGCGCCTGCAAACGACTTGGAAGTGGATTCAGACCCACCTAAAAGGCTTAAAAATGGGCCTTTTGTTCTTGACTCAGCTGGCCCATAAATGACTCCATTTGCGTTGCTGTTGCCTGCGCCTGTGTCTTGTTCTGCAGCATCAGGTCGTCAGGCCCATTCGGTCCACTTGAAGAACTCGGCGCACCTGAAGAAATCAACGCCCCAAAAGAGGTATTAGGGGTGCGCAGGTCAGTCGCGCGCCCCCAATCGCGATCGCTTCTCTTCTCCACTTTCTGTCCGTGTCTGTCACCAGCTTCGGCGATTTGTCCTGGCTTCGTCCAATGCTCCGGGTATCCTATCAGGGCATAGCAACCATCAGCAGAGTGGTCTGTCTTCCCACAGTGACTGCATCGGCGTACGGGGCGTTCTCCACGCGAGATTCTACCGGCGTTGCTGCGATTGTCGGGCCGGTACCGGCTGTCTCCATCCCGGCGAACCGCCATGGCAGCGGCGTCGTACGATGGCGCCTTTGTTGCAGTCACAAGTCGCTGCGATTCTTCTTGAGCAGCCACTGCGTATGTTCTTCCAAGTCCCGGCAAAGGTTCGAGGCTGAGAATATGGGATCTTATGGTGGTATAATCTTCATCGAGTCCCATGAGGAAGTCACAAACCTGCTCTTCTTCTCTCATGGCCTGCATTTTCTTTGTGACATTGCACGTACAGAGACCACAAGTACAAACAGGTATGGGACGTAATCCCTGCAACTCATCCCAAGAAGATTTCAATTTACCATAGAATATAGAAACTGACCTTCTTTCCTGTTGTAACAGGGCAATCGTTCGACGCAGAGCATATACCCGAGGCGCTATTCCTTGGGTGAATCGTTGTTCCAAATCAGCCCAGATTTGTTGTGTAGTTTCGGCATGGACACAACCTACTTGCAATTCTTTACTCAAGGAGTTGAGTAGCCATGATTTGACCAGCGCATTGCATTGGAGCCACGGTTGGTACATTTCGGATTGAACGTCGGGTTTTGGTATGGAGCCATCAACGAATCCTATTTTGTGCTTGTATTGGAGGGCGTCCTGAAGATGGCAACGCCAAGCGAAGTAATTGTTGCCGGATGCATCAAGCGGTTGTGTGATGAACACCATCCCGGGATTATCTGATGGGTGTAGGTAGAATGGCGAGGTATTGGTGATGACCGTCCCAGTAGAGTTGGCAGCCACACCAGACCGTGCACCAGTCTCTCTTACGTCGTCTCCCATGTTTGAGCGGGTTTGCTCTGATACCATGAAGAATGTAAAACAGGTAAAAGAACTGTTCTTATTTACTTGATCAAATGGGCAATACAATAGGGGTATTTATACATGGGTTTACAGGTTATACAAGGCAACTCATTTATGAGTATAAATGTATATAAGTCAATTGTACCAGGAAGGAAAGGAGAGTGATTAGGGAGGATAGACAGATGATTTGTTTGGAGGGAATCCTGCGAGAATGATATACTGTCAATATAATCACTTTATAAATGCTTTTTACATGTCTGAGTAGTGTTTAGCTCTTTCACGGGACAACTGTTGAGGGGTATCATGTGTAAATAGTCTATTTAGATTCAAAACCCAGGTTTGCTTTCACGGGACAATTATCAATTTTATAAGAACATGAACTGAGATTCTGAGAATTAGGTGTGCGATCAATCAACAACTATATCTTCTGGTATTTGGACAAAGAAAAAAGAATATAAATCGATTTACTCTTACATGCTGCTCTGAACCAATCTGTGACATAGCCTTCAAATTTAGGTCGTCTAGCTCTTGATAAACGGATTCAACTGTTAGTGAAGTAGAGTTTGATGTAGAACTTGACACAGAGGGAGAATGATCCATTTATACACTGATATTGATTTTTGAGTAGAAGAAGAAGAAGCGATTGCAATTTGCACGCGGGTAGGTTTTGAGAGATGAAACGATACGAATTGAATCAACCAAAAAAAACATGTGCAAAGCACTTATGAGGTGGGCGGCTGTATAAGTCTTGTTGAATTGAATTGATTATGCCCTATTCAATAGGGCCTATTGGGCTTGGGGCTTTAGAAAGTTAAAATTATATTACATCCGGGTGGGCCGGGTTAAATAAGAAATTAGGCCACAAACCCGCTACCCGGCCCGCTCACTCCGGGTTTGATATTTTTGAACCCGGAACCATTCCTGTAACCCATGAGGATAGGCCCACTGGGTCCGGGTGGGCCGGATTGACCGGGTGGACCAGTTTATGGGTCAAGTTTGGACACCCCTAGTCCCACTAGAGAGGTCCAAGACTTAAAAAAAAGATTTGGCGATAGTAGAAGACCACCCACGAATCCCCACCATCCTAAGACCAAAGACTAGACCCTCCAAGTCCACGAGCAAGCGACAAACAAGTGCCTAGAGTCCTTCCCACCTGAACCATACATCACATACCTCCACCAGACTAACGAAATCGACACACCCCTATCCACCAAGAAGGAAATAGTGGGAACCCCATCATGAGAAAACAACCAGGCAAACAAATGGATCTTGGGGGGAACTAGGGCAGACCAGATGACAGAAGCCCAAGGTGCGGCCCCATAATCCACCCAACAAACAACCTGAAAAGCTCTACCTGTAGAGAACCCTCTCGGATCTCAAGACCGGGCCAACGAATCTGGGCGCTCGCGTACTAGTCGAACCCCAACTAGGCGGACCCTTATCTCCTCCAACGCCTTAGTATCTCGGACTCGAAGATCCCTACCAAACAAAAACACCCATTCCCCATCTGCATAAAACTTTAAAACTAACCAATGATGGCCTTCCGCCAAACTATAAAGTCGGGAAAAACGAGTCGCTATAGCGGTATCAAAAAGCCATGGGTCCTTCCAAAAACAAAACGTGGCGCCAAAACCGACCACCCACCTCAAGGTGTCATGGCCAAACACTCTCACAAAACCAGGGTCCCAATCCAAACGAACAACATGCCGAATGAAGAAAGAGGAAGCCCTTGGAGGAACCATAAGCGATCCCAGGTCCTACTCAGTCTCCCTCCACCCGAAACAAGCATAAATAACACGCTCCAAAAGACAGGCCCCTGAGTAGCAAAGCTCCACAACCATTTCAGGAGAAGACTAGTGTTTCCCTCCGTAAAAGATCAAACACCTAGCCCCCTAAGTCCTTGGACATGCAAACCACCTCCCACGGGACCTTAGAGAGACACCTTCTCTCGCGGCCTGAACACAAAAGGAACCTCCTCTGAAATCCTCTAGTAGACGAACCACCTTCTTAGGGGAGAGAAACAAAGACATGAAAAAGACCGGGAAGCTTGCCAAGGTCTCCCTGATGAGCATATGATGACCTCCTAAGGAGAGAAAGCGGGTCTTCCAGATCGTCAACCTCTCTGTGTACCTATCCATCACCGGGTCCCAAAAAGAAGTGAGTCGAGGATTGCCTCCCAAAGGGAACCCAAGGTAAGTGAAAGGGAGAATACCCAAAGAACATTGCATGGCCTCCGTAAGAGCCCTACACATCGGATCAGCCATATCAAAAGAAACCAAAGACGACTTGGTGAAGTTGATCTGAAGACCAGACACCAACTCAAAAGTATGGAGAACAAACCTAACAGCACGAAACTGATCCACACCTACCTAAAGGAACAACAGAGTGTCATCCGCAAACTACATGTGAGAAACCCGATTTAGTGGGCCAACCCTAATACCACCATACAACCCCTGCCCGATACCAAGCTCAAAGATATGATAAAAACCCTTAGCAACAATAAAAAAAAAGATAGGGTGACATCGGACACCCCTATTTGACTCCCTATAAGACCCTAAACTACTTAGATGGGGACCCATTAAGCAGAACTGAAGAGAAAGACCGTAGACACGAGGAGACCCACATAATCCACTTCCCACCGAAACCCATACTCAGAAGAACATGAGTCAAGTAAGACCAATCAACCTTGTCGAATGCCTTCTCGAAATCCAACTTCACCAAAGCGGTTGGCTGGCGGGAACGACGCACAAGCCCCAGCACCTCCATAGGGACGAGGAAACTGCCCGATAACTATCTCTCTTGGATGCATGCGGGCTGAGTGTTGCTGATAAGGTCTTCAATCACTCTCCTCAGTCGCTTGGACAAGATCTAAGCCAAGATCTTGTAAGTAGCAGTCGTAAGGCTAATAGGACGATACTCCGAGAAGGTTCTCGGAGAAGGGACCTTTGGGATGAGAACAATAAAGATTGAGTTCACCCCTCGACTAAGTTGAAATGAGGCGTGAAAGAAATGAAGAAAGCACAAGAAGTCGGTCCGAATGATTGGCCATGCCACTTGGAAGAAGACCAGATTGAAACCATCTGGCTCGGGGCTTTATCCCTAGTATAAGCAGACAAGTCCTCTAAAACCTCAGCCTCAGTAAAAGGATACTCCAACATACCTGATTCTTCATCGCTTAACCTGGTAAACGGCAAAGCGGGTAAGGCATGACGTGTCTACTAGTCCGAGAAGAAACGAGCCCCGAAGTGTGCGACGACTTGAGCCTTGACCCCTGTAGGATTAGAATACTCCGTACCATTCTCTATCACCGAGAAGATCTGGTTCCATGAGGCCTGGGCCTAGGAAACCCGATGAAAGTAGGAAGAATTACGATCCCCATCCTTGGCCCAATTGACTCTGGCCTTCTAACTCCACAACCTATATCTCTGGTCCGCCTTAGAGGCTTACTGGGATGTGCAAAAATGCATCTTGGTCAACTCTTCCTCTGATAAAGGCCTAGTGTCAACCAACACATTAAAAACAGCGATATGCACCTCCAACTCTGAGATGCAAGTGTCAAGCTGGCCGAAAACCGTCTGATTCCATGCCCACAGATCACCCCTCAAGGTTCTCAACTTGGTTCACCATATGAATTGTGGATCTTCATGAACCACATAAAAGGACCAACGTTCGTTTACAAATAAGAAGAACTTGCCGTGCTAAACCTAAACATCGATGAAACATAATGGCTTAAGGCCCTAGTCAACCCTCGTAAATAATTTGTCTTGTATATTGTATTAATCTCATGTTTTTTCGGTACTTGACAACTTAGAAGTTAAGAGTTGGTTTAATGTGTATCTTTATGATTAAGTGTCCATTTAGACCAAGTCATTCTGGGGAAAAATATCAACAAAAACAAATAATTTTACAAAAATCAAAGTTTAAGTCAACGTAAAACTAAATTGTTTTTTTTCCAGACCAAATGTTATGTAAATATGAACCATATGAGAGATGTTGAGTTTGATTATGAGATGATAAACCTGTATTAATTGTAGTTGTGATGTGTACTTAATGAACTATTATTGACACTAGGGCTGAGCAAAAATCCGACCATCACCGGAAACCGGCCGTGTCCGGTCGTCCCCGTAACCGGAATATCCGAAACCGGTCTTACCCGAGCCAAATCTGGTTTGAAAATCACTGATCCGGAGGTCAATGGGCGGTCAACGGTTTGGGTGAGCCAAACCGGTGGTGACAAAAAAACCGGTCTTACCCGGTCAATGCCCGTCCACTGGACCTTGAATTTGATTTGTTGTTGTAATAGGTCAATTTCAGTTTAGTTAAAACTAATTTTTTTTGTTCAACTTTTTTGTGTTGTACAACAAAAATGGTTGGTGACAAAAAAACCGGTCTTACCCGGTCAATGCCCGTCCACTGGACCTTGAATTTGATTTGTTGTTGTAATAGGTCAATTTCAGTTTAGTTAAAACTAATTTTTTTTGTTCAACTTTTTTGTGTTGTACAACAAAAATGGTTTCTTAGACCGTGTTGTGTAGGACGATGTTTTATATGATTATGAGGTATTAGTTGTACGAATTGTTGTGTGTTTGTTTGAATGTTTGAAGTCTCTAAACTGAAATCAGTTTTATAATAGGCAGGTTTATGGAATTAAGTTAAATTGTATGAAATTCAGTTTGAATTGTCGGAATTAAGTTGAATGTTTGAATGTTTATTTCAGTAGGCCCAATAAAAAACTCATTGGGCCTGGGTTGGTTGGTTATAACCGTCCCCGGCCGGTAGTGAGGACGGGCGGTTATCGACCTTCCCTTTAGCGATCGGTGATGGGGATGGGTACGGGTTTTATGTAACCGGAAAAAACGGTTTGGGTAATGGGTTTAGGATTTTAGAGGGGTACCGGCCGATGCTCACCCCTAGTTGACACTATGTTACTCCATTTGTACTTCAATCGGTAGTCTTTCTAATAAATCTAAAGTTTATCACTTTGCGTGTTTAACCCTATTGTATGTATATTTTTTCGCTTGACATATAATGTTTTTTCCAAAAAAGAAAAAAAAAAGTATAGTTGTATGTTCGTTAAAGGTGTATATATATACATAGCTGTGAACAACTAGGACAGCAAACATGCTCTTCCTCCGATCCCAACAATGTCCCTTTCGTTATCTTCGCAGGTTCGTGCGCTCCATCACCTACAAAAACAATACATTCCCCATTTTCTGTCCCCACCACCCAAGGCCACCCTTCACATTTCCAAATCAATTTTTTTCAGCAAAAATTTGTAAACATAATAATCTTGCATATTCATGTCTTTTTATTATCATTTCTCATTCAAATTTCTAACCAACCTCAACTTAAACTATGATTTCAAAATGTCAACATTACTTTCGACAAATGGAAAAGGTCACACAAGTGACAAGTAAAAATCTAACCATGAGTCTTTAAATACATACGAGTTTATTCAATCAAAACATATTTGTCTCTTTGTTTGGTTAGGTGACAAATGTATTTCAACCCACCTACGTGCAAGTATGATATCAATATATATTTATGACTATGACGAATTCAACACGGTTGTTTATTCAATTGTCATACAGTGATCTTTAAATAATTAATTATTTAATTTTGATTTATTTGCATCATAATGCAGTGTGCTGCTTAACATATGGGATGGTTCCTTTGAACGAGTGTGGAATATATATATATGGCAAGTTGCTAATTTATTTATGAGGGTGACCTGGTTTATGTTATATGTTTTATTTGTTTTTATATAGTTTATTTGTTTTTTTAATAAATCACTAAATAGATATGTTATAGCTGCGTCAACAAAAGGTAGGTATGTTGTTATATAGCTGTAATGCATGTTAGAATGATGACTTGCTCTGTTATTTCGCCGTCCTTTTATTGTTATCTTATGCCATTTTATATATTTATTTCGCGTTCATACCATCAACAAGATTCAACACCATGCCTCAAAGTTTACTACTCATCCGCGTGAACAATACAATTTAAATCAACTAAAATGATTTTTCTTTTAGCCAGAGGAGCAAGGTTTTATTAATCAAAACAAATCATACATGAACGTGCCTCAGGTATGCGCATCTATAATGGTTAGACACTGTGCAGTGTCTAGGAGCAGTGTTTAACCATTGTTGTTGGCTTCCTGACACTGCTTCCAGACACTACTCCTCAAATGGTGCAGTGTCTAAAACCATGGTAGGAAGCATTTTTGGAACAAAATGGCTGGTAGACACTACTTGGCGTCGTTGCTAGATTCAGCAACGACCACTGGACACGACACCGCAGACACGACGGCTAGACACGACGAGTCGTGTCTACGCGTCGTGTCAGGGTCGTGCCTACGCCAGACACGACGGGTAGACACGACCCGTTGTAGATGCTCTAAGGGATTATTTGACGATATTATTAGAATAGGGAATAAACGAACCTTTCAGATAAATCAGTGAGAGATTTTATTTACTGACTTTTTAACAAAAAAACAAGGAAAGAATGTTTTACATAAGCGAGCAAAACTCGAATATCTTATAAAAAAACGCCTAAGGGGGAGAGGACGGGTGTATCTGAGTGTACCATGTGGCCACCACCTAGATATCCAACCGAATTATCACCCTAGTCCAACTGTGGATTCTGGCAAGTCCATACATGTGGCAATGGCTGGTGCTTCAATCATGGGTGCCTCCCACACCCCCGCTTGAACTTCATTCCCTAATGCCAGAATCGTTCCCGGAGATTGATGACCTGGCTATGAGTCCCCACACAGGTTGGTTAGTATCAGGGAAAGTTGCGTCGCCCACATTGATAGCTATCCATTCGGACTGCGGTAAAGTGAATTTTTCGGGGTGAGCTACATCAGGCAGGTGGATACGAGAGTCCTTTACTAGCTTGAGCTTGATTCCATGCTGCAATATGGGCTTGTGCAACCGATTGAACTCCTAAAGCGGCAGGGGTACATTCTTTCCATACATTTGCATTGTGGTCCTTTCAAATCTCCCACAACCAACAAAGTATGTGCACATGGTGCTATATAAACACTCTTGTGGTAATAAGATTTCATCCCTTTGTAAATTCCATGTGGGATGGTATTTCGAAAGATTACCTAAATAGAGACCAACAATATTTTGCGAACCCACAGTGGAAAATAGATGATCAATCGACTCAGCGTGGTGGGTACAAATAGGGCATACTGGTGGTATAGGGACATACCATTGCCAGAGGTTATCCGCAAATTGGAGCGATCCCGTAAATGCCCTCTAGAGAAAGATACAGAGGCGGGATTGGATAGGGATCTACATGATTGCCAAGCCTGCTGGGGAGAGCCCGCATCCTCTTGAAGGGAACCTATTCCTACTTAGATACCAATACCCCTCCTTGGCGGAGTAGATACCCCTCGGCTCCTTTAACTAATACCATCCATCTGTGTATCGGGTGGTCGAGAATGAGATGGTAAGAATATCATATTTATCATCTGGTGGGAATAATTGACACATGAGGGGGATATCCCATTGCCGAGTCCCGGGTATAATTAAAACTGATGCCGAGCGATTGAGGAGGTTAGGAGAGGCGGTACAGATGGTAGGGTTGGTCCCTAACAACCACGGATGGCCCAGAATCAGAGTATCTAGCCTCGGGCCAATAACTAGTCGATACGTCGGTTTGGAAGCATATATACTACACCATGTGAAGATCAAGTTACGTCCCGCCCCTGCCTGAATAAAATCCGATATTGGATAATATCACGCTACTGGTAAGGTTGGCCGATTGAGGAGTTTCCAAGCTTGCTTACCCAGCAGCGCCGGGTTGACATCCCATAGATAGCGGAAGCCCATTCCCCTGTCCTGTTTCGGATGACAAAGTTTCTCCCAGTCTTGCCAAATAATCGATCTATCCTTAAGGGTTGAACCCGTCCACCAAAATTTGGTTAGGGCTACATGGATACGATCTGTAATACTCCTCGGCACTTTAAATACCGACATAACATATGCCGGAATAGACGTAAGTAATGACCTTATCATAACCTCTCTTCCCACCGGAGATAATAATTTACCATCCCATGATTGGACTCGTCAGATCACTATGTCTGCTAAGTACAGCATACTACGGGTTTTATGTCGATCGGTCATATTTGGGACCCCAAGATATAAGGAAGCCTTTATTGCCTCGTTGATATATAATGTCGTACAACAACCCAATCGGGTTGCTGGTGTGGTATTTGTATTGAAGAAGACCAAGAATTTATGATAATTAAGAACTTGGCCTAACAGTGCACCGAAAAAAGATAGGAGGGTATGGACCATGTGCGCTCCTCCAGAGTGGCTCAGCGGAATATATAGCACTCGTTTGGGAAAACGAGATGTGAGATTGTCAGAGCTCCTCTCGCCACCGAGATACCATACATCTGACCCGCTGACTGTGCCTTAGTGAGAAGAATGAAGAGACCCTCCATATAAAAAAAAATAGATACGATGAGAAAGGATCACCTTGTCGAATACCCCGAGTCGGGGCGAACACTAGAGTCTCGTTACCCCTTGAACTGATAGAGTATTGAACTGACCCTATATATGTCACCATAAGCATCATCCAGTCCGCTGAGAATCCTTTCTTTTGTAAAATAGCAAGACGGAAAGGTCATTCCACTCTGTCATATGCCTTACACATATCTATCTTCAATGTCATATATCCCATATTCCATGTCCGTCTCTATCAAAGGAAGTGGATAATCTCAAAAGACATGAGGACATTATCCTGAATATTGCGTCCCGGTATAAACGGCCCTTGTGTTGGTGTAATGGATTCTACAAAAGGGGTTTAAGTCTATTAGTTAATACTTTGGACAATATAGTGAATAATGTAGTGAAATAGCCTATGACGAGGTTCCACAAGCCCGCATCCTATGTGACCGATTGGCCCGATGCATCCTAAGGGGGGAATATAGAATTGACCTTCCTCCTTTAGGAGGTTGTTGTATAAAAAAAAACTTCATGTTCCGATCCTCATCAATCATCTGGTGATGTTTGGATCTCCATTTCTAGAACGACTCCTGAACTCGTAGAGCCACCTCGTACTGTATCTGGATTG
Organism: Erodium maritimum; assembly: GCA_963921825.1. NCBI lineage: Eukaryota > Viridiplantae > Streptophyta > Magnoliopsida > Geraniales > Geraniaceae > Erodium > Erodium maritimum. The sequence goes on along the minus strand of OY997592.1, from coordinate 61,667,984 downwards.
CCTCACAATGATTTACCCCAGAACAGTCTGTTATATTGTTGAGCTCCACAATCCTTCGTTGGCACCACTTGATGTGGTTTAACATTTTGCTATAGCCTGAATTACCCTAAGGGTCGCGAGAGATACCTATTTTGCGAATTGCCTCCCCGATGGGTGTAGTGTGATCCTTGTCCCATTCTGTTTGTATCAGATGACCACACTCAGGGTCTTGGGTCCATCCCGATTCAAACCAGAACTTTGAAGGCCCTGCCCTAGACCGCCGAGGAGTCATGGTGAGGAGGATCGGCCAGTGGTCCGAGATCATCATTCCCACATTTCAAAGTTACACATATGGTAAAGAGTAGAAAAATTCCCGAGACATGAGGGCGTGGTCCATTTGGAATCCATCCAGATGATATGGTCCCGGGCCCGAAACCTGGTGAATGGGTGTCCCAACAATGGGACGTCACGAAGATCAAGCTAATCCACAGCCTAATGGAAATCCTCGATGAGCGTCGTCGGGTATGGGCACCTTACTCATGATTCCTATTACCTCAAAATATTGTTAAAGTCTCCAATAATGATCAATCTAGCCCTACCCGCCCCAGATAACCGTCGTAGGAGGTCCCACGATTGGCGATGCATATCATGTCGTGGTTGACCATATAAGCCAGTGAGGACAAAGGGACGATGACCCGGACTCACGATCTCAAGATCAATGGAGTGAGAGGAGAAATCACCCACTGTGACGTGAAAACCCCCAACCAAAACAGTGACATTCCACGTTAATTCGTTTCAATCGTGACCTAAGGTCCACCGTGAAAGCCCATATTTCGTTGGAGGATCGCCATGTTAGCTTCATGAGTTAGTGTCCCACATAAAAATAGGAAGTGAGGCTTTATTGGGTGAGAATGTGCTTCAGATATTGGGTATGGGTATCCGATCCTATACCTTAGCTATTCCATGACAAGATTTACAGATAAGAAGGAGATTGGCATGAAACCGTCCGTGGGGCGGTTAGAGGCGATTGTAGAAAAGAAGGAGAGGGAGGAAAAAGGAAGGCCAATCGGGAACGGCCGCCAAGAGAGGAGCGCCCCCGATAGTGCGAATTTGGGGGAGATTCGAGGGGGGGGGGTCTCGAGGTAAGGACGAAACCATAGGCATAAAATTGATGTCATGGACTTGTTAGAGTGGCAAAATGAATTGAAGAATTATTTCTAAAGGTAGTATGTAATTTTTTTGATAAGCACCACTCCTTATGTAAATTAACATAATGAACAATATGCATAGACATTACTATAGAGAGTCATTTCTTTTAATTGGCGTTTTGTCCAAATTTCTTGTCCCTCGAGGGATACTTGGTCCAACCCTCAATGTCACTACGTTGGTCTTAATTCCCAGCGTACGTGACATAAGTTTGTTATCGACCTTGGACCCATAGCTCTTTGCAATATAATTTTCCACATTCTCTCGAAAGTGTTTGTAAACATGTTGAAACCATTGTTTGACGACCTCGTAACACCCTCCTAGGGGGCATTCATCTCGGGTCGATCTATCCAGGACAACATCATCATCTCCGATGAGTTCATCCACTCCTTCGCCATAAAACACAAGGAATTAGGGGCTTATGGCCTTAAAGATGGATATGAGAAAGGTCTATGACTGAGTGGAATGAAATTTCTTGGATCAGTGGCTTGTCTTGATTGGGACATGCATGCTCTTGGTCACATACCGTGAACTCCGGGGGCCCAGATCCCACACATGTGATGCCGACCAAGGGAATCCGATATGGCGATCCACTGTCCCCTTATATAAGAATCGCCCCCTGTCGATCCCGGTCGAACCGGTAAATTCGGCCGAAAGTTGACTTTTTGTCGGAAAAGTCAACCGATGACTCCGAGAGTCATTCGGGACCTTTCCGGGGCCCAAAAAGCTTAGCCGTCATTACGGTTAGCTTAATTTGGTCGTTTCCTTTCAAATGGCTAATTTTGTGGAAAAGTCAAACTCAGGTCAAACTTCGCTTAATTAAGGACAAAACCAAATTAATTAGAAGTGCTAGTTTTTATTTGGTTAGAGATGGTCCCCACATGGACACTTTTCCATGTTAGATTGGAAGGGAAGAAATATGTGAGTTTTGACCAAACTACCCTCATGTGAGCCAAGGAAGGGAGAGGGAACTAGATGGGCATTTTAGGGAGATCACTATTAGGTTAAAGCCCCCAAAAGGAGAGCAGTTCAGCACAATTGCTAGTGTTGGCCGAAAATCACCAAGGGAGAGAGAGTTTTGGAAAGCCTTGAAGCTTGAAGAAGAAGCAAGGAGAAAAGGAAGCTCATTTAGTGGATTTTCACCTCCAAACATCTCCATTTCTAATTCATCTTCTTCATCTCGTCATTCCCTAGAGGTTAGTACCCATTAAAACATTCATTGATGAAATTGGTGTTGTGGGTTTGGGTAGAGATGCATGAACTAAGTGGGTTTTGAAGTTGTGTGTTGTTAGATGTTGATTTTTGGAGAAGAAATTAGTTTTGATGATAGAAATCACTTGGATTATGTTGTTTTTGATGAAACCCATGGTGGGTATTGAAGTGTTGAAGGTTTTGGTTCTGTTTTGGAAGTTTGGAAGTTCATCAATGGAGGTTTTAAGGTTGATTTTCGTAGAAACGAAGTGGAAGGAGGAAGAAGAAGGTTAGGTCCAGACCGGCACAGAACGCCGCACGGACCGGGCCAGGTTCCGGCACGGAATGCCGCACGGACCGTGCCAGGGTCCGGCACGGTGTGCAGCACGGACCGTGCCTGGTCCCGGGCCGGCGTGCCGCACGGACCGTGCCTGGTTCCGGGTCGGTGTGCTGCACGGGCCGGGTTGGGTACTGGACATGTGGGCCACCCGGATTGGGCCTCATTCCGGCCTATTCCCCTTTCAGCCCACGTTTTGACTTTCGGGCTTAATTTAGGGTTTTCTTGTTAAACCGAATCTGAATTAGCTTTAATTCGCAATTGTGTTGTGATCTTAGACTTTGGACCCGAGCTTCGCGGAGGAGGAGACTTTTGGACCTCGTGAAGTGACTAAGCGTTCGGAAAGCGATCGAGGTAGGGAAAGTAGTGAATACCGGTTTAATTGCGGAAAGTTACTAGTATGCATATAGGTTGTAATTACTTGATTTAATTGTTAGAATTGCATGTTAGGATGTGAGGAACGAGTGAAATGAGGGATAGCTTACGAGCCATGTCGAGCCGTAAGTTTGGGAATTGTTGTGCTGTAGAAATGCATGCGGGCCATGTCGAGCCCTTAGGTTGTGTGTTGATTGTGATGCCTTGATCTATGATTGTGATGATTGATGTGTGGTTCATCCGTTGCTATATTGAGAATCATGTTATGATATGCTCGGTGTAGCGTGTTGTTATGTTTTGGGCAAGTGTGTTATGCTTGATATGACGTGAACAAATGGTTGTGATATGATCGGGTGATTGATAGACCGATGTGATGTGTTGTGGTAAGTTGACCCGGTTGATATATCGTGGTTGAACTATGGCATTGTGATGCGTGAGACTTCCTTGATGCATGTTCCAAGAGGAGTTGTATTCCGGTATGGTACCTACATCGAGGGGGTACGCCAGTGTAGGGTAGTACCTAGGCCGACGGTGTGGTCCCACATATGCGCGGTCCCCCGGAGTGTGGTTCCGATACGATACTTACATCGAGCGGGTATGCCGGTGTAGAGTATCTAGGCCGACAGTTACGTGATCATTATTGTGATTGTGCCCCGACGGATTCCTGAGAAGACATCTAGGCCGATCCTGTGTGGTCCGGTATGATGTATTGTGATTTAGCCCCGATGCGGTTCCTGGAAGATATCTAGGCCGATGCTGAGTGTTCCGGTACGATATGATAGAGTCGGGTTGTGTATAGCCGGCGGAGTTCGGGGACTGCGCTACGGGACGTGTATTTGTTTTACTGTTTATTGTATGGTTGATGATCGGTTAAGTGATGTGAGTACATGGTGATAGTGGTCATGTAAGTGTGTTTGTGGTTTTGTCCTCTCCGTGGGTGTCATTAGTGTTGTGCTTTGCTAGTATGCCCTAATTGGACGGTTACTCGTGGTGATGAGCGGACACTCATTACCTTAACTACTTTTCCTACTGAGCGAAAGCTCACCCCCTTTACTTTATTGTTCTACAGGTCTTGAGCGGGAATTGGACTAGCGGGATTCTCGGAGCTTGGGTGCTAGCGAGGGTCTTAGGCTAGTTTTGTCTAGAGACATACAATTTTACTTTTACTAAACTTATTTACTATCTACTTTTTGTCGAGTTGTTGACTCGTGATGTTACTTGAATCTTTCAACTGTTATAGGAGACTCGTTTGGTATTAAAATTTCTTTATTTATTCATTTTCTCAGTTCGCGTCTCGAGTCCGGTCAAAACCGGATTTGGGGCGTGACAATTTGGTATCAGAGCCTGGTTTTTCAAAAACTTCGGACCGTACGTCAATTAGGTGGGTAGAGTTGGGTCGTTAGGTTTCCGTGTGTCGGTTACGCAAGTCAGAAATGTCTTACACGTAGAACCGAGACGAAGAGAGTCTCGGGTTAGTGAATTGTCCGGTCTAGGTACCGTGTACTTGTCGTGAACCATTGTGGTTGGTGTCTTTGATTGAGTTAACTGTTTTCCGAGTGTGGTTGTGGCCGGGTGGTAAGAGTGAAATTACCGAGACCCGAGTTGTGTAGCTGCGATGGCTTACTATGTACTTCGATTGTTTGACATGATTTGTGCAGGTTGTGATCGGAATGTCCCGCATAAGCGGATGGTTAGTGTAATTTACGAACGGGTCATGCCTATTTTTCTGCAAAAACTGAAGTGTATGTACCATCACGATTTGGCTATGGGGGCCACTGTAGCTGGACGCGATGAGGGGATGTCAAGTGGTTACAACGTAGTTCGGGAACGCCTGAATCGGGTTGTAACGACACGATATCGATATGAATGTTATAGTAGAAAGAGGACATGTTAAGAACTTGAATTTAAGTTGACGTTTGTCTAATGTGAAATAGTTGTGTGATGGATGATTTGTGAACTGTGTGACTTGTGTGTAAGCTCGCTGATTGAACGTTTGACTTGTGTGACGCACTAGAGTGCGGACTTCTCTGGTTGTGTGAAATTGTTTGACTATACTTTACTAAATATATTATTAGTATGAGTGCGACTGTTTTAGACCGTGTGTGAACGTTAGTTATTTAAGCGCGTCGTTTTATACGAAGTTAAGAAACTGAGCATGTGCGTTATCCGTGCAGCGGATATACGACATGATGCCTTCATACGTTCCACAAGGCACCAGGAGCCGGCCAGCTGGGGGCCGAGGAAAGCCACCTGCCATTGAGTCGGCAGGGGCTACAAGCGCCCAGGGTACATCCACCGAGGGGCAGGAGAGAGTTGAGACTGGACCATCGGGACTCCCGCCCAGAGTCCCGCCTGTCACTGAGCCTACCCAGGCGGCAGCTCTGGAGGATCTGACTAGCACAGTGCAGGGCTTTGCAGCGGCCTTTGCCCGAAGAGAGGCTATGACCCCGGCACCGGAGACTGTGCCTGTTTCCATGGCAGCCGCCACAGTGAGACCTAGTCAGGTCGACAGCCACACCGCTCAGGCGTTGAGGGATTTCCGCAGGTTGGGCACACCTGTCTTTTCCGGGGAGCCAGACCCCGAGGCAGCCGAGGGATGGTTGGAGCGGATGACCCGCAACCTGGACACGTCGGGGATAATGGATGGTGGCATGAGAGTATCTTTTGCAGCGTTCCAGCTGGAGGGAGACGCCTACCATTGGTGGCAGCGCGAGCAGGCGCGAGTAGGGGATGACTTTACGCTGTTTGGACAACGATTTCTGGAGTAGTACTTACCACAGTCGGTATTGGATGACAGGCACCAGCAAATCCTGGAACTGCGTCAGGAGGGTATGACAGTCTCCGAGTACGAGGCGAGGTTCACCTCCTTGTCCCGATTTGCCTTAGAGATGGTACAGACTGAGAGTCACCGTTGCAGACGGTTTGAGGGAGGGCTTCGCCCTGAGATTGCGGATCGGGTCGCTGTTATGAGGACCCAGGTATACTCTGACCTGGTGGATCAGGCACTGACAGTGGAGCAACGCTTTCGTGTGACAGCCAGAGCTCGGGAGATCAGGCCGAGACCGAGCGGCTCCTTGAGGCCATCTAAGGCCCGTGATCCGAGGAGATAGAGGACCTCGGGATCGTTATAGTCCCAGACACAGCTAAGAGGGACACGACAGGTCGGATCAATGGCATCCGTAGGACCTGCCCCGATAGAGCGGACGTGCTTTCAGTGCGGGCAGCCATGCCACGTGATTCGAGACTACCTGAGGAGCGGTGGACCAACAGACCGTACGACGGGCAGACCTGAGGAAAGGCCGAGTGTCGGGCCGGCGCTATGCCATTAGTGCGGCCGACCTAGACACTTCGCTGCTAGGTGCCCCGATCGGTTTGGAGAGAGATCGGCTCCACGACCGTAACAGTCACAGACTGGGCAGTCACCGCAGTTCCAACAGCGTCAGGCACAAGCACAGAGAGCTCCGCGGCAGCGAGCTGCACAGCAGGTGACACTTCCACCACCCTCGAGAGGCGGACCACAGGCACTGCATGGTAGGGTGTACGCAGTCACCGACTCTCGAGCTGACGGCCGTCACTCCGGCCATGAGGCTACTCAGGGTATGTGTTTGCTTTACAATTCATGGGCATCCTTCTTATTTGATACTGGAGCATCACATTCTTTCATCTCCTCTTCTTTCGCTGGTATGTTGGGGTTGAGGGTAGAGTCGTTGAGTCGACCTTTATGTCTTGACACCCTTGTTACGGGAGAGGTAGTTTTGAGTACCGTATGTCGTGCATGTGAGATTCGAGTGACTGGTTGCCCTTTTTATGGTGATTTGCTTGTGTTGGACATGACGGCATTTGACGTGATCTTGGGGATGGACTGGATGATGAGGTATCGGGCGTTGATCGGTTGTTATCGACGACAGGTGACTGTAGTATCAGGCGACACGATCGTCACTTGCGTCTTGGGCAGTATGAGCGGAGTACTCCTGTCAGCGTTGACTGTGGGAGATGAGGTGGAGACCGTGCAGAGTACAGAGCTGTCGTAAGTGGTGTGTGAGTTCCCGGAGGTCTTTCCGGAGGAGCTGTCAAGATTACCGCCTCCGCGCGAGGTTGAGTTCAGGATCGACTTGATACTGGGTACGGCGCCGATATCCATGGCCCCGTACCGGTTTGCGCCAGCCGAGTTGGTCGAGCTGAAGCGACAAATCGAAGAGCTTCGGGAGAAGGGATTTATCCGACCGAGTGCTTCACCGTGGGGAGCACCCGCCCTCTTCGTGAAGAAGAAGGGTGGAACATTGAGGATGTGCATCGATTATCGGAAGTTGAACCGGGTCACGGTGAAGAACCGTTATCCGATGTCGAGGATCGATGACCTGTTCGATCAACTGAGAGGAGCGAAGTGCTTCTCGAAGATTGATCTGCGATCCGGGTATTATCAGTTGAGGGTTCGGGAGGAGGATGTGGCGAAGACCGCAATTCGGACTCGGTATGGGTAGTACGAGTTCCTGGTGATGTCGTTCGGGTTGACGAACGCGCCTACAGTCTTCATGGACTTGATGAACGGTATCTTCCGACCCTACTTGGACCAGTTCGTCGTGGTGTTCGTAGATGATATTATGACTTATTCGCCGAGTGAGGAGGCGCACGAGGAGCATCTGAGGGCAGTTTTGACATTGTTGCGCACTCACCAATTGTATGACAACCTGGAGAAGTGCGAGTTTTGGCTCGCCGAGGTGAAGTTCCTCGGGCCTTTTGTGTCCCGAGAGGGTATACTAGTCGATCTGGCGAAGATTGACGCGGTCTCGAAGTGGGCATGGCCCAAGAGTGTCTTCGAGATCCGCAGCTTCCTAGGCTTGGCAGGGTACTATCGACGGTTCGTCCATGACTTCTCACGATTGGTCGCGCCGATGACTGCCCTGACACGCAAGGGAGCCTAGTTTGTGTGGACTGATGAGTGTGAGCACTCCTTTACCGAGATGAAGGCTCGTCTGACTACCGCGCCCGTGTTGATAGTGCCGGAGCGCGGGGTCGGATATAATGTGTATTGTGACGCGTCCAGTGAGGGACTAAGGTGTGTTCTGATGCAGTCCGGGAAGGTAGTTGCATATGGCTCCAGACAGTTGAAGACACTTAGAGTTGGCAGCAGTCGTCTTCGTGTTGAAGAGCTGGCGGCACTACTTGTATGGAGAGCGATTCCGAGTGTTCTCGGATCACAAGAGTCTCAAGTACATCTTCTCCCAACGAGACTTGAACATACAACAGAGGCGAGGGATGGAGCTATTGGAGGAGTACGACTTCGAGCTACTCTACCATCCGGGCAAGGCAAACGTCGTCGCCGATGCCCTGAGTAGGAAGTCGACTCACTGCCTTGCCGAAATATCAGTCCGAGAGTGGGACATGATGGAGGAGTTGAGCACGTTTGGGCTCGAGCTTGATGAGATCACCGATGGCGTGGTCATGTGTTCGCTGGTGTCTCATCCCACGTTAGTTTCTCGTGTGTTGGAGGCACAAGCCGAGGATGCCGAGGCGGCAGAGATCCGGGGGAGGATTATCAGCGGTGTTGACGCAGAGGGTTGGGAGCAGGGTACTGATCTGGGTCTACGATACCGAGGAGGGTTGTTTGTGCCGCACAATTGTAGAGATGATGTGTTGAGAGAGTCTCATCACTCCCGTCTTGTTGTGCACCCGGGTAGCACCAAGATGTAGCGAGATATCAGACGGCAGATCTGGTGGAGCGAGATGCGGAGAGCAGTAGCAGAGGTCGTCTCGAGATGCCTAACCTGTCAGCAGGTAAAGGCCGAGCATCAGCGTCCGGCCGTTTTATTGCAGCCATTGCCGATTGCACAGTGGAAGTGGGTGCACGTCACGATAGACTTCGTGAGTGGCTTGCCGAGGTCGCCGAGAGGGCACGACGCAGTTTAGGTAGTGGTCGACCGACTGACCAAGTCGGCACACTTCTTAGCCATGAGGATGACTAATACGGTTGACACCTTGAGTCGGTTGTACGTTTGAGAGATCATCCGTCTTCACGGGGTTCCAGTGTCGGTTGTGTCCGATAGAGACCCTCGATTCACCTCCAGATTTTGGGAGAGCTTGCAGAGAGCGTTGGGGACCGAGGTCTTGCTCAGTACAGCGTATCACCCACAGACCGACGGTCAGTCATAGCGCATGATCCAGATTCTAGAGGATATCCTGCGAGCATGTGTGTTGGACTTCCGAGGGTCATTACCATTAGCTGAGTTTGCCTACAACAACAGCTTCCAGGCCAGTATTGGGATGTCACCGTTTGAGGCGTGGTATGGTAGGCCGTGCATATCGCCCGTGTGTTGGGCAGAGGTGGGAGACTGGAGTCTACTTGGTCCGGAGCTTGTCCGGGAGACGACCAAGAAAGTCGCACTGATTCGGGATCGGTTGAGGACCGCGTAGAGTTGACAGAAGAGTTACGCTGATAGACGGCGCCGACCTCTTGAGTTTACAGTTGGTGATCATGTGTTTCTGAGGGCGAGCCCGAAGAAGGGACTATTGTGGTCCAACCGCGGAGGAGGCAAGTTGGCCCCGCTGTTTATCGGACCTTTTGAGGTTTTGGGCAGAGTTGGAGCCGTTTCTTATCGCCTTGCATTGCCACCGCAGCTCGAAAACGTTCATAACTTCTTCCACGTGTCCCAGCTGCGGAAATACACTACGGACCCCTCCCGCGTTATTGAATGGACGAACATCGAGGTAGCTGAGGATGTCTCGTACGAGGAGCAGCCAGTCAGGATCCTGGACACGCGAGAGCGGGTCTTGCGTGGCAAGACTATCCCACTGGTACGAGTACAGTGGCGGCACCACGGAGTAGAGTCGACCTGGGAGCGCGAGGATGAGGTTCGGGCGAAGTACCCCAGCTTGTTCGACCCTTGAGGTACGTCCATGTTAAATTTCAAGGACTAAATTCTTTTAAGGGGGGTAGATTGTAAGAACCGCCCCCTGTCGATCCTGATCGAACCGTTAAATTCTGCCGAAAGTTGACTTTTTGCCGAAAAAGTCAACCGATGACTCCGAGAGTCATTCGGGACCTTTCTGGGGACCTAAAAGCTTAGTCGTCGTTACGGTTAGCTTAATTGGGTCATTTCCTTTCAAATGGCTAATTTTGTGAAAAAGTCAAACTCGGGTCAAACTTTGCTTAATTAAGGACAAAACCAAATTAATTAGAAGTGCTGGTTTTTATTTGGTTAGAGGTGGTCCCTGCATGGACACTTGTCCATGTTAGCTTGGAAGGGAAGAAATAGGTGAGTTTTGACCAAACTACTCTCATGTGAGCCAAGGAAGGGAGAGGGAACTAGATAGGCATTTTAGGAAGATCACTATTAGGTTAAAACCCCCAAAAGGAGAGCAGTTCAGCACAATTGCTAGTGTTGGTCGAAAATCACCAAGGGAGAGAGAGTTTTGGAAAGCCTTGAAGCTTGAAGAAGAAGCAAGGAGAAAAGGAAGCTCATTTAGTGGATTTTCACCTCCAAACATCTCCATTTCTACTTCATCTTCTTCATCTCATCATTCCCTAGAGGTTAGTACCCATTAAAACATTCATTGATGAAATTGGTGTTGTGGGTTTGGGTAGAGATGCATGAACTAAGTGGGTTTTGAGGTTGTGTGGTTTTAGATGTTGATTTTTGGAGAAGAAATGAGTTTTGATGATAGAAATCACTTGGATTGTGTTGTTTTTGATGAAACTCATGGTGGGTATTGAAGTGTTGAAGGTTTTGGGTCTGTTTTGGAGGTTTGGAAGTTCATCAATGGAGGTTTTAAGGTTGATTTTCGTAGAAACGAAGTGGAAGGAGGAAGAAGAAGGTTCTGTCCAGACCGGCACAGAACGCCGCACGGACCGGGCCAGGTTCCGGCACGGTGTGCAGCACGGACCGTGCCTGGTCCCGGGCCGGCGTGTCGCACAGACCGTGCCTGGTTCTGAGCCGGTGTGCTGCACGGGCGGGGTCGGGTACAGGACCTGTGGGCCACCCAGATTGGGACTCATTCGGGCTCATTCCCCTTTCAGCCCACATTTTGACTTTCGGGCTTAGTTTAGGGTTTTCTCGTTAAACCGAATCTGAATTAGCTTTAAATCTCAATTGTGTTGTGATCTTAGACTTTGGAGCCGAGTTTGGCGGAGGAGGAGACTTTTGGATCTCGTGAAGTGACTAAGCGTTCGGAAAGCGATCGAGGTAGGGAAAGTAGCGAATACCGGTTTAATTGCGGAAAGTTACTAGTATGCATATAGGTTGTAATTACTTGATTTAATTGTTAGAATTGCATGTTAGGATGTGAGGAACGAGTGAAATGAGGGATAGCTTACGAGCCATGTCGAGCCGTAAGTTTGGGAATTGCCGTGCTGTAGAAATGCATGTGGGCCATGTCAAGCCCTTAGGTTGTGTGTTGATTGTGATGCCTTGATCTATGATTGTGATGCTTGATGTGTGGTTCATCCGTTGTTAGATTGAGAATCATGTTACGATATGCTCGGTGTAGCATGTTGTTATGTTTTGGGCAAGTGTGTCATGCTTGATATGACGTGAACACATGGTTGTGATATGATCGGGTGATTGATAGACCGATGTGATGTGTTGTGGTAAGTTGACCCGGTTGATATACCGTGGTTGAACTATGGCATTGTGATGCGTGAGACTTTCTTGATGCATGTTCCAAGAGGAGTTGTATTCCGGTATGGTACCTACACCGAGGGGGTACGCTGGTGTAGGGTAGTACCTAGGCCGACGGTGTGGTCCCACATATGCGCGGTCCCCCGAAGTGTGGTTCCGGTACGATACTTACATCGAGTGGGTATGCCGGTGTAGAGCATCTAGGCCGATGGTTACGTGATCAGTATTGTGATTGTGCCCCGACGGATTCCCGAGAAGACATCTAGGCCGATGTTGTGTGGTCCGGTATGATGTATTGTGATTGTGCCCGATGCGATTCCGGGAAGATATCTAGGCCGATGCTGAGTGTTTCAGTATGATATGATAGAGTCGGGCTGTGTACAACCGGCGGAGTTCGGGGGACTGCGATACGGGACGTGTGTTTGTGGTTTTGTGCTCTCCGTGGGTGTCATTAGTGTTGTGCTTTGCTACTATGCCATAATTGGACGATTACTCGTGGTGACGAGCGGACACTCATTATGGGAAAGTTTGAATGAGGCCTTATCTTGCGGCCGACCTCCATCATGACTCGCATACTAAAGGCCCGGTACTACTCACGGGAGGACATCCTCTCTCCCCTAGAGGCTGAACCCAAACTTCACTTCGTCGAGCATCTGGGCTACTCGAGAGCTAATGCGAGAAGACCATAGTCGAGCCATTAGCCTCGATATCGACACCCCGATTATAACCTCGATGTAGCTTCTGGAGATTGAACCTCGAATACACACCGTTTCCTCGCCTCTCATAAGTACCCAGGTCACAAATCTCATGATCATAGGCTCTCGGCTGCATTGCAAGACACCAACTCAGCAACGAATAAATCAAAATACATAACTATACCGTTTATTTTATTAAATTTAAACCAAAACATATATAATCTTTAAGGAGAAATCTATTAAAAACCAATCCTGATCTTACAACCCGTAAAAAGACATCTTGACCATCTATTTTATAAATGGATGTATGAGATGTTAAGTTGAAACATTTGGCTTCTTGACTTTATATCTGCAAAATTACAACACGTTTGGGTAAGTGGCATGTTTTTGTAGTAGAAACTAAAATTTACCTTTTTCTTAACAAATTCACTAATTTAATTAAAACACATTCTGTTGAACTCTGCTTGGCTTCAAACTTGTGCCGATATTTTTTTTCCAAGGACTATCTATTAATACCAGTGAAGAATATATTTTGAAGCACATTTTTTTTATATCGGGGTGATTTTTATCAACACTGAACACTTTTAGCAACACTAAACACTTGTTTTATCACCTCATTATTAAAACCAAACATGATTTTTATCACATTGGTACATGTGTTTTATCAGCCCATCACACATTTTTTTATCAATATTGAACACTAATTTTATCATCATTAAATACTAGTTTTATCACTTAATCACTTGTTTTTATCAGCTTAATACACGTGTTTTATCATTCTAACACATGTTTTTAATCAACATTAAACACTAGTTTTATTAACACTGTACACCAATTTTATCACCGTATTATCAAAACAGAACATAATTTTTATCACCTCATTACTTGTTTTTCTATCAACACTGAATACTATTTTTATCGCCCGATATAATTTTTTTCATGTTTTGAAATATATTCTTTACTGCTATTGATAAATTGTCCTTAAAAAAAGAAAAATATTAACATAAGAAAGAAGTTAATCATAGTTTATCTATATGACATGCTACCATTACAATTACGTCCTCATGTGAATGATGATGACATTAATGAAAGTTGGATTCTGCATGTATTTATACTATTTTTAGAAATAGAAGTGGTTTTTACTATATTCTGCCTCTATAATGTTTTTAATAAAAAAATGTTTTCCTGTATTTATATATAAAATGAATTAAGTGCCAGCCTGAAAAAGCACAGAGCTCTGAGCTGATCATCTCTCTCTCTCCTGAAGCCTCAGACATTGACCGAATCGACCTGTCAAACCCAGCGGCGGAAGAGATCGCCGAAACTACCGAACCAGCGTATCCTCGCCGGAGAAGTTCGCCGGCAATGTGTAACGCACGAGCCTCCGTTGTTTACTCAGCTTCTCTGCTGTTTGCTCTTCACTTAGTAGTAGCTCTGGTCTCTGCTCAGGGATCTGCCGGTCCCAGTCCTTGGTCGACACTTAGCGGTGAGCCTTTAACTTTCTGCTCTGTGAATCGTTTTCTTTTTGGTTGAGATGCTTTGTCGCCTTCAGTTTGTTCAGCTGCTGAGGAAGTGGAGAAAAGGTAGGCGAGTTCAGCTCTGAATCTGAGCGTTTACTGCTGGTTTGATCTTGGGATAATGAATAATTTCAATTCAGATGATTAGTTCAATGAATATTTTGGTTTCCGAGCATGCCTCTTTGTAGGATTTGAGAATCTGAGATTACTGTCTTTCCTTGTATTTTCTCTTCGACAACAGAAACAGATCTTCCTTCTGGGAAAAGTTTACTTCTAATTTGCTGGGTTTTATCAGGCATTGGGTTTTTGAGTAGTGGAAATTTTGAATTCGAACACTTCGATTTCGTTATTTCCTTTCTTAAATTTTTTGTTTCTGTGGTGGGCCTGTGTGGAGGGTTTTTCCTCAATTTCTGTTTGTTTTATGTTTTTCTTATGAATCTTGCTGTTTGTTTTTGGTTTCCCTGTACTTTTTATGCTGATGATGACTTAGAGAAATCTGTGGTTGTTGAACTCTAGGATCCTTAGTTTTGATTTCATAGCCGAGGAATTACACAAATCCTATGGCTGGCTGAACTAGAATTCTTTTGTTTGAATACAATTTGAGTACTATATCTTGCTTTGTTAACTGGGGAAGCAAAGTTGAATGCATTGATCACCCTCTCTGGTTATGGACAAAACAGAGAAAACAAAAGAGTTACTTTATTATAAGGAAAATTTTGATGGTATTGGCTGTTTGTGTTCTAACCCAATAATTACCAAGATATACAGGTAAACAGTTACCAAGTACAACATATTTGAAAAGAACTACTTTGTACTGCTTGGAGAATGGTACTTGCAGTTTCAACATCACATACCATGTGTGATTATTACTCACATTTGTATGGTTGATATGTTTGTGAAGTTTTGAGATTGGATTATTCCTTGACTGCAACCCATGAACTTAATGGAACAGTTCCTTTGACCCTGTTGTTGGTAGGAAGTGAAAGCTAGATTGGTAATATGCTTTCAATAGTTCAAGGGTGAAAATAACCAGAAATTGGCCTTGAAAAGTCCATTTCAAAATATCTGAATCTTGGTCTCCAGAAAATATTATTAACGCTGATTTCACAATTACAGCTCCCTATTTGGGTTCAAATCAGAGCCCTTAATTATGATAAAGCTTTTGCATTAGTTATTTTGATTTCTCTGATTTTTTGATAAGTATACTTATCCATTTGGTTCATTTTGTAGGTGATGCACCTATAGTCATAGCACGTGGTGGCTTTTCAGGGCTGTTTCCAGATTCTAGTTCTGTTGCTTACAATTTGGCACTGATAACTAGTTTACCGAATGTTGTCTTATGGTGTGATGTGCAATTGACCAAAGATGCTGCTGGAATATGCTTCCCTGATATCAAGCTAGATAATGCTTCTGACATATCAAATGTTTTCAAAAACAAGGATAAAACTTACCTTGTCAATGGAGCCTCCACCACTGGATTCTTCTCCGTGGATTTTACTCTGAACGACTTATCAAATGTCTTCTGTGAGTTCATATTATCTTAACCAGTTTTCTTTATTTTATTACTGTGTACATGACTTATGTTTGGTT
This sequence comes from Erodium maritimum, assembly GCA_963921825.1. Lineage (NCBI taxonomy): Eukaryota > Viridiplantae > Streptophyta > Magnoliopsida > Geraniales > Geraniaceae > Erodium > Erodium maritimum. Next base: position 61,652,479 of record OY997592.1, on the reverse strand, counting down.
TGGTCTAATGTCACATTGGATGTAACTATATATGGTGGGTCTCTTGCTAGTCAAGTCTTTCATTATCTTACCTGCTTTAAGAGTTCTTGAGACTATCTCTTTTTTGTTTGTTTACTGGGTTCTTTGCCATTTCATACATTCTGTAACAACTAGCTAGTGAAGCAGTTGTCATTCCTGAACTTGTGAACTCTCATTGGCCAAGAATATGCTCCTTCCTCTGTGGGGTTAGGTTTTTTTGTTATGTTTATTTACAGTCGGTTTCCATTTAATCTATTGCTATGTTACACATTGATGGAGCCATATAACTCAAGAGAAGGTTATTTAGAAATTATAAATCAGATGACAAAGAGTATAGAGGAAAGAATAAGTCTTGAGCATTTCCAGTCATGATGGAGGGATAATATCTCACTTATGTATATGTGTATGCTTTCCTCTATATAAATTTCTGCCTGCTTGCAATATGGTGTCGAATAAATTCATAAAAAGAAATCTATAGTATTGTACAGTATAGTTTCTTATATAGCTAACTGAAAGTTTCTGTTTCTGGGCAGTGACACAAGGAATATATTCTCGAACAAATAAGTTTGATGGTAATCTCTTCCAAATTCTCACTGTGGAAAATGTTGCTACACAATTCAAACCACCTGGCTTGTGGTTGAATATTCAGGTACATAATGAATCTCTCAACATTAAATTGGTGCTCTCAATCAATGCAACTTTAAATTTTCCCCAGTGGAGTATTGGATATTGGCCTTTATTTTTAACCACCTCTTGATTGTTGTACGTCTGCAGCATGATGCCTTCTACACGCAACATAATCTGAGCATGAGAAGCTATGTACTTGCAGTGTCTAGACGTGTAGTTGTTAATTATATCTCATCACCAGAAGTGGGTTTCTTGAGAAGTATTGTGACTCGATTTAGCACAAATACCACAAAATTGATTTTTCGTTTTCTGGGACAAAATGAGATCGAGCCTTCTACCAATCAGACTTATGCTTCCCTCTCTGCAAATCTTACATTTATCAAGACATTTGCTTCGGGAATTATTGTTCCAAAAACCTACATTTGGCCTGTAGATGCAGATATGTATCTACAACCTCATACCACTCTTGTCTCAGATGCTCACAAGGCAGGACTAGAAGTTTATGCTTCAGATTTTATGAATGATGCTACGCTGAGCTACAACTATAGTTATGATCCACTAGCTGAGTATCTATCTTTCGTTGACAATGGCAATTTTTCTGTCGATGGTGTCCTGTCTGACTTTCCTATTACTCCATCAGAGGCCATAGGTGAGCTACTATCTTCTTCCATTATTGACAACGAAGCTCCCCTAAATAACATTTGTATGGATTCTAAACAAATTTTTGTTTTCTAGTTAAAAATTGTGCTTTTAAACTAAGCCACATCCACATCCACATCCATTGCCATTGTTATGTTTAGTCTTGGTCATCATTAAAGCTTTCTGGATGGCCAAATTGAATATAATATCACAACATGCTTCATAGATAAATACATTCTTTTCTCTGCTAATTCATCTTCTGATAATGCAGATTGCTTTTCTCATCTAGGACAAAATGATTCAGCACAAGGTACACAACTAATTAATGTTCAGTTCATTATGACGCCTTACCTAGACCAGTGACCTATATAGCAACAACAAGTTGTTATGGCATGAATGTTAACTTATTTCTTTTACCTTGCTCATTCTTCAGTGAAAACACTTGTTATTTCTAAAAACGGAGCTAGTGGAGACTACCCTGGTTGTACTGATATGGCATATGCTAGAGCAATTTCTGATGGGGTTGACATTCTTGATTGTTCTGTTCAAATGTCAAAAGACGGGACAGCATTTTGTTTAAGCACTATGAATCTTATTGAGAGCACCACAGTTGCTCAATCTGATTTTAGCAGTCGGTCAATGAGCATTCCAGAAATTAATGCTGGCAGTGGAATATACACATTTAGCTTGACATGGGATGAGATTCAGACCTTGACACGTAAGTCCAATTTGGTTCTCATTTGCTTATTCTTGTAGTTGAATGATGTATAACCTTTTTTTACTTACTGAGTTAGCTAGATAGCAGAAACCAACCTTGCTTCTTCGAGGTGTAATGGTTTGGTGCTTTTACCAAGATGAAGATAATCATTTTTCTCCCGTTAGCAAACATACCACCTCAAAGATTTTTGGTTTTTGTGAAACTCACTCGCGGTCACATGTGTAAAGCTATGAATACATGATCACATATATTATTGGTTATCATGATTAACCACATAAGTTCTTTTTTGCATGTAAGTTTTTGAGCTGATCCTCCAAAAAATGGTTGTATCTCTGTGTGCCATAACTTGTGTGCCATATAGAAATAGGGGTTACCAATTTTATAGTGAAATTAACAGATCAGAGATAACTGGTTGATTAGGTTATCTAAAGCTGCCATTTGAGCTTTACCATTTTAAAAAAGTTGTTTGGCATTGTTAGAGTATCTCTGTGTTTACTTACCATACGTTTTCATTTCAGCATCCATATCAAACCCATATTCAGAATACAGATTGTTCCGGAATCCAGAAAACAAAAACAAAGGGAAGTTTCTATCTTTGTCCGACTTTCTTGCCCTGACAAATAGCACAACTTCCCTTACGGGTGCCTTGATCACCATAGAGGTAAGGTTTCTTGTGCATGGAATCCCCTTACCAGTTATATCATTTTTTTGTTATAAAGAGTATTTGCTCAATATTTGCCAGCATCTTGTGGTTACCTTTTGATCTTTTCAACTATGTTGTGCTGAAAGTTCCCAGCCATCCAGGAAGTTTATTTACAGTAAAAGCAGAACTGTTGATATTGATATGACTTCTTTACAATCAGAGTGTGCCCCCCATGGTACTGTAGGGACATTGTAGAATACTCACCTAGTCGTTTAGAATTTGAATGCTTGAGAAAGCATCCCATGTAATTTTCCCAATATTTCAGATAAAGCCCACAAGAAACAATTAAGCCAGGAAGAGATAGAAGGGAATGTGGGAATGTCAAAAGAATGCATCCCATGTAATGTAGGTTAGATATGAAGAATCAACAATGTAAACTTTGACTACGAAACTGTATGCTCATCTCTTCCAAATATATTCGGCTCTCTACACCAGAAGCGCACATATATGGAAGTCTATGAACTACTCTTTATTTTAGTTTTCTGGAGATCATGGTGCAATTTATAGCAGTCCGGTAAAACTCAAAACACAGTAACCATACAAGAATCATTTGGTCTCATGGATTAGATTGAGAGGACTGCTTTAAAACCATCATTGCTTTGGGTCTTGTATCATTGATGTCTACCTCCTAAATATCTATTTTCATGTTTAATCACAAATAAAAAGTTAGGAGGGGAGAAAAATCTGTAGGTTTAATGTGGTTAACAATGGTTATATTTGCCATTTCATTTAGCAGTGAGTAAAGATACTTATATTACAGCTGTGTTTGATGAAGACGACTTATTCGTTCTGTCTTCTTTTCCAGAATGCAGCATATCTTGCAGAGAATCAGGGGTTGGGTGTTACAGACGCTGTCCTTGATGCATTAAGAAATGCTGGTTATGATAGTACCACCAGCCAAAGAGTGATGATTCAGTCAACTAACAGTTCAGTTCTCATGAAATTCAAGGAGAAGAGCAATTATGAGCTTGTATACAAGGTTGATGAAACAATTCGTGATGCCCTAACATCTACCATTGATGATATCAAGGCCTTCGCTGACTCTGTGGTCGTAGGCAAGGGCTCTGTCTTCCCTGAAAATCAGGCTTTCCTCACTGGTTCTACAGATGTTGTACCAAAGCTCCAAAAAGCTAACCTCACTGTTTATGTGGAGACCTTTGACAACGAGTTTGTTTCTCAAGCATGGGACTTCTTCTCCGATTCTACCGTTGAGATCAATTCATATGTTGTGGGAGCCGGTATTGATGGTGTCATAACAAGTTTCCCCAAGACAGCAGCTTCATACAAAAGTAAGAGCACTCGTTCTATATATATATTTTTTATTGAACTCATCTTCAATCTTCATTATGTAGTTTAAGCTTCTTTATCTTTTTGGTTTGACAATGAACAAAGAAGTAAATTTTTCTAACTAATTAGATTTTTACGCCATATTCCAAAAGTACATTTACTTATGTAAATTAACAACTTTACTGATGTGCCCACTAGGGTTGGCCTAGTGGTCAAGTGAGCTTCTGCTAATTATAGAATTTGTGTAGCTAAACATTCTGCCCTTAGTCAAATTGTGTGCTCTGCTTGTGGTTGTGGGAAATCAATGAAGTGATAGATTTACCATTAATAACTAGGGTTAATTGCCAAAAGTTACCCTTATGTATTGTCCACATGCGTAAAACTACTTATGTATTGTCCATGCTTTTAAACTACCCTATCTTTTGACCACGGTCGTTTACTGAAAAAAATTGGATCAGGTGTGGACAATACATAAGGGTATTTTTCGCACGTGGACAATGCATGAGGGTAATAATTTCGTTGAAAAAAAGTAACAGACAACCATGGTCAAAAGATAGGGTAGTTTAAAAGCATGGACAATACGTTAACTTTTGGCAATTAACTCTAATAATAACCATTTGCCAACTTATCTTTGTATTTGCATAGAGATAGTTCAATGAAAGTCACTTGTACAGTTGTTTGTTCTAAGTGATTTATATGTGAAATGCAGAGAACCTATGTCTAAATTTGGGCAACAGCACACCTGCTTACATGAGCCCTGTTCAGCCGGGCAGTCTCATGCAACTCATAACTACTCAGTACCTGCCACCGGCTGAGGCTCCATTCCCAGTGTTGAAAGAGTCGGATGTGGCGGAGCCACCCTTGCCGCCTGTATCAGCCAAAGTTCCATCTTCAAGCCCTGCTGGTACTCCACCACCAAATGGACAGCCTAAGAGCTCTGCTTGCTTCTTGCTTTTGAGCTTGGGTTTATTGCTTGGAGCTCTTGTCCTATTTTGAACATGGTAATGGAAGCGTGTGATCATTTTGCGTCCTCTTCATCCTCATACCCTGGATTTGAAGTAGCTTGCTGCTTTTATGCATATGGAAAATCCAGATTTTATTTCCCTTACCTACCTAATGAGCGCTGGATTCACTTAATACTGTAGGTATATTCATTCTTTCACTTGTAATTTAAGAACATCCAGTCTTGCTCGAGAGGTTCATGAGTTGGATGTGTATTTTTCCCTGTTGTTGTAACATACACGATCATTCTTTTTTTCTATTCATGTATTTATTTGGAGATGGCTAAGGTTTGTATCATGGATTGTCAATGTATCTGTTTTAGGATATAGTAATTGGATTCCACCGTCTTGGCGTGAACAATCGTGTCATTATTTGGTTTAGTGGAAATCCCATTTCATTATCCTGATTACTTTTATTTTTTATTTTTTTCTATTTTGAAAAGATTAACAAAATACACTGTCGTATATGCCTCCTTGGCCACTTTGGTTGTATATGCCTCCTTGGACGTCTCTACTGTCGCCTCCTCCTTCACTACCGCCTTTGCCTCTGATCAAAACTCAATGGAGGCATGACTTAGGGTTCGACGATCAATTCGTGATGCACCCGGTCGTTCAGGGTCTCCGTGCAAGGTCGCCTCAACCCCTATGATGGATCGGGACCCTGACGCCCACAATGGGGCTGAGCGATTGTGGAATCACTGGCTGCTCATATCGATAATGATCAGTGAAAACTCGTCAACGGCGTAATACCGTCGTGGACCAATGTTAAAAGCTCATGTTTGCCCAAACAACCAGACAAGGTCTTCTACGCAGCCTCCCCGGGACCAATAAATCTAAGGACGAGCAACATGTTGTGTGTGGGGACGCACACCTTGCCCTGCCAGGGACGGTGCAAGTCTGACAACATAGTTTCCCCATTTTCTGGTGTTCTCCCTAGATGCCCGTTATCCCCTCATGTGCCCCCAATATTTTACCACAAACATTTTCAGGTCGAGTCAGGAAATAATCATCCTCGATGAGTTCTCGTCCACAACAACCAACAAGGAGATTGCCTCCCATCTACTCTTCTTGGTATAACCGAGCATCCTGTTATAAGGTTAACGTTCATTACCTACGGGCTTGAACTAAGTCACACCCTCTTTCTTTCCATCATTTCAATGTTTCTATATGTTTAATTTCCACGATTAATAAAATTCCTATTATACTAAAGAAAAGAAGAGGTTTAAATCTTTTTTTAAGAAACTGGCGACAAATATTTAAAATTAGGTAAGGTACATATCACATAATAAATCATGTTGGGTCTCGAGGTCGTGGACAAAAGAAACATAAAATGCAGCGGAAATTAACCACGAATCACTCGAGAAGAAGCTACCAATTATTGAAAACAAGATAAAAAATTCAACAAGAGTTTGTGTGCATTACCTTCTTGTTTCGATGAGAATTGAGAAGAAGAACACCAAACTTTGGATGACTTGAGCCCCTTGGACGCCTACGTATCCTTAACGGAATCAAAGCCGACATAGTTCTTGAGTTTGTAGACTCAAGAACATGAAACAATGGTGCTTGCTCCTCCTAGGGGTGCTCGGCCAAGGTGGGAGAGAAAGTGACGTTGTTGTGTAAAATTTCTCAAGTCCTTGCATGCATTGGAATGCCAACACTCTTGCATGTTGAGTTAAGTGGTCATATCACTTAATCCCCATCAAGAGCCAAGTGTCCATGCAAAAATACAAGGTGGACTTAATAAACTATGTTAGTTTATCAGTTAGTGGAAAGTGGGTGCAACCCACTTTGATCAACAAGACTACTTAGTCAATCTTGACTTTTGGTTCTTGTTGGGACTTGGTTATATGGGCCGGCCATGGGACTCTCCAAGAGAGCCTATGCCGAGCCCATAATGTCCTAGCCGTCCATTATGGCAATTCCCGACACGACCCCTTCCAAGCCAAGCTCCGTTGCGTTCTTTTCGAGTTTACAAACCTTTGGTGTGACCCTTAGGTCTACGCATTTCGGTAAGATCAACGTAAAGTCTCACTTTACTAGATCTTACCCTATTGGCCACTAACGAGACTTAGTTTAGCCTGACACTGCATAACGAATCGGCCCTGTCGATTATGACCTTTCCGTCGTCCTTGTCATTATCCTTTTATCTCCAATATCCTGATTGAGATAAGGCACAGAGCCGTCATCCTTATTATTCTCTATCAATGTTCCTTTATATGTGAGATGACTGAATAATGATACCATATATCACGTGCATGGCCATGCTTTTCTTTCAGTCACTCTCGATCAAGCGGCCGTTAACCAGATATCTTACATGTACCGTAGTATGAGGGATAAATCCCTTAGTCGTCTCTCGTGTCACTCATGCAGTCATTCCCCAAGCCAATCCTGGCCGTTATGGAAGCCCAGTCACGGTGCAACGTTAGGCTTTCAGTTCAAACTCATTTGTTTACTGCATAGCTACCACAAAGACTCCTCGGTCTACGGATACCTAACAAGATATGACTCTGAATATGTTCATGACTTAATCTATGGAACATATTCAGGTCGGGCCGTCCAATATCATGTCCCACATGATATCTATGATCAGACTTCGTAACACATTCCAATGACCAATAGAACGTAAGCCATCAAGAGTCATATTTCATACTAGTCGCTTTTAGTGAAGACTATTGATTAGGGGCCTCATCGAGTGTGATCCATGCTGATCTATGGTTCTATTCGCATGGTGGGCATAGATCGGAAACACACACGATACATTACTCAACACTTAAATAATATGAAATCCGTTTTATTATATTACCAACGATGATATTTACATTTGGACGTTTACGATTGGACTACGGGCACTAAAACTAACAAGTTATTCTTTTAAAAATCCTTTTATTAAAATAAGTAATAAAATAATTTATCACAAAAACCAAATTCTAAGTGCATTCACAATAATGACATAACAAACTGTAAAAATATTAATATGTTTATAAAGAGACAGAATGACTGAACACATTCCTACGCCAATCACCACCTACAAAAACAATGAACATGCCAAATCATTCCTGCGACGTCATCCATGCAAGCATAGGCGGATAGACAGAATGATTGTCCTCGTCGACAACGTCAACGTTGGCCCATTCGAAGAAGAAGCATACCCTTAACTAATCCCCACACTGATCACCACATACAAAAACAATGAATTGGCCAAATCCTTTTTGTAGCAGCATTCCTGTACGTATAGGCGGATGTACATGGGGCTTAGAGGAGGCACATTCCCACTTCAACTTTTTGAAAACAAAATTTATTAACTTTATTATTTGACTTTTCCAAAGCATATCCCTTTATCTTTTTTCTTAATTAAAACGCTAAGAGAATGTTTAAAAGCTTTAGAGATTATGGTTGTTTGCAGATAATCCTACACATAATCCTCTAACCATAATCGAAACATATACGATTATTTTGAAATATCTAAATGTGAATCGAAAAGTAAAAAACCCGAAAAATAATACAACCAATCCCAAGTTGACTTAGGACAATCCATAGGTGCCTATAAGTAATTAGAGCCTCCTTTGAGGCTCAATAAAAGTTTGGGGCGAAGAGCTTGGTTGAGACACGGAAAATAGTAATTTGTGGAGGGAACCTACATAGGGCCAGGTTACCATTCCTCCCTAACAATCTAAGGCCGAGAGTAGGCCTCATGGGCCCCGACGAGACCGTTTTCCAGCCCTCATTTGAACCCCCTCGTGGTGCGTTGATTCTTCCACTATATCCTTCGCTAGGGTCTTCTTCGGCTAAATGCTTATAAGGAGGCCTTCTGACACCCCCTTTATTGATGGACCGAAGGTTGGTGGAATCAGAGAAAAACCTCCTAGAGAACCAGTAGGGCTTGTCCTAGCCACCGAGAGGTTAAGCAGGACGTTGGTTGTCAAAACCAACCATGCATATATGTCCAAACTCTCATTGGTCTCTCCCGATGAGTTGGTGGACCAGGTGGGAACAAAACTCCCCTTGTATGCGGATTTCTTAGGTAGAACGTTGGATACCACGGTTGGTCCCTACTCACCTGAAAGTAATACATCCTAGACCATCGCCGATGGAGACCTAGGCATCAGAATTTACCCCTCCTCGATTGAGGAAACTCTCCACCCCTTTGGAGCCGGAGGTCACTTGCGAGGGTACCTGGGATCTGTCGAGGCTATGGCCGACCCCTGTCTTCCTAGAAGTCCACCATTCAAGATCAGGTGACGGTGTGTAACAATCTTACCGGATGGCCGGTTCCCATGGGCGCCTACGATACCTCATAGGGTAACCAAGAAGGAGGGGCGGAAACCCTACATTGGCCTTGACTTAAGGTAGCCCTGTGGTTGGATGTGATATCCTCAACATGCTGGGAGACGATCAGAATGAACCTATATCGAAACGGCGCTTGGTAAGGACATAAAGGTTATACCTTTTCTGATGGAGGCGGTAGAGTTAGTGGTCGTGGGTACGGTAGTAGTGGCCTGGACCTTCACCTTGCGAGAGGCTAGTTTCGGACGTACAACCTCATGGGAAGGCCGTGGTAGGGGAACCAAATCCTCATCGGTCATCAAAAGCGATAGAGAAATTAGAGAAGATGGAAATGGAGAAGCCCTAAGGGCATTTTGAATCCCTATAGGAGCGCGACAAGGTCTATCGAACTCTGTGGTGAGACACGAGTGCATCACTGATCTGGTGGGTGCAGAACGCAGAGCCACGGTGATGATGGCAAACAAAGGCCAAGTGTTGTTGGGGAGCACTGATAGGGGCCGTAGAGATATGAAGGGTGGCATTATGGGACACAGAAGAGAGAAGCGAGAGCTTCTAGGGTTTTACCCGCGTTGACACGCTACAAATGCTTTCGCCGAGTGCATTTTATTTTTGTATATTACACTTATATTTTTTCTAAAATTTACATTTTAATTAGTTTGAAAACGTTCATTATTTTATAAGGTACTTTTAGGGATTGAGATTATACAATTAAAGTTTTGAGTTTAGTTCTCTACAAAATTAGTATAATCATCAAAATATATTTCAAAAGAATATATGATTCCACTAATTAAGAAATAAAAAAGACAAATAGACAAAAATAGATACCCGTCTTTCTGGAAAAAGTGATAAAGCGGTGCGAACAAGTTTAAAAATCAACTATGAAAGTCCTGAAACAGATCCGTAAAATGTTTACAACATTTTGAAAATATGAAATCTTGACGTCAAGTCTTGTAAGAAGTATTATTTTATTGTTTTTATGCAAGATTAATATGTTCAATGTTAATTTACATTAATTTTGAGTTTTTTTTTATTAAATCTAAACCAATGGAGCCCTCTCGTTGGAAAAGCTAAATCCGCCACTAGGTGTATGTGAGCTTACATAGAGCTCCCACAACCACCAAAGGCTAGGGCTCCTTCCCCTCATGACCCCAGCGCCTTTTTCCCGGACCACACTTGCATAAGCACAAAGAACAAGAATCAAACCAAACATCAACGACAAAAAAGCCTAACCCTAGCCGCCGTTGTTATCATTGCTTTATATTCGATTGGGATTTTTGTACGTAGATCTCGATCATTTTCATAGACAACTAATCTATTATAAATATGTTACATGTAAATACAAACATGTGAAAACTATAAAATTAGACAATGAGTGGAATCGGAGAAACATGATATATAATGAGACCGTGAAATTAGAATCACAAGATATTTGAAACTGTGTGATTAAAAAATGGGATCAACGTAACAAAATGATATTGAAAACTAAAAAATACTTAAAAAAAACTAATTAAAAGACAATGAAAACGAGGTAAGGAGTACAGATAATTATATCATATACCAAATCCAAAAAGCAAAGCAAACGGATATAGTTCTCTAATAGGATTGAGAGCTCTCGACCTTAGCCATCGCAAGTCGCGGTCTTTATCCTCCTTTTGCCTTAGTTCGGGATGTCGCTATCGTGCAAGACCTCCATTTTAAGAAGCGCCCTCGGTCGATCCCGGTAGAACCGGCGAATTCTAACCAAGTTTGACTTTTGGCTGGAAAAGTCAATCGAAGACTCAGGAAGTCATTCGGGACATTTCCGGGGCCCAAAAAGCTTAGCCGTCATCACGATTAGCTTAGTTGGGTCATTTCCTTCAGTTTGACTGTAATTTTGTAACGGTCAATTTCTGGTCAAACTTGGACTTTATATCGACTTTCACGACTAAAATTGGACTGCTGGATTTTTATTAAAATAAAGTGGCTCCCACAATGCCACATGGCATTGGAGGCTTGGTTGATAAGAAAAGGAGTTGAAATGACCTCTTGACCCTCCCTAAAGGCTCTAAAAGGATAAAACTAACAAGAGCCTTTTGGTCATTTAGCTTGTAGGTCATTAAAGGCAATTGTTGGACACAAATTCAGCATTTCTCCTCATATTTGCTGCAGAGAAATTCTAAAGGGAGAGAAGAGAGGAGCTCTTGGCTTGAGCAAGAAGAAAGAGAGCAAAGAGGAGGTTTTTGGCTCATCTTTCCACCATTTCTCCTTCCCAAGCTTGCTAGCTTCATCTCCTACACATCCCCAAGGTATGGATGCTCTAAATTTCTCATTCCATCCACTTTCAATCTATGGGTTTTGTGGGTTTTGGCTTAAAGTTGAAGAACTAGCTTTGTGGTTGTTACTTGGAGAAGAAGTAGTGAAGTAGGATGTTTGGATTGTGTTTTGGTTGAAGTTTTGATGAACCCATTGAGGGTGTTGATGTTGGGTAACTTTGGATGAACATTTTGGAGTTAAGAGGACTTGGAAATGGGGTTTTTGTTGTGATTTTCGTGAAACTCGAGTTGGGGAAGAAAGGTGAAGGAATTGGTCAGGTTTGGCGCGGAATGTGACCCGGATCGGGCTAGGTGCCGGCACGGAACGGGCCTGGTACCGGCACGACACGCGGCACGGAACGGACAAGAGTCCGGTACGGTACCTCACACGGTCCGTGTCGCACTCCGGGCCGGTCTGTGACGCGGTCCGTGCTGGCTCCCGGGCGGAACTGTGATGCGGTCCGTGCCAGGTTCCAGCACGACTAGCCACACGGTCCGTATGGCATTCCGGATCAGACCTCCATATCCAAAACCCTTCCTTTTCGCCCATTATGATTCCTAAATCATTTCTTCAAACCTTATTTCCATTACTTGAGTATTGTTCTGTATTTTTGGGGAGAAGAGCATCGTTGAGTTACTCATTTTTGGTCTTATTGTGGTCTAAAACCGTGGTACCGAGCAAGGAAGGAAGGAAGAACTTGGACTCGAGCTAGAAGAACGAAGATCACGCCGAAACCCGTGTGAAGAACGGAGTTGTGACTACCGAGTTTTACAACAGAGTTTTAGAGGATTACCAAGAGGTAGGGAAAGTCTTAACTTCTTATTTTAAACGCTTAGTATGCATGTTAGGTTAATAAAATCGGAAAGGTCCTAGAATTGCCTATAGGATGCGAATAACTAGAATAATCGTCTTTCAATTATTAATAACCGGAAGTGTCTAGAATGCATGCTTAGGATGAAGATGACTAGTGTAACTCGCTTTCAATACTTGAGAATTGATTTACTGGTAGAGAGGCTGTGTTGAGCTCCCGGATTAGTTGTGTGCTAGGTTCACATGCTTGGTTGCTAGTTATTAGGATAATCAAGAGTCTAATGGAACTAGTTTACTTTATGTTTGATTAGTTGAATGCTTACTTGCTTGGTTGAGTGATTACTTGTTGATTGAACAGATGATCGAGTATGACTAGTTGTGCCAAGGGGCACAATTAGGTGATCGATGTACCGATGGTTCGTGACAGGTAAGTATACGGTAAGTGTGGAGTGTTATTGGATGTCTTTGCTGTGATGAAAGTGTGATTTGAGAAGTGTTCATTGATGAGTGAATTATAGTGCATTTTCCTTATTCTTATTCTTGAAATGTTTGGTTGTTCGGTTCGGTACTACACCGGGGGGGGGGGGGGGGGGGGGTAATCCGGTGCCGTTGTGGTGGTTGGAGTTTGACGGATACTGTGAGATGTTGGTTGAGTATTGGAGCCTGAGGGCATTGGTTATTGGATATTATGAGGATTGATTATTGGAGCCTGAGGGCATTGGTTACTGGATATTATGAGGATTGATTATTGGAGCCTGAGGGCATTGGTTATTGGACCCTACGGGGCAGTTGGTTGAATTACTTTATGAGAGATGGTTACAGCGGTTTCACCCAAGTGTGTGCGTCCTACGGGAGCACTACTTGGTTCCCTATGACTTATGGTCCTTTGGAGGCATTTCCGAGAATTCCGATGATAAGCGCCCATTTGGGATTGTTTCCGGTGCCCTGACACATGTGCCTCCTCTGGACCGAGGGAAAATCTGATATGATATGAGTACTCTGGTGGATCGGAATATGGGAACCGATGTGATCCCAGAATCTATCCATGGATCGGAGGCTTGAGAAAGCAAGTGGTTGGCGTGATATCAATTACTCCCATTTTAATCGTTATGTTACGTTTTAATATTTCTATGGAACCTTTCAAGTTACTGTTATCTTTGTGAGTATGGTGTCTATCTTGTTCTATCCTGTTTATTTAATGTTTCATTGTTAATCGTATTATATCGTTATTCGAGTTATCTGTTTAAGCAGTATAGTACTGATCTAAGGGTTGAGTGGTTAAGATTTTTTCCTACTGAGCGTAAGCTCACCCCCTTTGATTTTTTACTGTTTTACAGGCGTAGCTGATGTCTAGTGGGTTCGAGGCTCGGGAGCTTTTGGACATCTTGGGGTTTATCTTAGAGTTATGTTGGTCGTGTGTACTAAACATTATTTATTTGACTCTTTATGTTGAGCTGTGACTCATTAGAAGTTTTGGAACTATTTACCGATGTTGATTTGAGAGAGTTTATCTTGATATTATAAAGGTTTTTGTTAGTTATTTATTGCTTTTCTACTTTTAATTCTGGTCACGTCTCGAGTCCGGTCAAAACCGGATTTGGGGCGTGACATCCATCACCAAGAGACTTATCGTGAGTCTCTTCCTTACAACCTTGATGTTGTTCTTCTCCACGCCTCCATATCGCGACGTTGCTGCATCAGAAGGGCGGTGTCTACTCCGCGACCATCTGCGACTCCCTGTCGTGGTGGTTATCGCCTTATCCGTGTTAGCCTCTCATGCAAGGAGCGAACACATGATCACAACGGGAGGGGCTCTCGTTGGCCCAAACAACTAGATGACTTAGGTGAGGTCTGATATGCAACCTCGTCAGGTCCAATGAGGCCACCTAGCCATGGGTTATTGCGGAGGACTGATAGCTCCCCCCCCCCTCCACACACACACACTCTGGGGGTCCTCCACCATCTCACGTGATCCCAGCCCGTACCAGGCGCGTTCCCTTGCAATTACATTGGTATTCAGGCCATAGTGGCCGGGTTCAGGTTGAGTCGGAGATGGTTTAGGCTTTTATTATCCGTATTCTCCTAGTTCTAGAGCTATTTCATAGTTCAATTATTGTTTTAGGTCGTACGAGTCTTAATTTTCTATTCTTAGTTTTTTTATTGCTTTGGTCTTTCAAATGTAAAAATAAAGTGCTTAGTCACTCAAAAACCCGCCTATACCTCGAGTTCGTTTGTAAGATTAGTTGTAGTTCGTCTTCGGATATACTACTCTCGATGTACTCCTCGTCATATGTAGTTTTAGATTTTGAATAAATTGTTTCTTTCGCTAAAAAAAGTAAAGAGTTAAGAAATCGACAAATTAGGGATTATGGAAAGTAATAACATCACAATGAGCTTGATTGTGATAAAATTACAAAAACAAAAATGGAGTTTTGCATAATTTACAAAAATGTATCATTATTAATGAATACATCAAAATCTTTTTTTAGGGGAGTAACGATATAATTCTATACATCAAGCAGTGAAGATATACATGTAACCGATGAAAGCGTCCAAAAAGCGGTAAATATTACAGACTCTAGATTTGATAGACCTTAATATTGTCGACTCCTGATCGAAGAATACAACGCAACAAAGTGCGTCCCGGAATGTGCAACAACAGCGCACGACAAAAGTGCAACAAAAACGTGTACACCAAAAGTGCAACTAGTGTACACAAAATGCAACTAATGTACACCGATGCTACAACAAGTGCAGTTATTTGGCCTGAAAAGGCCACAACCAAAATCAAAACCTAACAAAAAATAACAAAAAAAAGCTTGAAACATGATCATGTCTCCTTGGGATCCAACCATGCCGATCATCTCGGTACTCCTCCATCTGACTTTGATCATCGGTATCCAAAGAACAACACCGAAGAACACTAAGTCTCACACATAACACTTCAACTCTCCTCCCACACCGCCCCTTCCACAATCGAAGTATAGATCTGACACTGCCTCAATGGACCCTCTGGCCTACACCGCGAAATATGACGCAACGAAGAGATTGAAGGGGCCGAAACTAGAGGAGGAGGAAAAGGGCATGTGACGAACAAACGAGAACCGAGTAGCCATGGAGAATGATATAGAACACCTGAGAAAAGATGGAGAAAAGTGAAAAGGTTGGCCTCCACTGACAACAACCGAGGCTAAGCCACGATCGTTATCGACGGGGACAAGAGATCGAAGGAGGATGGTTGTTAGGGTTTTAGAGCTTTGCTTTGCTGCAAGATATTTATATTAACGTTAAATATATCAGAATCTAATATCCCATTATCAAGTTAACTTATGGTTTTTACCATCTACATAAAAATAAGGGTAACTAAACGATTAAATGGAAGAATAAAGTGGAGTTAGACAACATAAATCAGAGTACAAAACAATGAAATGAAAAAGGAAATATTGAGGATTTTTACTTTATAAATATCCATCTCCCACACCATCCTTTGATTCCATTTTCTGCTTCTCTCTGTGTTCAATTTAGTGTAAAAGAAGGATATAGCTGTAGAGAGAAACTGTTCCTTGTTCCTGTCCACAACTACACATATATATCATTTCTCTCTCTCTCTCTGCCCCAAACCTTCCTCCCTTTTGTTCAATTTCCAGGTTAGTCTCTACAGAGAAGATATATGCAAAATACTGAAACACAATCTCCCAAATCATTTTCATTGCTTCACCTCTTTTGGCTCTTCATCAACTTATTTCTAATCTTCTATTCTTTCACCCTTTAAATTTTCTCTTAATTGTCCATTCTCATTACATTATATGCACATGTGCCACCAGATCACATGTCAATGTTCCAATTCATCATCACTAATAACAATCCCAAGCAGAAATGGGCATGTTTTGTTTTGTTTTGACAATCAGACTCTCTTTGTGTATCATAGATCGATGGAGGTACAAAATGAGTGTGGAGAGGTCTCATCTCCTCAGAGAAAGATGGGAGGCAGAGGGAAGATAGAGATCAAGCGGATCCAGAACACCACCAACAGGCAAGTTACCTTCTGCAAGCGCCGCAATGGTTTGCTCAAGAAGGCCTATGAATTGTCTGTGCTTTGTGATGCTGAGGTTGCTCTCATCGTCTTCTCCAACCGCGGCCGTCTCTACGAGTATGCCAACAACAGGTATCCATATATACATATATAATCTCTTACTTTCTTCCACATAATCTTCAAACATCACTGATCTTTGTATTTTCAGTTCTTGCCCTTTCTTGAATTTTCATTTATTTTTCTTGCTTCCCAATACATTATTTTCTATCTTATTCAAAAGGGTGTTCTCAAAATCTGGACTTTCTGCCAAAAATTCCAGTTTTAGCTGTGGCAGATCTTCAATTTGGGTAGGTTTAAGCAGAAAGTTGAAGAAATTAGTGAAAAAGATTTTTTTTATCGTTGTTTTTTAGATGATTTTTTTTGTCTCTTCTTCTTCTGCTCCTTAGGTTTGAGTTTTTGATGAAACCCTTTTGTGTTTTGGATAGATAGGAAGCATAGATCTGGTACAAGTGCAGGATATGGAAATGGAAGGAGTGATGGGTTTTTTTTCTTTTTTCCCTTTCTTTTCCTTGTTAATAAGTCTTTTGGAATGTTTATAAACAGGAGTGTGAGATCAGCTTCTCTATCTCCATTGTTGTTTCCATTTTTTTTCTATTGAACTCTCTTTCTCTTCTGCACAAAATAATGATATACATGACACTATGTTCTGAGGATAGAAGCAAAGCTGTCAAGCTCTCATTAGTCTCTTCCTCTTTCTCAATCCTCCCATGACATTTCCTTAATAGCATGTCAGTCCACTCATGACTCAACTCACATAAAAGAAGCTACTAGGTTCAGCTTACCCATAAAGTACAGTCACAATTTGTCATGTGAAAATATAACCATTTTTATAGTTAACATATCAAAATTAGGGTTTCAAATTGAAAACCCAGATTGGTGTTTTTCTTTTGTTCTTCAAAAACATGTTAAACATCCCTTTTCCAGCCAATCACACCCAGATCAGCTCACAACCATTGCATACCCTAATTAGGGCTTTTTTTCTCCCACAACTCCCAAGTCAAACCTTAACCAAATTGGGAGCTTTTGATCCTCTCATCATACTTCACTCCAAGACTTCAAACGGGTAACTTCACTAAAGCTAAAAAATTAGAAATAAATAACCCAAACCCTTGATTTCCACATCAAAATCACTTATTGTTGTGTGTAGTTTTTAGACTATATATGTCAACTAAAGCTGGGTTTTGGTCAGTTAATTAGGGTTATGGTTGAAACAGAACGAAACCCTTGAAAAGCCAATCAAAACCCACCAACAATTTGGTTTTTCTACATATATTTTATATTTCAATTTTGATGAAAGGAAAGGGGAAAAAAGGCTTTCTTAGGGTTCTTATAATAAAGATCAGATCACTGAAATAAGGTTTCAGAGGCAGAATCTTTGGTCACGTCACACACGTTATTTCAGTTCTTAAACTTTCTGACAGAAGAGTTAAAATCATTTTCACTTGCATTTTTTACACATAGTAGAACCCTAATTTGCTTCTTCTTCTGCTACTTGAAAGACAGTACTGGTTCTGGGCCAATCGTAATTAACTCCACAAACACCAATATGGTGTCATCTTCTCGGCATCTTTGCTGTGACCTAACACTTCTTGTAAGATCTTTGCATAGATATTTCTGTGCAAGTTCAGCTTTTTTTTTTTTCTTGGGTTAGAGAGATACTGTACAGCAAGAGCCAATGGGAGAGTTTTTGGCAAGTCCGTACAACTTTACTGAAACCGACGGCTCAGATCTCTTCCAGACTTAGAGTTCAGACAAAAAAAAAGAATCATCATTTTTAAATACCTTAAAACCTGTTTTTCGGGATTATTAATGTGATTACCGAGGTGGATAATCCGATGAGGGGAAGAGAATTAGCCAATGTGTAGTAATGTGTGGTGGAAAAGGATGCCAGCGTGGCACAGGTAACCAATCAGTGGCTCGAGGAAATTAAGGTATCAGAGGAAGTCTAGGAAAGTGGGACTTTTGTAAATACTTAATATTATATTTGCAGTCTTTGATATCAAATCAGAGTGACATTAATTTAGAGAAAAGACATGAAATTTCTTTCATGATTTCGGTTGATTGGACTGTTTAACATTTCATGTATGTTATTAGTGACTTAAATGTTAATAATAAACTGTTTTTTTGTTGTTCTCGAGGATTCATTTTATTAGTTTCATAAAGATATTTTTTGAAACAATAAACAATATATTCTCTGGTTTAAAAAATACAATACATTCTTCAGATTATTTTGAATATACATGATATTTTTTTTGAATAAAGTTTATTATTGCAGTGTTAAAGGAACAATTGAGAGATACAAAAAGACATGTTCAGATTCAACTAATACTGGTTCAGTTGCTGAAGTTAATGCACAGGTAATTATCAATACTAATGTCCATTTTCTAGTTTTTCTTTCATCATTCATTAATTACTTGGATGATAATTAAGCTAAATCTTCATATGAGAAGTTATATGTTTAATGTAATTTGGTGTTAAAATATAATCTATAAAATAAAATCTGCTGAAGACTTAATTTTAATTTTATTGATCAAAAGAAGGTGAAAGAATCGTAGGAATGTATTATAAGAAGATTTGCACCCAAACTCTGCTATATATGTATGTATCTAACGATTAAGTTTGGAATAAGCAAAAGATAATTTCCTTCCATATAATAGGAACTCAACATTTTGGCGGTATACATCATGGCTTGTTTAGCACTGTCATCGATTTATTAATGTGGATTTGGATATTCATTAGCAACCAAATTGGAAATACATGAGGCTAATTACTGTGACTCATTCTTTATAATCAAGACACAGTTAATTATTTGAATCTATCTGCACATTTATTGTAAACATTGAGAGTTGATGTTTATATATGAATGTATGTTTCAGTACTATCAGCAAGAAGCAGCCAAACTGCGTTCACACATAGGGAATTTGCAAAACGCTAACAGGTATAACTAATATGATCATCAGCCATTATATACATAGCAAATGATTTCATTAGGAGATTTCAGGTTTATATGATTTCATACTAATTAACAATATTGAATCCAGGCAAATGCTTGGTGAGTGCTTAAGCAGCTTATCTGTCAAGGAACTGAAGAACCTTGAGGGCCGTCTAGAGAGAGGCATTAGCAGAATCCGCTCCAAAAAGGTATATACTTAGTTATCATTGCTAATTATCATCATCATCATGAGAATCAAAGCTAACTAGTTGCTGTTTTTCTCAAAACCAGAATGAGCTATTATTTGCTGAAATCGAGTATATGCACAAGAGGGTAAGCTCTCCAAATCTTCTTCCTCTTTCATGCATTTATGCCTAATTTAATTAAGAATCTAACCAAGAAATGTTACTATAACTTAGCCGTAGTCTCACTCAGATATACCAATTAACTACTCCTAAGTGAAAACCTTTTTAACAACTCTATTAAGTTAACATCAATCTCATTTTACCCCATACCACCAAATTTTGGATGCCGTCAATATGACGCAAATACCCTTATTTTTACTTAACTTACTATTTCATATCGTCATTTCAGACCCAAAATTTGATGGAATTGGAGTAAAACCAGACTAAAAAACTAAATGGGGTTGTTAAAAATGTTTTAAAACTTGAGAGTATTAGTTAGGAATATATAGTGCATACTTAGGAGTAACTGAGTGAGATCTAGCCCTATGATTTACTTTGTGAAGTTCCATTTTATCTTGTAATAAGCAATCTACTTATACCCGTTTGTGATCTACAAGTTTGGCTTTAAAGTTTAAGTTGATTCTGTCAAGGGTGTTCTAGTCTAGAATGAGAATAGTACATTTAGAACAATCTCTGTCACACAATCCTTGTAGCAGAGTTTGAAGGGTTTTCCACAGTACGATCATGACAAGATGCAAACAAAAAATAGTTAGTAATGACCAATTTGCCATTCTATAAATAGAATTGTTGCATCTCAAGTTACAAGGTTTCTACTTGTGTCACTCTTCTTCAAGGTGGCAGGGAAGAAGAGTTTGATGTGTATGAAATTCATGAATAACTTTGCAGTAGTATATATGTATCTATTGTAGGAATTGAATTTGCTATGAAATATACATATACTTTGATTCAATGCTACTTCAAATATTTGGAAACCAACACATTACATTTTGCCTATTTAATGAATTTTGGTTGCATAGCAGGAACTTGATTTACATAACAATAATCAGTTCCTACGAGCTAGGGTATGTATCTCTCGACCTCTATCTCGTATACTGATGGTGTTATTTGAAAATATGTGTAAGTTTTGTGAAACAAAAAAATGGCGTGTATCAGATAGCAGAGAATGAGAGAAACCAGCAGCAGAGCATGAACTTGATGCCACCCCCAACAGCAGGAACTAGCTTTGAGCTGATGCAGCCTCAACAATTCGACTCTCGAGACTACTTCCAGGTCAGCGCGTTGCAACCCAATCATCAGTACTCACGCCAAGACCAGATGGCGCCTCTCCAATTAGTGTAACCTCTCCCAAACCCTTTCATTTTCGCTACAAATTATATACATAGCAACTTCTTAAACTAGTTTAATTTCTTGATCTCAGTATGAATCTCTCAAATGTATCTTCTGCATATGCCAATGTACTAATGGTTGATCACAACTTGTTTTGCTGCAGTTGACGAGTTCAACAAGGCCAGAGACCTCTCGAATGTGATATATATGTATGAAATATCTTCTATGGAGGGTATGTTGTATGTCTCACTCAAGCTAGCTAGATCATGAGAGCTGTAGGTCTTCATGTTTGAAAAAAAAATGTTACAAGCGAACGACAGCTCACAGACAGGTCATACATAAAAGACTGCAACTATACTATGTATAACGTTGTCGGTGTCCAACTGTGCAGCTCTGCATCTATCTATGTATCTATGTTTCTTTCAAGAACTAAGATATGTTGTAGGATTCAATCACTATATAAAATTTAAAACGCGTACTTACATCTTTGATTATGACAAAATTCAGATAAACAATAGGTTGAAGCGTGCGACCGTTACTTATTTTGATCATAACAATCAACAAGAAGATGGTGAAACACAAAAAAACGGTAACAACATATATATATGTATGTATAGTAATGGTGTTGTATTATGAATGTCTAGAGCTGAGCCAGGCGGCGGATATCAAAAGGGTAAGAATCTGAAGGGGATTGCGCGGCGTAGGATCTCCTGCCGATGATGACATTAGCTGCTTCAGTTGGATGGAAAGCGTCCCAAAACACGTATTGGTTCCTGTTTTGGCATGGAGTTTGGTATGGCAGGCATGTAATCTGCCCGTTGTTCCTTCCCACACCACAGCACCCTGCATTTGTCGTCTTGAATCCTATAAAAAAACAAAGAAACTGTTAAAATATAAACTATAATCGGTTTTTGATTATCAGCTTGAGTTTTTAGTTGAGTTGATTCTCTAATATGATGTCAGAGCTTTAAGTCCCATTACCGAAGGCTGAGGGACGCGAAATGATGTCCTGGAAGATGGAGTAGGCGTTGATGTAGACAAACTTGGCATCAGGGGTGTTGGAGTTGAATTGAGAGACGAGGGATCTGAGCTTGTTGTTGAATATTTGGCAAGCAGAGTTGATCCTCTGCACACATGTTCTGCCATCGTCGCTGTTTTGGGCAAGTTCACTGGGGCTGCACCCAACTTGCCCAACTCCAATCAGCACAAACTTCCTTGCTCCATAGTTGTACATTAGCTGCATCATCCATATATGCATATATATCAGCTATCAGCTTGAGTTTTTAGTTGAGTTGGTACTTTTAACGATAACACTGACCTTGAGTTGCTCAGTGTATCGTTGAATGAGGTCACTTGCGTATTGCTCAGGGGTGAACTGGCGGCCGGTGTTGTAGTAGAGGGGCATGAAGTAGTTGTTGAGGTAGTCGTTGCTGCCCAACCCGACGGAGTAGATGCACTTACTCAAGTAATCTGAGGCTGAGTTTTCATCCCCCAAATAGTTGACTACTTGAGACACTGTGTTTTGGTAATTTTTCACTTGTCCACTGAATGTGATTCTATCTCCCTGACAGTGACACATTGAAAAAAGAGTCAAATCACAAGACTTTTACCATATGAGGTTGGACAAGAGTCAATGTGTCCTTACCAGTTGCTGCCCTGTTTCCTCCCTGATTCCAGCGGCTGCTGATGCGTAGTTCACTCCTCTCAATATGTCTTGACCTCTAGCAGTTGAGTATGGTTGAATGTAATCATCAAACCCCAAAAGCTCAGCTGCATATATATACACACGTATTATTAGAGGACCAACTTAACTAAAACCGATAGTTACTCATTTTTATGGACAAGTTTTATAAGTGGATTATTCAGAAGCGGAGATGAGCTTATTGAGAAGAGAGACAAGGGGTGGCTCATTCATAAGAAGTGTGACATATTCCAATGAAATGTGACCAAGTTACAAGGGTTGTAATTTGCACTATTTGAAGGATATGGATGATAGTGTAACGTACCGATGACATCAACGGTGGTCATGCCGTTGGAGAAGCGGCCGGTGGGGCCGCCGGCGTCAATGCCATAGGGAAGGTAATCGGCTCTGGCGAGAGAGTTGAGCTGGTTATTGTTGCCATTGTCAACCAAGGAGTCGCCGAAGATGAAGTAGCAGGGCACTTGTGGCTCTGCTCTTGCACCATTGTTGATCCCTAAGCACACCACCACTACAAACACTACCTTGTAAACCAACATTTTAATTAACGGATACAATTAAGTATAAGTGAGTGATGGAGGAAGAAAAATTAATGGAGGTGTGAGTGTAAGATGAAGAGAGGTGAACTATATAGTGAGTGATGGAGGATGAGAAATGAGGAGGTTGGTTGGTTGGAAAGTTAAGGCATTAAATTCACGCGGACATAGCGTGACATTATAAACAATATGGTCGACTTGGTTCCTTCAATCTTTCACGTTCTAGATGTCTGTTTGGTGACCATAATTCTAACTCTAAGGATATAGTTCAGTGTAAGGTCTATAACTCGATTAACAAAGATCGACCATACAAAACCCATGTTGTTTTCTAAACTTGCATATATATAATCATGAGACTGATTCATTAAGCTCTCAAACACAAATTTTAGCAACTGGGAATCAAAAAGTAATCATTACTCATTTCATCCAATAAGCTCTCAAACACAAATTTTAGCAAAATCTAACAAAATACTCAAAAAAAGTAAATAGTCATCGGTCAAATTAGGCCACTCGATTGACGATCAACTATCTTGTCAGTCTGGTAGCTAATTTGGCCAACGATTATTTAGTTCGTCGGCCAGATGGTCACTTGGCCATGATTTTATTACAACGATTAAGTGGCTCACTTGGCTGACGACGGTCGGTCAAGTGCTTTTCCGGTGTGGATAACCAAGTAATATTTGTAGATCTAAAGTATCATAATCACATAACTAAAATGCCATAGGTCAAACTTTATCAGACCAAAATCAAATTTTGTCGAGCCATGGTTTGATTTTGCCGGACCAAAATCGGACTTTTACCGAGCTTATAGTATATTATGTTGAATCCTATAACTTATTATCATATATTTCATTTGGATTTCGTACGATAACACAGTATCTGACACAATATGTTTTAGATCCTAACCCAATGTGTTGTAAGTTTTAATAAAAGCTTATACAATAGAAAAGGTTCGTATCTGAATGTCAGCCACTAGAACATTAAATTTATGAACACGGCCGTGAATGGAGTTGGTGAAGAATTAATGGTCGGCTCAACGGTTGCAGCTCAATAACTACAGCCTTACATATATTTATTATATTGTTCTATCTTTATATAATTGAAGTCTAATTTCTTATGTCAAACCTTCGTGTGGATGAGCACTAGCAGATTTCTTAAAGGATCTACTTGGCATTTAAGCTTGGATGTGAAACCACTCATTTTCTTGGAGTGCAAGACACCTCCAATTAATCCCAATCGCCTCTTTGATTCGTATCTTCCCTTGTATACTAAGGTGTAACGTTAACTAGCAGATCCAGTCCAATACCATGTAATAATGAACATAAACTGGAGTTGACTTGAACATGTAGAGCATGAGCAATTTATTCAACTCCATTGAATTATCTTAACTCAATTATTTACTTACCGTTTTTTTTTCTGTACACGGACTTGAATTCGATCAAATTATTGAACATATTACTTATATTAGGTAATTAGGTTAGATTTCTATTATATTTTTTTTTGAAGATAACGATCAGATATATTACTATTAAACAGTGATTACAGGACCGTAGAGCACTAAAACACTAAACAAAATGGAAATGAAATAAGCAACACGAAAGGAGTTCCCGCAATGGAAGATACTCAAGCAGAATGTAAAGAGCTCAGGGTTTCCGACTACTTCCTGAAGGCGTCTAGAGGGTGATACTACGGTAGCGTCTGACGACATCGAAACAGCGAGACTAGATTGGTAGAAGTTAGGATCGAGCAAACCCATTACCGGATCAAAACACTGGTGGACTACATACTCCCCCAGGATGTCAGCGTGCGTCGTCCTCCCTTGACTGATACTGTTAGGGCTTCAAAACGTGGGATTGCTGACCTCCGAGCTGGTAGGGCAATACCATGTCAGCTTTTGGTGGAACTCTCGCCACATTACGTCCAGATGGGTGGTACAACCAACCGACCCCCCCTCTGGACCTCTTTGGACTCATTCCCCGAAGCGAGGGTGCTTAGACCCCCCGCCGTTGTATGTGATGCCTCATCCGACCTAGTGGACCCGACCCGGTTGTGGAACCCAAACGGTCCACCCCCCTGATCCGACCCAACCCAAGCTCGGGAACCTTGTTCTGACCCAACCCAGACCCGAGAGCCTTGACCCGACCCTGCCCAGACCCATGAGCCATCACCGGTCCATTGACCCGACCCGGCCCAGGCCCATGAACCTTTCTTGGACCGGAACCCAGTACCTCGGGCCTTGAAGCTTGCTACCACCCGTCTTACGTCCGCCATCAAGCCCGGGCCCAACAAGTTATGGGCCTCCGGCCTCACCGGCCTAAACATCAGACCCAAACGGTCTGTCTTCTCCACCGAAGCCCTAGTAGGCTCCTTCCTCGGCCGCCTCTTCCCCATCCCCAACTTGCCGTACTTCGGCCTTCCTTTGCTCGTGTCTGGTGAACCATGTCTCGGTTCCACCGGTTCCATCAGAGTCTGTCCCAGATCCTCCGAGTTCACCCTCTTTGCCAAGGCTTTCCCCCAATGAACACCAGTAAGGGATGGTGGTTCCTCCCCCATCGTCGACCCACTAAGACTAACCGGAGGAGATCGGGGAAAGCAACGAGGTTGAGAGGGAGGAGAAGTCGGACGTGCAAAACTCGTCGCCTCACTGCTCTTGTTCTCATCGCTCGATTGGTGATGATGATCGGAGTTGACGGAGCACGCCATCAGCGCCGTCGCAAAGCTCTTAAGGTTTTCGGGAAGAAAAGTTGAGAATTCCGAGTGAATAGTAACACCATCCCCATACTCCGTTGCTGTTGTGAGAGAGGAGAGTATGGATATAGCATAAGCCATGCCCATGATCATGGCCATGGCCAAACGCCGTGCGGCTCTCTGTTGGAGAGATAACCAAAACCCTTAGAAGAGATAATTCTAATTTTTTCTATTATATATTATTTTTGTTGAAAACTAAACTTAATTATAATGAAATTGACTTTATTATAGACACCCTTTTATCAATTTTTAAATCAAGAGGCGTTATATTTTTTATACATCGTCTCTTTTATTTTAACTTAAAGTGACAGTACATTGAGTATAAGAGATTGTTTGTAGAGTTTTTTCTCCCAAAAGAATTAAGGGTTAAATACCGGAATTTACTCCTAAGTATTGGTCACAAACGCTACACTACCTAACGTTTTAAAGTGACAAATGCAGTAGCTTAGGTATTGGTCACGCGATTTGTTTGTAAAAATGGACGAAATGTTCCAGTCAATTAGTCATGTGACCTCAAGTGTCATATAATGGATAGTAAAATGACATTTTCTCCCTCTTAATTATTTGACCTCTATATATTTTGTAAGGAACAATAATGAGGGTACAATGGTAATGTTCCTTATAAAATGTATAAAGGTTAAATAAGCAAGGGGAAACGTCATTTTACCATTTATTATATGACACTTGAGGTCATATGACTAACGAAATGGAATATTCTGTCCATTTTTTTCAAACAAAATCGTGTGACCAATACTTGAGGTACTGCATTTGTCACTTTGAAACATTGGGTAGTGTAGTGTTTGTGACCAATACTTAAGAATAAGTTTCGATATTTAACCCAAGAAATAGTTAGACCATGGATTCTCACTCCCTCTCCCACGTCGTTGTTGTCACCCCCTACAGCAATCCTCTAGCCAATCGTGTCTCGTCCTTTCCGACTACTCTCTCCACTCATACCCTTCCTTCATGTCCCGAAATGATACCCCCTCATTTGCAAAATGAGCATGCACTTCCCTCGTCCACCCCGACATATGTGCTCCCCCACGTCTCGTTGTTATCGACAATCATTGACACCAGGCCGACGATCATGGCATGCAAATAAAACCCCTCGGCATCCCTCTGCAGCCATCAAATGTCATGGTGACGGCACGCAGCCATAGGACGCATGCACCACTAGGTCACGATACCCTTACTTAGGGCGGCTCAATGATATCTTAAGCGGTTACTAGGATAAGGCCCTCATTGACGGTGGATCCAGATCTTGTGGACGCCGTCCAAGACCAAATCAGGGCCTTCTTATTGGAGGTAGACGACGAGGATGAGGACGTGGTGTTAGTTGTTCCCACTGAGGTTGTCCCGGAAGCAACACACAAGCTATACCGGCACGCTTTGGCCGTCCGGATAATGGAGAAAATCAAATGCAATCCATAGACGATGGGTGGGGTCATGGTGCATTGGTACCATGTCTGGAGACTGGAAGTTGAATGCCTCTCCAAAGAAGTTGTGGCCTTCTACTTCCCGACAAAGGCGCCGATGGATGACATTCTCCACCATGGAGTGTATAGTTTTAGAGGCTATCCATTCATCCCGATGTCGTTTCCCCCATGCACGAGTCAAGCTCCATACTCTTCTGAATCATAGAGATCGGAGTTCGAGCCTTCAACGTCCTAGGGGACACACTAACGAAATCCATCCGCTGGCTTCTAGCCAATACGATGGGAACTGAGGTGACATCGATGCCAATACCGAGTCATCGTCATTATGACCAGTACCTCTGGTTGCAGGTGAGCTTGGATGTGGATATGCCACTCCGAATACGTATCTGTCTCCATTTCCTAGGCCACATAGAGTCCATACTTCACATGCATTGGCCTCCAATATGAACGATTATCAGTGTCACGCCCCAAATCCGATTTTGACCGGACTCGAGACGTGAGCTAAAATAATAATTAATTTAAATGAAAGTAAAGCCAAAACAGTCTCAACAAGTAGTTTAAAACTTTAAACAACGTCGCGAGTCACAGCTCGGTAAAAACCACGGTAAAAAAATAGTTCAACAACTAACGGTACGTCACTAGACCTACTAGACAAGAACTCGCCAGCTCCCAAGCTCAGCTATGTCCTTCTAGCACAATCCCGCTCAACACCTGAAAAACAACGAGATAAGGGGGTGAGCTTTCGCTCAGTAGAGAAAGTAGTAAAGGTAATGAACATCGGCTCACCACCACGAGTAACCGTCCAATTAGGGCATACTACTACATCACACCTAACTGCTAGAACGGGGTTCACAGCCAAACTTATAACACACTCAAACTATCACTTTTCACACAACACAATGTTAACCAAACATCACACGTATCACACAAAAATGCAACCAGCACACGTCCCGTACCGTAGTCCTCGTATTACAACATACTATACCGGAAAGTCATCGTACCATCTCGGACAGCCCCTCGGTCCGGAGGAAACACATGCATCAGGCGACCGGAAACGTTCCCTAGGAACGCATCTCATCGGAGGGCCCGGAAATGTCCCCAAGGGACCATAGAACATCGGGGTAGAATACGACCCGTAGGTCCAATCACGTCCCGTCGGTACAATCACGAACTTAGTACAACCATTTCCAAAGTCACCGGCTATCATAGCCCAATCCATTTATGTCGTACCGGATCACGAAGCCACGGTCCTGACACCTTCCCGTCACGTAGAATCGGGGTAACATCCCAGACCGGAAATCCCTCAGTCGGACGTCTTCCTATCACGTAGAATCAGGGCCTCACACAGACTTGACCGGTACATACCTCGGTTGTACACTTCCCCGTCACGGAGAATCGGGGCATCCAATACACCATCCTTGGCCTCGGTACACTACACCGGAACTATCCCTCGGTGTAAGTACCACTCCAGTTACGACTTTTCTTAGAACACACAATGAGGATATAACACACAGCATAAAGCCAAGATCGGTCTCGGTATCTCAACCGGACTAACACAACATAGCACATAGCCGGTCTATCACTCACCCGGTCATATCACAACCAAGAGTTCACATTACAACAAACACGGCACACTTGCCCACACACAGTCACAATCATGCAACACCGAGTATAATCTTATTAGCTCTTAAACACATTCATAACCGTCACGCACTTACCATCGCTTACCGATACCACGCTCAACGAGGTTACCCTACCGGCTTAATCGGTATCCAATTCCCAACCTTCCCACTGTTCAACATATCAGATAACAGGAATTAACCACTCAAGTCGTTAACAAGTATCAGTAGTTCAATTCTATTCATTTCCATGTTCGTTATTTATTATCCGTTCAAACAACACATAGCACCAAGCAGATACATACAACAAACAAGCCTATGGGCACGACATGACCCGATTCTACCAGCACGACAATTCCCAAGACGAAAATCGTAATTGTTCACAGATTATACGTCTACGCTAGTTGTTCGCATCCTACATGCCAAACTATGATCTTTCCAGTTTTATTATTTCCTAGCATGCATACTAGTAATTTTCCGTAATTAAACCGGTATTCGCTACTTTCCCTACCTCAAGGCGAACCGACCGCTACGTCTCCTAGCTGCTGACGTACTGGCCTAACTCCGGTCTTCTCGGGCGAAGTCCATGACTGATCTAAACAGGTAAAACTTCACAATCAGTTCCGATATAGCCCAATTTAAATTCAACATTTGCCTTTTAAACTCGAACGGGTCAAAAGCGGGATTAAACGACGAATCGGGTTCGAGCACCCCAACCCCGAGCATAGAACCCGATGCACGTTTCCCGAGGTACGGTTCCCAATGCACGGATCCCGTGGCACGGTTTTCGAGGTGTGGGTTCCGAGGCACGAACCACGAGGCACGGTTCCCGATGTACCCAATTCAGCGGTTCCGTTTTTAATCCCGTTCTAAGTCCGATTAAACGTCTAGTTTATTCATTCGGTTTCCAAAATCGATCCAAGTTCGTTCCAGAGTCAAAAACAAGTCTTTTTAATTAAAAACAGATCCATTTTTATTGGTTTATCTTGTTTTTCCCTTTTAAATCTCAAATCTGATTTCTTTCGCCATTTTTCTTTTAGTTTCTTTAATTACTGATTCAAACTCGTCCATATCCGGATCCAAAACAAAACATCGGTTTCAGCTGTCCAGATCCAACAGAAGTTCGAAAAAAAACGAAAGGGAAGAGGAAGGGTGTTGGTCAGAATCCGACCGACCGACGACAAAGATGTCGCCAGCCGGGGTCTCACCGTAAAGGGAAGAAGAACAGCGGCGAGGTAGACGGGGCTCTGGCGCCGACTCGTTCAGCGTACTCGCCGCGTTACCGGCCAACTCCAGAACCTCTGCGGCGAGGTATTCGAGGGCGGTGGCGGCGAGCTCGGCTACACGATGGTGGGGAGACGGAGAAAGGAGAGGGAGCGGTCGCGAGAGGCTCCCAGTTTGATCCCGGTCGAACCGGTGACTTTTAAGACAAGTTTGACTTTCTGACGGAAAAGTCAACTGAGGACTCAGGAGGTCACTCGGGGCTTTTCCGGGGCCCAAAAAGCTTAGTTGTCATCACGGTTGGCTTAATTGGTCCGTTTCCATTCATTTAAGTATAATATTGAAGGAAGTCAAATTTGGTCAAAATCGGACTTGTTATCGACTAAAACAATATTAATTATTGTGCTGGAAAATAATTTGGAAAGCTAGAGGACCTACTTGGACACTTGTCATTATTTGGTTAGAAGAGAGAAAAGGGATTGGTCTTGGACAACTTTACCCTCCTAAATGCCCCTACAAGGAAAAACATCTAAAGGGCTTTTAGTCATTAACCATCTCTAGGTCTTATATGGAATTGGAAGACCAAAAAAACCATTTCATTTTGTGTTGTAGCCGAAAATTGGAGGAGAAGAGAGAGAGAGGAGCTCCCATGGAGGCTTGAAGAAGAAGCAAAGGAAAAAGGGGCAACTTGAGGCCATTCTCTACCCATTCCTTCTCCAAATCATCATCATCATCTCCATCTCACTCTCCTAAAGGTAATGGAACTAACTACATCTCTTTTCCACTCATCTCATTTCTTGGGTTTTGGTTTGGGTTTTGCTAGAAGTTGTTGGATTTGATTGATATGAGGTTAGATGATGTTGCTAAGAAGCTTTGATGGGGTTTTGATGGAAGACTTTGGGTTTAATGGAGTTTTTGATTTGATTTTGATTTGGAGAATCCTTAGAAACTTGTTTCTTTGTTGATTCCTACCATGGGTAGAGGAGTTTTGGAGGTCTTTGACTGTTTTGAGAGTTGGAGAGGGTTAAAAATGGAGTTTGGTTTTGGATTTTCGGAGAAAAGGAGCTGGAGGTTGAAAAAGGGCGAATCTGCCCTGGAGCGTCACGGATCCGTGACGGATTCCAGGACGGGCGACGTCACGGCTCCGTGAGGGAGACCGTGACGGCACACGTCACGGCTCCGTGACGACTCCCGTGAGGGTCGATGTCACGGTTCCGTGACAGTGTCCGTGACCGACCAGTCTGAGGGGTTTTGAAGGGTTTTTCCACCGTTTTGATCTTGTTTTGGAGCTGAACTTTTGGAAGGGATTTGGGGGACTTTGTTACTGTTAAGTAGGACCTAATTCGGGTTGTTTTGTGTTCAAAGACCACAAGAGCTTGAAGAACGAAGACCTTGCCGGTACCCGTGTGAAGAACGGTGTGGTGACTCTCGTTTGTGACATCAGAGTGTTGAGAGGAAGACCTTGAGGTAGGGAAAGTATTAATTTCTTAATTAACGCTTAGTATGCATGATTAGGATAATAAAATCGGAAAGGTCCTAGAATTGCCTATAGGATGCGAATAACTAGAATAATCGTATTTCAATTACTAATAAATGGATGAGTCTAGTATGCATGCTTAGGACGATGACAATTAGTGAAGTGTGTTTTCAATACTTGGGAAATTGATTTACTGGTAGAGAGGCTGTGAAGAGCTCTCGGATTAGTTGTGTGCTAGGTTCACATGCTTGGTTGCTAATTACTAGGATAACTTAAGAGTCTAATGAAACTAGATTATCTTGTATGATTGATTGCTAAATGGTTCGTTCACATGATGATTGATTGGTTGAATGTATACTTGGTTGATTTAGTGTTTATGTTGTTATAATTGTTGTTTGAACGGATGATCGAGTATGACTAGTTGTGTCACGGGGCACAATCAGGTGATCGATGTACCGCTGGTTCGTGACAGGCAAGTATACGGTAAGTATGGAGTGTATTGGATGTCTTGTTGTGATGAAAGTGTGATCTGATGAGGATTGATTGGTGACCCAGTTATGGTATTCCTTTATTCTTATTCTTGTTTGAATTGCTTGTTTGGTTCGGTACTACACCGGGGGGGGGGGGGGGGGGGGGGGTAATCCGGTGCCGTAGTAAAGGTGGAGTTTAACAGATACAATGAGATACTGGTTGAGAATTGGAGCCTGAGGGCATTGATTATTGGATATTATGAGTATTGATTATTGGCAGATCCTGCGGGATATTTATTGATTATTGGCAGATCCTGCGGGATATTTATTGATTATTGGCAGATCCTGCGGGATATTATTTGGGTTACTTCTTGAGAGATGGTTACTAAGGATCCACCCAAGGATGTGCGTCCCAATAGAGCACTACCTTGGTTCCCTATGACATATGGTCCTTTGGAGGCATTTCTGGGAATCCCGATGATAATCGCCCATTTGGGATTGTTTCCGGTGCCCCAACGCATGTGTTTCCTCTGGACCGAGGGAAAATATGATATGACATGGATACTCTGGTGGATCAGAATTATGGCAACCGAGGTGATCCCAGAATCTATCCATGGATCGGAGGCTTGAGAAAGCGAGTGGTTGGAACGATATTAAATACTCCCATTTTACTCTTATCTTTTCGTTATGGAACTTTTATGAACTCTTTCAAATTTCGGTTATCTTCAAGAGTGTGATATTGCTTTGGTTATATAATTTATTCCTTTGTACTACTTGGTTAATCTCATCATTATGCTTTTATCTATCCGTTTGAACAGTTTAAGTATTGATCTAAAAGGTGGAGTTATTGAGATTTTTCCTACTGAGCGTAAGCTCATCCCCTTTGTTTCTCTTACTGTTTTTACAGGAGTACCAGATGTCTAGAGTGGCGAGGCTTAGGAGCTTCAGTTTCTTTTGGGATTCGTTTTGGACTTATGTTGCTCTTTTCTGTTAAACATTTTATATCTTACTTTGTTCTACGAGCTGTGACTCATGGAGGATTTCGAACATTTACTTAGATTATTTTGATGAGTTTATATGAGATTCGAGCACTTTTATCGATCATTTATTCTTTAATTTATTTCAACTTGAGTCGCGTCTCGAATCCGGTTAAAACTGGATTTGGGGCGTGACACCACCTCCCAAGAGTGGGACGGGATGAGGTTCGGGTCGACGACTCCCTAAGGGCCCGATGAGCCTAGATACTAAGCAAATCCTTCGAATGGAATGTCCAACAACTCTGGAGAGAAGTCCATTTCTGATAAAGGGGTTTGCGGTAATGGCCTTTGAACGGGAGGTCCAGTCGCTGGAGGTGATGGTGACCCCTCCAAAACGTGCCCCCACAGGCTTTCTGGTGCTTCTCTTTCTCGAGGTAGAACATGTAACAATAGAGATTGGTGACTTGGCTAAGGGGCACCCTACGGAGGTGACCATAAAAGGATAATGGATGCATACAAGATCGGATATCAGAATGATCGAAGTCACAAAGATCGGAGACTTGGCTAACGAGGCTAAGGGGGTCTGGAAGACAGAGCTACCCACTGGTGCAATAGTAGTGTTACCACCAACGGGGAAGTAGAAAGAACCTCTGGAGAAGCCCGAGGATCTGGGACCGAAGAAGGCAAGGAGTGGGAAACCAAAAGGGAAAGAATAATTTTACACTCGAACGAATGGTCTGAAGATGGCGCTCGAGCTAACAGACCTCACCACCCCTCCGACCCTCCACCTGCAGAGAGACGGGATGGATGTTTTCTCTAGGCGAGGGCTGAAAAACAATCCCGCTAGGAGCCATGAGTTGGTTTCAAGAATAGGGGCTAGGAAACTCATGGTTTACCCCCAATGAACCAGGACTGGGTCCTCCTGATGGATTCTAGATAGGAAAATCACCCTCATCTCATTATTTTCTGTTTTGGTATTTCGTGTTTTATTTCGGTGTACTTTCAATCTTTTTGTTTAGGATTATGGTAATGGTTGCTCTCGTCTATGATACAAATTAGACATTTTCTACGAGTTCATGAGCGTCAGAATACCTATAGGGTCTCGGATATTTTCTGGAGCTCAGAATTAATGACCCAGTTAATGTTCTTATTGTTTGGCCTTATTAATGAATTCTTTTGTCGGCTGTTTAAAAAAAGCTCAAGTGACGTTACATTTTTATCATAACATGTTTTGAGTAAATACTAAATAAAATTATATTTTTATATAACACATCTTAAGTTTAAATATTAAATGTGGCGTGTTCGTTTGTTGCTGGTTTCTTTGTTTTGTGTTTTGTTCTGCGGCCTGTTTGTTTTTTATCTTGTTGGTTTGCTCTTTTCTCGGGGTTTGTTCCCGCAGCTCCAGCTGAGAGCTCCTCTGTTATGGTTTCGTTTTGGATTGATCCTACTTGGATCTTTCTTCTTTTCTAATAAAATTTTATGAGCTTATCTAAAAAAAAGGTAGCGTGCTTTAAGTTCATAGTAACGAGACGCTGATTAGATATCTAGAACCATGGTACCCAATAGTGTCTCTTAAGTATTACTAAAGAGCCGCTACATTAAATATAATTTCTTTGTAGTTTTTGGAGTACAAGACTTTAAGCGACGCCTCTGGAACGATGGTACTATAATGTAATAACACCTCCCAACATTTTAACAGACGCCGTAATAACACCCCTTCGTTTCCCTTCGTTTCTTTCCTTCGCTCTTCACCCTCGCCTGCATCCCTGACTTCGAATCCCTCGTTTGCATTTGGGCTTCTTCAGATCTACAGGTGGGAGGTCTTTTACCCATCGTGTCGGTGGTGTGGATCGTAGATTTGGGTACCCTTTCCGTTTTTTCTCCTCCTGGGTTTTGGGTCGTCCAGATCTCGACTTTGACCTTTTTCTCTCCGGCATGTTCCCGATGGAGTGAACTCCGGACACTTGTCGGGTTTACGAAAAGGGTTTTGGTCTATAAGACCTGGGTTCGGGGGATCTGGGTTGAGGTTGATTTTTGGGCGTTTCCCAAGTTCTCTGAAAACCTCGCTACTCACTACCGTCCCTGCTTCGTGTGAGGTGTGTCTCACCTACTTGGACGTCGATTGGGTTCTGGCCGGCGACGGGATCGGGTTTTCCAAAACTGAGATGTGGACTGCGGTGCCCTGGCGATTGGTCGAGAAGATTGGTTTGGTTCATTCATTTCCTGCTCTGCCTCACCGACCGGTAAAGCTCTTCTCTTTCCCCTTAACTTCGATGAGTTTCTTTGGTGTTGGCCAGAAGTTATCGTTCGTTTTTGGGGTCGGGTCTGAGTATTTTGGTCAGTGTGGGCTTGTGGTCTTTTCCTGGTTTTAGTGTTATTCTAAACTCGGTATCGTCTCGGTACTGGTCCGCTGCCCTTATGGGGTGCATTATCTTAGTGCTGGCTAGATGATACACAACTAGCTTCGGTGGACTGAGTGGAGAAAGTACTTCCCAAGGATCGGATTGCAGTTGGATTGGTGTTGGGGCTCTGTTGCTATGGGATTTTTTATTTTTCTCTGTTTTGCCTTTTGGGGGTTTTTCTGTTACCTTTGTCGGCGTGTTGTTTACTTCAAGGGTGTTAAATTAACTTGGGTAAGAGTCCCGGCCCTTGTGTAGGTATCAGTTGTTCTTCATTTGTTAAATCTGGAGGTAGTGTTAATTGGGTATTAGACCCTTGGTTCCCAGTGTATGGGGTTGTAATTCTGGTTTTAGGTGCTTCAAAACATACTCATGGTTGTAATGTTGGGCTTCGTCCCATGACCTTGTTTTTCAGTTTGAAAACCTGGTTCTAAATCAAATTTGCTGATGAAAAAAACAGACGCCACATTAAAATAACAAGACGCTATAGCAATACCTCTTAAGCTGTCTTGTACGCAGTACTATTTACTCATCTTCATTTCCTGAATATGAGTTTTCGACCATTTAACTTTTTCATTGCTACACACTATGTTCTTAAGAAGTAAGTGAAATGGGTTATCTGACTAAGAGTATGGAGCATATATGTATATGAGCTGGTACAAAAATTGAATAAATGTGATATAATACACATCTATTATGGGTTGATGCAAAGACAAAAGCATGTGGTGCAATTAATAAGAAAGCAACTCTATACATGGAGAAAGATAGAGATGGATGAAGTAAAAAGTCCTGTATTAGATCTTCCCCCACCACTACTATTTACCTGCTTTTCACTAATTATTGTCTTCATTGATTACTTATGTGTATGAAAAATGCCTCTCCATCTGAGCTGTACGTACTGAGTTGGAATAGTATACTATGACATGTCATTTCCCAAATAAGTCACTTCCTTGTTTCTCCTTCCATTTTCTACCACAATCCTTTCCTCATTTTTCACCCTTTTGTCCTTATTCTGAATCACATTTCACTGTGTTATATGAGTATAGTAGATTTGCCCTACATTAATAGATGCATAAGTGTTAAGTAAGTATTGATCACTTTATCCCTACGTAGCTTACAAGAGCATCTACGACGATACGACCCGTGTTGTGACCCGCGAACCAATTGTATTTTTGTGATTCGCAGGACGGGGGACGATGCGTTGTAAGTAATTGAACGAGCATTGTTTCAAACATGCTTCAAATAGCAATGTGATTTTTTGAGTGAAAATGGAAATGATATTACTACTTTCTTATTAGAGTAAATTTATATAATTGAAATAAAAATAAACTTAATATCTAGACAGACACAATGTTTGGTGTCGGTAACAATAACACATGCTTCCCATGCTCGACAACTTTACCCACTCATGTCTCAACTCGAAATTTGTTAGATTGTTTGAATACATATTAGTCTTGTATAGGGACCCGTAAGATATTGAGGTGAATATGCTAATTGACCAAAGAGCAACTCATGGATTGACCGATGTGAGAGGTCGATAATAATCAACTATTTCGGAGGCGGGGTAGTCCTCCTCCTGACCAACTCATCGTCATCCCTTTGGGTCCTCGTAAGATGATCTTTTAAGAGAAGCTTCTCTTCTCCGTCTTGGCTGGGCTCCTCCAACAACGATTGCTTCTTTCATACTGGACCTCGAACACCAGTTTGTTAATTGAATATAC
Organism: Erodium maritimum; assembly: GCA_963921825.1. Taxonomy (NCBI): domain Eukaryota; kingdom Viridiplantae; phylum Streptophyta; class Magnoliopsida; order Geraniales; family Geraniaceae; genus Erodium; species Erodium maritimum. The sequence goes on along the minus strand of OY997592.1, from coordinate 61,615,240 downwards.
ATGCATATTTTACTGTTTATTTCAGATGCATAATGATGTGGTAAATTTACGCATGTGTGACATTTATTTTGTAAAACCCGTCATGTTTATATTTGCAAATTTAAATATAGAAGGGCCCAGAAGGATGATTAGGGAAGTGAAAAAGGTTAGTGAAGCTGCATTTAATAGGCATGTGATGCTGTGAGGGGGAGAAACGTGAAGTAATTAATATAAGGATTTGGTAAGCAAAGAAAGAGTGACAGGATTAAAGTTTGTGAGTTGGATCAAATTAAATTTGATTTTTCAAATAGTATAATAAGATTTGCACTTTATATCACACCCACCACATGCCCTCCTTTTATTCCATTTCCCAAAATGTCTCTGTTCATACAGATGACAAAGGTGTCCCGATCTCAATCGGCTGTCCCTAGTTCTGTTCCATTGACCGTCGGACTTTTTTACTATTCCGAAAGATTTTTGTTTGTAAAGATTTATTGATAAATTAATAAATCTTACATACGAAAAATATGAATGTCACATTTATTGGTTGTTTTCAGAAAGCCAAATACAACTAGAGAGATGATAGCTCTCGTAAAGAGCGATGCAATGCCTAAAAGCCAAACTATCAAGCTGATTTTTCTTGTCTACGATCTGGAAAAATCTGACGATAGAGAGATCCGACCGGAAAAATCACCAAAAGCAGCAACAACTCCTACCGAAGATCCAAGATTATGATAGAGGGGAAATACAAAAAAACAAAACAAATAACAAAGACGAGCAGGAGCTACTCGCGGCCAGCCTCCGATGTTTGAGTCTGGGATCAGAGTAAGGGGAGAGGTGGACGGTACCGATTTGTGCATATCTGATCTACTTGGGGCGAGGGAACGAGACTGGCTGGATGAGCACAATAAGTAGGAGCACGGCTGGGCGACTCAGACCATAGAACTCTAACGGAATGTGGGTGTAGATCTGAACGTTTGGCCAGAGGAGGAGCATGTCTGAGAGGCTTGGACAGAGAAGCTCGAGTCGACGTGTTATCGGAAGATGAGGCAGGAGGGGAGGCTTGTGGTCGACCATCGTCATCGGGAGATGAAGCCGAAGGGTGGGGGACGGGGGGACGCGAGAGCGGAGGGGGCGAGGGTGAATAGAGAGAGCTGCGGTGAGGCTCGGGAGGCGGCCCAAGGACGGAGACCTTGAGGAGGACCCCTTACCACTGGTGAGAGAGCCACAACATCGAGCGACCATATCTGGAGAGGGAGTTGTAGATCCATACCTGAGGACCCAGAGTTGCCAGCTTCCCTTGCCAACAGCGAGCCAGAGACCGGAAGCAAGACTGGGAGCTCCTAACTAGGTTTGCGGAAGGTAGAGGTGATTTAACTGATGAAGCTCACGGTAGGTAACAGTGGACGACGGTGGACAACTAGAGAGAACGGGGGAGAGGAAAAGAAATGGCAGTGATGAACTCCCCGGGGCTATGATAAAAGAAGCGATGGAGGGAGTCCATATTTTTTGTTGCAGATTCAGCCGACGAGCATAGTTGATGGCCCAGGAACGAGGTGGAGGTGAGGCCCGACGATAGCAAACAATCCAGAGGTGGACGACCAATGAGCAGAGTCACGACAGCACGAGACGAAGGTGGTAGAGGCGAGGTTGTAGTTGAAAACAGGTGAAGGGCATGGATAACCGGAGCAGGAGGAGAAGAAAGGCTCCCACTAGCAGCTTATATTGCAAGAGCCATAGTTACCGTCGGTGGCGACACCGAAAAAGGAGAAGGGAGCGTAGGGTTCCAGCAAGAAGATAGTATCATTCCTTGATTTATTAATTATATTATATTTTATGTTAATGATATATATTTTTTGGAACGTGGTGCTCTCTTTATTAAATTTAAAACTTACAATCTTTGTATAGACTAAAAATTAGAAACCGTAGGTTGCATACTATAGTCCGAGAACCCACAACAAAGTAAGTGTACTGATGCTATGGACCTGTAAAATTAATCTACTTTGTATCGTAAAAAATAAAAAAGACAAATAATCACAAGAACTAATATAATAAATTAGATAGCTTGAGATGACAGTTCTTCTGAAGCCTATAACTGGTATAGTGGTATCATTTCCCTTGAAGATGACATCTAAATGGGTAGGGGTGCGAGGTGGGGGATGTTTGGTGGTTGCAAGGATAAGTTGTAGAGCCTCTTTGAAGTTCCAATTGGGGAGAGTTGCTGCGAATTCAGGGTTTGGGGCTTCTCATCGAGCTGGTGACACATCAAACCAGATCTGGTCCAAACGTCTCTGCTCCTCCGTCGAAGACCCACACTGCAACGTCTATGTTCCAGATTTGTTCAATTTATTTTTAATTTGTTCAGTTTAGGATTTATTCAAAATTATTTTCAAGTTGTTCAATTTGGGATTTGGACGAAACAATTGCACAAGGATTTGGATCGTTCATGAATTGGTTCATAATTTTGAACAGAATGTCAGGTATCAAAATGATAAATAAAAAATAAAATAAAAAGATTAAGAATATCAAGTAAAATAATATTAAAATTGAAAATAGTGAATTATTAAATTGATTGAGAATACAAATAAAAAATTTAAAAATAAAAATAAGTTTCATAAATAAATATTTGAATTTTTAAAAACAAAAACAGAATTTTTAAAAACAAAAACAGAATTTTTAAAAATAAAAATAAATTTATAAAAATAAAAATTGAATTTAAAAAATAAAAATTGAATTTAAAAAATAAAAACTGAATTTAAAAGAAAATTGATTTTTATAAATAAAAATTGATTTTTTTTTAAATAACAGTTTTAATTTTAAATAAAATTGATTTTTAAATAAATAAAATTTATTAAATATCATTTAAAAAAAATAAGTGATTTTTATAAGAAAACTAAAAACTGATTAAATAAAAATGATTTTTTATAAATAAAACTGTTTTTAAAATAAAAAATTGATTTTTTTAAATAAAAATTGATTTTTTAAAATAAAATTTGAATTTGGACAAAAACTGAATTTTTAAAATTAAAATATTTTTTTTATTAAAAACTGAATTTTTATAAAATAAAAATAATTTTTGAAAATCAATAGCCTGAGTTTGCAAATTTGAGTGATAGTTAGGGGTATTATGGACAATTTACCTATTTTGGATAGAAAGTTAACATAATCTTATGGTTGGGTATGAAACTATTGTTAAATGTTTGGTTTATGTATGAAAGTGCAAAAAAATTATGCTAGGATATCATTTTGAAATTAAATATTTGGTAGGGTGTTAAAATGAAATTTTCCCTAAAACAAATAAAACTAACAAGAAGGGACATTCAAGAATGTAGCTGAAAAGCTACAACAGCCTCACATGCAACAGACCTTCATATGATGTTTTGCAAGCTACGTCCAGCCATGAGAAAGAGGAACATTAAGTCGGTGTCCTTCTCTTCCTTCTATGTTGATCTGATCGCGTGTTATGATACATATTGTCAAATTGTATCACGATCTTGTGGGGAATGTGTTCGTCTTGCTAAGAAGAAGGTTGGCGATATTTGCGTAAAGGGCGTGCTTCTCAATTGAGCAAGCCTACAACTGTGAAGTCCAATACGAAGGATAAATCGAAGCCGAGTTTGGTCTCTAAGAGAAATGACGTTGGTACCGTCCGAGAGCCTAACTTGATGTCGTCATGTAGTGTTGGGGAGAATTCTGTGGCTGTAAGTTCTGGTAAGGAAATAAAATTACGACGTGGTGACAAAGTACATTCATCACCTCATGTTTTCCTTAATGAGACAATCCTCGATCATTTTTTTGTTAGTAACTTACCTTTTGAGACTTTGGAGGATTGGGTTAGGAGCATTTTTGGCTTGTTTGGTATGATTCATTTCTGCTCAGTTCTTCGTAGGCCAAGCAGGGAGCTCGTTATTTTGGTTTCGTCACCTTTACGACTGATTTAGCAGCATCCCAGGTAGTGGAAAGCTTGAATGGTTACAAAATGAATGGATATATTCTCTTCGTGGATTTGGTTCGGCCTTCTCATCGGAGTAGAAATGCCGGTTCAAAACAGAGTTTGGGTGTGTCAAGTCCTATGGAATTTGGCCCTCAATCCTCTGAGCGTACCACATACAGAGGTGATCCCGCCTTAACTGAGCTAACGCCGACGATATATTCCAGAAATTCTTCTATCTAGGGATCTCGGACAAATTGTGAGTTGGTTATTTCAGATCACCCTGTATCGCGCGAAGATTTATAGGTGAGGATGAAGTTGTTAGGATCGTTGCGGACTCGATTGTTTTGATTCCAGTTCAGTCGGAGACGGAGAATATTCACGATCCTTATGTTTACGGGATTGTGATTCAGGATCAACTCACCATTAGAGCTTATGTTGTTGGATACGTGAATACTGGTTCTGGGCTTCCGCTAGACACGGTTCAGGGTTTGAGCTTGACTAAGGCTGAGGGTGTCGAAGGATGGTTTGTTGCATACACAACCTTTCCCGATTTGTACGACTTGTCCTATGTCTGATACTTATGTTTTGGCGGTAGTAAATTAGGAGTGTGGGGTTATTTTTCCCGATTCTCCAATTGCAGACTCTATTGAGGATGAGTTGGTGGAGGTTAGCCCATTTGCTTGTCCTATTGAGTCATTATTGGTTGACGTTGGGCCTCTACTTTTTCTTAACACGGGTGAGATTGGTGGTCCCTCGGAGGGTAGTCCTTGGAAGTACGCCCAACTCAAACCACCGAAACGAGAGAGTTTCCCCCCAAACATTTATCGGATTATTATACCGTTAAGTGTAAACCAAGAGCTCATTCTTTGGATCGAGAAAGACTTGTTAATCTTGTCGACATTTGGAAACAGGTCGCGCAATCTCGAAACGCTAAAATTACTCAGCCTGCTTAAACGAAGGCCTTTGACGATCCAAACTTAAACTTTGGAAGGTGAACAGTGGGTCACCGATGATGATTGATTTTGTTTCGTTTGTAATCGTGTCTGTTCCAGACTTATAATCCTCCTTTTTGGGGGTTTTCCTCTTAGCTCTGTACGAGAGATCATTTGTAATAGTTGGTCTTTTTGGCCCTGATTCTTCTTTTTATTTATCAGCAATTTTTTGTTTTATAGAAGCCAAGTTTTCAAAGTGAAAAGTGAGGCCAAGGGTAAAACCCTCAGGTACAAACTTACAACAAAGAGAATGCCTACACGACATCTCAAACCAGAAAACCTAACCCAGTAAATGGGTACAACTAAGGGCTATATCCCCAAATCCTACCTTGAAGTACAACAATAAAATTAGCAGGGACTAACAACAACCTAACCCTGAACAGAACATGTCTCAAAACCTCGAAAGAAAGCAGCAACAAAACAACAACGGGTCAAGCCCAACCAACAACAACCTAAGGCCAAACAGGGGCAAAACTAACAGACAATAACGCCCAACAGTGGCAACCAGGCCTAAACCATAAACAAGAACCAGTAGAAAAATCCAAAAACGAGTCTCGAAACTCAAATCCAACCATGAAGAGCGCAGGTCCAAACACGAAGAAAAAACCTTGTCAAGCCAATCCCCAACCACAGCCACAGATAAAAGAAACGAAATTCTCACACCCCTATCCCCTCCGGTTCCTCCTATTCCCAGCAATTGTCCCCCCAACATAGAAGTGCAATCAATTGTTGGCCAACACCAGTTAACAACCTTAATCCAGTGATGACGAGAACCCAAGGATCCCTCATCACCGCATGCCAACACCTTTAAACGGTGATGTCCTAGACCCCAGATGAGTCCAGGACAACGAATAACAGACAACGAAAACTAGAGATTAAGGAAAAAAGGAAATCGGGTGAGAAGGGGGGAAGTAACTTACCGAAGACTTGCAACCAGACACTTGAGGAATCGCTCCAACACGAGCCCTTCGACTCAAACAATCCGTCCGGTCAACACCATCGACGAACCCGATCCAAGCAACACCGGCAAGGCAACGGAAAAGAGGGCGAGAGTCCACGAGCTCCGAGATCCGGCACCAAGCAACACGACACTTGTGGGGGGAGTACCACCGAAGACAATAGCCGCCGATCTGAGGCAAGGAAGGGGAAAAACGCGACGGGCCTCCAAGACGACAACCACCGAACAGATTTAGGGCCATCAACAGCGATGAAAAGCCTCTCACTCCAGATCTGTTAGGAGAGAAGATCGGGAAGGGGAACACCAAGCGGCGAGCCAGAAAAGGGGGAGAAAAGTGTCGCCACCGACCGGGAATGATGTAGATATGGAGCCAACGCCTCAAAATTGACGACGAAGTGCTTCCCACTTCCAGATCTACATCCAAGGCCAGTCGGAGGAACGGAAGAGAAGTGGAAGAGAGATGAAGACGAGTAGATCTGAAGAAGAAGAAGAAGAAGAAGAAGGTAAGAGAGAAGAGGACTAAAAACCACTGATCTGAAAAACAACGACCAGATCCTTCTTGAATCATGGTATTTTGGGTTCTTTCTTGGAATAGGTTTTTATAATAAAATTTTGAGCTTATATATATAAAAAAAATTGAAAAAAAGGTAATCTTGATGAATTTTGATTTATGAGAAATGTTTATGGAAGAAAGAAAAAAATAAATCAATTTAATGAAAATTAAAGAAGAATTAGTGAAAAAAGGGAAAATCTTGTTTCATAAGCCTAACTTACCTTATGTTTTGAAATCATAACAATAGACTTTCAAGGGAAAATTTGACATTTCACATTCTCACTAAACGTCAGTCCACTTATCGGATGGAATCTGTAAAAAAATTGCGGTCGACCACTATGATGTAATTAAAAACCAACATTTACTTGGGTTATCATTTGGTAATAAACAATAAGTGAATGTTAACCCCTTTTCCTGAGAAACTAATGTTTAATTTTGATAGGTGACAATATTATAAGCTTTCGTATCGCGTCATGTTTTTATATCAACAAATATTTTATTTGGTATGGTCTAACAATTTAGCACCCCAATAACAAGAACACGGAATAAAGTTCTAATAAATAAACACGAGCACTAACATTAAAGCATAGTTTCACAACAGTCCCAAACAATAAGAGGAATCTGAACAAATGGTCTTGGTATCAGATTTAACCAACATTAAGAAAACAAGTAGCCAACAAAGACAATAAGAAATGAACCAACAAGAACAGAAAATATATTAAAAGTCTAAAAACCCATATTTTACCACCTTGAAGCACGATTAGAAGAGGAAAAGTAGAAACATAAGTTGTTCTTAAAAAAATCACATGATGATAGTTCAATGATAGAGAGCTCTGCTAGGGTTTCAGTGTCGCCTTCTCGCGAGCCACCCCAACCTAGCCGGTCATCCTCCCGACGTCGTTCTGGTTCCTGTACTCCGCCGCCATGACGTTCTTCTCAACCTTCCAATTCCTCTTGAATCGGGTGGGGAGGAATTTATCTCTGGGCAGCGATCTCCTTCTCCAAAATCCCTCGGAAATTCCTTTACCTTCGGTGACTGCGCCCCATCCTTCTCTATAATCTCCATCGTCTTCTGATTGACCCTCTCCGCCTCTGAAGCCGCCTCTGAAACCACCTTTGAAGCCACTGCCGCGTCCATCTCCCTGACCTCCACCATCGCAACCTCTTCGACCCCTCTCTCGATTCTGGATCTAGCTAATCGAGTGGGTCGTTTTTATTTTCTCTGATTTCGTTTTTGCAGGGCCAAAAACTAGCAAACAGAGATTCAGGGACTTTTCCTGGGAGGAAACCCTGTTACACGTATATTCTCTCAATACAATTGATGCAGTTCAAGATTGATCGCTTTACTCCTATAGGCATCGTTTAGGCACTACCTTCAACAGGACTTCCAATTCTGTCTTTCAATCCTCCATCTTTCCTTCCTACCTCTATGGCGCTGGCCTATATGGCTTTTCATCCAATACCGTCGGTAAGGGTTATAATATTAAAAGAATAGCGAACAATTTGTGTTCTATGTCTGTTCTTCGTGGTTAGGAATTTTTCCTAATGCACTCACTTATAGTTGATAATCTAAATTAATGAAATTGCACCTTTTAGTAAAAAAAAAAAGGAATAGTAGAGAAAAAAGAGACCAACCGCCGCTCACGAAATAAACCAACGAACACATCTCGATAGACACTCCACCAGCCTGAAGTGACAAAAACTTTTGGGTTGCATGCAGAGCAAGCTTTTGCTTGGTAACAAGTATTACAACAATCCTCCCAACCCAATACCAGATTGGAGAGGCTCTTGAGGGAAAGAGGGTCGACTACATCTTATACTTGTTTGAAGAAGTTATGGTTCTAATCATGTCTCATAAAACTAAATATTTTCCCGCATCTTCTTTAACTACAATTCGTGGGTGTTGATCGTCTCGATATGACTAAGGGAATTCCGCAGAAGATTCTTGCATATGAAAAGTTTCTTGAGGAAAACCCAGATTGGCGTGATAAAGTAGTTATGCTGCAAATTGTTGTGCCAACAAGGACAGATGTTCCTGACTGAAGTATATATGTTCTTCATAGAATTGTGATTAATTCTTTCTATGAGTAGTTGGTTAACACATTCTATGATATAACTGGTTACTTGAACTGGGGATGTTACAAAGCTTGCGTTTTGATTTTTGTCATGGTTGCTTTATCTTATTGGATCATTTTGTTCATGAAATAGTTAGACGCATCAATGGAAGACTTGGGACACTCAGTGCTGTTCCAATTCATCACCTGGTCTGTCTTTACTTTGGTTAACTTCAATTCATTGTCCATTCAACTAGAATCACACAGATTGATTGATCCATAGTTCTTGCTGTCCAAAATCCATACTTGACAGATTGACAACTCCTGACAGAATGAAACCAAGTCCAAGGAATTGCTGGAACGAGGGCTCCTCGGTCCTTGATCTCAATGGCAAAGATTACTTCTCTTGCGCTGTCGGGAAGGAAGAAATCCAAGGCTCGATACCTCCTTGGGACTTCAGATGATGTTGCATTCTTGAAGGAAATGGCTCAGCTACCAACAAGGCAGCAACTATCTATGTAGTGATCAACCAACATTTTTTTGAACCATTCAACATGTTAAAGAAGAAAAGGCAATAGATATCAATATACAGATTCAGATTTTGCTACATACTTTCCGGTTTGTACACCAACCTAGTCTTCATTTTTCAGATGCTCCATCAACAACATAAACGTTTCTGCCCAGATAAATACAGGGATATACTGGCAAAAGGATACCTGAGATATTCATTTTTTTTGGTAAATCGTAGCCTTTTTTTTAACAATTGCAAAAAAATATTTTGAACTTGCCTTTTTGTTGTGTTTTGGGTAAACTTGTTTCAAAATAAGGATTTTACCCTAGAAGTTTTAAATTTTAAAAATACAAAGTAAAAAGCTAACAAAACAGAATTTTATCAATTAAGGACAATATTTAATTTTGTACTTATATTTAATAAGGGGCCAAATTTACAAAAAGAGCAACAGAAAGACAAGTTCAATGCACTTTTTACAATTATCAAAGATGAAGGCTACAATTTGCAGAAAATTAATATCTCAAGGTACTTTTTTTACAATTATCAATAACTTATATATCGTGTTGGTTGGCTTAATCACTATCCTCTTTGTCCCAATGATCTGATCTAACTCTAACTCGTTCGCCTTTGAAGTGGATATACTTCCATCTACACCCATACCTCTTAAGAACCAACTTTTGTTTCTCTTTCTCACCTAGTTTCCCAAAGGCACGTGCCACTCTTCTGACGGTATCTTCATCTGGTTTCACGCCTAATTCCTCCATGTCTCCAAATACCTAAATTTCGTGAAAGCAACATTAAGCTTAGTGCCATAGCAACAAAGTATGCTAACTTTGAGGGAAACAAATGGTATTTGATTCGCGCACCTCTATTATCTTATCTTGCATGTCATGATGATCATATAATGAGATCATCCTAGAAAATAACCGTTTTGAGATTGAGCGTGTATGCGTATGCAAAATCATATTCCAGAGTGATTCAGCCTCATCAACCCTCTTGTCCATATCAAACGCTAGTAACAGAGTATCATATGTAGCCATTGTTGCTCCCTGGCCTTTGCTCAACATCCATTTAGCCACCTGAAAGTTAACAACAATATAAATTTCTCTGGCATTACTTCCACAAACCACAAGTTGTCACGAGAAAATGATAACAAAACACCCAATCAAATATCTATTAAAAACCAAGAAATAGAGCAAAACTTTACAGATTGGATACAAATGTACCACTATCCATACTGAACCCAACTCATTTACATCCTTATGGATTCGGGTAATTGGAGAATCAAATCTCGCGAAACTCCTGTCAGATCAGATACGGGTATACCACTATTTGTACTAAACCTATGAGTGTAGATCCCTAGTTCCATCTAGTCATCTAAACCAACTAGTCAATTACAAATAAATTAGATCATATAGACCTTGGCATGCCATGACAATATATGTTATATAACCTTGAAAATACACAATCAAGTGTGTCTATACCATACTTGAATTACACGAATCCATTGCCTTCTCTTTCTAAGGATAATTAAGGCCTTTGCAGCTGCAACAAGTGGGAACTCTACCTCCCACGCCGTCCATTTATCTAATGCGCCATAAACTGCATTTTTCTCATTAGGCAGATCAGAAACCTGTCGTTTCAAGTAAAGATAATATGTTTCAGTAATTAATCCAATTCAGAAACTTCAAAAAACTCATCATCATTTCTGAAGCTCAACCTCTTCCCCCAGAAGAGAAAAAAAAAACTAAAATATGTGAAATATATAAATCATTGGGCAACAATCAAAATGTAAAACAAACTTACAATCCTAACAAGATTCAGGGCTTTCTGTCCAGACCCAGCTGAGTCCCTTTTCTTCCACAAGTGGTGTTCTATCTTCCCTGGCTTCTTCACTATTTTCCTACGCACAGTACCAATATTATCCCACCAAACCAATTCACACATACCCAGTGGCTCAAAAGCAAGTAAAATTCATAACTTGTATATTAGAAACTTCAATTTTGTGAAAACCAGTGGGGGAAAAGGAACAGAAGCAAGGCATCGCTTACTTATCAATAGCTTTGGAGTGAGACTTTAGTGGTACAATAGCACTGTTAGAGCACTTGACAGTGAAAAATCTTATCACCTACATGGGAAGAATATTAAGAAGAACATGATTGAGAATACTTGAAATTGAAACAAAGGAAAAAGTCTAATTGTAAAAAAAAAAGTAGGGTTGTTGTTTGCCTTGTGGGAGAGAAGAGGAACCCATTTTGGGTTTCGCGAAGCTGAAATAGAGCAATCTGTGAAACCAGAAGTCAAGGAAACAGCATTTCTGCAACAAAAAATCATGAGGCAATGTGAAGAAAGAAGAGGAAGAAGGTATTAACAGCCGCGGGAAAGGATTGAAGGAAGGGAAAAAGAACAATTAGTGGTGAACCGGTCTTCTACCGTCTTGTTATCAGAAGTAGAAAAGTCAAATTGGAAATACAGTGTGCTCCGAAAATACGGGCACTTTAATTAATTAATTAATTTATTTCCTTAAGCATAATAATGATGAAAATATTATTAATGAAAAATAAGTAGAGGATGAGACATAATTATAAATATGTCCGGAATGTTAATTTTTTGATAAAAAAAAATATTGGTAATCAATTAACAACACCTTAGAGGATTTTTCTTTTGATAAGCGAGGTGAAATTCCATTGAGATAATAAGAGGTACAATGGATACAGGAAAAATCAAGGTGATTAGTCCTGTCAAAACTAAACAGTAAAAATAAAGATAGCCAAAAAACAAGAACGGCCAAAAACATCGGGTATTTCCGAAACAGAATTAGAAGAAACAAGTCTTCGGGGTAGATTGCCAGATCACAAACGAAATACCCTGTGGAAAAGTCCCTCCAGCATGCAAATTAGAGTAACAAAGTGACTGAAGCTTCAAGAATGATTCCTCTACAGACTCAGTAGTAGAGTTGAAAACCAAAGAGTTCCTACGAAGCCATAGTATCCACATACCCACAGACACCACTTTCAACCAGTTCATTCTCAGACTTCTCGACCACAAATCAATCCATCCATGTAGAACAGATTCAACTGTCCTGGAATGAACACAGCATATCCCCCACCATTGGTAAACTTTTGACCAAAAATTCCATGCAAAGGAGCAGTGCAGGAAAATATGATCCGAGTCTTCAAATACCAGCTTGCAGGATTTACAAAGCATATCATTAAGTGATACCCGACTCCCTCTGTTTTCCAAGAACACCATAGACGGGATAGCATTGTTCAAGATCAACCAGAAAAGCATCAAGTATTTAGGAGGCCATTTTTTTATCCACAGGAAGTCAGCCCAGAAAGGGGGGTCCGGCCCCGGAGATTCCAACTACTCATAAACAGAGCTGGTCTTGAAATGCGTCGCCTTGGTCCAGACAACGGTATCTGCTACCCCGGGCGAAAATATACTCCTCCTAGAGCCTCTAATAAAACGTGAATCTCCCTTTCCTCCCATACAAAGCAATCCCGACGGAAGGTTAAATTCCACATATCATTCTCTATAATAGTGGATATTCTTTGTTGCATGTCTGTAGACATGGAGTATAAACGGGGAAAGCGAAGTGATAAGGGTGTATCCCCAAGCCAGGTGTCCTCCCAAAAGCGAATGCGAGAACCATTGCCGAGTTTCCAATGCAGGCTTTGATTCCCAAATAAAGAGGCGAACTGAGGGTCGGACGCTAATTTGATGATCCCATTGAAAACATAAGAGGAGGCCGGTTTGTCCATGGCCGAGAGATTCCAAGAATTAGAGTCCCAACCAAAACGTTCACATATAAAGCGTTTCCAAAAGGAATCAGTTTCCGAGGCAAATCTCCAATACCATTTGGCTAAAAGGCTATCGTTGACTTGTTCCAACCTACGGATCCCCAACCCACCTCTCGCCCGAGGTCTGCAGACCTTATGCCAGGCCACCCTATTTAGGACTCTACGAGCAACACTGCCGGACCAGAGAAACCGGCGTTGCCAAGCCTCAAGTTCCTTAATGACCGCTTTTGGTGCCTTAAACAGAGTCATATAAAAAACTGGAAGCGCTGAAAGCGTTGATTTAATAAGTACCAAACGGCCTGCAGCATTGAGCAATTTCGTCTTCCAAAGAGCCAAAGAGGACTTAAACTTCTTTACAACGGGGTCCCAAGTTTTCACCTTCCTAGGGTCCGCCCCCAACGGGAACCCCAAATATCTAACCGGAAGTTCGACCACTAAGCAGCCAAAGACATCTTGTACCGTCTCGGCGGACAAAGAAAAACCATTCAGAAGCACTGCTCTGGATTTTGCATAATTGATTCTGAGACCTGAGACTGACTCATATAAATCAAGAGTATGTTTTAGTGTTCGGAAATGAGTCTCAGTACCCGTAACAAAGAGGAGTGTATCGTCTGCAAACTGAAGGTGTGAAACCAAGAAGTTCTCTCTTCCAATACGAACACCACCGAAGTCCCCCAAGAGTATCCCTTGTGATAGAATTTGGTGTAGACCTTCTGCTGCTAACAGAAAAATGAAAGGAGACAACGGGCAACCTTGTCTCATTCCCTTCGATATAGAGAAATCAGAGCTAGGTGAGCCATTAACTAACACTGAAAGGGTGGCTTTAAAACAGGACGAGAGCCAATTTCTCCAACGAGAACCAAACCCCATTGCCAGAAGGACCGAGTCTATATAATCCCATCTCAGATTGTCATACGCCTTCTCAAAATCCAGCTGGAGAAGTACTGCCTCCACTTTGCTTTGCTTTATTAATTGTAGCGTCTCAGAGGCAATTAACACTCCATCTACCAACTGACGACCGGCAACAAACCCGACACCCTTAGAGGATTTATCCCTATTTTCTGATTGAAGTACTTCTATCTTTTCCATCGGCTCGATTTGGATGGGCCTATAATGTCTCAGATGCTCGCTGACCACGTTAACGAAACCTTATAGGAGTAAGAGTGCCAGATCCCTAAGGAGGTACTCAGGTGAAGAAGGAGGTTCGGGACCAAGTCAACTCATGTCCTCTTCATGTGGGGTACGTCTCCTCTCTAGTACCCCGGAAGTCCCCAAGAGACTCATTGTAGCTGGCGAGGCTTCGTTGCAAACCTTGCTTCATGTCTCTTAGAGACTTCTTCCCCGTTCGGGGGTAGGGGGTATGGAATCTTCTAGTGTCCTCTACTTCTGGTACAGGGCGAACTCCCCTTTTAACGTGCCACTAGGTCAGGCTTTGAGCTTGACTCGCTTCACTATGCTCACCTAGGAGGCATGCAAGGGCCTTTGGACCTCTTATTTCCGATCCAGTTGAGTCAGGAAGTCTTGTGTTAGCTAGAGAGGGGTCGTCAGTACTCCCTAAGGCTCCACAATTTCTTGGATGCCCAAAGATGTCACGAGCCTCCTGTTCCACGGGCATGCTTGTTTCGTAGTCAAAAAGTCTTGGGTTACTAGGGGGAGGCCCTAAGGCCGCGTACCGAACCCTAAGGTACGAGTCGGGGTAGTCGACGGGGTAGCGTGGCGTAGGGTTGACCAAACCTAATCAGGATCAGATCCGACCAGTCACGTTGTGTGTTATGCCCAATGAAAGACAGCTCCTCCGCCTTGAGCGAGAGGTCAAAGCCAGGGGAGGAGGTGGTCAGTTGTGGGTCACGAAGGCACTTTGCAGCGGTGTGGCCAATATAGCCATAGGTGAAGCTAAATACTGGTATGCACTCGTACTATAGGCGAGCTCGGACCGGGTACGGGATCCCGGGAATACTCAGGAAGATTACCATCCAAAAGGGGGTCACCAACTCCTATCAGAATCGGACTCAGATGTAGCCCCCGAGGTCATAGGTGTTTCCATGTCGACTAAACCCCCAAGAGCTTCGCCAATGCTGAATCTTGTGGTTGACATGAAGCCCCTCGACATGATGTCGAACACCTTGGCCCACATATACATCCGAGAGAAGGTAGCGTGGTCGGAATGGTGTAGGTCATGATGACTTCCAAAAAGAGGAGAGCCTGGTCAAAACACCATGCCTCGCCCTGACGGTCCCTATCCATTACCATCTGGGAGGAGAAATAGAAGCTCATACTCCCCCACCTGAGGTTCTAGATAACAGCAATGTCATCACCCTAGGCCTGAACCATGATACCTTCCAAGATTGGGCCCGGGAAGGTCTTATCGATCAATAGCCGGACAACGAGTCCAAACTTTGTCTAGACAGCTTGGGTGTTGTCCTCGAGACGAGGGCTAGCCGGTCTTCCTCGGCATCCATAATGAGGGAATCAAAGTTTACCTGCATCGCCGAAAGACCTTTTAGCGGAGGAGGGTGCGTCGATGGTAGGAAGAAGATCATGAGGCCCCGGGTTGGGAATCAGAGTTGGAGGGAGTCGTGATAGGTTGGAGAGCACCGTTGGTAACGACAGAAGAGGGAATATTTTTGGTCTGGTATGAGACCGACCTCGAGTGCTTGATAAATGTCGTGGACTGATATGGGGGCATTGTTCGAGGTCCCATAGGACCTGCTTGGTCGATCACGTGCGCAGGAGGGGATTTAATCGATGGTGGGGCCTGGTCGGCCATTGGCGTCGGGGCGTAGACATAATGGATGAGCGCAGGTCCTCCACGTGTGTGGTGGGCATGGGAGGTGGGGCAGGACCGAAGGTTGTGGAAGACACTATCATGGTTGGCAGAGGAGTACGACGACGACTGGAAAGAAGATGAAATCTTAACACGATAAAGTGAATAAATACGAGTTGATTAGATATATTTCAATTGGTTAAGAAAGTACTTGGTAATTTTATATAAAAAAAAATTGAGCATAATTGAGAACATTTTATTAACGAACTACAGAATGGTCAAAAGCAACATACACCAAGTGAAAAGATGAAAAAGGGTAAGACACAGTTTCGATGAAAATTGAAACATTGACCTATAAAAATCAAATTCGGCTATTCTTGGCGACAATCTAGGGGGTCCCATATTCATACGGTGAGTGGCACGAGGTATCCGAATAAACTTTTCCGCCTTGACTCGTTCAGGCTTGTGTTGTTTATAAACTGCGGTAATCCCTCGAGGGATATCCCAAACGTGAAGGGACATCAAGTTGTCAATGAGTTTTCTAAGAAAAAGAGGAGGCTAGGAGTTAGACAAGATTCGAGCCCGAGGGGTGGGGTATGGCTCCTCTAGGACACCCTGTGGTGTCCTAACAGTCTCATTGGGACCAATAACACTGCTTGGCAGGCCTCACCTCCGTCCCATCAGAGGTCGTCTTCCCTCCAAGAAGAATGTTCCAAAGTCCTCCCGGTTTTTTTTTGATCAGCAATTTTTTTTTTATAAAAACCAACGATTTCAGAGTGAAAATCGAATGTCAAGGGCGAAGCCCTCAGTACACTTACAACCAACAGAGTGTTCCACACGAAACACCAACAAAACAATACCAACAAACAGGCAGGGTCTAACAGCCTATACCCAAATTTTCCTAACATGAAGCAAACTAGTGAAAGAAACAACAGCAACCAAACAGTTACAACAACCACAACCCCAGCCCAACCGGGCAAACCAACTAGGCAACAAAGCCCAACAAGGGCAACCAGGCCCAAAAGAAAAGCAACCCTAAAAGACTAAAGAAAAAACAAAAGAGAAAACTCCGCCTCGAGCCCTGCGCCCACCAGGAAAAGTCGGGAACAACACCGGATCTCCTTCCAACGCCAAACAACGACCACCACCGGCCGGCAGCAAAGAAGAGGACCAACGAAGCCACAACTCCACCGCACCAAAGCACAACGGCGACGCCCACACACCCAAACCTCCAAACCACTCCACCGCCGGCCCCTAAGACAATAAACCGAACTTCCTCCACACAATACACCTCCCAATTACCCAGCTTCCAGATTAAATGAAAGACCAGGATATCTCACCTTCACCCTGCAAGCCCAATTCAAAGTCCCCAAAATCTCTACCCCTAGGTCTTCAACGCGCCGTTAGGCAAAATCCCAACAATGGCCAACACCGATTGTTAGGCCTCGTCCCAAAAACCGAGAACGAGGGAAAGAAGAAGGGGGTTCAAGACAAGGATGTAAGAATCAAGTCTTAAGGGTTAGGGCAAGAAAAAACAGATCAAACACTCTCAGATCTCATGCGAGACCTCGTCGGCGGCCTACACCAACCAACGACCTAGATGGAGAGGACAAGTTCCAGAGAACATGACAGTCAAATCTGAAGAGGGAGGAGTACAAAGTGAAGAAAAATTACAGAAATCTTACCGAGGCCCAAGGGGCGAAGAGGAAGAAGGCAAGCTGCACCTGCAACCCCAGATCTGACAACCCGAACCCAAGCTCCCCGCCCAAAGCACCAGATCTCCAAAACGAAGCCAAACCTGGCCAAACCCCTCGCCGCTCCGACGAGGCCCGGGCGCACCCGAGAAACTGATGAAGAAGAAGGTGGATCTGAAGCAGGAAGTTACGCCACGAGAAATCGAAGGCCCGGAGAAGACAAAGAGCGAAACTGATGGGAAGTCCAGATCTAGTCATCATACCAATGATGAAGAAACGTCCCACTCAGATCTGGGACTTTCACCAGCGATGGAGGAGAGATACCGCTACAACGAAGGAGAAGGCAACAGAAACAAGGAAGAGGGCGAGGGGGGTGAGCCACCAGTGACTCTCATGGTTGAAACCATGAAGTCACCGGCGGCACCCACTGTAGCAATTGGGAGATACAAGTCCATTCCTTGATATTCTTATTGAGGGAATCTTAATTTCACAAATGTATTTACAACTACATGGACAAAAACAAAATCCTTCAATTTCATATTCAAGTTAAATGAAAGATAAATGACAAAAAAAGATGCATTACACTCTTGGTTTTGGGCACAATACTCATTATTACATAAGCTTAAGACAAGGAGTAACTATACACTAGTTCGTAGTAACACATACATTACCTACGCCAAAATCTATACAGGTAATGGATCGGGCCACCTTCTCTTGACCTCAGACTTCCATCGAACCTCCTTGACCTTTCCATCAACCCCATAGTCCCTTTCCATAACTTGGTTCATTCCTTCATCTGAGTACCACCCAACCCCAATGCACAACACACCATCTTTCTTTATGTCAACATAGGCAGTGACTCCCCCTGGAAGCCAGAGGACCGTCACATCTTGCATGTCCAACACCTCTTCCTCCCTGAAATAGATTGGATTCCCCGGCAACCCCCTTTTCTTTAAGTTTTCTGTGCAGAAGTACACATACGGAGCATTGTTGCTCTCGGCTGATGTCGTCTCCTCGCCATATATCGGGGTTGCGCTCGTCTCAAATACCTTCCAGGACCCAGCAAGCTCTGATGGCTTTGTTCTTTTCCTCTGAGAAAATGGCTTTAGATCGAATTCTGTATCACTGCTTAAGATGGATAAGGAGAGAAGTTTGTTTTCTATGAAAATAAGGCCAAAGGTGTGAATAAATATGATATAAGATGAACAGTATTACGCATAAGATACCTTTCATCAGGAAAATTTGCAGGACTGGCCCATTGTTCCTCATAAATGGCAACTCTCAGTATCTGGATGTCTGCACCCCCATCATTGAAATCAATAGTATGAACAATGCGGAGCCTTTTGTGGCAGCCTTTAACCAAGCACTGGGCATGGCAGCAACACAGAATTAAATTTATCATCATGTACTTAACTCGAGATTGTGACCACTCTTCTCAGAAAAAAAAAACCTAACTATACAATAATACAAAGAGCACATAAGCTGATCACCCAATGAACAAGAACATTCTTAGAGTAGCTCATTCTTTTGAGAGGTATAGTTTACATGAAGTTTATACAGCAGCAGATGGAAACTCATAATCAGAAACAAAAGTGTGGTCAATCAAAAGTGTGCCATTAGACCATCTCCAATGCGGACTAATCTCACTGGGTGAATAGCCCAATTTCACTGACTGGCCTGGGTGAATCAGTTGTGTGGGCGAAGCTACCCGCAGGAATTGCGTGGGCAAGGGCACAATAGCCTGGGCGACATAGGAAGAATGCAAAGTGGAGAAGTATGGGCCCCACAGGAGCACATGTATCATCAATTTTTTTTATAAAAAAAAAGCAATTTGATAACTACCACAATTTGTTTTATTATAACTTCTGAATTTTAAACCATTTGAAAAACAACTACGATGGTTGTTTTATTTCTATTGTTTCTGTATTTTGAACCATTTGAAAGAAAAATTGTATGAAATCTTTTTATTTATTCAATTTATGAATTTCAAACAACTTGAAAAAAATATCCACTCTATTTATATTTCCACGATTTTTGTTTAAACAAATGAATAATGTTGAGAAAATAATAATGGATAATCCTATTCACCCACTTTGGGCTATTCCCATTGTTTGACCCCGGAAAAGCCCAGGCTGGGCTATTTACATGGGAGATGCTCTTAGTGCCCACGGGGTCTTGGGCCTGGTGGTCAAGTGGGCTCCTCACTTCCTTGAGGTTAGGAGTATGAACCCTAGTGGGTGGGTGGGGTTGGAATTGTGTGTGTGTATATATATGTATGTGTATGTATATAATTGTTATATTTAAATATTGTATATGTAAGTGTATTGCAGTTGTTATGTTTGGGGTTATCCCATGTGTATGTTGTTGATGCTGTTCCAGTTTGGTTGTTAAGTAGTACGTGAAATTGGCTCATTCAATGTTGAATCAATAGTTGTTATGTATATCTTCATGGTTGATATATATATACAGTGTTTACATTAAAAAAAAATGTGTGCTGTTAATTGATTCATAATGGTATAATAGAAGTTCTCCACAAGAAACAGTAGATATTTTTTTTTATTCCAATCAGTAGACTAATCTATAGCCAATAAAAGGTCCAAGCATGTGTTAAGTTGAAGTGTTCCATTAAAATGTGCAGAGCTGAATATACAGCATACCTGTTCAAACTGGAAAGTTGTAGGAAGGAAATACGTCGAGTCATCACCTTCGTCAACTGGAATATCCAGTGGACCCCGAGAATATGATCCATCCTGAAATAAATCAAATCATTTTTCATGAACAGATATAATCAGCAACGTGAGAATGGACAAAATATATAATTGTCACAAAACAAGATTAATATAGATCTCCTTTTTCTGAAAAGCCACGACTAGAGAAATCTCTTTAATATAATTCATAGCATGGAAGACATTCTTCCATTTTCATGTTCATCCTATGCATGGCTTGCATGATTTGGGAACTGATACTATATGTTAAATGAAAAGATAATGTAAAATTGTTAATACCAAATAACCAAACATTTACAGTTTTAAAATATGTTTTTCATTAATGTAACTTTCCACTTTATCTGGACACCAAAATTCAAGTCATCCTAATGCTAGCAGCTAGGAGCTTGAATGGAATTGGAACTGGAAGGGCATCATAAAGATCTATTATTATCACCAACTACAACAATTGGAGATATATGAGACTAAGACATATAAAGATATATCACTAGAAAGCTTCAGATTTGGTCTCACGAACAGAAAATGTTAGTTAGACAATATAAGACGAACAAGCATTGAAAAAATAATTTTGATTAGATATTGAGCATTAAATGAAGAGAGAAGGAAACAAATTGTACCTCAAAAAAAACAAGACCGGGCTCATTGCCCATGACATCTTCTTCCATCACATCACTAGTGGCAAAATCAAAAGAGTGAAAATCAGGCAAAACCATATCTGTCACAGCCTTTGAGGGCAAATATGCATCTTCATCTTTACGCTGCTCTTGCTGTCGTATTTCACCATGAGGATTCAGAGTGACCCAATTGGTCTTCCTTTGAATTTGTGATGATTCCCTTAAAGACTGGGACGGCACTGCCTCAATGTGAGAGAGAGTGTAGCAGTCATAGAGGTATTCACCCTTCTTTCCCACACCAAGAGGCTCCATTTCAGCATTCATGGGAGAAAAAGCCGCCCCCACACCTTTCCATATGCCACTTACACTACTAGCAAATGTGTTCCACATTGGTATTATAACTGGTTCCTAAACAGAAAAGCACCTTCTTTATTCTTATGAAGCTCAATACATTTCTTTTCCACGCCATATTGTATAAACAAAGCCATGAAATCCAACATAACAGGGAAAACTGCACCCATTAGATCATTACAAGTGTACAGCTTTAAAATAGCAGTTTAATATAACCAAATCATATAGTCTATTAGTAAACGCTAGTTCTATTTCATTTTCGCATCAACCAAACATACACCATAAACAAAATCCAAAAGGGCACAACTCAAAAGAACAGTGTAGTCTATACAAACCATTTGATCACTTTCCTTCATGTTCTCAGCAACCAAGCACATTCATCGTTAACAAAACAACAGACTACACAGATTTCATTTTTCATTTATATTCTCAGCAGCCAAACATTCAGAATAAACAGCAAACTACACAAACAGTGTGCATTAAATGATTAGGAGGCATCAACTGAAATTGCATAGCTCAATTTGCCCCACTTATTCATTTCATATAACTTAATATCAATTTTATTTTATTTTACCGCATAAAATAAAACCTATTTGTGATAAGCAAAGCGGAACCTGACTCTTATTACTCTTCTTAATGTGAGACAGCATAAAAATACGGCAGAGTGCAAGTTTAATCAGATCCAAACTAATCCATATTTGATACACCTCTTACTCACCATCATAACTGCTCTTGATTATGATATACTACTCTATATGCCGTCAATAAAGACAGAAGAAGTTTACTTACTCTAAATTCCTTAAAACTTGATTTTTCAGGAAGCTAATAGCTGAATTCATGACTATCCAGTTACAATTACATCTAGAAACTACCATTCAAGTACCTTAGTTAAAATGTAACTGTATTTTATAATAGAACTTTCAACTTCAAGTCAAATTCTTTCTGGATTCTCTCAGTGAGATAATCATTCCAAATACAGCTCCAAGACAACAAATGGATGAAGTCAATAACAGAATGCATCAAATACATACACAACCTTTGATTTTTCAAATTAAGTCCAGTCAGTTCACATCATCCAGAACAAGTTTAAGGGATTTGACAAAATTTTACACTCTCACCTCCTTCACCGGGTTAGTACCAGCCGCCAAACATTCAGCATAAGCAAAATTCATAGAACGGTAAGTACCTGAGCCTGGAGAACAGTTTCAACTTCCATTAACATGGCTCCAGAGACCAATACTCGATCACCTTTGATCCCCTTTCCTTTAGGAAGTCTCTTTCCCTTTTCGCGCCGACCTCTGTTGCCGCTCGGCTTGTCCTCCGACGAGGCCATAGCGAGCTCGTTGTCGATGCTCCATACATTGTCCTTCTTCCCCTTCAATTTTATATTTTTGTTGTTGCGTGGATTCTGGCGCTTCTGGTTCTGGGCAACAACGATGGGTCTGTTAGGGTTTCTTCTGGGTTTAGAAGCAGAGGAGGACGAAGAGAAGAAGATGGGGTTGTTGGAGAGTGAGTGTTGAAACCCTAGAAATTGGGGGTTAGTTGTGAGTGTTTGGGAAATGCTCAAACTTGACAGCTGCATGTTGGATTCTCTGGTTCTAGAGAGGGAATGTATCTGTACCGAAACTTGAAGATAGATGAACGAAGAAGACACTAGTATTGTCGTTTAACTTCTGGCCGGTCGTTCATCGAAACGCTGTCGTTCTGTAACTTGTCAGGATTGAGGTGCAAATGAGTTGTGCTACGTCGTTTTGTTGGGTATCAATCAAATCAACGTTATCTTCTCTCTTTTGAGTAGAGCTCAGTGAGCAAGGCAGGATAAAAAAGAGGGAAAACACCAAGAAACAACTATGATTCGACTATATAGCTCAAAATCCAACTATAGAGAATTTTGTCGATCAAATCACATCGTCCCGAAACTTAAACTTCAAAAACCATAAAAATCTGTCAAAATTTAGACGGCCCGTTAACAGCGTAGGTGTAAAGACCAAAATGCCCTCAGTTTCAGTCATAACTCTATAGTTGTATTTTGCAATATAAAGTCAAACCATAGTTGTTTCTTGGTGTTTTCCCATCACGCGGTTAACGGGTCGTCTATTTTTAGACGGATGTTTATGGTTTTTGGAGTTTAAGTTTCGAGACGATGTGATTTGGTCGATAAAATACTCTATAGTTGTATTTTGTACTATAAAGTCAGACCATAGTTGTTTCTTGGTGTTTTCCCTAAAAAAGGAGGATGAGACAGAGGTTTAGGGTATTTAGTCTGTCTGTTGAATTAGGTTGGAGATGACTCTCAGCTTGTGAAGCTGAGAGATTATAATACAAGTAGTTTATAATTCAGTGTTCTTCAATAAATTGGCTTCAGATTGTTTTTATGAGATTCAGATCCTAACGAAATTGTATCGAGCTTCTTCCTCGTCGACGACAAAATTTTAGGTTGAAGTCATAACAACTACAATTGGCTTGGTATCAAATACACAATTTCGGCGACGATTCAGCGTGGTTCACTCCGAGGGGAGCAGATCGGAGAACGAGGACTTCAGCGTATGCATCAGATTCAAAGAAAGGATCGTCTCAATCACTTATGGTGGTGCAAAGAGATCATGAGAAGGAACCACAAAGCAGAAGCAAGAATGACCAAGGACTTGGCGTTAAGGGTCGAGCGTTGGGGACAAGCGCTCGCTTTGATGGGGGATGTCACGGACCGAGAGTTTGGCCACACTGGGCCTCGGTCCTGGACGCAGGCGGGAGGACTACGCGCGTAGGCTGGGGCAACAAACTGTGTGCGAGCTCAAGCTTGGCGTGTAAAAATGGGCTCGATGGGCCGGACGTGAGAATTGGGTGCGCGCATTGACTAGGTCGCGCTAATTATGAGCGTTTGGACATAAGGAGCACAACAAGGGGCAAGTCCAAAAGAGAACTAAGGGAGAAATGGGCCCGGCCCAAGAGTGATATGTGATCGGGCCAAGAGATAATTAGGCCCAACCCAATGGAGGGGAGGCACGACCCAGAGGGAAAAAGGAAGAAGTTTTCGCTGACTTGGTCTCGTTGGAGGGATGAGGTAGATTCCAAAGGAGGATCGGATGAGGTCTCTTTGTTGGATAAGGATAAGGATAAGAAGTGTCCAAGATAGAGATAAGGATGATCCGAGATAAGGATAAGAATGTTTCGAAAGGAAGATCGGATTGAAACTCTTTGTTGTTGTTATCCAAGATCGTAGTGATCTTGGCTAGAGTAGTATAAATAGGGGCCGAACCCCTTAGTTGTAAATCACCAATTCATTCATCATTTCCTTTATGCAAAAGCTTTTTTTTAGACCAAAAACTCTTTCTCATGTTCTTTTGTTTTCCACTAGCTTTTGTTATTTATTTAAGCTTTCGCAAGTGTATCATCTAAGCTTGTTAAGCTAAGTTAATAGGTTAAACAAGGTAGAGTGGTGTTAAGGCTGATCATAAGGCTCGTTAAGCTAAGGATAATAGCTTGAACGTGGTTGTCAGCCGCACAGATCGTAGATTGAAATCTGACCTCGTTAGTGACGCATGTTGTGGTATCTCATTCGGTCTAGTGAACTCGTAGCAGTCCTCATTTGAGCTCCAAAAATCAAACCATGGGTCTCCCCTACTGGACCATTGTTGTTCTTCCACAGACGTCATCTCCATGATTACCACATGGACCCTCACTAAGAGCATCTCCAATCATTAACATGGTTGTTGGCTGAAAGGAAAATTGTTTTGCAGCTACGAGGCTGAAAGGAAAAAGCAAGTGCTTTTTCTCCATTTTTTGTATCAGCTGGCTGAAAGCGTTGGCGGTTAGCTACCTCCGGTTGATAGCTATATTTTAATAATTTATCTTTCTTACTTTTGCTTTCAGCCTCCTCTTTCAGTCACATATCAGTCTTGGATTGGAGATGCTCTAATTAGCAGACAGAGGAGCCTCCATAAGTTGCGTGAACCAACTTTACTCCCACCAAACCTCTGCTTACAAAATCGTTTTCCTCTTTGGTAGTGCACTTCGTTGGTGACGACACATGAGCGTCCCATTTGTCCCATCTCCGTCCCGAGCGAGAAATCTAGATAGAGAGAGGGGTGAGTGGACCGCCCTGTAAACACTTAATCATGTGATCAAACAAACATGCTTAAGCATTAAAAACACGGAAATATAATCACTAACCTCCAACCATTGTTTTCCTTGGAGAAGAAGTTTTTGAAGATCCAAAGTCTTGATCTTCCAAGTCCTCCCACTCTTTATCTGTCTCTCTAGATGGTGTATGAGTAAAATCAGATAGTGTGGACTTGGGGACCAATATGAGACTTAAATAACATTTTTCTGAAGCATCACAACTATCCATCAATAGGTGTGATAATAGAAAATGATATATGTGAAACATCACACACTTTGGCAATTGGACCAACATACATTGATCATAAACCATATGATATCATTTAGAGAATTAATCTTACATTCTCCCACTTGATCAATGTTAATGTCTCAATGCCAAACATAATAAGAAACCCAAATGCATGAATCATGGCGGTATGTCCTTTTAATATAAACAAGTAGTACCTCCCATGTATCACAATGCACGTGTTTCTTATACTTTATGAATAAACCCAATGTTCATTCTTGGTCCAAACTTAATCGATGATTTCATGATTAACCAACTTAATCATATACCGAATGTGTACACATTTTATAAATAATCATCATTATTACAACAAGAGTTTCAAAAGACAAACATCGTTCCAATAACGAAGAGTTTACATCTGGGAACCAAGTCCCTTACTCTTAACATGATCCTCAAATTTTCCTGGTGGCATGCCTTTTGTCCGAGGATCCGCTATCATTAAGTCAGTACTGATATTCTTAATGATAACCATTTTGTCTTTCACATGCTCTCTTAAGGCTAAATACTTAATGTCGATATGCTCATTTCGACTTCCACTTTTGTGGTTCTTAACCATGAACACAACAGCTGTATTATCGTAATACAGCTCTAGGGGCTTGCTAATAGAATCCACGATTCTAAACTTGGAAATGAAACCCTTAATCCATACACCATGAAAAAGTAGTCTCGAAACAAGACAAGAACTCGGCTTCCATGGTAGAAGTAGCAGTCAAGGACTGTTTGCCACTTCTCCACGACCCAGCTCCACTAGCCAACATAAAAAGGTATCTAAAACACAGCTAGCAAAGTCGGAATCAGAATGACCGATCACTTCCGGATTGTTCATTCGTCTATATACTAGCATGTAATCTCGAGTCCCCTTAAGGTAACACAATACCTTCTTTGCAGCTTTCCAGTGCTTAATGCCTGGATTACTTTGATATCTCCCAACATACCCACAATGAATGCAATATCTGTTCTAGTTCAGACATATGCATACATTAAGCTTCCAATAGCTGAAGCATAGGGAATGTTCCTCATTTGTTCCTGTTCCATGCCATTTTTTTCGGACATTGGTTTAAGCAGAATTTATTGCATTTCACAATAGGAGCTACATTGGGTGAACAATCTATCATCTGAAAACTTTCCAAAACTTTGTTGTTGTATGTCTCTTAAGACATACCCAGAGTACCGACTACTCTATCGTGATGTATCTATATCCCAATGGCGTAAGATGCATCACCTAAATCTTTCATATCAAAGTTCTTGGATAGAGATTGTTTCACCTCAAAATCATATTCCTATCGTTACTAGTAAGCAAGATATCACCTACGTATAATATCAGGAAACAAATCTTGCTCCCACTAACCTTATGGTATATACAATTATCCATAACATTTTTTTTCGAAACCGAATGAAGAAATAACGTCATGAAACTTCAAATACCATTGACGTGAGACTTGTTTCAAACCGTAGATTGATCTTTAAAGCTTGCAAACTAAATGCCCACTATTACTAGAGGTGAATCCTTCAGGAAAATAAATGTTTCATGAACACCTCTTCCTTTAGTTCTCCGTTTAGAAATGCCGTTTTTACATCCATTTGTTGTAATTCAAAGTCAAAGTATGCAACTAATGACATGATTACCCGAAACGAATCTATCTTTGATACAAGAGAAAGAGTCTCTTTGTAATCGATTCCTTCCTTTGATTAAATCCTTTGGCAAATAGTTTGGCCTTATATCTCTCGATGTTACCGGATGAATCTTTCTTGGTTTTAAAGACATATTTACATCCAATGGCTTTCGCCCCTTTAGGTAACTCGACAAGATCCCAAACTTCATTCGATGCCTTCGAATTCATTTCATCATTCATAGCATCATACCATTGACTCGATTCATTACAACTTATGGCTTGGAAAAACGTCTCAAGATCATTTTCGGCTCCGACATTAAAGTCTAATTCTTGCAGATACACATAGTAGTCCCCATGGATTGTTGATTTCCTCATTCTAGTAGATCTCCTTAATGTTGGATCAACATTTTCCTGAGGATCAGGTTGACCAACTAGTTGTTCATTGACCAAAGGTTCTTCCTGAACAACTTGATTTACTAGATCATTATCAACATGTGGAAAGTTAGAGACCAATCTCAATTTGAACTCTAACTACAACGATTTGATCGACTAATGTAGGAGGTTGCTCAGTAATAGTTTTAGAATTTGAGCTCTGCAACTAATTCCTCCCACTGATCAAATCATTCTTAAGAAACTTCGCATTTCTTGATTCCACAATCCTGGTGCTATGAGATGGACAGTAAAATCTGTATACATTGGATCGTTCCGCATATCCAACAAAATAACCGCTACGGGTTCTAGGATCCAGTTTATTTCCTTGTGGGTTATACATCTTCACTTCAGACGGGTATCCCCATATGCGTACATGGTGTAAACATGGTATTCAACCCTTGAATAATTCAGAAAGTGTCTTGAAACAGACTTGGTTGGAACACAGTTTAATATGTACACAATCGTCTTAAGTGCATTAGTCCACAAGAATAATGGGAGATGCACATTACTACGCATACTCCTCACCATCTCCATCAAGGTCCGGTTTTTACCTTCAGCTACACCTTTCTCACTAGGAGATCCTGGACTGGTGTATTGAGCAACTATTCCATGCTCCGGAAGAAACTTAGCGAACGGACCCGATGTTTGACCACCTTCGTTGTATCTACCGTAGTACTCTTCTCCTTTGTCACTCTTGACATTCTTGATTTTCTTCTCACATTGATTTTCAACTTCTGCTTTGAAAATCTTAAATACGTCTAATGCTTCACTTTTGTGGTGAAGGATATAGACATACATGTATCATGAGAAGTCATCAATAAAGGAAATAAAGTATTTCAGACTACTTTTCATATCCATGTCGGGATAGCAAATAATTGTATGGATGATTTCAAGTAATTTGAATCTTCAATGTGCACCCTTCTTGGATATCTTGGTTTGCTTTCCCTTTATGCAATCCACACAAACCTCGAAATCAGAAAAGTCTAGAGTACTAAGTACTCCTTCTTTACTAATATCTTGATTTCATCCATCGAGATATGTCTCAATCTCCGATGCCACAACATAGAAGATTCCTCATTTTCAACGCATCGTTTTGTGCCAGTTTCCATTTGCATAACTGATTTAGTGGTGTTACTTTGCACATTCATCATAAATAAACTATTGCACATAATACCATTTCCCTCAACATCAAATTCATTAAATAAATTTATTTGATGTGTCACGGAAATCAAAGGCATAACCCAAGGCAATAGTCTAGATATAAATATCAAATTCTTGGGAAATCCAAGCACAAAGAATGTATCATGCAAAGTTAACAAATAATCACTAGATAAAGTTATTTGGCACGTTTCAACATATTTAGCACTGAGCGCACTTTGTTACTTTAATAAATGCATTGCTCGTTTCCTGCATTTATGCTGAAACATGGATTGAAGAACCATATTCCATCCACCATGCGTTAACATGAACATCAACCACATTGAACTTGTCCTTATTATGTCATTTTGCCTTCTTATGGGTTGTAAGCATTACAGTCTTACCTTGCTTCATTATTAACCGGCTTTCCTCTTGAACACACATAGTCATGAGTTCATTCATCGACCATTTATCCTTATGTGTGTTGTAAGATATTTTTGAAAGGACCGAATTGATGATGAAGAGTGCTCAAAATGCAATGCACTAAGACGACATCTGACATCTCAAGTTCCAATGTCTTTACTTTTGCCGCAATATCCCTTATTCTCATGATGTGCTCGCGCATACCACAGAGACACGTGAGCTTAACAGAGGAAAACTGTCTGATGAGGGTACTAGCTAAGGATTTATCCGAAGTCTAGAATTTCTCATCAATCGCTGCGAAAAGCGAACGAGCATTTCCATACTTCTCCACCAATCCCCTTATGCATACAAACGTATCTATCAACGTATAACTTGCCTGTGGGCTAAAGTCATACGTAATAAAACATTGCATACACATATAAGTACCCTCTCTTTCCAGATGGAGTAGTTTTCCCCATTCAG
Organism: Erodium maritimum; assembly: GCA_963921825.1. Taxonomy (NCBI): domain Eukaryota; kingdom Viridiplantae; phylum Streptophyta; class Magnoliopsida; order Geraniales; family Geraniaceae; genus Erodium; species Erodium maritimum. The sequence goes on along the minus strand of OY997592.1, from coordinate 61,585,835 downwards.
TATGGGAACCTCTACTTTGAGGTAATTATTATTCAAAGAGTTTGATGCTACAAACATTACATGCATAGTATAAAATATATATATATATATATATATATATATATATATGAGACTAACTATCATGCTTTACAAACAAAAGCATACAAAATGTATCTATCGACATACAACTTGCCTGTGGGCTAAAGTCATATGTAAATAGAACATTCATACAACAATGAATCTATTGACGTACAACTTGCCTGTGGGCTAAAGTTATACGCAAATAGAACATTCATACATAGCAATCAATAAAACTATCAAAATCATGCTCCTTTTCCTAATTCCTGTGGGTAGATTAGGAAATATAATTTTGATATTTTATTCTGATTAGTTATATAGAGTTTAATAGAATATCCTGTGGGATCGATTGCATTAAATCCGATATAATTAATCACAACTTTAATGATTTATTTTCATACATATATATTGTTAGTCTAAAGATGTTGTGGCTACTCTCTAAACAAACAATATACACGTACATAAATCAAAGATGGATAATAAAACACCAAAAACATGGTAATTTTAGCTGAAAATCAGCTCGAGGGATCCACCAAGAAAAGATAATTTTGGACTAAAAGGTCAAACTGAGCTGATACTAGAACAAATATATTCTACTGAGCTATATTAACAGAATTTAGCTCCAGCTCAGTGGTGAGGTGTGTAGCACTGGTCAGGTCTTAGGTTCAAATCTCCTTAGGTGAGTTTATTTTGTTTTTCAAGTATTGTTGCAGAAACAGTAGCTAAATACTGTTCTTGAACATACTAATCAACAAAAATAACTCGGCCCAGTGGGTAAGCTCTCACTTAAGTCCGGATGTTCCTGGGTTCGAATCCTAGTGGGTAATTTTTTTTTAACCCATACCCGACCCAAACCCGGGTCCAGGACCCGGTCAACGACCCGAATCGGGTCAACTTCGTCTCCTACCTCCAGCCGGGTCAAAAACGACCCGGTTTCAGACCCAAATCCGATCCGACTGGTTTTCCCTCATTAAGGCATCAAAAAATTCGTTTTTAAGCCCAGAACGTAAGGAAATCTAATTTCTAGATGATTCCCATAAACAAAATACAAAAACAATGCATAATCAACAAAACCCAAAAATTGATAAACTTGAAAATGCAAACAAGGCAGAGGATTAATCATGCTCTGATACCAACATACAAACACTTAATCATGTGATCAAACAAACATGCTTAAGCATTAAAAACACGGAAATATAATCACTAACCTCCAACCATTGTTTTCCTTGGAGAAGAAGTTTTTGAAGATCCAAAGTCTTGATCTTCCAAGTCCTCCCACTCTTTATCTGTCTCTCTAGATGGTGTATGAGTAAAATCAGATAGTGTGGACTTGGGGACCAATATGAGACTTAAATAACATTTTTCTGAAGCATCACAACTATCCATCAATAGGTGTGATAATAGAAAATGATATATGTGAAACATCACACACTTTGGCAATTGGACCAACATACATTGATCATAAACCATATGATATCATTTAGAGAATTAATCTGACACGCCCCGCTTCTGTTTTCGTGTCCCTCCCGCTCCTTGATGCCGGACCACCCCCACGTCGTCTTGCGCACAAATCCATTGAAGACCAACAACGACCCCATTAAACAGCAATCATAAAAGCTCAATAATTGGAGGTAGAGGAGACTCGAATTATTCTTACTATGTTACGACTTTTAATTACTGATACACTTAATATCTTACTTAAGATCAATAATCAAGTGTAAACCATGAGATGAGAGCGTAAGATCAAAATGGAAGAAGGTGATCGATCCATTGGGGTAAAGGTATTCCGTTTGAAGTATTGGTAGCAATTTCATATTTGAACAACATTCACCCACACACTGAAACCATCGTGTATATATGTATCACATCATGTATATACGTTCCAATTTACAACATAGAAAAAACAACGAGGCGGTCAAGTGGTGAGAATAGAAGGAAGATAATCACTGGTCCTGCCGACCACACGAGCCTTGGTGTCCGGAAACAACTCAGCACCAGCAAGTGCGGTCACGTAGCCACCAGCGCTGATGTTGATCGGGTACCGGATCAAGTGGAACCCCAAGTCTCCCTCTACCATCTCGCTCGAGCTGTACAATTCCCAGTTTCTCTCCGCTACCTGATTCAATATTTGCACGCACTCCAAGCTCTCCGGATGCTGGAACGATTGGTGAAGCAACCCAACATGCTCGAACCAAAGCGACATTCTGAATCCGTAGATATGCCCCCTCGCAGGCATCGCACTGCCGGCTATGTGATGCGGCTGAAACCCTCCCATTGCTATCTCCGTGTCTCGCCCTCCGTCCATCGATCTCTGGTTTATGTTGGCCGATCCAATTATTATGTATTCGTCATCAACTGTAATGTAATCATATAAAACTATAATTGAACCTTCAACAATTAATTGGTTATAAAAATGTTAGACTTATAAAAAAGGGATTGGATTGAATTGCATAGTTACCTATCATCATCTTGGAGTGAACATAGATCATGAACCGTCGAGCTTCCTGAGCTCTCATATAGTTGCTACCCGGCTCGGGTTTCTCCGGCGGCACGTACTCTCCGATCCTCGGGGCCTCCCTATTCCCAAGACAGAAGAAGGTCAAATAGTCCCAAGGATGAGCATGAGTGCCCTTAGCTTGAAGGGCTCTAGCAATGTCCACATACATCATCTCGATCGTCCTCCTCTGCCAGTCCAGGATTGCCTGAGCAGCCTCGCTCTCCGGCTTCCCTTCCGGCCACATCGGGATCACCACATAAACCACGAACCTCTCGCCCGCTTCGATCTTGCTCACGATCTTCAGCGACAGCTCCTTCGGTACGAGGTGTAGAGCTCCCACATCCTCGTCCTTGATGTCACTTGACTTCCAACCAAACGAGCTTCCTAGGAAGTACTGGTTCTCGATGTAAATGAAGTTCTTCGCTCTCCTGATCGCTTGAATGTACGCATCTTGAATGCTCCTCTCGATGACACCGTTCTTTCCGCTCACAAGTCCCGTTTCGAGTTCTTGTTGAGGGGACGGTGAAATACCCCATGCGGCCCCGCCGTCGATTGATCGGAACAATTGCACGTTCCATGTTTCGGGGTCGTCCGAGGATGTAACCTGCCAACACAAGAATTTGGAACATGAGAGGACTAACTCAACTAAAAACTCATATTGATTGAAATCTTTTAGACTGTGAGACTTCACCTGTGAAGGACGATTGATTATCTGATCAAGTTTGGTAATTGGAAGAAGATAGTCTCTGTTTGAATCCATGACTTGTTTTTTCCATCTCTGCTCGAAGTTGTACAAAACATCCCACGCGATAGGACCTTCCAAACGACAATGAATGTCGTGCCAAGGCTCCCTTGGACCGCCTTTTTTTATCGACGAGCCATCAAAATTAGGTTGGTGGAAATCACTATGATGGGTCGTGCCCAAAGTCTTGAACAACGGATGGTCTTGGGTGTCGTACCTCCCATCACAAAGATCAATCCCACCAACGAAGCTCACAAGCCTCCTCTTTTGTGATTCGAGCCCTCCCAGGTCGCTGTCCACAACAATCGTCTTCTGATGGTGAGTGAACATAGTCGAGACCTCGAACCCTTGCACGATGCTACTCCCACTGTCCGGGTCACGAGGGCAGAGCACACAACGAACCTTAGAGCCACGAAAGAAGGCTTCAGTTTCTCCATCGTGTGTACCCATCAGGCCGTTTAGTTCCTTAACCGATGTCCTGTCTTGCCAAACGAGCATAAGAACCGTGACACCTTCGTTAGCCTTTTGTTTGAGTAGTTCACCGAGTTTCATGTTGTCCCCAGGACTTGTCCTGTCTCTCACAAGGGCTATCTCGGTGTACACGGACCACCCCGCTATGTAAATCAAGTGTTTGGCGTTGATAATGGCGTCGAAAATGTCCTCCCAACATCGTCTTGGCTTGTACGTGGTCGAGCCTCCGGGATGAAAACCGGAGTCCACATGGGCGTCTTGGTACAAAGTGACCTTGCAACCCTGCCTTTGGAGGAAGAATGTGTTGGGGACACCCTCGAATCGGGGGCTTCCGATCCCTTGAGTCAACACAATTAAATAGTAACATATGTAAGTCTGATCTATTAATACATGATAATGATAGCTACGTTAAACTGTTAATATTACCTTGGGACCAATTCTTGTCGTGCGTGACACTTGAAAATTGAAGCTTGATGTGTATTTTGGAGGCACCCGAGATGGGGTTGTGGTTTTCGTCCAAAATTGGGACCCATCGGTCGACTATGAACCCGCTTGTGACGTCCTCTACAGGAACATAAGCCCTTCCGATTAAGGTAGCCGCAATGGGGTTGTTGTCTTTGATGGTGAAGACAAGGCTAGAGATGGTGTGGGCGCAGAAGATACGAAATGTCTGAAACCACCTGGGGTTCGAATGTTGATTTTCGATCATTTTGGTACGAGCGACCCTGGCCTTGTCCAAATCCACCGTTGCGTACAGTTTGGTGGCAGCCATCTGATCGTATTCGTTAACATTTTATTAGACATGTGAACACGAAACTAATTTTTTCATAGTTTGGGGATGAAAAAATCCGATGACGGTACCTTTGGATAGCAAAACACCAACTTCTTCACCTGGCCTAGAAACGCTTTTCCAGGGGCCTAGAGTTCAGAGTAAAACTTATTACAACTTGCCATGACTATTTGAGAAGATTTGAGTTGTGTGCATGGTATTAATATTATAGTTAGCTTTTATCCTGTATTTTCTTACATAAAAACTAAAGCTTGCCCATTGGTTTTTATAATACGAATCCAATTCCTCTTTCTATGTGAAAAAGATTTCAAACCTATCATTTGACCTTGTTTTGAGAGAAATGTTAGATAACAATGGGAGCAGTGACGGAACTCGATGTTTAAATAAAAGGGGGCGCTAAAAATTTATTAGTATTGGTAAATAACGTTAAAATAGCATAAAATAAATTGGAACGTCTAGATTTCTTATTTTGGAAAGCGTTATTGAACAATTTTACTGCCGATTCAATAAAAAAACATATCAATATATACTACCATATTCATTCATATATGAATCTCACTTTCGATTTTCATACGTAATAGAAAATACTCTATCACAAATTGTCTTAACATTAAGATTTTTAACATGCTCGAAAATAAATAGTCAATCTCGAATTCAACTCATTTCATTTAGTTTTTATATATAAATGTTTAAAAAGGGGTTATTTTGATTTTACTAAAAAAAATATATATTACATTTAATATTAAACGAGTTGGCTAGTGAGTCGTGAGTCTCAAAAACATATGTTCGATGTTGGTTCGTTCATTTGAACAAGTCTAATTTTAAGCTCAAATTTGTTTAGAGTCTAATTATAATGAATTTGACATTCAACAAATCGAACTCTAACTACTTTATTTATAGCTTAATTGTAAATAAGATTAAACTTTTTTTAAAAAGAAAAAGCTGAAAATCTGCAGGTCACCCCTAATTAAGATAGCTACAACAAAGGTATTTCGAATGTATTGTCTTTTGGGAGGAGGAGGTATACTTGATTTTTAAAACTCCAATTTAATTGTTTGATCAAATAGCAAATTTGACGGCTAATTATATTTAATAGTGTAAATTTCATCTCACTAACTTAAAATTTTCACATTCCATTTTTATTCTCCTAATTTTTTTTCTCGCCTTGTTATCTTAAAATTGAGTTTGTACCACTTTAGAAAACCATCGTTAACTTTTCGTCCATTTTCGGACGAAAAATCGTCATATGCCTAACACATGACCCAAATAGTTGTAAAAAATATCGAAATTGTCCCTCAAATCTTTCCCAAATTCTTCCTCCTAACAATATATGTTTGATTCAATAGACTAAGTTAGAAGGATTTGAGAATGATTTGAGGAACAATTTCGACATTTTTCAGAACTATTTTGATCATGTGTCAGGTACATTACAATTTTTTGTCCAAAAAATAGACGAAAAGTTAATGATAAATATTAAAGTGATACAAACTCAACTTTAAAGTCACGAGGTGAGAAAAAATAAATTAAAATAGTAAAAACAGAATCCGAAAATTTAAAGATAGTGAGACGGAGTTTACCTTATTTAATATCATCATATGCATATACCTTGCAGCATTGATCGAATCCACAGCCGGGTCGAAGCCTGTCAACCTCGTAGATTGTTGCGTGAAGGGTTCCATGGAGTAGACGTTGCACCATTTTGTGTGTCTCACTTCAGTCTATTACAAATATACCTGAAATGAAACAAAGTTAAAACCGTATATATATGCACTAAAATGAACAAAAAGAGATTCATAGGTAGAGATCGAAACCTTGGAAGGCTGGTGTCGGAACAAACAAATATGGAATGTTGATTATATGAAGAAAGAGAGAGAAACTTATGCAAATCCATGATCTTGACTTGAAGATAGAGATGTGCCATTCCTGTATGTTGCCTGCAGAATCTGTTCTTGACTTTGCTTTCAAGGTCCTCTCGTTTTGCAGAGTTGTTGGACAATGTAAATAATATCCCAAGTATCTGCATCTTTTTTGTTCAAATCATTCCATTTTGCTTCCCTTCATCATCGTATCTTTGTTAACACGTTTTGGTACTATACTAACTTATCAATAATCGCATTGTTAGGTGTGTCCACATGTGAGTCAGGAGTCCCACATCGAAAATTTAAGGGATAAAGAAAGACTTAATATACACATTGGACCCATGACCTAATAGGCTAGTCTTTTGGGTCAAGTGTGGTGGCTAATGTATATATTATGGGCTTCTTGTTGTATGCTCCTCCTTGACATGCCCGGTTCTCCTCAACACGCATGACAAAAATGTTCAAAACTAGACAAAATTGTCTATTTTTATATTCATTTTTTAGCACATAAACTAGATTTTTTATTGATATAGAACTAAAATAAGTCGTAAAGACCGTGTATGAGTGGAAATGAACTAACATAATGAGATACAGTTTCGTGAAGGCCGAAACACTGATTCCATATCTAAATACTTGGTGAGAGTGTGAGACCAAGGGAGATGCTAGAGGGTGGTTCCTTATTCCAATTGTGTTGAGCGTTGTGAATCCATTGGACTTTTTCCATCTCAACTTGTCCAATACTATATACCGTACCAGTCGATCAATGAGTATGCCACATAGTACTACTATGTAAAATCACATCTTTTGTATGGATATAATCAAATAATAAACAATCGTTCAATATTATGACATCAAGTTATCCCTACATAAATGAGGCGCGTGACAAAGATTAAGAAAGAAATTCACCGTCGTGTTGTGAATGCTAATTTTGTTATTTAGTTATTTTTTCTTTTTTCTTTTTTAAAATAAAGATATTTATTTCTTATTCTTTGTATAGAATGAAATCCACAGAAAATAACAAAAATGTTATATACTAAAAGATCGAAGATAATTTAAGACAACGAATGGACAGCATCAAACTGCCGAGATGGGTGTAGTAGTATCATTGATTCATTGATATTTTTCATTGCCCGGCTAAAATGATAGTCCTATGACTCATTTAAGAATATTTAAGAATTATAACCTATTTCCATTCCCGTAATTTTGTTTCAAAAAATAATTATCACCTCATTAATTTGATTTATTTATATTTTTATATATTTTACAATCACGATTTGAATTTAATGTGAATTTTAAGTTTGTCAAAAAATAATAGTTTCAATTGATTTAAATATTACAAATTTATAACTGAATATCGTGAAAGTGGACTATTGTTAAATATGAGTAGAAAATTGTAGGACAATTTTTTTTACAAGATATAAACTTATTAACACTGTTCCGTCCAGGATAATATTCTTGAAATAGCAATGGTAATTAACATTAGTACAACTATTTTGATATGAAAAGCGAGAGCTAAGCTCTCCCAAAACCCTACGAGCCTCTTTAGTTTGTAGATCGGCGACCTACGTAGCTTTGATCATGGAGGTTGTCGTGGAGTTCTCTCCCCCTCCTTTTTCTTCTCTCGAGCCCCTCCTTCAATAGTTGTTTTTGTCCTCCGCCCGTGAGCAGCAGCTGCAATCTTTCCATGTCCAAGCACAGACGTCGTCGTCTTTGTCGTGTCCCTCTACCGTTGTCGGATCTACGCTTCAACCATGCGAGCTGACGGTGGCTTTCCCTTCCTCCCTGATCCTACTCTCCTCATTGTCGTCGATCGAGGTAACACCGAGTCTAAGAAACTATAGCGAGCCTTCACGACTATTCAGAAATCAATCTCCACAGTTTATGACCTCGAGTTGTCGGGGTTTGTTATGGTAAAGATTTACCAACCTAACACCCGCATGAACCGCTTGGAGAAAGTACTGAAACAACACAGTCAATGGATTTAGGATCCGGAGAGAGGGAAAAAGATATGGGGTTTGTTTCCACATCACCCAAGGTCGGGTTACCCTGACATTTCAAGATGGATCGACAATATAAGAACGCCGCACTATGAAAACTATAAGCTTCAGGAGACTTGGCATCATAGACTCCTTAGTTTCGGTGTTCTGTTGTATTGTTTGTTTCGTTATTTCATGTTTTTGGCATTTCCTGTTTCCGTTTTTTGGATTCAGATTAGTTGTTTGTTTGATTTTATGGTAGGTTGTTGGAAGTTTAGGATTTATTTTTTTGGGAAGGTAGAACAAGGTTTTTAGTTGTCTTTGTCTAAGATGCAAATTAGAATTTTTCTACGGGTCCATGAACGTTGGGTACTCTATGGGAGACTCGGATATATTCTGGAGCCTAAGACTTTGAGTCTTTTTGTAATCGAAGTCTGACAATAGTACATTTTAACCTTGTTGCCGTTTCAAAAAAAATAGTGATGGTATATCCATAAATAACGTATTGCACATTGCGGTAGCTAAATGGACCACAAAAATTAAGTAATTTAATCATTGCAATAAAAATTGTAATGTTTTTGTTTGAGGTTTACATAGACTTGTCTAATACATTGTGGATATAATATTTAAAATAATTATGACGCAAAACCTCTCAATATTGGGTTTTTTTGCGATTTCATGGCGGCGTGCAATTTCTTCCACCACTGTCCATGTGACTGCGACGGAGAGCCTAAGTCACGGATGGCGGGAGAAAACCTCCTTACGCCATAGCTCTCATCTCCTTGCGCGAAGTTCTCCCCTCCTCGTTCAAAGCTCCGGTAACTGGAGAAGGTCAACGGTGGTGGGTCGAGACCCTTTGTTTCTCGCCTCCCCGATGGTGGAACGAGACCCTCCCACGAACTCTCGAGGGAGGGGAGGAAGACGGTTAGAGGGATTTCTCATAGAACAACCAAAAGGCCTATCGAGGGGGCTTCCGGCAATTGGCCCTCGTCCTCGTCAGCAACGAGGACTTACCTTGCATCTCTCACCAGACCGGTTGGGACGGTTGGGAGTGTTGGGGGAGTAAGGTGATCTCACCGGTGTATGGAGATCCGGTGGAGTTTCGTCGGGAACCAATCGAGGTGGACTACGTGGGATAGGGAAGAATCAACCATTTTTAGAGGACGAGGTCGGGGAGCTCAGGCCTGTGTGCTCAGCAACGAAGATGGCTACCAAACGGTGGTGGCATGAGAACGAGTATCCAGGTAGGGTTCTGGAACCGAATGGGACACCCATGAAACCAGGTGACCCGACCCAGCCAGCCCAGATCCATGATGCTAATGAGTTTGGGCTAAAATATGAGGTTTATGGGCTTGGGTTGAATCGTGGGCTTGGACCTAAAATCTTTTATGGACCGAACTCGAGAGCTACAACACGCAGATCAATTCAGAGGAAGGACCCAGAATGGGAAGGAGCTATATGTTACGGGGATGCTTCACTTGCAGCGGCGGGGGGCTTTAAACACCTTCGCCTCGCCGAATAAGTATGAAGCGGTCTAGTGGGGGATTGGTCAGTATCACATCCCCGCTGGATGTAATGTGCAAGAGATTCCATCAAGATCTGGCACAGTACCCTCCTATCTCATTGGAGACCAGCTACTCTGCGTTTAGGAGCCCTGCTATTATCGTTCCAGGGAGACCGACTCACGCTGGCACACCGGGGAAGTACTTAGTCCACCATAGGACCACTTTGGAAATGAGTCCGCTCTACCATAACTTCTAGGTTAGATTAACTATATCGGTGTCTCTCGAGGCTACCGCAGTACCATCTTCTGAACGTATCAACGAAGCGGTTCGATTCAAAGAGTTTTATTTACTTTTGTTGCGATTTCAATCTCTTAGTTTTTCGTTTTCAACACTCTTGTTTTGGTGTTTGTGGCTTGTCCTTCTTTCATCAGTTTATATTTGTAATATTAAATCGTTTACTTCTCAAAAAAAAACATTGCGATTTATGTTTTTTATTCCATTCGAAAATAAAAATAATTATATTTAACAAAAAATAGCTATGAAAAATACTTATCTCTGTGGTCCAAAATGACGTGGAATATGTGAACCAAGAAAAGTTGGTCTGAGAAATCATTTTACGCTATTAAATACAGCTCTTTTATACAAATTTATGTACAAAACTACAGAATGGAAAATGGAATAGACAGACAGAAAAAGAGATAGTTTTGTTGCTGAAATTGAATTGAATCTCCACAGAATCATAGCCTCAACTGATCAGTGAAGCTCAGTATCATCGTCGTCTTCATTAGCTTCTCAGATGTTTTCACCTCTGTTGTCTCCTTCTCTCTATTCACTCTTCTCCGATGCAGCTGGAATTGCCGGTACCCTTTCCGTTTCTCTTCAACTGTTGAAATCTCAACTTGTTATGAATTTTTCTTGCTTACCCATGAAACTATAGGTTCGGATTTGTACTCTAAAGAACTTTTCATGTCCTAATTCTTCATTTTGTTGCTTGCCCAGATTCAGGCACAGAATTATTACAGCGGAAATGCTTTTTTGGGTTTATATTATTTTTGAGGAATTTGGTTTCACAATTCACAGTTTCCTCCAACTAGAATTTTATATAGCTGTTGATTACATACTTATGTTGATTAAAAGAGATTTTACTATATTGGTATTATATGGTTTCTATACTGGGAGGGAGAAGGATTGGTACACCATTTTTGTTGTTGCATTTATCTACACTTGGTAGAACGAATAGACAATGGTAGAGTTACATAACTGTTGTTTGTCTCCAAAATAAATGGGTTCTTGCATTTATCCAACATGGCATGCTTTGTAGATATGGAACTTTTGTCTCATAAAAGGGTTTTTGGAGGCACCTTTGAAGCTGAACCGATTCATAGAATTTATTGTGTAGAATCTAGTATTTGGAAACATAAATTACCCTCCCAAGACCTTGCAATGGTGAGAGCTGAGCAAATCCCTAGAGGATTTGGTTATTGTGGACATTTGTATTTATAATCTAAGACAGCAATGTTGTGCAGCTAGGGTCTTAGAAATTTAGGATATTCGGGATTTTGCAGCATGAACCGTCCTTGTTTAGTTTGTATGCTGAAAAGATACAGAGTTGGAATGTTTTACCAAACCATTATTTACCAGGTCATTCAAGTTAGGAAGTTTCCTAATACCCGTTTAACCATTGCAGGAAACCTCTTTGCTTTTGTGTTGTTTGTGTCACCAATGTGAGTGTTCTGCCCCTTTCATGAGAACCCACCAAATTACAAGAAAGCACTTATATAACTTGGCAACTTATTAATCAGCTAAAACTTTCTTATTGGCTTCCAGACCCACATTCAGAAGAATTATCAGAAATGAGTCCACGGAACAGTTTTCAGAACTGCCTTATATATACGCCCTATTGAACTGCTTGATATGTCTGTGGTATGGCTCGCCCATTGTATCACCCGGTATCATATTGGTGGCTACAGTCAATTCAGTTGGAGCTGTTTTTCAGCTTGTCTACGTATGCATTTTCATCAGATATGCAGAAAGGTCCAAAAAGGTATTAAAAATTCCTTATAAATTTGCTAATGTGACATAGTTTCAATCTACCTTATCTTGTACCAAAACTCAACATGGTTGATATGTTGTTATCTGTATGCTGCTTGCAGCTGAAGATATTGGGTCTAGTGGTAGCAGTTTTTGCCATATTTGCTGCCATAGTAGTTATAAGCATAAAGTTCCTTGACACACCCACAAGGCAGATATTTGTTGGATATTTGAGTGTTGCATCTCTCATCTCCATGTTCGCTTCACCTCTTTTTGTGATTGTAAGTCCATTGGAATCGCTCTTACCCATCTGAATTCTGTTTCCCTTTTCCTTGTGACTCATACTGTTCTGCTATGCTAGAATTTAGTTATCAAAATGAGGAGCGTTGAATACATGCCGTTTTATCTATCCCTCTCAACTTTCTTGATGAGTCTCTCTTTTGCTGGATATGGAGTGCTCAAGCATGATCCTTTTCTTTATGTAAGGGTTCTTTCCAGTTACCTTCATTAGCTTATCTATGGATATCAATATACCATAATGATGTTTTCTTCTATTTAAAGATTTGAAGCTAATATTTGTATCTTCTTTGCAGCTCCCTAATGGAATAGGAACAGTCTTGGGGATCCTTCAGTTGATGCTCTACTACTATTTTAGCTCACCCAGGGAGGACTCCAAAGAGCCCCTGATAAGTCAACTTGCATGAACAAGATGGTGAAGATTGATGTAGATGCTAAGGATACCACTTTCTGTACACACCCAGCTTCTTTCAGAAAATGGGTGTTTTTTTGTAGTTTCTCTTCTCCCTTCTGTAAAATAAATGGTAAGGACTCTGTGGATCAAGCTTGGTTGGTGATGTAGAGCTTCATTTTGGTTGATACATCCTTCCTAGCCCAATTGGTTTTGATTTTTTTTTTCATTGTTGGATTTTGTAATTAGAATGAAAAAAAAATAATGAATATGTCTGGCGGAAAAGCCAAAAACAGTTCAAGTGGAGAAATAGACTGCTGAGCTTGCATATACCATTAATTTGTTGGTGTTTTGGACCTTACTGTGCAATGCAAGATTGGAAATTGTGGTCCTATGAGAACAAGTGTTGAATGACTTATCATTACTTTGGGGAAGATTGCAAGTAGCAATGGTGTATTTCAACAACTCAACTCATCAATGATTCTTAATTTGGATCCAAGAAAAGAACTACCTTTCAGGCTAAAGTAAAATTTGAACCTGTAATTCTAATACTGCATGTTCAACTAAAATCATCACCAGCAAGTAAATGGCAACTACTAAGTCAACATACGATCCTAGAAGCAGTAAGTCTGGATCATCATCTCCAGGGCATCTTGCATAGACTTGGCATGTACTGATGCAGACTAAGTGCTGTACCTGTTCTTGGCATTTCTGTCAAGCTTCTTTGCATCTTCCTGTAAAACCATGATCCATGATAACATAAGCATACAATCAAGGATGAAGTTTGTTTGGGAGAGAGCTAATTGATCTGAACCAAATGCAAAATCCTTACATGGAATATATATCCAATGGAGTCACTGTAATCAAGGAACTCTTTCCATTGCTTACCAATGCTTATCTGCAATCAGAGTTAAAATCATATATACCTTGGATCCTCAAATCAAGTAAAAGGTGGGTACAAAAAGGCCAAACATATTTTGCATCTATAGGTTCCAAACTAATGCAATTTAGCACTCAGTATCACAAGATTCATCAACTCTAAAGTATCAAATTTTAAAGTAGTTCTTGCCAATACCTTCAATAGTGTCTAAGCAAATTTCCTTAGTCGGTCAGGTGATAACAAGTATTCCTTTTCTCTAACGCCAACAAATAATAGAGGACACATTCTAACTAAACACATAATTCAAGACAAAACTTAATCAAACTCAATATTATATCTGATGGGTAAATAAAATGGCAACTAGGATAGGTCATCCTAAAGGATCTTTTATTACAGTGTTTGATGTCATAGAAGAAAAACATTAAAAGCCATACAACTGCAACCTAGTTGCCTATTTTGCTTCAACCTACCCTCCCAAAATAAAAATCCAAATTATATCCTTCTGTTGTTGGCAAATAATTTGGACCCATTATGCTTCAGTAGTGTTCAAGAAAGTTTTAACAAAATGTAACCCACACAAATAAAGTTATGCTTCTTTAACAACAGCATAAGAACTGAACTGAAACACCCTTTTTGTTCTGCTTCAATTTAGTGCCTCCACACATAATGCAAATAAAATGAAGAGTGGAAGTTACTGCCCTTGCGTATGGTGCATTCATTCATTTATGTAATTACCTGTGCAGAATCATTCTGAGCATTCTTGGTCCAAATAGATATCTTTTCCTGCCTCGCTCTGACATTAACAACAGCTCCGCAAATTTCATCTCCATGATCAAACTGTTCTCCAATCATGGCCAGTAACTAGAACCAATACATTCGGAACATCAGAGGCCACATAAGATGGTATGAAGGGAAAATTTATAAATAGATAGTAAAAAAAAGCATACTGTATACAGCCAACAGGTATCAGATTTCCCTTTGGCAAAGGTCATAGTCCACTTCCCTCCATTAGCGCAAATGGGGTCCTCCCATTTTGGCTCAATCTTATCTTTGAAACAATGGAAGTCAGCTCCCACGGCCAATTTGCTTGGATGATGTATATTGTTGTAAATGCTGAACACAGAAAAAATATCAATGAACAATTTGTCATTTACACCAAAGAACTGCAGCTCATATAGGAAAGATGATAAATAAGGTAACATCTGATCAAAAAATAAAATAAAAAATGTATGGTTTCACCTTTTTTTTTCTCAAAAAGAAAAGACCCGACATAAGTAACACAACTCGCAAACTTGAAACTATAGGGTTGGGTCAAAATTTCAGAACAGGGTGACTTTCTATGATCTAACAGGCCAATGTGACACAAAACCGCTAAGGAACCTACAGTATGAGGAAGCGCAGGGTTATCATTTAGTTTGTTTCCTAATTATTTTGGAGTCCAGGCTTACCATGTATTTACCTTCCAAATTGATTTGGGGTCTAATTAGTTTGGATTAATCATATTTCTTTCGCTGTATTAGAATTTTGGGCTCTATTGTATGTAAATTGCACTATATGTGCTAATTGACTATCCATGTACTCACCAGAGCATTGAATGATACCCAACAACAAAACACCGTAGAAGACGTGTATACTAGAAAGCAATTTTCAAAACACATTCTCTCTGCACCAAGTCAAAACCCATAACTGTTACTAAGGATGAAAATGTAAAGATAACGCTACAAATATATTGAATCAAGGTTCCGAATTATCAGAGGAAATTGAGAAACAAATGAACACACAAATGCCATTCATCATGAGAAATGAAAAGCATTCAAATTTGGATGCCGAGCATTGTTCAAGAAACCCGATTCTTCAACATGCGTGTTTTTTTTCTCCAGGGCAAAGCAAAATTAACATATAAAGATCCAAGTTTGAGGCACTCAAGCATTAATTTCCCTGAAAAAAATAGATCCCACGTCAAGAAAACAAAGTATCACAAGATCGAGAGCATTATTTTCCTTGGATTTCTCATCAACCAAACGGGCAAATTACCCAAACAGTAACAGGCGGTGGAAACAAAACTGACCTCCAAAAGTCTAGGGCTGTGGAGAAGGTGTAGATCGGACGAATGGAGCTTCCCCAAGTAGCCTGTTTGGACTTGGCGGAGGGGTTGTCGAACCAGAAGGTCCATGAGTGCTCAAGCGGATGAGACTGTATCGATGCCAGTGGCTTCCCTGCCGGTGAGTCCTCGTCCCGGGCGATCTCTCCTTCCTCGGGCTCCTCGTTCTCGTTTCCCTCGTGATTCAACTGTTCATCTGTGGACGATTTCGTCGTCTCCTCCTCCACCATCTTCTCGCACTTTCTCGGCTGTTTTCTTTCGGTTTCTGTTTGGGTTGATTCAGTTCCAGAAAATAAACATCACATCACAAGGCATGAGAGTTTATATAGTTACTAATGGGTCGGACTATTTTTAACCGGATCCGACATTGATCTTGGGCCTCATTTAGAGCCGATATTTAAAACATAGTTCTACGGCCCATTCTAATATGAAACCCCAATCATGGATCATCCAATCCAACTTATTCAGATAAGTGAACAAAAAATCGTCAAATCGAAAAAAACAGTCCATCCGAAGCCGAAAATATCAAAAATCTTAGAGCATGTGCATCGAAGAGGGGCGTGAGTGGGGGCGGGAGCAAGAGGCGTGTGCCCCGGGGTTAGGGGTTCACGCCCCCTTGATGTGGGGAGCCGAATACGCGGGGCGCGAAGCATAGCCCAGCATGGACGGGTACTGGTGTGCTCACACGCATCCCTTTTTTTTCATTTTATATCTAAATCAGTTTTTAATTTATAAAATCTTTTTTTAATTTTAAAATTTTTGTTTTTAATTTAAAATTTTTGTTTTTAATTTAAAAAATTAGTTTTAAATTTTAAAAAATCAGTTTCCAATTTAAAAAATCAGTTTTTTATTTATTTTAAAAATCAGTTTTTTATTTTAAAAATCAATTTTCTATTTCGATAAAAAATGTCTGACGACGAGGCTTAAATGGCGACGACGAGTTGTAATGAAATTTCAAGTTTCATTATCCAATTTAGTCATTTAATTGTATTTATTAATTAGTTTTGTATTTTTAAAATTTATGTATTTTTTTAATTAATTTTATAAATTTTATTTATTATTTTGTTAATTAAATATGAATTTAACAAATTCAGCAAAAACATAATTAGTTATCCAAACAGCATTTCAAGAGTATGATCCCAATATTTGTCCCTCTTGATGTGGAACACTCTCAATTTTGGAGGGGCAGGAACATAATTCAGTCTAGTCAGCAGAGGGTTCTGCCTCTTGCCTCTTGCTTCCCTTGATGTACATGCTCAAAAGATGTTGTGATCATTAAGAAGAAAAAAAGACTTGGCCAGTATGAAACATAAACCGAACCTAGGACATACTCACATGGGATTAAACTCTTTCTATCAGCAGTCTGGCCTCCATGATCTGGTGTTATTCGCCCTCGTCCCTCACAGTCACAATTACATAAGGTTGTCTGCCTCAAGCAAACTCTACGTAAACTGGAAAAAGAGTTAATCATTGTCAACGTTGTATCTATGCATCGGTCGCCCTCACCAATCCTTCCATCTCTGTCAGCGTTTGTCCAGGGGTCTTTCCAATCGAGGACCTTCTCGTAGGCTTTTTTCTTAGGGATGCATGACAGATAACCTCAGAATCCTTTTTTTGGCGCGGACAACCCATCAAATGCAGGTTCCTCCACTATCATCGCCCCTACAACAAATGACCTTGGAAGCCTTCTTTGGCACGGACAACCCATCAAATGTAGAGTCATCTACTATCGTCGCCACTACAACATGCCATGATCATGACATTGGGAAGGGGCCCTCCATCGCATCCCCTCTTATGGATGGGAATTCGTCTCAGGCTTACGAATCCTACGTCTAGAGCACTTGGGTCTGTGTGGGAGTTGGGCTCCCATGGAGATTTGGAAGGCATGTCGACGTTGATTCGTGTCTCATTCTTGTCCTTGTATGACATCATGGTCTCACTAGTGACGGGTTCTTTGGTGTCGGATGAGGATGTCGTTGTTAGGGTCCCTGCGTCCCAACTGTCCTACCCCACCCTAGTGTATGTAGTATAGGATGGAGAGTCGGTTTCTCTCTCCCCATCCATTCAAAGGTGGCCTGATGCTCCGAATCATTATCAAGGTGTGGGGATCATCGACTGAGGGCTTGATGGTGAAGGACCTCTCCCCAAGGGTGTATGTATTTTATGTTTCCTCTTGCATGGAAATGGATAGGGTGAGACGCTCTAAGCCCTAGTGTTTTCGGAACTATCCCCTCGTTCTAATAGACATCTCGACGGATGGCCTCTCCTCCCTACCACAGAAAGGATCCAACTAAGGGTCTAGGTTTTTTCTTACCTTAGAAGGTTTCCACTATCACAAATGGTACCAAGGTTGGCGACTTTCTAGGGGATTGTGTCACGGTGCATGCTGGCAAGTGGGGTTTCAATTGGGGGCAAAGTCTGCGTCCGGTTATGGCATCCCCCCTGTCGCTCGATTGTTTCGGAGTTTCAGGAGTTCCCTCATTCTATCCGGGTTATGCTCAAATATGAATGTCTCCTGTTATTCTGCTTCAACTATGGGCGACTAGGACACGCTACTCATGACTGTGACACACCCACGCCGGGTACTCCTAGGTATGAATTTTCCCTAGTAGTGCATAAGCCCCCTCTAGTTAGGAAACTCATCCCGGGAGAGTGGGTCACTCCACCACCGAGGGTATCCCCGGAGGTTCACCTAAATTTTGCTCCTATCCAACTATTGAAGAACGTTATGGGGTGCACCGTCCTACCTAAGTCATTAGAACCAGTTCGGACTTCTAATTCAAGCTGGTTCACCCACGTCTCCAGAGGGACAAAGGAGGGTTCGGTGACGCCCACCGTCATGTCTAACATCGGGTCACTCCACCACCGAGCGTATCCCCGAAGGTTCACCCAAGTTTTTCTCCTATCCACTTCTTGAGGAATGTTATGGGGTCTACCGTCCTGCCTAAGTCACCAGAACCAGTTGGGACTTCTAATCCAAGATGGTTCACCCGCGTCTCTAGAGAGATAGAGGAGGGTTCGGTGATGCCCACCGTCTGGCCTAATATCGAGTTAAGTGAGGTTCTTACAACAGGGACTCCACGGGGTGGGGGTGCTGGAGACATTGAGCCGAAGAAGACACTCTCTCGAAAGCGATCATGGGAGGATCAGTTTAAAGTAGTGCATGCGAGGGCTAGTAAGCAGCCCCACTAAGAGCCATAAGGCCAACAACCGCCCTTGGGCTATTTTGGAGGACTAGAAGCCCACCCTTCTCTAGGGTCCCTCCACCAGATCCAGTGCTCCCTCCTTGAACCAAGCACGTCAGAGGTCCCTTTTGGAGGATCCACAAGTTACCAGACTATTTGTTTGGCTTCAGGTCGAACCGAATTTGGTTTCAATTTCGTTCATGGACCAAACTCTGTACTGATATTTTCGTTCATGAGCCGTATTATTGTCTATGATTGATTTGTGTGTAATGTTTTACCTCCTGTATAGGCTTGGTAATTGTTTTGAATTAGGATCTAGCACTTGAAAGAGGAGGATTCTAATTAGTCAAAAATCGATCATAGGTTGGATTTAAATCGTAGCTAGAACTAGTGGGGTTAATACAATTGCAATAGCTATAAACTTGTTTTGTCGAAAGCTAGAAGTTGTCATAAAGCTTAATGCTTTGGGTCTTCCTACATCGAGAGTCGAAAGAACTAGGTGGTTAGATTACATTAGGGTTCGAATCATTCGAAAGAACTTAGGACTAGAGTTGAGATAACTATTTTCCTCAAAAATAAGTCGACATCGCTGTAATCGAATGTGTTCAATGTTATGGAATGAAATTTATGAACCCGTACCCTTGATTTCTCATCACCCGGGTCAAGATAAGAAAATTCTCTATTAAATTATGTATTTTCTTTATTTTATTTTATTTCGTTGTTGTCTCAATTTCAAAACTAAAAGCTAGATTTTTACCGAAACAGCTTAGCTGCGAACTTTAGCTGCGAATTTACTTTCGGTTACTACTTGGCGAGCGGTGCACTTGTCGTGTCCCGTTTTTGCGATTAAACCTTCAAGACGCCAAGTTCCATGGTGTCGTTGAGGGTCGGGGCCTGAAGAAGAGGAGGTCTTGAGCTAAAAGGAAGAAGACGGAATCAGGAAAGGTTTTTTATATGGTCAAGCCCAGGTCTTGCAGCAAGGATAGAGGCGGTGTGGTTTCGGTCTCTTCGGTTGGTAAAGTGGATCAACTTTCTCTAGATTCTTGTTTGGCCATGGACTTTAATAATGTGGTTAAGACCTTGAGTTTTGGGGGCGAGGTTCAAGGGGAGATCTTAGTTTCGTCTGACTCTGGTGACGATCCAGCTTTTATGGTCCCGTTTTCCAGGTGATAGTTTTGTTGCTCCTTGTAGTGGGCGTTTTCATGATTTGATTTTTAGCTTAGGTTGTGCTTTAGTTTCTTGTGGTGGTTTCTTGTTTTGTTTTGTTCTGTTTCCTTGTGTGGGAGGTTTCAACTTGGTTGAGAGTTGTTTGTTTAGCTCCTTTGAGTTTCGTTTTGGTCTTGAGGATGAGACCTTTTCGGGTGCATCTCTTTGTCTTGTTCTTTCATCTCAGGAGGACAAGAGCTTAATAAACTTTTGTGTATATAAATAATAATGTATCACATATTCTGATAGTTTATCATATTTGACCATTATGATTTAATAAAAGTTCGTCTAAGATTATGACGTAAGACCTGATCATAATACAACGACACGATATAGGGGTTTCTAAAAAAAATAACTACTTAAACTCACGGACCCATTATCTTTTTTTTTCTTTTTTCTACTGGACAACCTTTTGTTGGTTGCCAATGATTCTTGCAGAAGCACCGACGGATCCCCTTCCGGAATCAAACTGAGGGCTTACGTTTGTCGCTCCTGTGACATGTATCGACTTTCCTCTATTTTCCACATTGTACCTTTAGATTTTCCTATTCCAATTCCATATTTTGGGATACGGCATCGCCTTTCGTGTACATGCACATGCTCTAAATGTATTACCTTCATTTCCGTCTTATTCAAAATGATATTATTGTCTTCAATAAAGAAATGATAGATGGAAAAAGAAGGGTGAGAATCACAAAAGGAAGTTGCCTATTACTTTATTCATTTGGATTAGCATGATGATGAAGGGTTGTTCATGTCTCACCTCTGTTTAAGATCACAGACTCGAGCTCGAAACATGTGTGAGTAGTAAACTAGATTAGATTAAAATAAGATTTCTTTATGCGTGTTCACGTTCACGATGGAGCTTCTTCGTCTTTGCTAGCACTGCGTGACGATTGATGAACAATCACCTTTGTACTATATTGCTAATTGTCCGAAAATCCTATTTATCTCTACATCATATTGTTCCTTTGTGGTACCACTTTAGTGGGCCAATGAGTGATGATCCCATTTCAAGACTCAATCAAATTTATTTCACTTCATTGCCGACAAAAATATGATGTTGTGTAATGCTGTTATTTTTATAGAATCAAGGTATGTAACAATACAAACGTAAGTTGACGATGAAAGAAAGATACACACATTACATGCATCCAAACTGTCACTTGATGAAACATCGGATTGGCGTAAGAACAACAAATGTTTCTTTTCTCCCATTTATTAAAAAAAAAAACTCTGAACAGCTTAGCCTCGTACTCACCCATGCAAGACACTTCAAGCTGCTTCTTCAGCGGCTGGCGGGTCATTGGTGGGAGCGCTATCGCGCTTCTCCACATAAGCTGACGGAAACCATCCCGCTTTGCCATTGCATTCCCCTTCCGCCCATCCCGATGGGCTCACCTGATCCCGACCACACGTTTGAACAAGAGTTACTTATAAATATTAATGTCACGTCCAATTCAAAAGATTGATCTTTTGGTCGTAAAAGTTAAACCAATAGAACTGACCGTTTTAAACTACATTTTACATGATATCAGAGCTTGTTACAATCCACATCCCAATTTGTCACATTCATCATATGTGGTTTCCCGAATGCAGATGTAAAGCTCGGATTTAAAAAATGTGTGTTTTATGAGATAAGAGACTACCTTTCTGACAACAACATAATCACCCTTTGACAAGTTGAGTTCTGTGTCTGAATCGGCACTGAAATCATGTGTTGCCTGCAAAGAGTAATACACAAAAACTCCTTCAATCCAATCAACAGCTAAGTTATGTTCAAGTGTTGTTGTGTAATGAAACTCATCAATTTGAAGAGTTGAAGTTGAGCATACCTCAGCAAGGTAGAAGCCCTCTTCTGGAATGGCGGGAGGAGCAGATTCTTTCAGCTGTTTCTCTTTGATCATCTGATACGAATTTCAGACAGAGTTTAATCCTCCACCAAAACAAATCATAAGCGAGTCTTATAACATATATATATCGAACCTCAGCTTCAACATCTCCGAGAATAGCAGCTACTTTAAGGTGAAAAGATTTCTCTCCTTCAACCTTCAAGAAAGCAAGCATCACCAGTATATATAGTTGAAAGAGAAGAGCCGTTTATGTGATTGGAAACGTGCAAGTGAAGTAACAAGGTACACACCATAGCGATAAGGCGCTGCAGAGTGAGCCTCTGCTGCTGTGAGTCAATGGAGGATATGGCATCAGTGGCTTCTTTACCGACAGCTGACAGGTTCTTCTTCATCTCTTCCATCTTAGTTTCTGAGGTCTGCAGCTTTGCTGTGTTCTCTGCAGATGGAGCTTCCTTAACTCTTGCCTGTCGTCTCGTAACCTCTGCTGCCTGCAGTTTTAATACAAAAATACGGACAGAGTATACATGACAGTCCATTGATATACTGAACGTCAAAATATAATTGTAATAGTCTTTAACTATAAGCTTGAGTTTTTAATTGAGTTAGTCTTCTAATACAGAGAAGATGATTAATTATTGGATTACCTGAGTCTCTGCTTCATGCCTCATTCGAGTATAACGGTTAGATAGATGACGGGCATCTTCCACATTGGTGCTACCGGTAGCAATAGTTGCTCTTAAAGGTTCTAACACCTGAAAACACAAAATACATTGTTAAGGGTATTAATTATGTTACAATATAACTATAATTGGGCCTTAAACTTTCTGCTTGAGCTTTTAGTTGAGTTGGTTCTCTAATATGGTATCAGAGCTTATTACCTCACGGACTCGGGTTCAAACCTCAATCTCTACAAAAAAAAATGTTTTAATTTATTCTCTATTTATCAAATTTGTTCAAAATGGGCTCATCTTTCTCTTCTAAATATTTCACCTCCAAACCCGTAAACGGGCTTGCCCGTGAGGGCTCGTGTTAGAATATAACTATAATTGGACATTCAACTAGGGGTGTGTTCAACCAATATAAGTGAGTTTAATCTTTTTAGTTGTGGAAGTTCGACTCAGTATAAGTGACATATTTTAACACACAAAAAATCACAATATATAAGAGTCTGGTTCTGCCCACGATCCATTTGTTGTCTTCGGATTGTGGACGTCTTTCCATATACAGATGTCGAATCGTGTTATGACTCACGTGTAGGTGTCTAGCACTATCTTTGAGGAAAATGAGGCATCTGCTCATTAACCTTAGTTTTAGGATTAAATCAAGCTTAAACGTGTTTTTTTATCAGCAAGAAAAAAACGGATTTTATTCAACCAAACGATACACTTCAAAAGAGAATTACAATCGAAAGGAAGAACAGTAAAAGACGAAAACAAAAAAGGGCCAAGAGAGGCGGACGTTACAATAAATCCTGAAACATGTTAGCAGCGCTTGTACATTATAAACACAGGTTCGACACTACTATCCTGTCTGGGCCTTGCACATGTTGTACACTAGGGTAGCTGAATACAATTAAACACCTAAGTTATGTCCTACACTCCTAGACAATATCACAAAAGCTCCGGTCGATAGTCGAAAAATCAATTATAATTATATTCTAAAAGTCTCCATCACTTTTATCTTTATAAAACAATAGATCC
Source organism: Erodium maritimum (assembly GCA_963921825.1). Classification (NCBI taxonomy): domain Eukaryota; kingdom Viridiplantae; phylum Streptophyta; class Magnoliopsida; order Geraniales; family Geraniaceae; genus Erodium; species Erodium maritimum. The sequence goes on along the minus strand of OY997592.1, from coordinate 61,562,294 downwards.
TCTTCAACTTCAAGTAACACATCTTTTTCTTCCGATACATACTCAATGTTGTAAGAATAATTTTATATACATGTAAGGAGGAGCATCTGAACATGAAACTGATAAAGTAACAAATTGATATACATACGAGATTATAGAATGTAACCTGTGAAGATAGCAACTTATTGTAGTCCTCTTGCTCCTTGTCCACATTTTTACGAGCTTCGCCATACATAGTTGCAGACTTGGCTAGAATATTATCCTCGGCGTTCTCAGTTCCATATTTGATGCAATCCTCAGTCAATTTGGTTCCTAGGAAAATTATCATTAGTAATTAATCCTCAGACATCAAAATCAATGTCAATGGAACTAATTAGTCACCAGCTTCAATGTTCTTATAGCCTATTGCAGCAAATGTTTCAGCTGCCTTGACAATGTCCCTCTGAAATTCCTTTCCTGTACGTGTGGATTTGAAGAGTTTCTCTAATAGAATATTTCTGTCGTCGATAATGCTTCCATCAGAGCTCTCGTAACCACCACCAAAAGGAAACTGCTTTATTACAGCCTGAAAATCCCCAAACATTATGTGAGAAACAAAAACAACATAAAGCAAACAAAAGGGTCGCCATTAATTCACCTGTTGTTGCTTGGAAACCGATTCCCTGAGCTTTCTCAACGCATCCATGGCGGATCCTTAATTTGTGTGTCGGAGAAAAATAAATCAGACCTCCGATTGGAAGAGATGGGTCTGTTCTATCCGATTAGATTTGTGAGCAAGCGATTCGGGTCGGAGAAGTGGGTCACGCATTGCAGGATCTTCAGCTCAAACTAAAGCTTTTTCCTCTCCAAACCGTTTTTCTCGTTTCTTCTCTATTTTTTCTGTTATTTTGGGCAGTGTTAAGGTACGGACAAGAATCGGTTTATAATGCTCGAATCAGTTTGTTTAGTATGGGCCAGACAGGCCCACGTTCGTTCCGGAATGGACCTCAAACACTCGAGCCCACACTAGCTTGTCAATCCTGAGGAGGATGTAAACAAGCCCGGTTTTCCAATGAGTCATTCAAGTTTTCATTTTATTTTTTGAGCACAAAAAAGATTTATTAATTGTTTGAATCAATCATACATCGGAGTGCATCTGCCTGAGCAATGTTTTGGATGTTGTTGTGCGGGACACTTGTTCCCAGTATGCCCTGTGGTGGGAGGTAAATGGGGCCCATCGCTGAAGGCACCGACAGATCCAAGGTCTGGGATGGAGAGGGCGAAGCATGGGAAGGCGACGCCAAGAATAAACTGGACGTATATGAGAGGCTGGGGTACTGGGGGACCCAAGGCGGTTGGACCGAGCACTCCTTAAAGAACCCAGGAAACACAGGGACAGGGGAGACAGCCACTCCACAGGGAGGACGAGATTCCGGTAGGGTGGCTTCCACGAGAGGTGTCGCCATCCCTTTCTGGAAAGAAACGTGGCGAAAGGGAGGTAGAACCGGAGGAAGAGACTGGCTTGATAGCTTCGGAAGGGGCATCCAATGTAGTGGCGGGGGGCGGGAAGCACCCTCGCCTCCAAGAATGAGAGCCTGGAGACCCAGGAAGGGTTTGGTCGACTGTAGTCCCTTCCTGGCAGTTTGGTGGCAATGGTTCTGCCAACAGTCGATGAGATACCCCCCTACCACTTCGGGGTCGACAATCCCGCGTTCAGGAGCCCTACATTTATCATTTCAGGGAGGACGACGCACGCTGACTTCCCGGGGGAGTTATCGGTCCACCAATGTTCAGTTTTCACCTGGTCTGCTCGATCAGTGTTTTATGGTTGGCGCATACTGTATCGATATCCATGGATGCTACCGCAGTCAACCCCTTGATCGCCTCTATGCATATGAGCACAATTTATTTCTCAGCATTTATGTCTCAGTTTATTTATCTTTAGTTTACTGGTCTGTAAGAGGTTTGTCGTTAGACGAACATCTATTTACTTTTTTACCGTAATAATATTGCCATTTCCTCTATAAAAAAATACATTGGAGTTGTCACGCCCCAAATCCGGTTTTGACCGGACTCGAGACGTGACCAGAGTTAAAATTAGAGAATAATAACAATTCATAAGTCTTTTAGAAATTCCAATAAACTCCAACAAGTTCTCATAGTAAATAATCCAAAATCTCGAGTAAGAGTCACAACTCAACATAAAGTGTAAGATAGATAGTGTTTAGTACAAAAGACCAACACAACTCTATAACAATCCCCAAGACAAACTGAAGCTCCCAAGCCTCGAACTCTCTAGACATCAGGTACGCCTGTAAAACAGTAAGAGAAACAAAGGGGTGAGCTTGCGCTCAGTAGGGAAAATCGTAATTAAGTTAACCTTCAGTTTAGTAATAAAACTGTCTTAAAGTGGCAACGCAATTACAATTAAACCTTATCAACAAGGAAATACTAGGAATCAGTGTACATAAGAATAGTATCGTATTCTCAAATATAAATACAACTCTAAAAGATTGTATAAATGTACCAATAATACGTTACAACTATTAAAATGGGAATAAGTAATATCACACCAACCACTTGCTTTCTCAAGCCTCCGATCCATGAATAGATTCTGGTGTCACCTCGTTCCCATATTCCGATCCACCAGAGTATTCATATCACATCAGATTTTCCCTCGGTCCATAGGTGGCACATACATCGGGGCTACCGGAAACCATCCCCGAGGGACGCTCATCGTCGGGATTCCCGGAAATGCCCCAAAGGACCATAGGTCATAGGGAACCAAGGTAGTGCTCCCGTAGGACGCATACACTTGGGTGAAATCACAGTAACCATTTCTCACAGAGTAACCCATCCAACTGCCCCGTAGGGTCCACCTCCAATGCCCTCAAGCTCCGATAATCAACGCCCCGTAGGGTCCAATAACCAATGCCCTCATGCTCTAATAATCAACCATTATCCCGCAGGATTTGCCAACACCAACGACCATAACACCACCAGATTACCCCCCCCCCCCCGGTGTAGTACCGAACCAAACAACCAAACATTTCAAGAATAGAATAAGGGAAACACACTATAATTTTATCCATCAATCAACACCTATCGAATCACACTTTCATCACAGCAAAGACATCCATTAGTACTCCACACTTACCGTATACTTACCTGTCACGAACCATCGGTACATCGATCACCTGATTGTGCCATTTGGCACAAACCAGTCATACTCGATCATCCGTTCAATCAAACAATTATTTCAACACGCAATCATTCAACCAATCAAGTAAACATCCAGTCAATCACTCATGTAAACCTTCAACCGAGCATTCAATCATACAATTTTACTAGTTTCATTAAACTCTTAGCTTAACCTGAACTAGGCAAACAAGCATGTGAACCTAACACAACAACTAATCCGAGGGCTCATCACGACCTCTCTACCAGTAAATCAATTCACAAGTATTGAAAGCGAGTTATACTAGTCATCCTCATCCTAAGCACGCATACTAGACATATCCGGTTATTAGTAATTGAAAGACGATTAATCTAGTTATTCGCATCCTATATGCACTTTCTAGGACCTTTCCGA